>CM077669.1:134174984-135374984 GCA_039707655.1 Elymus sibiricus
ACCTCCAGCGGGCCACGTCGAAGGCGTAAAGTGGAGGGGCGCCTCCACTTACCGCTTTGGGCACGGGCCGGAGCCGCTGGCAGGTGGGGCCTGCTCTGTTTAAACAGAGAGGGAGAGGAGGGACCGAGACGGGGCGGAGCTCCGGCGACGGTCGCCGGCGATAGAGACGGCGGCGGCGCTCGGAGTTGAGGGGAATGGATCGGGCGCTCGAAGACGAACACACACGTACCCGCAGCGTGACTGGAGATGGCCGGACGGCATCGTCCCCATCCTCTCCGGCAGCGGCGGCGTTCGGGTGGTCATCGGAGGAGGCTATTCCGGCGATGGTTGGCTTGGGCAGGTGGTCGAGGAGCACCAGGGGAATGCCCTGAGCTCGAGGGTGAGGTCAATTGGGGCTCAAGGTGGAGGGAGGATGCTGGAGGCGAGGTGGCTACAAGCGGCGGAGCTCCGGTGAGATTTCGAGGATAGAGGGCCTCTCGGCCGTGGCTCGCTTCTCAGGAGGCCAATTGGAGGTGGAGGGGAAGAGGTGAGGAGCTCGGAGAGGTTGGGCACAGCCTTAAATAGGCGGGAGGCGAAGGCGGCCGAGGTCTCTAGAGCGGCCGGAGCTGTGGCCACGTCGCCGGGGCAAGGACGGCTAGCTGGCTGTCCGGGAGTGGTGATGAGACGGAAGAGGGCAGAGGCATTGAATGGCGAAGCGACGGCTCGCGAGGAAGACGACGACCCGTTCACCCACTGTGGCCGCACGGGCGCCACAGTTCCCGAGCGTCGTGGCGGCCGCCGAGGGCGATTCCGGCGAGGGAGAAGGGTCTGGAGGGTCTAGGTGGAGGGCAACGACGATGTCGGCACGCTTGGACAAGGTACGGCCACGCGGTCGTCAACCTCCGACGAGACCCGAGCCTGCCGGCGCTCAAAGCGCGGTTTTGGCAGGCTGGCTACGCGGTCACCATGTGCACGGGCACACGCGGCGCGAGCTGGCCTGCCGGGCCGTGTCTGGAGTGCTGTCCTTGCACTCTGGAACCTCCTCATGGCACTGGCTTGCCCAGTACGCCAATGAGATGAGAGGTAGCTTCACCAACAGTTCCTGACTGCCAACTTGGGGAGGTTCTGGAGAGGAGATAAGATAGAGATAGGGCCAATGGAGATGTCTAGTGTCATCTAGGTTGGAAGGACTACAGACAGGCAAAGTTGGAGAAAGTTTGAAGAAGAAATGAATATGGTTCCTTTGAAAACCACCATTCTGGTCCAGAATCTAAATGAGCTTGTGGCACTCACATGGATGCTCTGCTAATGATGAAACTTGGTGGAGGGAAGTTATTTGGTAGTGCACACATGCCATAAAAATTGTAGATCAATTGTGCACCCCTAGCTTGTACTTCCTTCACAAAGGTTCAAAATAAGCAGAAACTTGACAGGGTCCTGCTGCTCAAAAATTGTACTGGACCAGATGATGTTTTTGGATATTGGGGCTAGATAGGATCCCTAGGAGCTTGGGGAATTTATTTAGAATTTTCTGAGATAGGAAAATAGGGGTTGCTTCACAATGCACAAATTCTGGTCAGAAAAGAAATAATATTTCTGGCCAAAATTTTGCATTGAGCAATGGAATATTTTTGGAGATTATGAAATCATATGATGATGAGAAGATGTGGAAAAAGTTTGGGAATTTATTGATCATCCAAACTATAGGTTGCTTCACAACCCATAGTGGTGACATAATTTCCCAAATAAAGGAAAGAGTTTATTGGAAAAGATTTAATATTGGAAATTGATCCAAGAGAGGTTTAGAAAGGTTTTGGCAAGGTGGTGAGGGTTTTGGGTTACTTAGGAAAAGATTCAAAGATTCACAGATCCAAATCAATTGCAAGAATTTGAAAATCAACCAAGTTTGCAAATAAAACCCAAAAGATTTTGAAAAGAAAAAGTTGCCAAAAATCAGGGTGTCACAAACCTACCCCCCTTAGGATGAATCTCGTCCTCGAGATTCGGTTGCTCAGGGAACAAGTACGGATATGCAGATCTTAGGAAATCTTCTCTTTCCCAGGTAGCCTCTTCCTCAGTATGGTGCTCCCATAGCACCTTGTAGAACTTAATTACCTTACTCCTGGTAGTTCTTTCCATCTCATCCAAGATTCTGACGGGTTTCTCTTCATAGGTCAGATCCTTAGCCAGTTCTAGCTCACTCATATCTGCCTGCTTGATCGGTGGTGTAATACACTTCCTTAACTGTGATATGTGGAAGACATCGTGCACATCTGATAATTCCGGTGGTAATTCCAACTGATATGCCACTCTGCCTCTTCTGGCAACCACTGGAAAGGGACCAATATATCTTGGTGCAAGCTTTCCCCGGGTATGAAATCTCTTCACTCCCTTCATGGGGGTTACTCGGAGGTAAGCGTATTCTCCGGGCTCAAAAGTCACTTCTCGGTGCTTTGGGTCATAGTAACTCTTTTGCCGGGACTTGGTTGCTCGAAGGCGCTCCTGAATATCCTTGACCTGCTTCTCAGCCTCAAGCATCAAGTTCGTGCCAAAGATACGGCTATCCCCTGTCTGAGACCAATTTAAGGGGGTGCGGCACTTCCGCCCGTATAGTGCCTCAAACGGTGACATCTTCAGACTTGACTGGTAACTGTTGTTATAGGAGAACTCCGCATAGGGGAAACTGTCTTCCCATTTGGGTCCATTGGTGAGGGCACAGGATCAAAGCATATCTTCCAATATTTGGTTTACTCGTTCGGTCTGTCCATCTGTCTGCGGATGGTACGCCGTGCTATGCTTCAGCATAGTGCCCAAGGCTTGATGCAATCGCAACCAGAATGCGAAGGTAAATAGGGAGCCTCTATCTGAGGTGATAGACTTGGGTACTCCATGAAGGCTGACTATCCGGGACATGTAGAGTTGTGCAAGTTGATTTGCGTTGAAAGTGGTCTTTACTGGAATAAAGTGAGCCACTTTGGTGAGTATATCCACAACGACCCAGATAGCATCATGGCCTCTTGTTGACTTGGGCAGCCCAACAATGAAGTCCATACATATGTCGTCCCACTTCCACTGGGGAACCGGTAAAGGTTGTAGTAGCCCAGCGGGTTTCTGGTGTTCCGCCTTGACCTTATTGCAAATGTCACAGCAGGCGACATAGTATGCTATATCTCTTCGCATTCCTGGCCACCAAAATGTTTCTCTCAAATCTTGATACATCTTTGTGCCTCCCGGGTGGATAGAGTATGCGGACTCATGAGCTTCCCTGAGTATTTGCTGCCTCAGGTTATTCTGATCGGGCACGCATATCCGTTTCTCAAACCATAGGGTGCCCTGGTCATCCAGGTGGAAGGACTTGGCCTTCCCCTTTGGAACCAGCTCCTTGATTTCTTTTATTCCTTTATCTGGCTCTTGGGCCTTCTTAATTTCTTCCATAAGTGTGGGAGTAATTTCCAAAGTATCCGGGGTAATTGGGCCGCACAGCACCATATTGAGCTCAGCGAACTCTTCTTGTAACCTTGGATGGAGACTTCCCATTAGAGCATTCACGGTGCTTTGTTTCCTACTGAGGGCATCAGCGACCACATTAGCCTTTCCCGGATGATAGTTTATTCCAATGTCATAGTCCTTGACTAGTTCAAGCCATCTTCGCTGCCTGAGATTCAGGTCAGATTGGGTGAAAATATACTTGAGACTCTTATGGCCCGTGTATATTTCACAACGTTGTCCAATGAGGTAATGCCTCCAAATCTTTAAGGCATGAACCACGGCTGCTAATTCCAAGTCATGCGTGGGGTAGTTCTCCTCATGGGGTCGTAGTTGTTTGGATGCATATGCTACAACCTTTCCTTCTTGCATCAATACGCAGCCGATTCCTCATCTGGAGGCATCGTGGTATATGTCGAAGCTCTTGTGGATGTCTGGAAGAATTAAGACAGGTGCTGTAGTCAGCCTTGTCTTTAGCTCTAGGAAGCTGCTGTCACATTCCGCTGTCCAGACAAACCTTTGGTTTTTCTTGAGCAATTCCGTCAGTGGCTTGGCTATCTTGGAGAAGCCTTCTATGAAACGACGGTAATAGCCTGCCAATCCCAGGAAGCTACGGACTTCGGTCACCGAGGCTGGTGTTTTCCAATTCAGTACTGTAGTTACTTTGCTGGGGTCGACAGCTACTCCTTGTTCTGACAGAATGTGCCCCAGAAATCC
The DNA here is from genome assembly GCA_039707655.1 of Elymus sibiricus. NCBI lineage: Eukaryota > Viridiplantae > Streptophyta > Magnoliopsida > Poales > Poaceae > Elymus > Elymus sibiricus. The sequence goes on from CM077669.1 coordinate 134,179,167, forward strand.
CACCTCTTTTAGACAAAATTCACACTTACTGAACTTGGCATACAGACGGTGGTCTCTTAATCTTTTCAAGACAGCACGGAGGTGTTGTTTGTGCTCTTCTTCATCCTTGGAATATATCAGGATATCATCGATGAACACCACCACAAATTTGTCCAGAAAGTCCATGAAGACTTTGTTCATCATGCTCATGAAGTAGGCTGGAGCGTTTGTCAATCCAAATGACATGACTGTAAATTCATACAGACCATTTCGGGTGGTGAACGCTGTCTTAGGTATATCTTCTTTTCTGATTTTGAGCTGATGATACCCGGTTCGGAGGTCAATCTTGGAGAATACCCGTGCTCCATTCAGCTGGTCGAACAAATCATCAATGCGAGGGAGCGGGTACTTATTCTTGATGGTGACCTCATTCAGTTGGCGATAGTCTATGCACATTCGCAGACTTCCATCCTTCTTCTTGACAAATAGTACCGGTGATCCCCATGGTGAGATGCTTGGGAGAATGTACCCTTTTTGCAACAATTCATCCAACTGCTTCTTCAACTCTGCCAACTCTGGACCTGGCATACGATAGTATTTCTTGTAAATTGGAGCAGTGCCGGGAACCACTTCGATTGCAAACTCCAACTCTCGATCGGGTGGCATCCCTGGTAATTCCTCGGGAAATACATCCGGAAATTCACAAACTACCGGAATCAAGTTCATATCCGTACCGGTAGCCTGGTATGCCATTCCTTTTCTTGACATCATTTTGCTGGCGAGGAATTGGACTGTTTGTCCTGCCGGATTGACTAGTGTCACTGTCCTAGTGGCATAGTTGATGCACACTTGATGGGGTGTTAACCAGTCCATTCCCAAGATTACGTCCAGTCCCGAGGATTCAATGGCAATGAGTGCTGCTGGAAATTTAACTCCATGTATCGAAATTTCCAGATCTCGAGGACTACTTCTGGAGCTTCGCAGGCTTCCTCAGCGGAGATAGGGTGGACGCGTCCGTGGCTGACGTTATGAGCGGGGCGGCGTCCAATAGTGTTGACCCGCGGCTTGACGTCGGAGGATGGCTTCCCGTTGTTGGCTGGACACTGTTTGGAGTAGTGTCTGCTTTGGCCGCAAGTAAAGCAGGTGTTGTTGCGGCGGCAGTCCTCCATCACTGGTTGTTTGCCGAAGGTCTTGGTCTGGCTCACGGTCTTGTTGTTGTTGTTGCCACTGCTCCAGGTGGGCTTATATTCAGATGGACCTGGCTGCCAGGTACGCGGCTTCTGCACAAACGGCTCACGGTTGTCTTTCTTAGGTTCAAACTTCCACTTGCGGTCATCATACCCGGACTTATGCTCCCTTTCGGCTATGAAAGCCTTATTCACCAAGGTCTGGAAGTCCGGAAAATCCAACATGCAGAGCTGACAACGAAGAGTGTGGTTTAGTCCTCCCAGGAACCGATCTATCTTTCTTTCTTCGGTGGCCACATCATAGGTGGAGTACCGTGCCAGATTGTTGAACTTGTTTAGGTACTCTGCCACCGACGTATTTCCTTGTGTCAGAGCAAGGAACTCCCTTTGCTTCACCTTCATTATGCCAGTGGGGATGTGATATTTGCGGAATAACTCCTTGAACTTTTCCCAGGTGATGTCTTCTTCCGAAGGCCATGTTGCCTTTGTATTGTCCCACCAGATAGCTGCTGGTCCTTCTAGATAGTGAGTGGCAAAAGGAACCTTGTCTGATTCTTCGCGTCGGGCTATGTCCAGCTTCTTTTCTATAGTCCTTAGCCAATCATCTGCTTCTATCGGGTCCACAGCTTGACCAAAATTGGGTGGCTTGGTGCGCTGGAAGTCGGACAACCTAGAATGTGTTCCATTGTGGTTGTGATTCTGACCCACCATAGTCTGCATGCTTTTTAGAAATTCCATAAGGTCCTGGTTTCTCTTTTCCTCAAACATTCTCATAATCTGATCAGTGGTCGGTGCTTGAGGCGGTGGGGGTGGTAAATCTTCTGGTGGTTGTCCTGCTTGTCTGGCGGATCGACGAACGGGGGTTCCGTCGCCGCCTTGGCTACAACTTCTCTTCATCCTAAATTTGTTCCCATTGCAAAATACCGAATCGATGAGCAACATCCATAAGGGAAACACAGGAGTATGACACCAGAGGGAAAATATGCGAAAAAGGGCGAATAAAGCAAATAGCATAATTATACAAAATAACCCAACATCATACATGGCAAGCTAGTAGGGGATATCATGCTAGACTGCTCATACGGCAGTTGACATATGCAAAGATGCATGCATAACAGCTCAAGCCTCTACTCTAGTGGCGCGGATGGCATGAACACTGGAAAACTGAGGACTCCTCGTCATCTGATCCTGAGTCGGAGTCAGAACTGATGATATGGATCTCATCCTCCGGATCAAAGGAAACACGCCGACGCTGCTGGGACGGTTCTCCTTCCGGGGAAGAAGGAGCACGACGCCTCAACATCGGAGCAGCTGGAGTGGCTAGGAGTGAGGCCCACTCTGCCGGGGTCTCACGACGGCTACCAGACGAAAAGCCTGGCGGCACAGTAGAGCTAGAAGGAGCCTCAAACCTGGGTGGAGGTGGAACTGGTGGAGGATATATAGGTGGATAGATAGGCTGGGGTGGAGGTGGAACTGAAGTCACGGCTGCAAGTGCCCCCTGGACACGAGACAGCTCCTCAGCCAAGGATATGATCATGCGATAACTGGCGTTCAGATAACGAGCCAGAACAGAAGTCGCACGATCACACGCCGGGTCAACTGGCGCAAAAAGGACTCGCCCTGTCGTAGGCGACAGGGTGGGATAGTGGAAGAAACCTGGATGAGTCTGCATCTCAACCTCGTGGAAGCGCAAGTCAGTGAGAGCCTCCATCGCAGCGAACTGGATCGCCAACTCTGGGGTGGAAGCCGTTCCGCCCTTGGTAGAGCGAGAGTAGCTACCAAGGTCCGAGCTTGCGATCAGAAAAGTTTCTGCGTGGTACTCATAGACCGACTCAGCAAGCTACTCCCGAAACACCTGGTACACTGGATCTTCGCCGTGGGGGTACAGTCGAAGCCAGACGTTCCGGAGCAGTACTGGAAAGGTGGATGGTGCAAGCAAATGTGGTTGCACGGTTAAGCCCGGACAGGTGACTCAAGATCAACTACTACCGGCAAATGTGGTTGCACGGTTAAGCCCGGACAGGTGACTCAAGATCAACCACTAAGTTTATCTCAAATATAGTGGTTCATCATAATAAGCAACTAAGCTTTTAAATTAATTAATCATAAATTAACCTATAGCAAATAAGTAAGCATAATGCATGAAAATATGCAATGCTATGTAAATGCTACATAAAATGGGTATCATGGCTTGCCTCGCTCTGTTGGGTGGTTCAAACACTCCTGGTCTTCAAAGTCACCAAAGTTTCCTTCTGAAATTATTTTTAAAATGCAAAGGAAAATGTCACATAATGCCTTTTTGTTAACCAGAAATTCTGTGAGTATTGTAAAAATACCATAATTTGTCAGCAACTAAAGGGGTTCAATACCAACTCAATGCAAAAAGAATCAATGGAATTGGAACTATAGATAAAAAGTTATTCAAGGTCAAAGTTCTGGTCAAAATCTGTTAAATAAATAAAACTCAGAAAAATCAGAAAACCTCCAGCGGGCCACTTCGAAGGCGTAAAGTGGAGGGGCGCCTCCACTTACCGATTCGGGCGCAGGCCTGAGCTGCTGGCAGGTGGGGCCTGCTCTGTTTAAACAGAGAGGGAGAGGAGGGACCGAGACGGGGCGGAGCTCCGGCGACGGTCGCCGGCGATAGAGACGGCGGCGGCGCTCGGAGTTGAGGGGAATGGATCGGGCGCTCGAAGACGAACACACACGTACCCGCAGCATGACTGGAGATGGCCGGACGGCATCGTCCCCGTCCTCTCCGGCGGCGGCGGCGTTCGGGTGGTCGTCGAAGGAGGCTATTCCGGCAATGGTTGGCTTGGGCAGGAGGTCGAGGAGCACCAGGGGAATGCCCTGAGCTCGAGGGTGAGGTCAATTGGGGCTCAAGGTGGAGGGAAGATGCTGGAGGTGAGGTGGCTACAAGCGGCGGAGCTCCGGTGAGATTTCGAGGCCAGAGGGCCTCTCGGCCGTGGCTTGCTTCTCAGGAGGCCAATTGGATGTGGAGGGGAAGAGGTGAGGAGCTCGGAGAGGCTGGGCACAGCCTTAAATAGGCGGGAGGCGAAGGCGGCCGAGCTCTCTAGAGCGGCCGGAGCTATGGCCACGTCTCCGGGGCAAGGACGGCTAGCTGGCTGTCCAGGAGCGGTGACGAGATGGAAGAGGGCAGAGGCATTGAATGGCGAAGCGACGGCTCGCGAGGAAGACGACGACCCGTTCACCCACTGTGGCCGCACGGGCGCCACAGTTCCGGAGTGTCATGGCGGCCGCCGAGGGCGATTCCGGCGAGGGAGAAGGGTCTGGAGGGTCTAGGTGGAGGGCAACGACGATGTCGGCACGCTTGGACAAGGTACGGCCACGCGGTCGTCAACCTCCGACGAGACCCGAGCCTGCCGACGCCCAGAGCGCGGTTTTGGCAGGCTGGCTACGCGGTCACCATGTGCACGGGCACACGTGGCGCGAGCTGGCCTGCCGGGCCGTGTCTGGAGTGTTGTCCTTGCACTCTGGAACCTCCTCATGGCACTGGCTTGCCCAGTAAGCCACTGAGATGAGAGGTAGCTTCACCAACAGTTCCTGACTGCAACCTTGGGGAGGTTCTGGAGAGGAGATAAGATAGAGATAGGGCCAATGGAGATGTCTAGTGTCATCTAGGTTGGAAGGACTACAGACTGGCAAAGTTGGAGAAAGTTTGAAGAAGAAATGAATATGGTTCCTTTGAAAACCACCATTCTGGTCCAGAATCTAAATGAGCTTGTGGCACTCACATGGATGCTCTGCTAATGATGAAACTTGGTGGAGGGAAGTTATTTGGTAGTGCACACATGCCATAAAAATTGTAGATCAATTGTGCACCCCTAGCTTGTACTTCCTTCACAAAGGTTCAAAATAAGCAGAAACTTGACAGGGTCCTGCTGCTCAAAAATTGTACTGGACCAGATGATGTTTTTGGATATTGGGGCTAGATAGGATCCCTAGGAGCTTGGGGAATTTATTTAGAATTTTCTGAGATAGGAAAATAGGGGTTGCTTCACAATGCACAAATTCTGGTCAGAAAAGAAATAATATTTCTGGCCAAAATTTTGCATTGAGCAATGGAATATTTTTGGAGATTATGGAATCATATGATGATGAGAAGATGTGGAAAAAGTTTGGGAATTTGTTGATCATCCAAACTATAGGTTGCTTCACAACCCATAGTGGTGACATAATTTCCCAAATAAAGGAAAGAGTTTATTGGAAAAGATTTAATATTGGAAATTGATCCAAGAGAGGTTTAGAAAGGTTTTGGCAAGGTGGTGAGGGTTTTGGGTTACTTGGGAAAAGATTCAAAGGTTCACAGATCCAAATCAATTGCAAGGATTTGAAAATCAACCAAGTTTGCAAATAAAACCCAAAAGATTTTGAAAAGAAAAAGTTGCCAAAAATCAGGGTGTCACATATACGGTGTGGACATTTCATGGTGAGTCTGCCTGACGTGCCAGAGCTGAGGTGGTTCGTCGTCGCATCGACGAGCATGGTACCGGGATCGAAGACATGGTGCAAGACTTTGATGATGCTCGGGATTCGGACGATGAGATGGAGGAATCTGCAAAGGCCTTCTATGAAATGTTGGAGTCTTCAAAACGTCCTCTCCACGAGCACACTGAGCTTTGTCAGTTGGATGCCATCGCGCAAGTAATGGCTCCGAAGGCGCAATTCAAGCTGGGCAGAGAATGCTACAACGCGATGATGACAATATTTGGACGCTTTCTACCCAAAGGCCATGTACTGCCTGCAAACCTGTACCAGTCGGACAAAATCCTCCGTGTACTTAAGATGCCCTATGAGAAGATAGATTCCTGTGAGAATGGATGTGCCTTATTTAGGCTTGAGTATGCGGACTTGAACTATTGTCCCATTTGCAAGTGTTCCAGGTATGTTGTGGTAGACAACGGTATGGGTGAGAAGATTCAGACCAAAATCCCCGTTAATGTTCTTCGGTATATGCCAATCATACCAAGACTTCAACGTCTTTTCATGGTCGAAGAGACGGCCAGACAGATGACATGTCACAAATTGGGCAAAAGAACCGAACTAGATGCAAATGGGAATCAGATGTTGGTACACACTTCAGATGCTTTTGCATGGAAGCACTTTGATGCATTACATAAGGATAAAGCGGCAGATCCAAGGCATCCTCGAGTCGCCATCAGCACGGATGGGTTCAATGTGTTTGGTATGACGGCAACCCAATACAGTTGTTGGCCTGTATTTGTCATTTCACTCAATCTCCCCACCAGACAGATTATGCAAAGAAAGAACATTTTCCTGACGTTGATAATTCCAGGGCCCAACTATCCGGGGAATAATATGAATGTGTACATGCAACCGCTTAAGGATGAATTGCAAGAAGCTTGGAATAATGGGATCAAGACATACGACGCCGCTACAAAACAAACTTCTCAATGCATGTGTGGTACATGTACTCGATGCATGACTTGCCGGCGTATGCGCTATTCGTTGGCTGGTGTGTGCATGGAAGGTTCCCATGCCCCACATGCAAGGCAGCTCTTCAGTTCCGTTGGCTGCAGGCGGGTCGCAAGTTTTCTTGCTTCGACTTGCATAGACAGTTCCTGGATCCTTGCCATAAGTTCAGAAAAGACAAGAAGATTTTCATCAAAGGTAGAGTTGTCAAAAACTCTGCACCACCTGCGTTGACAGGCCAATAGACCCTGGATCAGTTAAACGCTCTCGACCCTGATCCAGAGCGTCCGGGGTATTTCAAAGGGTATAATTCGGAACACGCCTGGACTCACAAGACATGCTTATGGGATCTGCCTTACTTCAAAGACCTCCTTTGCCCACACAACATCGACGTGATGCACACTAAAAAGAATATCGCCGAGGCCCTTTTTGGTACATTGTTTGGCATAGAAGGGAAGTCAAAGGATAATCCTAAGGCTAGAGTCGATCAGGAGGCTCTATGTGATAGACCGTTACAAAACATGGGACAACCGAAAGGAAAGCAGAATTGGACGAAGCCAAAGGCATGGTTCAATCTTGGAAGGCCAGCTATGAGGGAAATGATCTTGTGGGTGAAAATGCAGTTGATGTTCCCCGATGGGTATGCAGCGAATCTAAAGAGGGGAGCGAGTCTTGACAAATTGAAAAAATTTGGTCTCAAGAGTCATGATTGGCACATATGGCTTGAGCGGGTAATGCCGGTGATGTTGCGTGGCTTTATCCCTGAGGATGAATGGCTAGTACTGGCAGAGCTGAGCTATTTCTTCCGTTCTCTTTGTGCGAAAGAACTATTGCCTGGCGTGCTAGATGAAATGGAAGAGTTGGCGCCGGAGTTGATCTTCAAGTTAGAGAAGATCTTTCCACCGGGCTTCTTTAATCCAATGCAGCATTTGATTTTGCATCTCCTGACCGAAGCAAGATTGGGGGGGCCCGTGCAAAATTGATGATAGTGATGATGATGATGCATTTATTGATCCCGGAGCATATATAGATGATCAAGATTATTATTAGTTCATGTCAGGTATTCACTTTTTATTATATACATGATGATTATACACTTAAATTATATACATATTATTATTCATGTCGGTATTCAATTTTTTATGTTGTGCTAATTTTGTTTACTCTTTGTCATGGCAGGTGTTGAAAGATGGTGGGCGCGTGTCCAGAGCGATCTGCGGCTTCTTCATCGGCACGTGGTGGGAGGGATACTTCCATTCCACCCTATTCTTTCCGGAGAGCGTTGCTCGACAGTTTGCAGACACAAGCGGGCACTTCTTCGTCGGCGGCGATGCCCACCGGGAGAGAAGGTCGGGGGAAGAAGAGAGGAGGAGGTAGAGATACACGTGCCCACGGGAGAGGTACGTAGGCTGCTACGCCTTCCTCGCCGCCACCCCCAGCTGATTCACCCGAGCACAGGACTGCTAGGGTGGACCCGTCTGAGGTGGAGGCTATGCGGACTCCTGTCCACGAGCCTCGGGTCGACGAGCCTTCGACCCACGAGACTCCTGTCCCGGACGCTTCGTCCCACGAGACTTCGGAGCAGAGCAGGGATCGGGCTACGTCCCAGCAGACCCCATGGGATACCTGGCCGGATCTGCGTCAGCAGGAGCCGAGTGGCCATGCTGATGGTGGCGGGGATCGGTTTTCTGATAGCAAGGACGAGGTGGTTGAGGGGGCCACCGTCTACCAGCATGGTAGTACACGGTTCCCGCCCGTGCCGGCGACCCGCGAGCAGAGGCCGGTGATTAGGCCTGATGGGGAGAAGTAAGTGCATTTACTCTTTTCTAACGTTTTGCCTTCACGTTTCTTCAAATATCTAATGCGTTGGCTTTGTCATAATGCAGGGGTTGGAAACATGGCAGGGATGTCCGCAGGCCCAACACCATCCTTGGTGTGATTTGCCGGCAAAATTTCCCGGGGTTTGTCACGTTGCCCGGTGAGGGTCAGCTTCCAGAGCTAGGATTGACCTGGGAGCACTACTTGGCTGCCCCGGCCCCGCCGGAGGAGATGATCGACGGCGTCTTGTGCCACACGAGGGCCGACATGGTGATCAGACAGTTTTGGGTAATTTCTCCTTTACACAATTAAAAATCAACAATAGCTAGTTATTGTACTAATCAGTGTTGTCTCATTTGATTGCAGACCTTCTACAGGTGTGAGGAGGGATACGAGGAGGCCGCGGCAAAGGTTATCGATGGCAAGTGCAGGTGCCTACTACAGAACTTACGACACGAGGCTCGGCCGCAAGCTGTTCGACACTACTACGCCTCGCGTGGTGTTAAGAAGGACAAGTCGTCGTGTGACGTGGCTTGAGACTGCGTCGGTATTTCCCCAAAGAGGAAGGGATGATGCAGCACAGCGACGGTAAGTATTTCCCTCAGTTATGAAACCAAGGTTATCGAAGCAGTAGGAGGATCACCACCACCCAATAAGCAGCACCTGCACACAAACAACAAATACTTGCAACCCGACGCGAAAGAGAGGTTGTCAATCTCTCTACGGTAATAAGATAGATTAGGTAATGATCGATAGGAGAGATAGATCTCTCAAGAACACAAAATAAAAAGGGCAAATAAAATATACAGCAATATGTTTTTGGGTTTTTGGTTTTGTAGATCTGAAAACAAAGATGCAAAAAGGTAGATATGAAAGCAATATGTTGGAAAAGTAGACCCGGGGGCCGTAGGGTTCACTAGTGGCTTCTCTCATGAGTATAGCGCATGGTGGGTGAACAAATTACTGTTGGGCAATTGATAGAAAATTGAATAGTCATGACGATATCCAAGGCGATGATCATTATATAGGCATCACGTCCAAGATAAGTAGACCGACTCCCGCCTGCATCTACCACTATTACTCCACACATCGACCGCTATCCAGCATGCATCTAGTGTATTAAGTTCATGGAAAAACGGAGTAATGCAATAAGAACGATGACATGATGTAGACAAGATCTATTCATGTAGGAATAGACCCCATCTTGTTATCCTTAATAGCAACGATACATGCGTGTCTTGCTGCCCCTTCTGTCACTGGGAAAGAACACCGCAAGATCGAACCCATCACAAAGCACCTCTTCCCATGGCAAGAAAAATCGATCTAGTTTGCCTAACTAAACCAAAGATTCGAAGAAGAAATACGAGGCTATAATTAATCATGCATATAGGAGATCAAAGAAGGCTCAAATAATATTCATGGATAGAAACTGATCATGAACTCAAAATTCATCGGATCCCAACAAACACACCGCAAAAGTTTACATCAAATAGATCTCCAAGAGACCATTGTATTGAGAATCATAAGAGAGAGAGAGGAAGCCATCTAGCTACTGCCTATGGACCCGTAGGTCTATGGTGGACTACTCACGCATCATCGGAGAGGCACCTATGAAGAAGATGAACCCCTCCGTGAGGGTGTTTAGATTGGATCTCGCGGTTCTAGAACTTGCGGTGGCTGGAATTGTGTTTCGTCGACTCCCTTAGGGTTTTTGGAATATTTGGGAATTTATAGGCATCAGAGGCGGTGGAGAGGGGCCCTGAGGAGGGCACAACCCATCAGGGCGTGCCGGGGGCCCCCTGGCGCGCCCTGGTGGGTTGTGGTCTCCTCGGCCCACTCCCCCGACACTTCTTTGGCCCACTGGGTGTCTTCCGGTCCAGAAAAATTCTCCAAAAAGTTTCGTCGCGATTGGACTCCGTTTGGTATTTATTTTCTATGAAGTAAAAAACAAGCAAAAACAACAACTAGCACTTTGGCACTATGTCAATAGGTTAGTCCCAAAAAATGATATAAAGTTGTTATAAAATGATTGTAAAACACCCAAGAATGATAATATAACAGCATGGAACAAGCAAAAATTATAGATACGTTGGAGACGTATCATTGTGCCGCGGAAAGTTTCTGCAGAAGGAGCAGTACATGAAGGTAATCACCTATTCTTAAGGCCTTGTACTTAGTTTCCTTGATTTTATTCGTAGGCGTAGCGCTCAAATTTCTCTTTACTAACTTAGGTGCCCCCGAGATGGTGTGCGGATAAGATGGATTGTTGGGAGGCGTTGGTGGATGAGTGGTGCTCAGACGAATGGCTAGCCATCCACAACAATGCCAAGGACCGGCGTGCCAAAATGGTTGGTGTGCCACACCATCAAGGCAGCGCCAACTTATATCAGTTCTGGTGGAACTAGGTATGTGGTTTGCTTCATGATTCATGCAATTCATTCTTGATGCTAGCTTGAGCCCTTTACTAATACTTTGTTCCTCTCTCTCTCTTTTAGGCGCACTACAATAACACGGAGGTGCCAGAGGTGTACGACCTCTATGCCATGGCCCATACTGCCTCGTACAAGAAGGCCAAGGCATTCTCTGAGTCTGACCTCGATCATCCCGAGAACTTCACCAACATCTCCTCCTACGACACACTCGTGAGGTACGGAGATGAGAGAAAGGCGAGGAAAGGGGAGGACTTTAACCTGAGCCAGCATCCTATTGATCCAGAGCTGGTGATGATAGCTGGCGGCGGGAGGCCCCATGGCTCGATAGCCATTGGAGATGGACTTATACGGTCTTCTCGCACTCTCCGGGAGATCAAGGCGCGCCAAACGAGCTCCTGTCCTGAGATAAGGCCTCGTCCACGGCCAGTCGAGCTCGCCATCGAGGTTAGTCATACGGACTCAGATAGCTTTCCTCCTTTACATTGTGTGTGCGAACAAAGATGATTACAATGCTAACGAGGAGTTGTGTTGCAGGCTGCTCTTTAGAAAGAGAGAGAGGCAACCCAGGCGCTTCTGGAGGATAGGGAGCGGCAGGCGGCGGAGAAGGAGAGGGAGTTCGAGGAGAGGACGGCTAGGTTGTTGGAGGAGGAGAGGGCACGGAACGAGGCGTCTCACCGGGCCATGTGCGAGCTCTTCGTGGTAAGTTTCTTCTTCATATTGGCCAAATCATGCATGTAATGTTCGTTTCATTAATAACTAATATGATTGACTTGTCAAAACCAAATGTGTAGTCTATGTGCGAGAAGTCCGGCCAGACCCCTCCGCCAATGCCAGTCATTACCACGGCGGGAACGGTGAGTTTCATTTGAATGGTCATTAGTTACTAGTCTTAACATTTCAGTGTCATCATGCTAACGAGACATTGCAAATGATCTTTGGTGCAGCATAACTCCCGAGCCGAATCGCACGACCCTTCTCCAAGGCATCCTTCTCCAGGTGAAACCGGCCCAAGCAACCCCGGCGCTTCACCTCCGTGATGACGAGGACGGTAAGTTTTCTCTAGTGTTTTGCTTAACAAATGCATAATGACCTATACTTAGCTTATTTAGTTCATTTATGACATAATTAGCTTACTTAGGTCAAAAATGGCATAATAACCTTGGTTAGCTCATAAATGTCATATACTTAGCTTATTTTCCTCCAAAAGGACATAATAAGCTTACTTAGCTCCAATATGACCTAGTTTACCTAAGCTAGCTCTAAAATGACCTATACTTAGCTTTATTTCCTCCAAAATGACATAATAAGCTTACTTACCTCCAAAATGACCTATTTTACCTAAGTTAGCTCTAAAATGACCTATACTTAGCTTTGTTTCCTCCAAAATGATATAATAAGCTTACTTAGCTCCAAAATGACCTATTTTACCTAAGTTGGCTCTAAAATGACCTATACTTAGCTTTGTTTCCTCCACAATGACATAATAAGCTTAGTTAACTAAAAAATGGCATAATTACCTAGGTTAGCTCAATAATGACTTGTACTTAGCTTACTTATGTCAAAAATGGCATAATTAGCTTACTTAGGTCAAAAATGGCATAATAACCTTGGTAACCTCATAAATGTCATATACTTAGCTTATTTTCTTGCAAAATGACACAATAAGCTTAGTTAGGTCAAAAATGGCATAATTACCTAGGTTAGCTCTAAAATGACACAAATAAGCAATAAGAAGAAGAAAAACAAGAGGAGAAAGAGAAAGAGAAGAAAAACGCTTCTTCTTCTTCTTCTTCTAGATCTTCTTCTTCTTCTTCTTATTCTTCTTGTAGTATTCTTCTTGTAGTATTCTTCTTCTAACTTTCTTATTTCCCATTTTGCAGATTTGATTCACTTCACGGAAGCTTGCATTGATGGAGTGCTTGTGTTTACTTTCTTTTTTGATTTTGTATCGATGAACAATGTGAAACTTGCTACCTATGGATGAAACTATTGTAATATGGATAAAACTATGTATGTATGGATGAAACTATTGTAATATGGTGAAACTTGCACTTTTGATTTGGTATGTTTGTTGGATGATCATATCCATATGGCAGGGATATGGTTTCTATGAAATATATATATATATATATCATATATTTGCTTGTGAAAATGCTTGGATATATCAAAAAACAAAATAAAAATAGGCAATATAATCACTTTGCCGTCTGCCACCGACGGCAAAGGTGCCACATGGTAGCAACCTGTGCAACCTGCGAGCACCAAGTCTGAGCCATTTTGGTCACTTTGCCGTGTGCTAGCAGACGGCAAAGTATGACGTTTTGCCATCGGCTGGCAGACGGCAAAGAATAGCAGTAGCCCATCTGTCCAGCTGGCCCATCCTGCCACTTTGCCGTCTCTGGTGGACGGCAAAGGAGCTGCACTCTTTGCTGTCTGTGGGCAGACGGCAAAGGCTGCTGTTAGCCACCTAACGGGGCTCACCTGATTCCTGTGTCGTCCACGTGCTTTACCGTCTGCAGGACCTACATGGCAGACGACAAATATATTTGCCGTCCGCTGTTGTAAAGCAGACGACAAAGCTCCCCTTTACCGGAGTTTTCTGTGCCGGACGTGGGGCCGTCTGCTAGCAGGCGGCAAAGGAGTTTGCCGTCCGCAAACCTATCCTTTGCCGTCTGCCATGGCAGACGACAAAGTACCTGATTCCTGTAGTGATTGTTAAAGGAAAAAGAGACCGTAGTTAACGAAAGGATAGAAGAGAGTCCTTACCGGATTGATAAATTAGAAGAAATTTTTAGTAACTTGGGTTCGGCTTTTTCTTCTGTCAAAACTATTGCAAAACTCCCGTAAAAATTTGCAAAACCACGCAAGTCACTAAGAACAAAGTTGTTGCACCTAGTGGCCACAAGCGAGATCTTAAAATGATTAGTATTCATCCCGACTTTGTTGAAATACTAAGAGACCCTATGTACAAAAGTGAATTTTTTGGTCTTTTTCCTAGAAGTGTTGTCATTGAGAATATGCATGCTAAATTCTTGAAGAAGTCCAGTTGTGTGATTGAAGAGTTAAAAACCAAAGATGACAATACTTTAATCTATGCGTTATGCCTAGCTAGGGGCGTAAAACGATAGCGCTTGTTGGGAGGCAACCCAGTGAATAAATTTATTTTCGCCTTTTCCTTTCTGTTTTTCAGTGTTGACACAATTATGCCTCTGTTATGATTGTGTTTTTTATGTTTTATTTAGTGTTTGTGCCAAGTAAAGCCTTTAGGATGATTCATAAGATGAGTAGAAACAATGCTGAATCTGAAACAGAAACTTTACCTCCAGTGTTCGAATTTTCATTTTTTACTGGAACATGATATTGAGCTGAAACTTTAACACAGTATTTCTATACAAATTCTTTACTTTGTCCTAATGTTTCAGAATTTTTTGAGTTACAGAAGTATGGTTAGAGTACAGATTACTACAGACTATTCTGTTTAAGACAGATTCTGTTTTCGTTGCATTGTGTGCTTGTTTTGATGAATCTATGGGTTGTATTGAAGGGTATGAGCCATGGTAAAGTTAAAATACAGTAGGTATAATGCAATAATAAAATTTGAATGAGTTTGCAACAGTACTTAAAGTAGTGATTTGCTTTATTATACTAACGGATCTCACGAAGATTTTGTTGAGTTTTGTGTGATTGAAGTTTTCAAGTTTTCGGTGAGATTACGATGGATGAAGGAATAAGGAGTGAAAATAGCCTAAGATTGGGGATGCTAGAGAACCCCCAAGATATATCCAAAGATAAACAAGCAACTAAGCTTGGGGATGCCCCGAGTGGCATCCCCTCTTTCTTCTAACAACCATCGGTATGTTACTTGGAGCTATATTTTTATTCGTCACATATCATGAGTTTTGCTTGGAGCGTCTTGTATCATTTGAGTCTTTGCTTGATTTGCTTTTTAGTTTTTCACTTGTATCCTTGCTGGACACACCTATTTGAGAGAGCCAAAATTATGCTATGATTTTTTAGAATTGCTCTATATGCTTCACTTAAACTTTTTGAGCTATAGAATTGCTCTAGTGCTTCACTTATATATTTTTGAGCACGGTGTGCTTGGAAGCTTTTGAAGAAACACTCTCCTGCTTCACTTAGATTAATTTGAGAGTTAGTAAATTTTGAAGAAATCCTCTCATGCTTCACTTATACTATTTTGAGAGATGAAATCTCTATGCTCATGTTCTTCACTTAAATTTGTTTGAGCTTGTCAAAAGCAATGGCAATATATGAAACTAGTCCCAAAGTGATAGATATCCAAGGAGGGTATAATAAAAACTTTCATGAAGATCATTGGACAAATTAAACTTGATTCCTTGTAATAGTTTTGAGACATGATGATAATAATATGTGAGTCATGTTAGTGAGTAATTATGCTTTAGTAGGAATATTGGTGTTAAGGTTTGTGATTCCCTATGCATACACGAAAGTCAATAGTTATGCAATGAAATTACATCCTACTTATGGTGCATTATTCGGTGTTAGTTATGCTCAATGCTCGTTTATGTGAATTTTCGTTTCTTGGTTGGTGGCTTCTCAATCTATTTGCTAGCCTCCACTTATACTAAGTAGAAATACTACTTGTGCATCCAAAATCCTTAAACCCAGTTTTGCCTTATGAGTCCACCATACCTACCTATATGCGGTATTTCCATGCCGTTCCAAGCAAATTTGTATGTGCCATCTCTACTTTTCAAAATAAATTTCCTTTTTGTGTGCTCATACCGCTCATGAAACGGTAGGGGGTGTCCAATATTTTTTCATGCTAGATGTGTTATTCTCAAGATGAGTGTTTATTCACTTGTCATTGCACGAGAGTACGGTGGTAATAGGGATGCCCAGTCCCGAAATGAAAAAAAGAAAAAAATTACTTTATGTTGTCAAATAATAAATTCCTTGGAAAGTGTTGGTATGGAGGCAACCGTGGATACGGCCAGCCATGGATTGTGAAAGAATGGTGGAAAAAGGAATAAACTTTATTTCCTGGTTGGAAACCGCCTATGATATATCAAGCATGGAAAGTATTGTGAACTACTTTGTCGTTTTCGTTGACACGAAAGGCATGCCACCCAAAATATTTTTCTCTCTTAATTTAAACTTTGAGCTCTGGCACCTCTACAAATCCCTACTTCCCTCTACAAAGGGCCTATCTATTTACTTTATGCAATTTTTATTTTTACTTTGAGTCTCCATCTTCTCTTATAAAGCACCAACTAGGGGGCACTATGATCGTATTTGAGCATTGGGTGTAGCTAATATTTGAGTGTGTTGCATGAATGGATCAATGATTGAGCATGATGGGCTAGGGATAACTTTCTTTAGTGTTGATATTTCGAAAGACATGGTTGCTTGTTGGCATGCTTGAGTATTGAAGTCATTATGTTAAAACTAGACTATTGCTTTGAACCATCTAAAAGTCCAAATGTCCATGCTACAAAAGAAAAGATTATGTGATGAACATGTTAGGCAACATTCCACATCAAAAATTCAGTTTTTATCATTTACCTACTCGAGGACGAGTAGGAATTAAGCTTGGGGATGCTGATACGTCTCCAACGTATCTATATTTTTTTGCTTGTTCCATGCTGTTATATTATCATTCTTGGATGTTTTACAATCATTCTATAGCAACTTTATATTATTTTTTGGGACTAACCTATTGACATAGTGCCAAAGTGCCAGTTGCTGTTTTTGCTTGTTTTTTACTTCGCAGAATATCAGTACCAAACGGAGTCCAATCGCGACGAAACTTTTTAGAGATTTTTTTTGGGCCAGAAGACATCCAGTGGGCCAAAGAAGTCCCGGAGGGGAGGGTCGAGGAGACCAAAACCCACGAGGGCGCGCCAGAGGCCCCAGGCGCGTGATGGGTTGTGCCCTCCTCGGGACCCCTCTCCACTGCCTCTGACGCCTATAAATTCCCAAATATTCCAGAAACCCTAGAGGAGTCGACGAAAAACACATCCAGCCGTCGCAAGTTCCAGAACCTCTAGATCCAATCTAACACCATCGCGGAGGGGTTCATCATCCTCATTGGTGCCTCTCCGATGATGCGTGAGTAGTCCACCATAGACCTACGGGTCCGTAGGCAGTAGCTAGATGGCTTCATCTCTCTCTTTTGATTCTCAATACAATGGTCTCTTGGAGATCTATTTGATGTAAACTTTTGCGGTGTGTTTGTTGGGATCCGATGAATTTTGAGTTCATGATCAGTTTTTATCCATGAATATTATTTGAGTCTTCTTGGATCTCTTATATGCATGATTACTTATAACCTCATATTTCTTCTTCGAATCTTTCGTTTAGTTAGGCCAACTAGATCGATTTTTCTTGCCATGGGAAGAGGTGCTTTGTGATGGGTTCGATCTTGTGGTGTCCTCTCCCAGTGACAGAAGGGGCAGTGAGGCACGCATGTATCATTGCTATTAAGGATAAAAAGATGGGGTCTATTCCTACATGAATAGATCTTGTCTACATCATGTCACCGTTCTTATTGCATTCTCCATTTTTCCATGAACTTAAGACACTAGATGCATGCTGGATAACGGTCGATGTGTGGAGTAATAGTAGTAGATGCAGAATCGTTTCGGTCTACTAATCTTGGACGTGATGCCTATATAATGATCATCGCCTTGGATATCGTCATGATTATTTGATCTTCTATCAATTTCCCAACAGTAATTTGTTCACCCACCGTGTGCTATACCCATGAGAGAAGCCACTAGTGAAACCTACGGCCCCCGGGTCTACTTTTCCAACATATTGCTTTCCGATCTATCTTTTTGCCGCTTTTGTTTTCAGATCTATTATTACAAAAACCCAAAAATACCTTGCTGCACTTTTTATTTGCTCTTTTTATTTTGTGTTCTTGAGAGATCTATCTCTCCAACCTATCACTACCTAATCTATCTTTTTACCGAAGAGAGATTGACAACCTCTCTTTCGCGTCGGGTTGCAAGTATTTGTTCTTTGTGTGCATGTGCTGTTTACGTAGTGGTGGTGATCCTCCTACTGGTTCGATACCTTGGTTTCGTAACTGAGGGAAATACTTACCGTCGTTGTGCTGCATCATTCCTTCCTCTTTAGGGAAATATCGACGCAGTCTCAAGCCACATCAGACTTGTTTGATCCTTTGGGCCTCGCCAGTCGGGGAGCATCGCTGAAAAAACATTCTTTCGGTCCATTCCATCCAGTATGCCGTCAGTCTGCCGCCACCATCCAGTCCATTGTGATGTGTGTCCATCGCCACCTCTCCGCCTCCCCCACTTTGTTTGGCATGGAACCAACCAAGCGGAAGTGGGCGGTATCGGCTCACCAGGTGAGGCTCTTGTTTCCGATATGCGCATGGTTGGGCAAGAGATGACTGTCATCTTTGTCAAGCTTGTGTTGTAGTTCATGCTATTGATTGTGAGGAGTGTTCACTGGATTTCAAGTAGGAGCACATTTGCAGGATGGATTTATGCGGAGGTGATGTCGGAGGAGCGGTAGCGCATGATTCTACGCTGCTAAAGTTCCCCAATCCTAGCCATAGTGTCAATTGCGGCAATTAGGGAGCACTCATCAGAGATTATCAAAATAGATTTGAAGAAGTGATGCGTTGGAATTGCCTCATTGGTCAAAATCCAAAAGCTGGTGAGCAACTAGAACCATGGATTTTGGAGGAATGTCTGGTTCCTCCATTCCCGTTGCCTCCGACCCCGTCTGATCCTACCTATTATGTGTGAAGATCGGATTGTCGTGTGGCAAAGAAGAATAGACTCCTTTGAAACTATGTCTAAACTTATAATAACCAGGGATGTACGTTTACCGAAATTCATAGTTTTTACTTCAGTTTGTGATCGCCCTGCCTTTTATAATTTCTTCCTAATTTGGGAAGAGCACACAATAGAAACCATGGTTCGTATAAAAACTACAAAAAAACAGAAGTTCAAGGAAGGCAACAACAATAGTGCCGATGTTGTTTGACCAAATTCAATCCCTTTGAGCCCCACCAATGAGGGTCGGTTATACAAAAATGGGATTGATGGGAATGCGTTTCGTTTTTTTAGAATTTTCTGTGCTGGCTAAGTCCAAATTTTAAATATATATTTGATGGTTGTCTTGTTTAGTCAGAATTATGCTTTACTTACTTTGAGCTATGTATGCTTTCTGTTCGAAGTTCCTATGGGGGTGTGTGAACTCAATCACGCTTAGACATACTGTACTCATTGAGAAGTATGTATGTTATGCATTTTATACAACAAATACATTCTTGGATGACATTATTTTGTGGGCTAACCTACTCATGAGTCTGTTTAAATTTTGTGAAGATAAAGTTCTTATAAGATTTAGGGGAGACTTGCAAAAGGGAAATCAATGATGTATCCCACTAATTCAAAGAGGTCTCAAGCTCGTGGTGGTGTGAGGCGGTACTTTCAATTGTATGTCATCATGTCCATTGCAATGCTCTGTTATACTTAAAATTGGGTGTATACAAGGATTTCAATGATTTTAAGTGGATAATCAGCCAATGGAGGAGTTGTGGGAATTGCTTGCATTATTTCATTGAGATTTGGTGTTATGAAACATCATTGTTTGATTAACAATATGAGATTAAAAGTAAAACACATATAATTTACTGTATTTGATTATTACATAGTTATAATTTATAAATATTTACTAAATACAAGTAGCATGAATGCATGTTAAGATGCTCATTTTCCCATGCATATGATGGAATCATGAGTTGGTATTGTTCCATGCTGAGAGAATTAGAATTAGTGGGGATCAACTGGTATATAGGATATCATTCCAACATATGCCATGATTTTTCATGAATGTTTAATAACTCACTACACATACATATGATTATGTTTATGTGTCACCGCTGCTTCGAGAGATGATACTAGTGAACCTATGAACTCTAGTCCAATGTCCTACATGAGAAGCCTTCTCCAGAAACTTTTATATGCACTATTATTTCGAGTAATTATTTAATCCAAAAATACAAAATACTTCTACACTCTTTGTACGATCACAACTTGTTGCAACCAGTAAAACCAATGAGATTGGCAACTTCACTAGAACCGTTGGGACCACGAGTTCTTAATTCATTTTGTGGTGCTGCTTGACTGAGGCTGGGGTATTATCTCCATGGATTAATATCTTGGTTTTCAGTTAAGGGGGGTGTTACTAATTACTACAAACCCTTGAACCTTTTTTGGGATAAAGGGCGATTTGTATTGACTTATAACGTAGCATCAAGTGAATACAAGCACAAATTAACACCACGCGCACGCCCCCGCATGCGCGCGCACACACACACACACACAAATGCTCACACTGACAAAGAACAAATGCATACAAGACCGAAGGTTTGCCTGGTCAGAGAAACAAAATAAACAAGCGATAAAAACAATGATCAACGAAATAAAACATTAATCATTCGCACAAACTCATGAAAATACAAAGACTACCAGAAAGGTTTTACAAGAAACACCTCTAATAAGGGAGCAACACGCAATCTCCACTGTCGTTAGATCCAACCACTAAAGGCTGGATCCGGGGTTCACCCTAAATATCAACTCCGAGCAAATTCCAAGAAAAGCCTCCAACAAGGTAACGATGAAAAAATTCACCACTGTTAGGTATAACCAATTAGGGTCAGACCTACGGTTTTCACCCCAGAGCTCGTGACCGAGTACTCGAGAAGCACCACCACATCAAAGTCATCCGTTGTCGCCTCCACTTTCCACAATCTCAGCAGCTACATATGAACATTGTCATGACGTTAGGTGTCACGCAAGTGGTGACCATGCCCCAAACAAGTGGACAATAGATTATGGAGGAAGACCATCGGTACCACCAAAATTCCAAATTCAAGACACTCTAGCAGTTTGGTGTTGTCCTCCCAGGTGGCAGTCGATGGCAGATCTGTATTATACAACACCACCACATGCCGCTTCTTGCTCCTTCGTCCTCGCTTGTGGCAACAGATCACCAACCAACTATGCTAAGGTAGAGTCTCTGGTATGTCTGGACGATACCCTCGTCGGCCAGCGTCGACGGTTTTTAGAAGTCGGGATTAGAATCTTTCCGGTTTTCAGAAGTCTCCCATACACTTGCGCTTGAAGTCGCAACAACTTGAATTCTAGGATATATGTGGTGGCAAGGACACAATCTACTACGGGATAAAAGCAAGGAGACAATCTACTACGGGATAAAATAAATGCACGGGGTTCTTGACATAGCCGACAATGTTGATTACACAGTACACCAACAATATCGTACACTGACATGCATGTTATGCGTATGGACAAGATTAAGGATTTGAAAACCCTATGCATGTACTATGGTCTCTACATAATTTGTAAGCTTAATATTTACATTCTCAAGAATTTTCTTGGATTATCCCTTTAACTTGCCTACTAATGACTGATCAATTGCAAGATACACAAATCGTTCATGTTTTGGTATTTTGTTGCAGGTCTGATGGATGATGGATAAAAGGAGCAATGAACACAATACCATAATCTACTATAAATTTGGAGCATTTCCCTATGTTGTGGGTCTCTTGTGCTAGACAGCGAATCATCTGTGACACCAAACCGTTCATCTTTCGTGAAGGCCGCCAGAACAAATCTCAGTTGTACGCCACCACAAACCCTAGTATGGAGGGGGGTTGTTCCATCGAGACCCATCATCGATGTCTTTTCCGGTAGCACATCCTAATATGGAGGGATTACTCGTGGGGTCTCATAATTGATGAGTAGTCTAATTATGGTATGCTTTTATGGTTTTAGCTTGGTTTTCCTTAAATTAACTAGGCAATTCTTTTCTTCTTAATTAATCGACCAGACAATTCTTTTGCTCCCGTTTTGAAAAAGGTAAAGATGGAGGGGTTACTCTGGAGCATAGTTTTAAAAACTAGACCAAACCAATGGTCCAACCGGAAAAACCGAAGCCGAGTCCTCGTCCGTTTTTTTAATGGTGTGTCGGTCTTTTAGTAAAAAGAAACTATCAAATATCAAACAAATCGTGTGTAAACTAGGAATCAAACCTTTGACCTTGAGCCACCGTCCACCCAAAGGCCCAATACCAACCGAGTTAGCTACAATATGTGATTTAATAATGGATTGCAACCAATATTAAGTGTATGCATTCGATCAAAGGTCAATATTTTTGAAAAATAACTTAAATATTCCTGATTTTTGTCACGACCAAATCAATATTTTACAAAAATAGTTTAAGTATTCTGGTTTATTGTGGCGATCGAACCCATTGAAGCGGGGTCCAACCGGTAATAAAAATCTAAACGGATAGACACCGGTTCGATTTTTCAAATTATGCTCTGGAGGTTCCTCGGGGATGCCAGAACACTAGTAGAAAACAGGGCTTTGGTCTAGGCCAGGATAAGGGCATTAATCCCGATTCACTTACGAACCGGGACCAAAGGGTGCATCAGTCCCGGTTCGTGAGACCAGGGCACCGGCCGGGCCTTGGGGTCATTGGTCCCGGTTCGTCTGGCACTTTTGGTCCCGGTTCCAGACACGAACCGAGACCAATGGGCCTCGCTCCTGGCCCAGCACCTTTAGTCCCGGTTGGTGGCTAGAACCGGGACCAAAGTAGGATCTTCTGTCCCGGTTCTAGCCACCAACCGGGACTAAAGATAAGCCTATATATACCCCCGCCCCTACCCGCTCACTCTGTTTTTTGGCCGGCTGGCGTGTGCAGGTGTGTGTTGCTCTAGCTCTCACCTCCTATGCACATGAGGGGTTCGATGAAATGCCCGAGCCACACTTAAGCTTTCTCCTCTCCAAGCTCGACCTCCAAGCTCCATTTTCCTCAAGATTTGTCTAGGTTTGGCGGTCCGTCCTGTCCCGTCCCCGTCCTCACCGCTGTCGATCGCCCGCGCCGATCTTGTCGCCGGCACCACCGTGGTGAGCCTCTTGTTCTTATCTTCTTTCTAAAAGAAAAAAATTCTTACTTGTATGATTTAGATAGATACTTGTACAATTTTCTTACTTTTATTATTGTTTGTTATTATATAGTGTCATGGTTTTGGTATCCGCCCCCGTCGGCCCTCGTCCTGTCTATGATTCGGATGTGGTATATTATCTTTTATAACTATTTGTTTCATTTAGTGTTTATGACAATTATGCCGACCAACGTGACATAGATGTTTTTATCTAGGAGGTATGTGAACCGGAAATTCGAACCGACCCTCTTGTCGAGAGGTTAAATTTAGTTGAAAAAGAAAACAATTACTTGAAGAAAAAGTTGAAAAGAATTGAGGAGGAGAAGATGGAATTGGAGTTGCATGTTACCGATGTCGTCGAAGATCACAAGATCAAGATGGATGCAATGCGCTTGAAGATTAGAAAGATTAGAAAATATGCCATTCATACTGAGGCTTGGTATCATTATGCCGTTGGATCAATTGGTACCTTAGTTGCGGTTATGATTGCATTTGTTGTTGCATTTAAATGTTTTACATAGTTTCAATGTATGTTTTAATTAGATGCTCTAGAGAGCTATATGTTGTTCAATGAGAACTATGTATGAACTTTATGTATTTATTTTGGTCACTACTATACTTTGGTTTTAATGTGATGATGAACTTCTATTAATTTGGTCACTTCTCTATTCATGATGTTCTGTAATGGTTTTTGATACACTTAATTATATAATGCACGCAGATGAACCGGCAATGGATGTACGGTGACCGACGCACCTCCGAGTACATTAAGGGCCTGCATAATTTTCTCGAAGTGGCTGAGGCAACCAAGCAGAATGGTTTTATGTATTGTCCATGTACTATCTGTGGGAATACGAAGGATTACTCTAACTCGAAAACCCTTCACGTCCACCTGCTTGAGAAGGGTTTCATGCCACACTATAATGTTTGGACCAAGCACGGAGAAAGAGGGGTTATGATGGAAGACAACGAAGAAGAAGAGGATGATGACAACTATCCGCCCCCTGAATACGGTGATGCTGCAATGGGGGAAGCTGAAGATCAAGAGGAACCAGACGATGTGCCCGATGATGATCTTCGCCGGGTCATTGTTGATGCAAAGAGACAATGCCAAAGTGAAAGGGAGAAGTTGAAGTTCGATCGCATGTTAGAGGATCACAAAAAAGGGTTGTACCCAAATTGCGAAGATGACAACACAAAGCTCGGTACCACACTGGAATTGCTGCAATGGAAGGCAGAGAATGGTGTATCTGACAAGGCATTTGAAAAGGTGCTGAAAATAATGAAGAATAAGCTTCCAAAGGACAACGAATTGCCCGACAGTACATATGAAGCAAAGAAGGTTGTCTGCCCTCTAGGATTGGAGGTGCAGAAGATACATGCATGCCCTAATGACTGCATCCTCTACCGCGGTGCGTACGAGGATTTGAACGCATGCCCGGTATGCTGTGCATTGTGGTATAAGATCAGACGAGATGACCCTGGTGATGTTGAGGTCCAGCGCACCGGAAAGAGGGTTCCTGCCAAGGTGATGTGGTATGCTCCTATAATACCACGGTTGAAACGTTTGTTCAGAAACAAAGAGCATGCCAAGTTGATGCGATGGCACAAGGAAGACCGTAAGAAAGACGGGAAGTTGAGAGCACCCGGTGATGGGTCGCAGTGGAGAAAGATCGAGAGAAAGTGGGGGGACTTTACAGGTGACCCAAGGAACATATGGTTTGGTTTAAGTGCAGATGGCGTTAATCCTTTTGGGGAGCAGAGCAGCAAGCATAGCACATGGCCTGTGACTCTATGTATGTATAACCTTCCTCCTTGGTTGTGCATGAAGCGGAAGTTCATTATGATGCCAGTGCTCATCCAAGGCCCTAAGCAACCCGGCAATGACATTGATGTGTACCTAAGGCCATTAGTTGATGAACTTTTACAACTGTGGAATGGAAAAGGTGTACGTGTGTGGGATGAGCATGCACAAGAGGAATTTGACCTACGAGCGTTGCTGTTTGTAACCATCAATGATTGGCCTGCTCTCAGTAACCTTTCATGACAGACAAACAAGGGATACCACGCATGCACGCACTGTTTAGATGACACCGAATGTATATATTTGGACAAATGCAGGAAGAATGTGTACCTGGGGCATCGTCGATTTCTTTCGACCAACCATCAATGTCGAAAGAAAGGAAATCATTTCAAAGGTGAGGCAGATCACCGGAAGAAGCCTGCCCTCCGTACTGGTGATGACATACTTGATATGGTCAATGATTTACAAGTAATCTTTGGAAAGGGTCCTGGCGGACTATCTGTTCCGAATGACGCCGAGGGACGCGCACCCATGTGGAAGAAGAAATCTATATTTTGGGACCTACCCTATTGGAAAGACCTAGAGGTCCGCTCTGCAATCGACGTGATGCACGTGACGAAGAATCTTTGCGTGAAGCTGCTAGGCTTCTTGGGAGTGTATGGGAAGACAAAAGATACACCGGAGGCACGGGAGGACCAGCAACGTGTGCACGAAAAAGACGGCATGGATCCAAAGCAGTATGAAGGTCCTGCCAGCTACGCTCTTACCAAAGAAGAGAAGGAAATCTTCTTTGAATGCCTGCTCAGTATGAAGGCCCCGTCTGGCTTCTCGTCGAATATAAAGGGAATAATAAATATGGCAGAGAAAAAGTTCCAGAACCTAAAGTCTCATGACTGCCACGTGATTATGACGCAACTGCTTCCGGTTGCATTGAGGGGGCTTCTACCGGAAAACATTCGATTAGCCATTGTGAAGCTATGTGCATTCCTCAATGCAATCTCTCAGAAGGTAATCGATCCAGAAATCTTACCAAGGTTAAAGAGTGATTTGGTGCAATGTCTTGTCAGTTTCGAGCTGGTGTTCCCACCATCCTTCTTCAATATCATGACGCGCGTCCTAGTTCATCTAGTCGACGAGATTGGCATTCTGGGCCCTGTATTTCTACACAACATGTTCCCCTTTGAGAGGTTCATGTGAGTCTTAAAGAAATATGTTCGTAACCGTGCTAGGCCAGAAGGAAGCATCTCCATGGGCCATCAAACAGAGAAAAGCATTGGGTTTTGTGTTGACTTTATTCCTGACCTTAAGCCGATTGGTCTCCCTCAATCGCGGTATGAGGGGAGACTGACTAGAAAAGGCACACTAGGAGTGAATTCAATAATATGTAGGGACGAGCATTCTTGGTCTCAAGCACACTACACTGTTCTACAGAATTCTACCTTGGTGACCCCGTATGTCAATGAACACAAGAATATTCTGCGCTCGAAACACCCGGAGCAGTGTGACGACTGGATTACATGTGAACACATCAGGACTTTCGGCAGTTGGTTGCAAACACATCTCATGGGTAACACCACTATTGCAGAAGAGTTGTACTCGTTGGCCAGGGGACCATCTTCGACTATATTGACTTACAAAGGGTACGAGATAAATGGGAATACATTTTACACGATCGCCCAAGATCAAAAGAGCACCAACCAAAACAGTGGTGTCCGCTTTGATGCAGCAACCAACAGGGGAAATGACACATATTATGGTTACATAGTGGACATATGGGAACTTGACTATGGACATGATTTTAAGGTCCCTTTGTTTCGATGCAAATGGGTCAATCTGTCAGGAGGCGGGGTACAGGTAGACCCGCAGTACGGAATGACAACAGTGGATCTGAACAATCTTGGGTACACAGACGAACCATTCGTCCTAGCCAATGATGTGGCGCAGGTTTTCTATGTGAAGGACATGTCTACCAAACCGAGAAAAAGAAAATATAAGGAAGAGAATACATCATACGATGAGCCAAAGCGCCACATAGTTCTTTCAGGGAAAAGAGACATCGTGGGAGTGGAGGGCAAGACAGACATGTGTGAAGATTATGAAAAGTTTCATGAAATTCCTCCCTTCAAAGTGAAGGCTGACCCAAGCACCCTGTTAAACGATGAAGATTATCCATGGTTACGACGCAATAAGAAAGGGACACACGCGAAGAAAAAGTGAAGACTTTCTCTCCACAACTATTCTGATGATGGCTTTGATCTAGAATATCACTGCAGTTACATGTCAAGAAATGAAATGCCTTTTGTAACTGATGAGTTTTCGTCTGAAACCCTGATACTTCGAAAGAGATTGTTCATTTTGTACACGAAGTGCATCCAGTTTTTGCCGTAACCCTCTCAACTTTTTAGCACATGCTATGTGGGTGAAATGATGATACCATGCCAACTTTCAACCATTTCAGAGTTCATTTGCAGTGCTTTTCAATTCAGGGTCATCTTAGCTCAAAATAAATCATGAAATGCATGAAAAATAGCAAATGAAGTCAGAAAAGGTTTGAAAAGTGATGATGTGGCTTTGAATGGTGCATATTGAATGCATAAAAAGTCTTGAGTTCAAATATGTTTAAAAAATTAAAATCCTTTTGTAACAGATGAGTTTTCGTCTGAAACCCTGATACTTCGAAAGAGATTGTTCATTTTGTACACGAAGTGCATCCAGTTTTTGCCGTAACCCTCTCAACTTTTTAGCACATGCTATGTGGGTGAAATGATGATACCATGCCAACTTTCAACCATTTCAGAGTTCATTTGCAGTGCTTTTCAATTCAGGGTCATCTTAGCTCAAAATAAATCATAAAATGCATGAAAAATAGCAAATGAAGTCAGAAAAGGTTTGAAAAGTGATGATGTGGCTTTGAATGGTGCATATTGAATACATAAAAAGTCTTGAGTTCAAATATGTTTAAAAAATTGAAATCCTTTTGTAACAGATGAGTTTTCGTCCAAAACCCTGACACTTCGAAAGAGATTGTTCATTTTGTACACGAAGTGCATCTAGTTTTTGCCGTAACCCTCTCAACTTTTTAGCACATGCTATGTGGGTGAAATGATGATACCATGCCAACTTGCAACCATTTCAGAGTTCATTTGCAGTGTTTTTCAATTCAGGGTCATTTTAGCTCAAAATAAATCATGAAATGCATGAAAAATAGTAAATGAAGTCATAAAAGGGTTGAAAAGTGATGATGTGGCTTTGAATGGTGCACATTGAATGCAGAAAAAGTCTTGAGTTAAAATATGTTTAAAAAATTGAAATCCCTTTGTAATAGACGTGTTTTCGTCCGATCAAAGTTATTTAACTTAATATTATATACAATTTATGCAACTAAAATTATCAAAGTTATTTTTGTTAAAAACTTTAATAGCAAAAAGAATATTCATAAAGTATTTTTGTTAAGAACTTTTAATATGCAAAAAAATAACATAAAAAATAGCAAAAGTGAACATAGATGCGCTTATAGGGAAAATTCGACCTGAAATCAAAGTTCATCACTTTGATTTCAGGTCGAATTTCCCGTATAAGGGCATCTATTTTCACTTTGAGAGGAACTCAACAAGGCAGAGAGGGGCGTGCTTATAAACCGGTGCGAGCGCCTCTCGCTTGGCGAGGTGGGACTAAACTCCCACCACAGCCAGGACCAACCCTTTAGTCCCGGTTGGTGGCTCCAACCAGGACCAATGACACCCTTTCGTCCCGGTTGGTGCCACCAACCGGGACCAATGCCGCCCTTTAGTCCCGGTTGGTGCCACCAACCGGTACCAAAGGTCTCTGCTTCCCGCCCTTTGGGCTGCTGAAATTGACCTTTGGTCCCGGTTGGTGGCACCAACCGGGACGAAAGGGGGGCATTGGTCCCGGTTGGTGGAACCAACCGGGACTAAAGGGTTGGGTATATAAGGCAGGACTTGTCGAATTCTCCCCCAACCTCTCTCCCATTCGCCCCGACGCCGACGCCTGCCCCGACGCCGCCAGGCTGCCGGAGCTCGCCGCCGCCCCCGAGCCCGTCCTCGTCGTCGCCGCCGTCCCCGAGCCCGTCCTCGTCGTCGCCGCTGCCCCCGAGCCCGTCCTCGTCGTCACCGCCGCCCCCGAGCCCGTCCTAACCGCCGCCCCCGAGCCCGTCGTCGCCGCCGCCCCCGAGCCTGACCTTGCCACCGCCCCGAGCCCGTCCCCGCGCGCCTCCTCGTCCTCGTCGACGTCATCGCCGCCCCCGACGCCGGACGCCGCCCGCGCCACCTCCCCGAGCCCCGTCGTCGCCGCCCGCGCCTCCTCCCTGAGCCCGTCGTCGCCGGTGAGCTCCTGCCCCCTGCTCCTGCCCCCTCCTCCGCGGCCACCGCGGCCGCGTGCGCCGGCGCCGCTGGCCTGCCCCGGCCCTCGCCCGCGTTTTAGTTTTTTTAGTTTGTTTTAGTATTTTTATTAGTTGTTTTAGTTTGTTTTATTAGTTGTTTTATTAATTTGTTGTTTTAGTTGTTTTAGTTGTAAAAAAGTTTTAGTTGTTTTAGTCGGCGAACCCGAGGAGTCCCCGACGATCGCCGGGGAGGAGTCCCCGATGATCGCTTAAGTAGAAAATGTGTCATTGTTGTTAAATATGTTATTATTGTCATAGTTGTCAAATGCAATCATCTTTATTAAAGTTTATTAAATAGTAGGAATTTAAATAGTTGTAGAATTTGTTCTCGACGTCGACGATGCCCGGCCCGCATCCTCGTCGTCGACTCGGCGCCGGCGACCACCTGCTTGAGAGGCGTCATGTTCGGGACTGGGCTCCGTCGGGCTGGCACTGGGAGGTGCTGCCTTCCGGGGCGCCCAGCTTGGTGAGGAATCAGGGTCCCGTCGTGGACCCGGAGGTTCTTTGGTGGCGGTCGCGTGGACCACTGTCGGTGCAGAGGGAGCCGGGCCCCGCGGAGGTGGTACGTCGCCGTGTTAGGGAGGAGGACGAGCACGTCCGACGCTACATGGCTGCGTTGGATGCCAGGTTCTCCAATACCTGGCAGGTTCTTCAGGGATCTCACCCGAGCTATGATCCTATCATAGTTCCTTCTCTTTTGGTGTCCACCGCCTGCGCCGCGAGACGTCAACTATATCTGTATTAGTGATATTATATAATAATATTCGAGATGTATTAATGATAATATTCGATGATGTATTAGCGATACTATTCGATGATGTATTAGTGATATTATATGATCGTATTGTTGCATTGCCTTGTATTGATTTGCATATCTCATGTTTGTATATTGCCATGTTGTAATATTTGCAGAAACTATGGATCACAGAGACTTAGAAAAAGAACAGTTGTTGGGGGATATAATCCGAGCCAGAGGTGATCCCTTGTCGTATCTCAATGACACCGATGGTCAGGAAGGAGAGGATGACGGCTCCGGTGATCCAACAATGGAGGAGGAAGGAGATCATGACGGCTCCGGTGACGAATGGCGGAGGAAGGAGATCATGATCACGGCTCCGGTGACCGAACGGAGGAGGGAGCCTCAACTGTTGCAAAGTCTAACGAGGTAAGGAGACGAGGCCCGAAGAAAAGGTTGCGCCCGGATGAAAGGTTCACGATCACAGAAGTCGCGAAAGATGGCCAACCGATTGCTCCCAAGCGGACCAAGGACGCATTTGTACATCAGTGTGGAGTTGTTGTTAGGGACTATGTCTCGATCAACACCCAGCAATGGAATAAGAATAATAAGGACCCTGAAGTTTCTTATGTCCATGATAGACTGAAAGATGATCTTTGGACCGAGCTGATGACAAATTTCAGCCTACCACGAGAGGAGGATCCGAATAACCCAGTTATAGAGCGAAAGGTCAAGGCGTTTGCTCTTAAGAAGATGGCAGAACTATTCAGGAACTGGAAGAAAGAGTTGAACACAAAGTTTGTCGAGAAAGAGGAGACTCCAAAATTCATCGGTCGATATGAGAAGATAAGAGATCAATGGCCCGAATTTGTGGCCTACAAGAAATCGGAGAAGGGTAAGAAATGGTCACTGACAAACAAGAAAAATGCTGCAAAGAAGAAGTATCACCATCACACGGGGTCAGGTGGCTACTACAAAGCCCGGCAGTTGTGGGATAAAGCTGAGCAAGACCTGCTTGCTAAGAATGTCCAACCAGCGACATTGCACTGGCCAGATCGTTCAAGGACTTGGTTCTTCGGGGTTGGGGGAACTTTGGACCCAGAAACAGGGGAGTGTGTTTGGATGGACGAGCAACTTGCAATACCCTTCCAGAAGCTTCAGGCAGCAATCAAGGCAGCGCAGGAAGGGACGTTCATTCCCGACAGAGAGAAGGACGAGCTGACAGAGGCCCTCGGGAATCCTAAACACCCTAGACGAACACGAGGCACCCCAGGCTCCGTTCCGTGGAAGCATGGGTTTCCCGACAGCGGTGGTTATAGAAGCCGAGAGAGAAAGAGCAAACGGGAAGCAAGCGAAATGCAGAAGCTCGGTGCAAGATTAGCAAAACTAGAGGAACTTGAGAGCCAGCGAGCTACCGACCAACCATCTGAGCGGCACGAAGATCCTTCCTTCGATGCTGCCCCAGAAGCTACCCCACCATCTCAGCGGAGAAGCAGCGTGGCTTCCACGAAGCTCGTTCAGCTTGATTTCACGGCTCCTCGCTACCCCGTGGATAGTATCACGCAGGCTGAACATTGCGAGCTAATGACGAAATGCCAGAACCTGACCTTCAAGGCGGTGGTCGGCTCTGTTGTACCTCCTCGAGCTGAGGGAACTTTCCATTGCCGTCCGATTCCACATGGCTATGTTGTTGTGACGGTGGATGAAATAATGGATGGATTTGAGGGGCTGGAGCTTGACAACCCTACAGGTGAAGAGGATATTATTCTTCTGGAAAATGCTTTGAGGAGTACCTGTCTATGGAGAAAGGAGTACATCAAGCTTCCAAACTGGACGCCTCAGCAGACTCAGCCTCCTCCGGTGCGTCAGGGCACTCCGCCTCCTCCTCCTCCTCCGGCGCGTCAGGGCACTCCGCCTCCTCCTTCTCCTCCTCCGGCGCGTCAGGGCACTCCGCCTCCTCCTTCGCCTCCTCCGGCACGTCAGGACACTACGCCTCCTCCTCCTCCTCCTCCGGCGCGTCAGGGCACTACGCCTCCTCCGGCGCGTCAGCAACGGCGGAAGAGAGTCGCCGCCGCCGCTCCGACGGCTAGCAGTACAATAGGCAGGAAGAAATTCAAATTTGGTCCAAGCCTCAAGCCTCTTCCAAAGTTACCATATGAGAGGACTGACGAGGAACGCGCTGAAATCAGTGCAGCCGAAGTGAAGGCCCATTTTGCACGGAAAGATCCACCTCCGAAGGAAACGGTAGATCCGGTGAAAGCGAAGCGCACTCTGCATGCCCTGAAGCGACCACCACCACCTCGGCTATCCAACTATGACCGCATAATTACAAAGACACATGATGAAGCGCTGCGGTCGGGAAGTACTTCCAGTGCTGCAAGAGACAAAAAACGAAGAAGTGGGAAAACAATTCCCCAGCTCGGCGAACAGGAGAAGCAATCGTGCCCCACGCTCAAGGTGTCTAGCGATATCGCTAATCATCCGGTGCTACTGCCCGGTACCACTCTTGGTGATTACGTGGGCGATGATGTACAGTTTGAAACGGCTGAGGTAGTAGCACCAGAGGGCGTCTTTAGATACGAGCACGGGAAGCCTCTCGTCAAACCTGATCATCCTCATCTAACAACGATGATGCAAAAATTGCATGAGTGGTACATGGAAACCTGCAGGAAGTCTGGGAAAGACAGTTTGATGATCAGAATTAAAAAAGAGCACGACTTCCCTGGAGTCGACCTGCTGCCTGTTGAATTTGTGGAGTTATTTCAGTTATACAATCAAGAGACCCTCGACAAACAACTCATCACTTG
This sequence comes from Elymus sibiricus, assembly GCA_039707655.1. Classification (NCBI taxonomy): domain Eukaryota; kingdom Viridiplantae; phylum Streptophyta; class Magnoliopsida; order Poales; family Poaceae; genus Elymus; species Elymus sibiricus. The sequence goes on from CM077669.1 coordinate 134,211,775, forward strand.
CTACTGTCTGTAAGTATTACTTCTATAATTAAGTCTCTAGCTCAGCTCGTTCATTGCATGTATATATAATTATCCCCACTATATTATGCAGATTGAAGATGGTCGAATGTAAAAAAGAACAAATCTATGACATTGGGTTCATTAGCCCAAATACCGTAAATGAATGGTCGGTACAAAATGAAGCCAAAGATACTGAGGAGAACTTGCTAGAATCGTTCCTTAGACATCAAAACAAAAGGGAAATACTCTTTCCTTACAACTTCAAGTGAGTGTTATTGTCTTGTGCATATTCGGTTTCGCTTACTCGAGGTTAAGTAATGTAATTGATGAGTTATGCGTGCGTAACTTCCACTATATTCTGCTATCCATTAACCTTGACGGGGCATTAGTAACTGTCTTAGACTCGCTCCGTAAAGATCCCGAGAATTATGCGGACATGACTGCAATGCTCCAGAAGTAAGTTCAATCAATACCGGGACCATATCGGCAACTTTCGTTCATTTCCTGATATCAAGTAATCATTTTCTTTGCCTGCCAGGGTTTGGAAAAAGTTCACCACTATGGTTCCGGGTCTGAAGAAGGAGCTGCGATTTACACACCCCAAAGTAAGTAGTATTAGCTAGTTCCGCGCATCTCTCATTGATTCTAGTTTCATCAATACCATTATCATGCTTGCTTATCAGTTTGATTGAACTCTATTCTCGTAAAGTGCTTGTACCAGGCACCCGGGAATCATTTATGTGGATACTACGTATGCGAGTTCATTCGCCACTATACCTCTAAGCGGGGCTTCTCTGAGAAACAATTTGAAGTACGTAAACAATATTCACAATTTTATTTTATATATTACCATCAATTGTGTTGAGTTTCATTCATATATATGTATTGACCCCCTTCTTTAAATTAGATCTGGCAGATGTGGGATGAACTCTTACCACATGATCGCATACGAGCAATTCAAGAGGAATTGGCGGAATTCTTTCTTGACCACGTCATACCTGAACACGGAGAATACCATGTGGAATTGCAATGGTTGTAAGGGATGTTATATTGTACATATGTAGTAGCGTCGGATAGATATACGAAAACTTGTTGTTCGACCAAGCACGGAGAAAGAGATGTCACTTCTCTCTATATATGTTCATGACGATCTTGTGTAATTAATGGTTTCCTTCATTTGCTTACTAGCTAGCGTCGAGTTCTCTCTATATATATAGTAGCTAGCGTTGACCAAGCACGGAGAAAGAGAGGTCACTTCTCTCTATTAGCTAGCTAACACAATATGAAACCTCTAAATTAACCCTCCAAAACCCCTAAACCCCCCCTTTCAAAAAAAAAACCCCAGCGCCTGCGAGCTGCTGACGCGTGGCTGCCTTTTGGTCCCGGTTGGTGTTACCAACCGGGACTAAAGGTCCTCCTGCCTGGGCGCCCCGCAGCAGCCACGTGGAGCCCCTTTGGTCCCGGTTCGTAAGCAAACCGGGACTAAAGGTTTTGGGTATTAGTCCCGCTTGTTTTGTCCCGGTTCCAGAACCGGGACTAAAGGCTCTCTGGAACCGGGACTAGTACCCTGTTTTCTACTAGTGGAAGTATGTCGTCGTATATGGCCCATTTTGTAGAAGTGGCATTTCATATGTTCAAGAACAAGTTCGGAGACCTTCCCAGAACATCGAGAAGATTTAAAAGCATAACACAAAATCATTTTGTACATGATCCTCTCACCCGTACCAACAATGTTGAAGAGATCTCTGGCCATATATAGCTTTCTGGCGGTCCCCGAGACATCGGTAGAACACACTTTGTATGGCCATCTTGATAAACATAATGAGCAAAAGCAACCAATCGGAACACTTTATAACTGCATGAATCGACCACTTTCTGGTAGTCTCACGCGACTAGCTGAGGTGTCTCTCAACCCCATTAACTAGTTGCGTTCGCGGCAAAAGAGAAGATTTGGCCTAGATCAATGTTTAGTTAGCTAAAACTTATAGGCCGGAGAGCCACGGAAGTAGAAGTATGATGCCTACAGATCACATAATTAGCTAAAACCTACCAGTGGCGTGAGTCGCGTGGAACTTAAACATTCGGATTCAGATCACGTAGGAAATCTTCAGTAGTGCATGCAACACGCGTATAGAGCTAGTTGTAACATGTGGCTTTAGTACTTTAATTTCCTGCGCAAGGGCATCTCCACCGGCGACCCGTAAATGCCCTCCGATATCCGTCCGCGCATAGAGGGACTAGTCCGCGGATACTGATGCGGGAGCCGGACATCCAACACAGCCCACATACATTTCATACAATACACTTGTTCAATAAACCGTATGAATTTCATGCAAACACAGCGGATTTCATGTAAACCGGATGTAATTCATTATATTTAACTAAAATAATTAAAACTATATGCACGTCCGGCCGCACGAACCTCCATTTTCACGACACGGATACACTACACTAGTCTATGACCGGCCGCAACGGATCCCTTTGTCTTTCCCATGTCCGACGGTTTGCTCATCAGACTGACGGGAGCCCCGGAGGTATATTCCTTCCACTTTACCTATCTCCGACTGCGCCGCTCGCCACATGCCGGAGTGGCAAAGGGGATGCTTCAGCCAGAGGGGAAGGTTGCATCCGCTTCCATGAAGCGTGAATCCATGCTGGTTTTGGGGGGCGGGGGACGACAGTGGCCCGTGAGAGAGACGAGACACCGGCTGTGGACGCCGGTGACTCGTCTGTGTTGGCCTTCCTAGGACCAAAGCGGTGGCGGCCTTCCATGTTCTACTTTTCCTCGGTGTTGTCGGCGGACACGGACATGCTGGCCACTGACTCGTCGAGCTCCGCGTAGTCAGCTTCTTCCTCCATCGACCGGGCGCGGTTCCGCCAATGTTGACAATGGATGAAACGGCGTCTGGCCTCGTCCGTGCCAGCCACGATGCCCGTGTGCGTGCATGGAGCAACTCGCCACTCCTCCGCGAGCTGGCGTGGAGCAGCGAGTTGCTGAACCACACACCGGCGTGGAGTGGCAACTTGCTCCATCGGGCAAGGCGTGGGAGGTGGAGCCGCGAGTTGGCTGGATCAGTGGCCACCCAAACGGCTTTTCTGCCGGAGAACTGCTCCTCCTGCTCGCGCGACGCTTCAACGCCGGAGCCCGTGAGTGGTCGCGTCCGCTCGGGGCCGGCTTCAACGTGAAGCGGCCGCTCCGCAGCGGCATGAATGCGGGCAGCTGGCGCCGGGTGGGAACGCGCGCGGCAAGAGAGGAGGGTTTTGGGTGGGCCAGGGCGGTCGGAAGCAGGCGTGGGTGCTGTCCGGACGCCCGCAAAGCCCCCCTCCCCCATGCTTGTCTCCGTTTTGCGGGAAAAAACACGTCTGGACCACTCGATGGACCGATGCAGGCCCGCATTGGATGGCTTCCGCGGTCCGGACGGATGCAGACGGTTTGAGGGTCGGCGTTGAAGATGCCCTAAAATGATATAGGCTCATTTTTTTTGTTTCTAAAAAAAGGTTGAAATCCCCGGCCTCTACATCAATAGATGCACATATTCATCTTTATTAAATTACTCAACATGCTATAGGCTCGGTAGGTAAGTTCAAAAAGAAACGAAAAAACCCGGCTCACTTGCTACAAAATGAAGGATGCAGGATCTTATACAGAAAATTGGTCATTTTCCACGTCAAATGCATCAGAATTTTCTAATAGTCCAGGGGGTCCTTTGCTTCGCTTTGGTGCTTTTGAGTGGTCCTGACTAATGGTTGAACAATCCAATTTAAGCGGATTAATTATGCTTTGTTGGCACTGACGTGTATAACTTTTGTGCAAGCTCTTATCGATGATGCAACAATCTGTCCATCAGAAGCACCTTTAGCTGCACTTGCCCTGGAAGCTGCCACAGCATTGGTTCGTTGATTTTGTTTTTCCCTTTGTCCTTTGCTATATGTATATATAATTTTTATGGAACCCATCCCAACATTTCACTCCTGTGCTCATACTTTTTTTATCCCTGTTCCTGTATATTGACATTGATCTCTTCCTGCATATAGTCTACATACATAGCTGCATGCACCTCATCGGCTCTATCTGGATTGCCCCTACTTGTTATTAATTCAGCAGTTCAATTGCTTTATACTTTGTTATTTATCAATCTCAACAAGACAGTTTGTTGTTTATCTAAAAGAGGACGTGAACTTTCATTAGAGGACAACTCCTCCATGCCTTTCTGCCAAACTCCTATATGTGTAAGAATGGAGTTTTCGAAGATGCTGATTAACTCATTTTTTCGGAAAACTATTGATCTATTCGTCTCCAATCATGATAGTATAATGAGCATCATAAATAATAAAAATTGCATTCAGATCCGTAGACTACCTAGCGACGACTACAAGAATGAAGTTTTCTATGGTGGTAATTAACTCAAAAAGAGCTCGAACAAAATGACATTTTCTGATACAGTTTTCTCATAAACATAGTGTTTTCCAATGAAGGGATTTATTTGCTCCATTGTCACATCTCGATAATATAATTGCACTAAGTACAAACCTCGACCTCTCTATAATAAGATGCACATAGCAGAGTAAATCCGGAAAACAAGAAAATAATATTGAAGTGCTACATGGTTTTGACTACAAAAGGAAGACCGCCTAGAATGCTCGAAGGCGGATCTTTAGACTATGTTGTCATCCATGCAGGGTAAACACCTCCCTACAGTCGCGGGTTATGTGTAAGCAAAAGTAGAGGATGTGGCACACACGGCGCATAGCAAATACAGTGGGGGTTAACTGAGAGTAGACAGAGACATGAGAAAAAGATTAGTAGGCTTTCCTCTATCTTGTCCCGCCCAACTTTGGCATTGTAGCTCTGCCTCTGCCTCCCTGGTTGTACGCTCCAACTGAGTACACACCACTGTAAAATCAACAACTTACAACATAGAAGAAGTCATCCTTTGGTCCAAAACCAAATCATTCCTAGATAGCAAAGAGCCAAGCACAAGGCTTCCACCCCTACTAAGATATGGGTAGAATTACCTCGCAACCAACTGCCAAACATATTTTGTACATCTAGGTGAATATAAGGTGGAGGCCGACTAGACAATAACGGACAGTCGAGCTAACTTGTACTCAAAAAAAGAGATGTTTGATTGACACATCCTAGTGACATAAAACACAACTCTTAATTCCTTACCGGTTTTAGTGCACAAGGTCCCAAACCAAAGGATGATTTAGATTTTAACCTTAAATGGAATTTTGAACTTCCATGACTTTTTATTGTTAATAGGAACATCATAATATCTACGCTAAATTTGGCATATTAACTTAGAATGTTCCATTCCATTGTAAGTTTCAGAAGAACTCATTAGATTCTTCAGAGAAAAATGGATGGACACAGGCGACCCAACAAAGCATGCCAAGCAGCTAAGTAAGGTCCCCTCTAGACCTCTATGAAAAGAGACATTTGGCCGGATTCCCCCAAGACCTCCTTTACTGTGACATATTTATATCTAACAACTAGATGATACCCCGTGTGCATTTGCAGGAATTGATTGCAAATATTTTAATGAAATTTGGTTGTATGGAACATGAGTATTTGAGTTAATAACATGAGAATCAAAATTAGAAATACATATGATTTATCCCACTTGATTAGTGTATATCTGTAAAATATTTATTGAATATACGATGTATAATAAAATGGAAAGCATTTTTCATGCATGGTTGCATGTGTGGTGGACCTTTCTTCATGCATGGTTGAATGATGAGGTGAACCTTTTCTCATTCATGGTTATATGATGAGGTGACATGCTTGCATTTTGAGAGAAATAAGTTAGTGAGGATTAACTATTTAGGTATATATAGGATACATGAGGTCTAGGGTATTGTTCTCATTAGACATATTTCTCATCCACGGTCTTCTCGAAATCTCACTTGGGAGCCAGCCTTGAGAGATAATCTTATTAAGAGGAATTGGCATCAAGCAGGCATTACCACCTTAGAAATATTAAGAGGGAGTAGCAAATCTCACTTGGGAGCCAGCCTTGGTATCAACAGGCATACCTCTTAAAAATAAAATATCTACATGGTATTTTCGTTACGGGGTCATTCTTACTAAAGATAATCTTATTAAGAGGAATTAGCATGGAAGTACGCAATGTGTCTTTTGTCAGCATGATGAGACAATAAAACATTTATTCTTCCAATGTAAATTGGCTCGTTCTATATTGTCATTCATCGAAATAGCTTCTGGCTTGTATCCTCCTTGTAGTGTTGCTACTCCCTCCGCCCATAATATAAGAGCATTTATTACACTACACTAGTGTAAAAAACGCTCTTATATTATGGGATGGAGGGAGTAATATATTTGGCAACTGGTTACATGAACTTGATCAAAGGTTAGAATTCTTCTCAGGGTGGCAACGCTTGCCTTTATTTGGTCGCTTTGGCTACGTACAAATGATAAGGTTTCTAATGATAAAAGTACTTCTCTTATGCAGGTTATCTACAGATGTACGGAACTCTTCGTTTATGCTCCTCTCAACAACGCGCGGAGAATCGAAACATGTTTACGGACGTGTGTGCATGATTGGAGGCTACGTCGAGGGAAACTTTTACCCAACATGGGTGACAACATGATCTTAGGATTGACCCCCTCCCGTGTAGGCGTTATACAAACTCTACATGTTTCTTTGTATTTCGCCTCCTTTTATTTTTGTTTTTTATGGGAAGACATTGTTTGGTTGTGCATCTTAGTTATACAAATGTCGTGTGTAATGGTTAAACCTTTAAAGTAATAAAGTGCCCATTATCGAAAAAGAAATAGGAGGGCACATATATTTATTGGAATAACCTCTGGACATGCCCGTCGTCAGTAAAAAGTTCATACAACCATTTAATAGATAGAGCGGTATTTTTAACCCCTAGGTCATAGATCCCCAATATAACTAAAATGAGAAGTATCTTAATTTCCAGCTCCTTTTGTAATTTGTTTTTAAGAAATCGGGCTTCAAAATATGACCCTTTTGGTTTTAATAACGTCAAGTGTGGTGTATCACTTAACTAAAGCATACCCGTTTGGTTAATAATTAAACTAAGATGATGGCTTCATCAAACTCAATGTCAACAACATGACACTTGCTAGACAAGCTGCATCATGTGACTTGTTTGATAATAAAGTTAGTAGTACAAAGCAAAATTGTATCTTTAGTTTGTTTTGGAATCCTTTTAGTACTTATATACACACTTGTCAACTTGGAAAGTAATAGATATTAGTATAGTTATGTGATGGGTGTAACTAAAACTAGATAAGAGCTAGTTAATGATGGAAAGTGATGACTTGTTCCTCCGTATCCATGAATCGATGATTTATTGACAATTGGTGACCCTTTGGATGTTTCAAGAGCAAAATTCACTCCTTAGAACGGTGAAACTTGCTTGAAACATATAGTTTCAAACCCCCAAACATTTGTTGCCTTGCACCACTTGCTAGGTAAACTTGTTGTTTCTTCTAGATTCTAGCTAAGCTGTCAACAGCAGCAAGCTAACTTGGAGATGGGGAAAATGACTTCAGGTATGAGAAAACAAACTGACCTGGGGCTAATGATGCTAGTGATGCCGACACCACCCCTGTCCCAAGGCTATCACAATCAATGCATGGACCAACGGGATAAGCCAATGTCACCATGTCATAGAACACACTCGGAGCATATTTATAATGGCTGTCAACATAGGTGATGATTCATAATCCGGGATCCTCGGTGGAGGGGAGAAAATGTTAAGAGAAAATATGGCGTTCTCTCTCTCTCCCTCTCTCCCTCTCTCTGACGCGCAGGAGAGCTACAAACGAAAGGAGTCTAAGAAGACTCATACAGCCCAAAATAGATGAAAATAATAATGTGCGCTTTGAATAATATATTTTTCGCACTACAATAGTTAGAATTGGATTTCTTGGTGACACGTGAAACTGTATTTAATCGCAAAAGTTCCAGTTTGAAACAGATTTGATGCTCCTTCCGCATCTATTTTTTACTTTTGTCATATAATTGTTACAGATAGATCGTGCCATGCGTAAACCAAGCTGTTGAGAGTCCATCGCCGCCACAAGGTGGAGCTGCTCAGTAGTTCGGGATACCCTACCCAGCCCCATAAGGGTACCTTGGTTTTAGCGTTTTCCAGCGAACACCCAGATTTGTCATGCGAAAACACATAAATTTGTCATGTTATTGTATAAGAAGATGTCATGTTTTAAAGTGAAAATTGTCATGCAGTGCAAAAAAAAAATATCATGCTGCAACAAGTAATTGCCATATGTTCAACTGGGATCCGACGTACTTGAGGCGTCGGATTTTTAACGCTAAAAATCTAACACCAGATGTATATTGGGGTTCAATACCTTTACCCTAGCTGCCGCGCTTACTAGATGGCGAGTTGGCATCCATTTGATGACGTGAACATCAGATATGATGCAGGTTTTGACAATATGTGTTTGATGTGTCTTTATTTGCTATTATCCCATATAATTTTGTGTAGGTCCACAAGTCGGGTAGTGTCGCCCTAACATGCCCTGACATGTTGCCAGATCGTGACATGTCAGTGGCCACACTGACCTGCCATGTCGCCGGATCTTTCAAGGTGGGGATGAGATTTCAAGTTAGGTCCAAAATAAAATTTGGATGGTTAAATCTCTGATTCAATGCGTCACAAGAGATTAAGTCCGGCTAAAACTGTCCCACTGCAACGAAAATGCATCTCAAATGAAGTAAAAACTGCCCCAACAATTTTATGAAATTAAGAAACATTGACAAGTGATTGTACCCATTGTCCCTTAAGTTGGAATTTTTACACCGTTTGAGATATATAAGTAAATATAATGGAAAATATTGGCCATTAATATCAGTCGGTTGAAGGCAACCTTTATAATTTATTTTATTTTGAATATTAGCAGGAGAACTACTAAATTCATTGAATAGATAGAAGGTTGGTCCAGTTTATGAAGAAAACCGGACCCAAAAACCATACAAACGACGCCTTTCGGCATACAAACCACACGTCCTTGCGAGCCACGGGTCCCTATGACTGGATCCACCTCCGGGACGATGCCCCCAAAAGAGAACACGACGCCGGATAGTGTCGTCATTGTCCGATCTAAACTAGATCAAGGGTTTTCCCCGGAACACGTTGAGAAAGGCAAGGTGGGAGCAGCTACATCGATGCCTCCAACGAGGGAGCGACGCCAGAAGGCGCCACGATCGACGACTTCGGCCACAACCGAGTATGACTTTCGCCGGCAATCTCATCTGCAATGCCCGAGCCTAGGATCCGATCAGCGTACACACCAAACCACTACCCCTGTCTCCACGGCCAACCGCACCTCTCCAGCAAGCTCAACGTGCTTCCAACCTTGCATCTGCGTCCCCCACTGGACGGTGGATGCAACCCCCGCAGCAGCGCCATTCTTCTCCCATCGGAAGGATGCAACCAAGCAGGACACCATTCGTCTCCTCGAGGATGCAACACTTGTAGGCCATTCATCTCCCGACGAAGGATGCAACAACCGCAGTGATGCCATTCTTCTCTCTCCAACCACCACCAACTCGTCCTCCCACCTGTAGCAGCGTCGAGCTTTCCGAACCACCAACAGGAGGATGCAACACCGAGCAAGGGTGCCATTCATCTCTCACGGCTTCTCCCGCACGGCTTGTGGCCCGCAGCAACGCCGACCACGTAGCATCCCACGACGACGAAGCATGTGGCCACGCCACCCCTGGGCCCGCAAGCCGTACGAGCCGCGCCCAGCATCCACCGCCCGGCCAAGGGCACGTGCACGAGCTGTCGGGCGGGCGCACGGCCAGCCCCCTCCAGCTCGCCGCCGCGGACGTGCAACGAACGGATATCGGCCGCCATCTTCCCCGACACGGTGGAACATGCACGGGCTAGCGCCCCGCCGCCGCCTTCTTTGGGGCCAGCCCAGACTTCGCCGGCGGGCGCCCTCTGGCGGCGGCGAGACAGGTGGGAGGGAGGGGGGAGAAGGTGGCGGCGCTAGGGTTTCTCCCCCCGTGTCGCCAGAGCGAGGCGACGCTAGGGTGGGGGTCGGGGAGGGGGAAGAACGCTGCGCCTAACCTTTATAATTTAGATACTGCAATGATCAATGATGATAATGGCTCGGCCCCCAGGCACAGATATGGTATAACTCAAGATGCTGCTTGGAGTAAGCAACAACTGCAGAGTGCTGTGAGCTGCTGTGAGTTGTCGGGGTGCTGGTCTCGTGCCTGCTCGAGTGTTTTCTGACCATTGCGTGCTACGATCCATGCAGCGACCGATCTGTCTATGGGTCACCTTTTCTCTGTTCTGCTTCTTCACATGCATGCTCATGCTGTTTTTGCTGTTTATGGATCACCTTTTCCCTGTTCTCTGCCGACATGTTCTGGTCGGAGTGCATGCTTGATCTGTCTTTCCGAGACAACCATCAGATTCCAATTTTTTGCAAACTAATGCTATAGAGCTTATTGGAAAATTTTAGTCAATGCCAATCTAAGCATTTCTTCTTAACCATTTAAAAACAAAAAATCTGCAAGTCATTTTTTGTGCGGGTGACGCATGCTACTGACGTTCAAAGACATGTTAAACCAGGTTTTCTTTAAACACACATTTCATATAGTTATACTGCCGAAATTTCTATTTGGAAAAAGGTTTAACCTCTCTGTTTGTAGGAATTTTCAGTACTTCCTCCGATTACTAACGTTGTACTAAATCAGGGACAATCCATACATACTAAATATTGTGCATCGCAGTCATGCTTTTTACAAAGTTGAAGCTATCTTTTTATGACAGCCAGCTAAATATACTCTATTTCTATACATGTTAAATGTTCTAATAACTAACACACCAGATTCCCAAAGGGCACAAATGCCAAGCACACAAATCTCCAAAATTTAATCATGCTTAGACAATCCATTAGGTCATCAAACTCCATCTAGTTTATGTCCATCATGACTAAATCAAAGCTAGTATAGAACAAAAAACACAAAATCATTGCACACAACCGCAACAACACCTGAGGTGACATGCATATGTTACAGGAATGCTTATTCTAGTGCTAGTGTTGACATTTGCTGACTCACCAGATCCAAATCATGGCCATTAATCAATCAATGGAAGCAGAAGAACTCTCCTGGAATCTACTTGAAGCATTAGCTTAATCAATTGGGACTAACAGACTCCTAATTAAGGCTGCTCGTGGAAAGCTCAGCCCCAATTGAGCAGGATAAGAGAAACATCAACTTTTCAGATGGCACTGTCGATCTGAACAAGGGGAGAAATTTCGGCACCAAATCCCGTGTTGAGCCTAGCTACTACGTACTTGATAAGTACAGTACTAATTAAAGGCATGCCATATAAATGCATGATCTCGTCGTTGTCAGGCAGGCTAATGTGATCATGCATGGTGACACCATTTGCATTTTAATATCTTGATGTTCTGTACTTACCCTCAGATGCTACTATAATTGCAAGCTTAATTACTAAGGTATCATGTACACTTATTAACTAAAAAGTAGATGTTTTGTTTCTATATAAAGTTGCAGTAATTTCAAGATTTTGTTTGCTGCACAGAAAAAGGACTTTGCAATCTGTCCTTGTAACAGACCTACACATGTAATCCTGAGGAAAGAAAATTATATATGCTCGTGTGTGTGTGTGTGTGTGTGGATTATTGCTCACTTTTAGAGCGAAATCTTAGAATATATGCTTTAACGATATGTGGCTTTAATTTCTATCAAACTACCAACATTATGAAGCCATCTTAGCGCCTAGCTAGGCTTACAGATATCAAAATCATTAGCCCATTAACGAAATAAATGGAGTGATGTGAGAAGAAAGCATGTGACATGCCAAGTATTTAGACTCATCAAGTCTCAATCTGTCTATCTTTAATATTGCTAGTACTGATTGGATTTATTTTTTTCATATGTACAACACAACAGCTTTTGTTAGGTTTAACTGGATATCTGAAAATAAAGTTCCCCACCTTTATGCTGCGCATACGTAAAAAATAATAAAAGGTATATAAGGATGTGCTAGGTGGCAGTGTTTGCTTAACTCAGTGCTACTAGGTGAGTGCTCTTGCTTTGCTATAAAAAGAACAGTAAATAAATTCAGTAAGAGAAAAATAAACCGACCAAAAACAATAACAACAACAGATAGTAAGAAACATACTCAAGATCATAATAATGGCCAAAACCAATATGGTGGAGATCACGGAGATATCATCCCACTTTCTCAACAATTGTTTTGTGAGACAAACCATCACCATCGACTCCAATACTTATATTAGTATAAGGATCTCCCGGGCCTATCAAAATTAGAAACGTGTCCAGTTCAAACACAAAGGCTTTATACATGAGCCAACATTCTCCTTTCACATCACTGCTATAAATCATAGTTAAGCACACAAGAACATAGGCTTAAGGCTATCTCAAAAGACGCCAAAAGAGAATCATCCGTTCCATTGGACGAGCAGGGTATCCCCTGGCTTGGGAATCTTGAGGGTTTTAAAGCCTACTGAGAGGAACTTGGATTTTAAATAACTCGAGGGTTTTAAGTAGTGATGATGCTAGGATTAAAAGGGTTCTCGCGTAGGGGATGTAGATGGCGAAGAATGTCGTTCTAGCGAAGTGGATTCGGTGGAAAGGTATGCTAGATCTTATTTGCTTTTCGTTTACCATTTGACGGTGAGTAACAACACTGATATGTAGATTTTCTTTGCTTTTCTCTTGCCATGTGGCGCAAACGACATGGAAGGTCTTTGTTCTAAAAACGTAACCAATATTATTTCATGGGGAATATTGAGTATCAATATTACTAGTACTAATACTATTATAATCATAACATAATTCTTATTCCCTGAAAATCAAGAGTTGAATAATGTCACTCTACTTTTGATTCCATTCATTCATTTATTCATTGTTAATCAGTGCCATGGGTAATAAGAGATGTATTTTGATTCCATTCATTCATTCGTTGTTTTTGACGTTTTGTTCATCGTACGGTGTTGTAAAAGAATATTTTTGCTGGCCAAGGCGACTAAGAGAGATCAAAGAGTTCATACGGCGCAAACGCCATTTCTTCCATGAAATACGCTTTGATGGATCTTGCACCTTAGGGGCAAATGGCCAAAGACTACGACTTCGTCAGGAAACTAACACGCAGATGCTTAATTGGAGCATAGACATCACATGGAGACGTATGGTTTGCATCCATGAAATACCATTCACAATATGACGTGCCTGCGGACGAGGCTGATCACACTAGGGTTTCTCAATTTTGTATTCTATTGTGAGAGCGTATAATATGAATACTCAAAACCATAAATGTACACTGCCCTAAAAAGTAAAGTACTACTTTGTAACATTATAACAGTGTGTAATTTTTCAAGATATATTACAGCATAGGTGTGAGCCGTATTTCAAGGAAAATGTCGATATCCAAAACCAAAGAGTACTCTATTCGTAACACAAACAGATTTCACTCTGCAGTTATTAGTTTACAAATGTTCTCCAGGCTGCCGCAACACTAGCACAAAAAGCAACATTTGCTTGGTGTAAAACAACACATTAGCACTAATGCTGTAACTAGGATGTGCCAATGAGCAGGGAAACGGGTGTCCAGTTACAGTTCGTGCACAACTAACCTGCGTTGCAGAGGGGTTTAACGGATGAACTCAACACAACTAGAATACAAAATTGAGAGACACTTCTTTCATTATTGGAAAGCATTCAAGTACCAGGCCTTTTATCACTTGAGACCGTCGCCGAGCCCTGCAGGCATTCCTATGCTCTGCGCTAGATCAGCCATCCTTTCCTTCATTGCCTGCAGGTCGTTGGCATGAAATCGTGTTAGTTTATGAGAACAACTGACATTTTGGTGCGCCGGTGAAGCAGCAGGATTCACACCTGGACGCTCCTCTGGTGTGCATCCTTGTAGGCTTCATTGACCAGCTCGGAGACTCTCTGGAAGTAAAGAAAAGGTATACCGCATTATGGCTTGGTAGTTATCGCGTTAATTCTGCTCATGCAAATAATTATGTGAGCATGAATTTGCAGGAAAACTTCCCAGGAAAATAATCAAACTAACAAATACGTAATGCATACTTCAGCGCCCAACTCCATTGCAGCTTCCGTGATTTCAACATTTATAGGTTGTTGATTCCCAGATAGTGTAACCTGTTCAACAGATCAGGTAAGATATGAGCTGTATAAGCATTATAAGTACATCCAAACCATAGAAAAACACAATAATAATGAAAACCTGGGTAGTCTGCTAAACATATAAGCAACAAACAAGTCCTGGCAAACTTCCACAAACGTATGGTTGTACAGGGTATAGCACAAGAACTCACAAATATGGTGTCAAAATATACAACGTTCCTACACTTTGATTACATTATTGATCAATTCAGAAGCTAAACATCATTAATATACTTCTTTTCATATGAATAGTGGGTTGTAAAGTGCATTTCATTTTTGCAACAGCCTTCCATGACCATGGTAACTGTTGAATTTACTCTTGCCTTCCTGTCCATAGCTTTGACAGTGCTCTATGCCATAGATAACCAAAACAACAAAAGTATTTTAACTAGTTATGGTCATGTGGAAGATTAAATGGTCTTTTACTAGAATGTTACCTAAAGCAAAGCTAATAAAGGATGCTAACTAATGGAAAGCTAAGAGAGATATCAGGTCAACTTAATCAAGTTCTTGTAAAGATACCACAAGCTGCAAATCCTACCTCAAAAAATAATGGAACGCAGCGGTTTAACAGTAGAAAGTTGCATCTCAAATAATAAGCTATGATACTTGATGCCTGTTACGGCATGTTTTTCAGACTTTCAGTAATGCACGAGGATACTAATCATTTGGCACAGGTAGACATTAAGTTCGAAACACAAGAATGCATACAGCCAGCAAGTTTGCAGTTAAGGAGAACATGATTAAACTCTTTGCAAGTTCCAAACATACCTTGATTAGTTCACCTTCACAATAACCCTCAATCTCAGTCCTAAAAAAACAAACGGGAAGGAAGTCACACATGCAGTACTTTGAAAGAGCATACAAAAAAAAACTCAAATACAGAAACTCTTACGCAGCAAGCTCCTTTTGCACCCGCACAGCCTCCACTTGGACAACCATTTGGGCCTTCTTCACAGTTTCGTAAAGGTTTTGCATATTTCCAATGTTTCCAAAGATTCCTCCCTGTGAGTGCAGAACAAAATGGGAGCACCATAAGATGATTTCATAAATGCCCACTACACTTTGGGCATATGCATCAAATTAAAGAAACAGAAGTAGTTTGAGCCATGCAGACAAGAACTGAAAAAAGGCATATACAACGTTTGCAAAAAGAATTATGTACGAGCAGCTTAAATTTCGACATGGTGAATTAAATAGGGTGTAATTCAAACAACATAAAGATATTCAGCCAAGCTATAATGATGCAAACTGATGAAAATTTATACTAGTGCTTCATGGTGTATCCCTATCCAAATTTTGAATAGTGTGTTGAAATGCAATCTCCGGTCTCGATTAGTCTCAATCTAACGTTCTAGAAAGCTGGGATTCATAGCTACAGTAGGCCACCACTGTCTCTACATGGAGTTTAAGGTCTCAACGAACTTTGCAACGAGAAAACACTTCTGTAATAGGAATTAAGTAAATCACAAATCTCCACAGCACAATCACATGACATTCTGTTGAGCATAACTCACTTAGTCAAAAACAAATCGAGCAGTTGGTTTCAATTGAACAGGCATGATTGAAAATATTACATAGCTATTGGGACCACTGCAGCACGACAATTGTAGGCAAAAGAGTAAAGGCATGTAACTTTCTTACCTTTGATGGTGCCTCATCACCATTCTCATCTTTCTCTTTCTTTCCTCCAAATAAACTGTATACCCGGAAGGATCTATTACTAGATCTTTTCCAAGTGGAACATGGCAAACAGCATGCCCCTTGTACATTTATCCTAGTACCTGAAGAACAAATCAGATTTTACTCCAATTAAGTTATCAAAGAAAGATTGCACTCTGTAAGTGACTCCATTTATACAGTTTCATTGAACAAAGAACAAAAATCATAACACTTGGCACTTGGCACAATGAAATATGTAAATTTAAACGTCAGAATACTGTGTCCACAATGATTAGGTGGAACCAATCTGTACCCAAGATATAAAAGAAAATCAAAGATCTCCCAGGCCTCTCCACCGTTGAAACATCCTTCGAAACTAGATCACCACATCCCATTCTGTTCTGGGCGGATGATGGAAAAGTTGAACTGTGGAAGGGTCTTAATTAACAGATACAGAAAGCAATGAAACCAGCCAACGCAAAAACTGCATTTTACCTCATACAATCCACACTCCGCTAGATGGAAATTCATCAGAAAAATTTCCCTGACTTTGCATCTCCCAGAAACCAAACTTCAGACGTGTGCAGTAACATGAAGAGAACATAATGTATTTATCATTTAAATGGAACTTGGAGAAAAAGAAAAAAATATATCACTCGGCTTAAACATAATTGTATATCCGGAGCCAGAACCCAGCACTAATTGCAGACGCACTATTTTTATTTAATTTTTTTAGGTCAGCAGACGCACTAATTGGAGCCACCCGACATCCCGAACGCCAATGGTGGGCCGGCGGGGCCGGGGGCGGCCGGCGAAGATGTCTACGATCCGGTTGTGTTACGGGGGAGGTAGATGCGGGGGATAGCACGCGTCGGAACGGTCAGGTCGCCGCCGGCTGCCGGTGGTGCCAACGCCGTGGCCCGTGGAGAGAGGGAGAGGGGACTTACGAGCTGGTCTGGAGGAGAGCGGCGAGAAGGAGGACTTGAAGGCCACCGGAGAGAGAGCAGTGGAGGAAGCCATCGTGGGGAGTGAGACGAGGGCTTCGCTCGAGGGGGGGAGGGAGGGGCGGTGGAGAAGAAGGGGTGGCGAGAGAAGGGGAAAACCAGCTTGATTTTCGGGATAGAGGATATTGTTGACGACGGGGAAAAACAGGAGAGAACGGGAAGAGGAAATGGATATGTTTTTTTCTTTTTGGCAGGAGTTAAAAGAGAATTGATCGGTTAATAAGAAAAATTGGTCCAAAACCGTAAGGGAAACGTTTCCAGCCGGTGCGCCGGCTGAAACTTCAGCCGGTCGCACGGGCTCCCTGCGATCCCTTATCGTGCGCTTCACGGCCTGCGCGAGCAGCCACGCGCCATAATACGTGGCATGGGGCCACCACGCGTTGCTCTCTTCCTTATCCACTTTCTTTTCGCTGTTAGTGCTCACATCGAGCGTATCGCACCGTCCCGCACCACCGGCATCGCCGCACGTCGCCGTAGTTCCGATCCCATGCCCCGAACCACCGGCGGCGCGGCCCCGACCCTCCCCCCCACCCCTGTCCCCTCCCTACCGCGCCGCTCAGTGCTGCAACACGCCACCATCGGTGCTGCCATGGCTGTCACCACAGCTTGCTGCGAGGGCGGAGACCACACCGATTGCTGCCATGGCCGTCACCTTGGAGCTGCCATGGCCGTCACCACAGATGGCCGCTCAGTGTTGCAACCAGCGATGTTTTTTGCTGGAACCGCCTACACCAATTGCTGCCATGACCGTCACCTTGGAGCTGCCATGGCCGTCACCTTGGAGCTGCCATGGCAGTCACCACAGATGGCCGCTCAGTGTTGCAACCAGCGATGTTTTTTGCTGGAACCGCCTACACCAATTGCTGGAACCAGCATCGTCAATTGCTGGAAACATGAGGTCGAAAGCTGCCAAAGCTGCATCCAGCAATTTTTTTGCTACATACGACATCGCTTTTTGCTGGAAGCAGCACGGGCATCGGCTATGACCGTCGGCACGGCCGAGCTGCAACCAGGCGGAAAAATGCTACAGCCGGCGCATCAATTTGCTACGACCGACTTTTTTTTTGCTGGAACCAGTCGAGTGTCGATGTAGCGGAGCTGCATCCAGCGACATAATTTGCTACATCCGGGCATCGTTTTTGCTGGAACCAGCACGAGCTCACCGTCGTCGCACGGGGCTGCTCGGAACGCTGCGTCGGCGGCCGATGTTGCCATGACCACGTTGGCAACACTACAACGACCACGCGATGCTTGGGACGGCGGCGTCTTTGTGCTGCATCGGGATGCAGCAGGCCTACTAGCAATGACGGCGACCTGTTTTGAAGGACACAACAGGGGCTGCTGGCGTTGGCGACCTGATGGCGATGACGGTGACCACGCGATGCTCGGGACGGCAGCCAGGGCGACGAGCGCGGGTGGTGTCGTTGGCCGGCGGTGCGCGGGCAGCCAAGGACGAGCGTGGTCGGCGGCGCACGGAATCCGCCATGGGCAGAAGCTACTGGTCAACGCGAGATGCAAAGGGGATCCGTGAGATATCAACGGCTGGAGGTTGCGTAATCCTACGGCTGCGGGCCGACCGGCCCAAATTTGGGCCGGCGCGCTGGCGCCTAGCACTCGCCAAACCGTAATGAATCAGACACGCCTGAACTAGTCCTGAGCCGAAAGAATTGATGACTCTTATCATCACCCTACCATACGACCCGGAACCGTCGCACGACTTATATATCACATGAACACACATGTTGGACCCGAGGCCACACACCACATGACCCGATGACCGACCCACGCGACTAGACCCGACATCCTACAATACTGAGACGCTTTCCCGAGCCATCGCTTCGACGTCCACACCGGCCCCGAGGTCGCGCACCTGCCTACTTGGTGGCTAAACTTAAGGACAAAGCAAGCCACCTACGCCTTGTTAAAACCGAACCTCCAAGGCGACGCCCACAAGGGGTAAGCGACTGGAACGACGTCGCCGCCCGCTCCAGCCGAAGTCAAAACTTGAGTTTTCACCCGAAGAGCTTGAGATCCAAAAGTCAAAGGAAGGTGAAGAGGCTCCACGACGACACCTCCAACGAGGTTAATGATGCCATCGTCGTTGGCATCGGCCGAGGGCAGTGCTAGGCTTTCACCTAGAGTTCACCAAGCCCTACCTTGTACCAAGCCCCGTCATCCGCCCAAGCAACTAGAGACGTACCTCTCCCACAACTCGTTGCCGCCAACACCCACTTCCATGGTCGGCAAACCACGATGGAACCTTCAAACCACCATGGCCGCCCAGAACCACCCCCAATCGTGAGCGTCTTCGCTTCGCCTTCTCCATTCGCAGCTCACCGCCACCATCATGGATCCACACCCAAAGCCACCAAAGAAAAACACATGGCAACATCGTTTCAGGGTTTTTGCCCCCGTATCTTCGAGCCCCGCAGACCAGAGCATCATCATCTACCTACTCGCATAGGCCATTACAGGGCATCCTTGCAGCCCACGGCACCAACACGCCGCACATAGTTGAGCCCCACATAGTCACCATGGCTTCGGGCTAGATCCACACATGTTAGTGGATGCCCATTGCACACCACCAAGCCTTCCACCAAACCACCCCTCATGGTTGAAGTCGTTGACCGCCGCCCGAGCATGAGATACATGGAGACGAAGTCATGCCCCAGCGCCAAATATGAGCCTGAGGAGCCCGGTTCGTGCCTCCCGTAGTCGTAGGCCAAGCCACGTGCCTTGCCACCGAGGGAGAAGAAGGCATCCACCGCCGCACGCGCATTCTCTGTGAGGCTGAAAGGATCAAATTGGTCGACTGGAGGTGGATGAATAGGAGACTGCAAAATTTAACTTAATTGCCAATTTCAGGGAATGTGCAAATAGAGTAAGTTCTCTAGATATGCACTCCATGGTAAGAAAAAACTAATGGAAATCAAGCAAAAAACTCCTTTCGTCCCATAATGTAAGACGTTTTTTGACAGTAGTATAGTGTCAAAAAATTATAGGACGGAGGGAGTACAAGATAAGCAAGAGCAACAACCAAGCAAACAGAAGTCAAGAGACAGAAAGGATGAACCACAAGTAAGTCAGAGACGAAGATGTATCAGAAGTTCACACTCTTCAGGGAGTGTGAATCTCTATTGGAGAGGTGCCAAAGCCAAAGCTCGAGAATGCCACCAAGTGGCTCACCATAATATCCTTTTGATGTTGGGGATCATCAAATCACTCGGGGGTGGTCTTGAAGGCGACCAACGAACCTTTGAAAACTTCCGGGCACACCACAAGCACGGAAACTTCCGGGCCTTGGCTCCACCTAGGAGTCTCAAATCTCCAAGAGTATAACAAGTGTTGGTGATGAAAAAGTGGGGCAATCACAAATGGTTTTGTGGAAATGTAGACCGGGTGTTCCTTTCTTAATCCTCAAAGTATTGTGGAGTTTGAGTGCAGGGATTGGGAGGAATCAAGATTTTAGGGTGTAAGAATGGTGGAGCAACTCAAATACAAGGATTAGGGTTGGAGGAATCGAGCTTTAAGGGTGTAAGAATGGTGGAGCAGCTCAAAGATAAGGATTAGGGTTAGAGGAACCGGACCATTGACCCAGCGAGACCCGGGGTTAAGGACCCCGAATCGGACCGATCATAGCCCTAACCACCACTTCAAAGACCCAAGGTACAGTGATCCCGGGGACCCGGGCTATCCAGTAGGTTATTGCCCACTCTGAGGACCCCACAGACCCGGACTAGACCGAGAGATAGGCTTGGATACAAGATGACGAGTCTAGGGACCCCGGAGGTCCAAGGATTCGGAGGGACAGAGTGTTCAGAGAGAAAACTTGGACTCCAGGGGCCTGGTCCCTAGACCCCGGGGACCCGAGGGTCCCAGCACTAGTAAAAAAGCCTAGGGTTTTACCCCAATTTTGATGGAATGCATTGGGGAGACTTATGTGTACTAGATGACCCATTGTGCCAATTGGCGCAGAGACCAAACTACAGCCTGGAAGTTAAGTAAACTATTTGAAACATAAAATAGATGTGAAGTGAACTGTTTGAATAGGTCAACTGCAGACATTATTGTGAATGTATCTTTGTTATTATGCCGAGTGTAATGGATGATAGAGCAGATGACCCGTTGAAGTAAGTAGGTGTCTTTCTTAACTTTGTGTCTTCAATTCTAATTGCATTCACGTTTGTATTGGCACTTTATTTTAGCATAGTTGCTATTAGAGCCGGTCTTGGAACAGACCTCGTCAGAAAGAAAAAAAAAGATCCCAACAATAGCTCTATAGCCGATATGGGATTGCCCGAGTAAGGCCGTTTTTTTTTTCGCGTGTCATGGTAAAGGTCTCTATTCAAACTCCCAGGCATCCGCTCTTTTGATCAGCTATGGCCTGCCCACATGTCCTTTCGGTCCGGGTAGTGGACCGACCAACCCCATGAAAAATGATGACGACTGTATCGCGATGTACCAGACTGGGCTGAGCAGCAACCTACGTAGGGAAAGGCAACGTTTGGGTCGCCCAAAGTACGAGAAAGTGTTGCTCATACACCAGAGACAAACGCAACCAGCCGGGTCTACAACATCGACAATGCCTGCTCGACTTTTAGACATTGCACCTAGCTGGATGGCGTGTCTCGGAATATCTGTCCGGCCTTAGTACGCTCTAGTTGCACGTTCTCGTAGACCGGACTCTCCCTGGCCTGTGAATCTTCTGGTTGATTCGCATGGCTTCTTTCTGCTCCAATGCTTATAGATGACCCATTGCGCCAATTGGTGTAGAGACCAACTGGGTTTGGCCAACTTTTTTGGTCATCTCAGTTTGTGGCCCTTCCATACTTCCTTATCCGTTGGCTATAAGGTTTCTCCTTTAGTACCAATTAAACATGTGTAATAGCCATAATGTTGATCATCCGGTCATTATTATGGCTCTCTCATAATAATCAAAAGTTGGGGAATATTTTGCTACCATTGTTCGCAACTACCAAATCTAATGATCAACAAACTCTCAAAAACAAACCCATGAGTTCTGCACGGCCATCCAGACACTCCCACATTCAATGGTACAGGATGACAATGGCTCGCAGTCGCCAGATCAACCGACAGGCGACCCACGCTATCGATGGATCAGAGTAGTCCTACTCGAAACAACTGAGGCGACGTGTGATGTCCTGGCAGACTACAAAGTCCAAATACCCATTGCATCAATTGGTGCAGAGACCAACTGCAACCCGAAAATTAAGTGAACTATTTGAAACATAAAATCAAATACTATTTGAAGGATCTTTCTCGTGAATGGTCTAAAAGTGGTTATGTTTGTATCACGTTTGTTTCTGCCCCGTACATTTACCAAAGATATACAATGATTATATTTACCGCCCAGGTCAACCCAACAACCAAGTTGATAGAGAGGTTGACCGCAATCCCCCACGGTACATCACCTGAACCATTGGAACCGGAGACTCTTACTCACAACAACCGAGGCAACTCGGTACTATCCAGGTAGACCACAAGATCCAAATATATAGAGTGATACGTCTCCAACGTATCTATAATATTTTATTGTTAAATGCTATTATGTCATCACTTTTATATGCTTTATGTGTCATTTATATTAACTTTATGGACTAACCTTTTAATTTAGTACCTGATACTCGTGATCTGCGTTGGGTTTTCCGTGAAGAGGAACGGGTAATCGCAGCACAAAGTGGGTAAATATTTCCCTCAGTAATGAAACCAAGGTTTATCGAACCAATAGGAATACCAATCCTCAACCGTCTTCAATGGTTGCACACAAAAGAACAAACAACTTGCACCCAACGCCGGCAAGAGGGTTGTCAATCCCCTTGATCCCGTTATTTGCAAGCAAGTGAGTTGTGTAGATAATTGTAGATAATAGTAAAGTGCAAAATAAAATAAAAGGTAATAATAGCAGCAAGGTAATGATAGCGTTTGTGAATTTATAAGTGAATAGACCCGGGGGCCGTAGAGTTCTCTAGTGGCATCTCTCATAAGCAAAGCATACGGTGGGTAAACAAATTACTGTTGGGCAATTGATAGAAAAGAGAATAATTATGCGATGTTCATGGCAATGATCATGTGTATATAGGCATCACGTCCATAAGCAAATAGGCCGACTCCTGCCTGCACCTACTACTATTACTCCACTTCAAGAGCGCTTCTATGCTTGCCTCTCTATGTATTAAGTTCATGACAAACGGAGTAATGCTTGGAGAACGATGACATGATGTAGACAAAGTAAACTCAACTAATATGAATAAACCCTACCGTTTTATCCTTAGTAGCAACAACACAAAGACGCAACTTGTCCCTTCAGTCACTGGGATATAGAAACTCGTCAGGTTGAACCTACTACAACGCACCACTCCCACCAAAGAAATATCAATCTAGTTGGCCAAACTATCTCAATAGATCGGAGAGCATTATGAAGCTATGCTGACCATGCAAATAAGAATCATAGTAATCAGGTTTGACTCAAATACTTTTCATGAATAATCTGAACAAAAACTCACAATTCATCGGATCCCAACAAACACACCATACAAAGGGATTACATCAGATAGATCAAGGCAAAGATGCGATGAACATTGTATTGAAGATCAAGAGAGAGAGAGAGATTGCCATCTAGGTACTACCTACGGACCCGTAGGTCTGCGGTGAACTACTCACACATCATGGTGAGGGCAGCAAGGTTGATGAAGAGGCCCTCCGTGATCGATCTCCCCTCCGACAGGGTGCCGGAACGGAGGTGTAGATGGCCTCCCGTTGGAACAGAGGCTTGCGGCGGCAGAAAAAGTGTTTCCGGAGCGCTTCTGATGTTTTTAGGGTAGATGTGAATTTATTGGCCAGAGAACGACGTCGGGGGACGCTCCAGGGGGGCCACCACATAACTGGCCGCGCCCCCCCCTAGGGTGCGCGGCTGGATATGTGGTGGGCCCCTGGTGCATCGCCTGGCCCTCCTCCGAAGCTTCTAGGTCTTGTATTGGTCCAAAATAAATCACCAAAAAGTTTCATAGCAATTGGACTCGTAACTCTGAAAAGGCAAAAACACGCAGAAAACAGGAACTGGCACTGGGTCAATAGGTTAGTGCTCAAAAATATTATAAATTGGTAAATAAATACCCAAAAAGTATCCTAGAATGATAATATATCAGCATGGAACAATCAAAAAGTATAGATACGTTGGAGACGTATTAGTGCCTAGTGACAGTTCCTGTTTTCTGCATGATTTTTGCTTCGCAGAAAAAACAAACCTCCTGGGCAGCCTGTGGCCTAGCTTCACCATGGGTGTTTTCTGCCTGATTCCGTCGAGGGGTCGGACCACTTTTCCGCCGCTTGGAATGATGTCCCTTGGGTAGAGGAATCAGAGTGCTCAGGGTCGTAGAAGCAACTGGTCTTTTTTAGAAGAGGTTGCAGGAGCGCTTACCGTAGAGGATGGCAGGGTCCCAGGTAGATCAATAAGAAGGGATACTTTGAAGCCATCATTACTTTCTTGATAAAAATCCCATCCCTAAAGATAATAGATAGTTCGGAGTCCTCGTGAAAGCCAGGGTCGTTGTTGCGAACATAAGACTCTGGCTCTAGAGTCGGACAGTTCACTGTTTTGACCCAGTGCCTCCACCCTTGCTCGGGTATGTTAAACGTCTGGTCAAGAGTATTGAATATATTGCTCAGATGGACGAAGTATTACAAAAAGACTCATCGCTTCAACGGGTCGATGAAAAGAGAAGCCGCCCATAAACTTTCTTTGGGTGAAATCCTCTTTCCCCCCCTTATAGATACCAACTAGAACGGCTGCAATAGACGCCTGATCTTTGAACCTTTTTTCACTGACCGGGTGGAATCATCAGTCCCATTGTATCTTCACAAGGGATGTGTGCATTGTTGGAGAGGTTGGACTCCATGAAGGATGGGGATGGCCAATTAATGATAGTCGCCCCATTACGGGCCAGGCAGGTCACTTGTGCTACTAGACGACCCACCTTGGTATCATCCCCTTGAGAGCGACTCTTCGGCCGCCAGTTGAAGCGCTTCGTTGGAGGGGCGTTGGAGAAGACAGGAAGCCCGGGATGGACTATGTCATAAAGTGGGACGTCAGCCATATAAAACCATTTGGTAGCCCATGTATCAACATCCTCCTGAGGGGTGCGTGGAAGATAGCCAGCTCTCGCAATATGACATACCTGGGCCCCGCCAACCTCGTGGATCTTTCCATCTTGGGAGCAAGGCATTAGACATAAGTATCTCTTCCATAGCCCAAAATGAGCCTCCCAGCCGAGGTACATCTCGCGTAGGGCGACGAATCCCGCGATGTGCAAAATCGAATTGGGGGTGAGATGGTGAAGTTGGATCATGTTGAACTCTAACAGATCTCTAAGGAATATATGAATGGAAATCAAAGACCGCATAAAAGGAAAGGGATGAAGCAAATTCGTTCCCCTCCATGCAGTGAAGGGTGGCTATCAGCAGGTGCTTTGCCTTCTATGGATATTAAACCAGGGCGATTGGTGCGAAATCTAGATCCGGCAAGTAACCTTGAGTGGCGAGTCGGTCCAGTTGCAGGCGGGTAACAGAGCAACTTCCCCATTCACCCTTGAGAGGCCCATGAGGACGCTTTGAAGAACCAGGGGCGCCAACCACCGATGGAGATCTTGAGCTAGCTTGAGGATGGTTTCCGTACGGAAGCGAGATTGGGCAATGCTGGGATACAGTCTTTGGGGTGACCCTATCCGGTTAAATATCCTTTGTAAATTGAGATATGGGACGTTTCAGTGCCTAGTCATCAATACGCTTGCGCAAAAATCAAGAAAATCTATAAGTGATGGTAGGCCCTGTAACTGTTCCCCGATGCAAGTCTTCGGATTGCTGGGGGAAAAGGGGGTCTAATGGTCAGAAGTATGTTAAATGCTCGGATGGTTGTTATCAGTGTCGAGGATGATTTGAATGCACAAGACTGACGAAGTAAGGAACTCGCCTGCCAAGCCGATGACATCAGTCGAAGGAGTTAAGTTCGAGGAGAAAGTTACAGGATTCAGCTTCAAAGACCAGTTTGGGGGCTACTGATGGTGTCTTGGACTAAGGGGTACTAACCTGTACGGCTCACATTCCATGGACTGAGCTTATGGCCCGTTGATCATCAGAAGGAAGGACTACCAAAGTCATGAACCTCAGCATGATCAGGATGGAAACCTCCAAAAACTTGGCGTGCACTTCAAGGATTTTCTTGTAGCCGGCATATCGACAACCGACCATGTATATGACCTAGGTACCCCTCGGTGCATATATAAGTTGAAGGGTTTAGTCTTTAGAGGCATGTTTGCCAACCTTAGGTTTAGAATACAATCATACGATCTCGAGGTAGATCATATTATACTTTGTACCCCATCACATCAATGCAATCAAAGCAGGACATAAGGTTTTACCTCTTCGAGAGGGCCTAAACCTGGGTAAACATCGGCTCCCTTCGTCCCCTATTACCGGTGTTCCTAGACCTAGAGCTCGGGAGCCCCTACCCGAGATCTGCCGGTTTTAGCACCGACAACTCCATTCCTACGTTCATACTATTGCCTTTGCTCAAGTTACTACTGCTTCTCTGTAACAACCCAAGTGCAATCCTTCCAACCTTGTAATATATTCCATGTGGGAACCTTCATGTTGTGCCTCATGTGTCTTGAGTTAATAAAATTGCTTCATGTCATTGAGCATCATGGCATCATATCATCACATCATCTTGTCATGTTTTCACTATGCTTCCTCATGTGGTGATGTTGTTGTGAGTGTGTGTATTTGTGGTGTTGGTGTGTTAGGGGGACATGTGTTGTTTTGGTGTGAAAAACCCCTCCACAATTTCTCTAAACCATACCCACCTCTCTTATTTACAAATAAATGCAATATGTGATGTTTTAACTTCCTTAATCATCTTAAATAAAAGTTGCTCCACCTCTAAATATTCTGTTTAGAATTGTTAGCAATCTCTCAAATATGTTTGCAGGTTAATTGTCTTTTGTAACCTTGCAAAACAGGTTGTCATACATATATAGGTGATTTATTTTGCTTGCTCTAAAAATGCCAACTCCATTTTTATTAAATAGAGCATATTTTTGTGAGTTCAAATATATTTTTATTTCATTCCCAAACATCTCTCTCTTTTCTCTGTGATTTTTTTCTTTCTCTCGTTTTAAATAAGAGAAAACCTTTTCTTTTCGAGTAAGGAGAGAGCCCACCAGTGCAACCCAACTGGGCCTCAGGCGTTCCAGCCCAGCTCCCCCCTCCCCCTCGCTGGTAAGTCCAGCGTGGACGTAGGAGGAGCCCCACTCGCAGTCTCTCTTTCCCTCTGCTTTTCTTCCTCCCTTCGTCCTCCCTCTCTCACGGTAAAACTTCAGAGTACTAGGGCACATGGCCACGGTGGCCACGGACCCGAGCCTCCTCCTCCTATTTAGAGCAGCCCCGCGCAGCCCCTAGGGTTTCCCCCCCTTTTCCCTCGTGCCGCCGCCATCTCTCTCCCCTTCCTGCCCCCTTCCTTTTCCTGGTAAGTTCAGAGAGAGAGGGTTCAGCATATTCAGGGAAGTTCAGAGAGACGGTCGCTCGTCGTCGTAGTCATCCTCGCCTCCGGCCGGCTCCCATCGCCATCCGCCATGTCGTCCAGCGCCCCGGCTCCATCCTTGACCGATTCCCGGCGTTAGGGGGACCGGAGCATCTCCACGGCGTCCTCTCCGTCGTCGTCATCCTCGCAGACCGGGAGTCCCTTGCCACGCAAGCTCCATCCTCGCCGACTCCACTGCTTCCCCGATCGCTCCGTCAGCAAATCGAGCCCCTCGCGAGCTCCTCTCGCAACCCCTCTGTTTCCCTTTCTAATCCATGCGCGTAGGCGTCGCTTCGGTCGATCTGCGCATGCCGCCATGAACCAGCTCGTGGAGCTCTTGTTGTTTCTGTCTCGAGCACGTGGAGTGCTCCAGAGCGAGCACACCCACGCCTCACACGCACCCGCGCATGTGCGTTATTTGTAGCACGCACGACACAACCCAGCAAGCCCCGCAGCTGTCGCAGTTCTCGCCGGGCACACCTCCAGGTTCCAGTCGTGCCATGGAAAGGAAGGCCCGACCTTTTCCTTTCGGTTCATAGGAGGTAGTGCTACGTACTTGAACACACACCGATAGCCAGCCTAGTGGTAGCGCACCGGGGGAACGACCGAGAGCTCGCGGGGTCGAATCCCGCGAGCCCCCCTTTTATTTCCTATGTGATATTTCCTTTGTGTGAATGACAGTGGGCCCTGGGGCCACTTGTCACTCTCTCAGGGGCCTCTGGTGAGACTGCCAGTGGCCCCATCCCCTTTTATTTCCTATGTGATATTTCCTTTGTGTGAATGACAGTGGGCCCTGGGGCCACTTGTCACTCTCTCAAGGGCCTCTGGTGAGACTGCCAGTGGCCCCATCTTTTTGTATTTGTGTGAGTATTAGTTTTGCGCTGATTTTCAGTAATTTCCATTTAAGGAAATTTCCAGATTGGGCAATTTCCAAATCTGTCAGTTATTTAGGACATGCCAAATTTCCTGTGATATTTCCTTTGTGTGAATGACAGTGGGCCCCCCTTTTATTTCCTATGTGATATTTCCTTTCTGTGAATGACAGTGGGCCCTGGGGCCACTTGTCACTCTCTCAGGGGCCTCTGGTGAGACTGCCAGTGGCCCCATCCCCTTTTATTTCCTATGTGATATTTCCTTTGTGTGAATGACAGTGGGCCCTGGGGCCACTTGTCACTCTCTCAAGGGCCTCTGGTGAGACTGCCAGTGGCCCCATCTTTTTGTATTTGTGTGAGTATTAGTTTTGCGCTGATTTTCAGTAATTTCCATTTAAGGAAATTTCCAGATTGGGCAATTTCCAAATCTGTCAGTTATTTAGGACATGCCAAATTTCCTGTGATATTTCCTTTGTGTGAATGACAGTGGGCCCCCCTTTTATTTCCTATGTGATATTTCCTTTGTGTGAATGACAGTGGGCCCTGGGGCCACTTGTCACTCTCTCAGGGGCCTCTGGTGAGACTGCCAGTGGCCCCATCTTTTTGTATTTGTGTGAGTATTAGTTTTGCGCTGATTTTCAGTAATTTCCATTTAAGGAAATTTCCAGATTGGGCAATTTCCATATCTGTAAGTTATTTAGGACATGCCAAATTTGGCATATAATTTGTCATAAGTGCTATGTCTTTTCTTTCAAATGCATTTGCGTGAATTTTGTCCACAGAACTATAGGCTTGTGATATATGATTTTGGGGTAGAAAAATTCAGTGAATCCAATGGTGGCATTAGATTTACCATTTGGGCAAGTTTGTGAAAATGTTACTTTGTGATAATATGCCATTTTGTCTTTTTCACAAGAATTAATTCTTGCATCATATGGTAAACTTGTCAACATGAAAGATGATCATTAGTGTGTGCTCTAGCCCCTGGTATTTTTGCTTGCCATGATAGATCATGATATGAGTGGCATTCTTGCTGTCAACATGTCACCAAAATAATGTTTCCAAATGCCCAAATATTTCTAAGTGTTGAAATCTGTTATTTTGTTGCCATGTTGTCTTGATGATTCCCATGTATATGTTGCTCTTTTGGAGTTGGCACAATGGAATGCATTGTTGTGCTTGTCATCCTCTGTTGTATTGTGCCAAGTGCTTGTAGATTAAGCTAATGCATCTTATCTAAAACTTGCTATGAACATGCCATTCTGTTAATGTTATGCCCTGCTTGCCTCTTGTAAATTTCACGAAGTCTGTGAATGTGCTATTCTCAATATGTCATATTGTGAGGATTGTAGCCATTGATATATGCATATTTTGATGTTGCCATAATGTAGTTAAGTGAAGTACATGTTGCCCTATATCACCCTGTTAATTTTCATGCCATGAAATTTCCTGTAGCATATGTAAAAGTTGCTATCAAGATGCTATCATGTTAACTCAGATTCTACAAAAACTGGAATTTTCTCTAAGTCCCTAAAAACTGATTCAACATGCCATCTTGTGTGCTCATTTGATATTGATCCATGCTTCCTTTCATGTTTCTGTAGATAAATGAATTGTTGAGCATGCTGTATACTTCATGCCCATGCCTTGGTTGTTATTTGAAACTTGCTGTAGCTCTGGTTATGTGTGTTACAAGATGACATGTTGCTATTTGTGGACAGATTGTGTGTAGATTTGTTTTGTGACTTGTGAGAGCTATACTCCATTGTTTTGCTTGTTCTTTAAGTCTATTCTTTCTAGAATTTCATTTCCAATCCAGTGGCATCCTTGGAATACCAAGGAATAGCCCATGGCCTTCTTCTTCTTTGTTTTTGTCTCCGTTAACGTTCGTACCTTGCCGTGAGTGTACCGTGAGCTTCGTTACTCCGTTTTCTACGTTCCACATATGCACTTGCATCGATTTTACATGGAGAATTCATATTTGCCATGATCATGCATGTTCAAATAACTAATCTTGAGGTTCTGTCCAGAATACTAAAGAACTTAATAAATGCATGAGAAACATGACTAGCTTAGGGTTGCCATGTTAAATACTTCAAATTGGTCATGCATCATATTGTTTGCGCATTGCATTTGGTTTGTACGTTTATTTGGTGTTGTTTTCTCTTTGGGTAGACCCGAGTGTCGAGCCTGAGTACGAGGATCCCGGAGAGTACAACTACGAGGACCCAACTCTTTGTCCCTCTCAAGACCCAACAGGCAAGATGATCGTACCCAGATCCCGACACTATTTTTGCTATGCTAGATGTCTCGCTTCTACCGTTATGTTTCATTACCTACCACTTAAACTATCAGCCTCCTAAATTGCCATGAAAGCCTCTAACCCCTCCACTTCCTAGCAAAACATTGATTGGCTACGTTACCGCTGCTCAGCCCTTATCTTATAGCGTTGCTAGTTGCAGGGGCAAGATGTTTCCATGTGCCAACATGGATATTGGGAGATATCACTTTATTTACTGTTATTTAAATTAATGCACATATATATCTGGCAACGGTGGAAGGCTTGGCCTTTTGCCCGGTGTTTTGTTCCACTTTTGCCGCACTAATTCCGAGTACCGGTGTTATGTTCCATATTTTGCGCTCCTAACATGCTCGGGGTTGTTATGGGGACCCCCTTGACCATTCGTTTTAGATTAAAACTTGTTTGGCAAGACCCAACTTTGGTACTACATTTGCTAAACAACCTAAAAAAATGCATAGGGCTTTGCAACCCCGTGGATAATTTAATCAACCCCCGGGCCAGTGCTCCTCATGAGTGTTGGTCCAACCTGTCAACCGCTGGTGGCCGCCAGGGGCAACTCTGTGATTGGCCTACCGAAAGTTTGGACAATCCGCCGTGTCCTGAGAACGAGATACGCGGCTCCTATCGGGATCGTCGACACGTCGGGAAGTCTTGCTGGACTTGTTTTACCTTTCTCGAATGTCTTGCGCGAGGAATTCCGAGGATACTTTGGACTATCTCGAGGTTGAGATTTTCCAACGGAATCTCCAAGGAGATCACGGGTTTCGTGGTCGAGGTTATTCCCGCGGCATGTGGTTAGTTTGTGATGGATGAGTTGGAGCACCCCTGCAGGGTTAAATATTTTCGAGAAGCCGTGCCCGCGGTTATGTGGCAACTTGGAAATTTGTTTAACACCCGGTTATAGTAAACTTGAAGTAAACTCAAATAAAATACACCAACTGTGTGCGTAACCGTGACTGTCTCTGCTCATGAACATGAACCGAGAGAGAACACGGTGGGGTTATGTTTGACGTAAGTAGGTGTTCAGGATCACTTAGTGATCATTATAGTTCACGACCGTCATGCGTAGGCCACCATATTTACATTCATGTTCTCGTAAGTTAGCCACCAAATACATGCTTAGCGCTTGCCACAGCCTCACCACTTAACCTTTCCTCACCTATTGACTTACATAGTCTCGATACCCGGGTTATGAGATTGCTGAGTCCCTGTGGCTCATAGATTACAACAATACAGGTACATGTGTTGACGAGTACGTGTCAGATGATGTGTCTCAGCTCCAGTGGGAGTACGATTAGGAATGTAGGCGTATGTACGTTACGTATCCGAATGAGTAGGGGAGCTTCATGGAGGTGTTCCTGGGATAGCAAGACAGTTTCATTGCTTTCTTTTATCATTTGATTTCGTCCGTAGTCGGACCCTGTCTTCTAGATGAATGTATGAATAATTGTGTGGACTTGTAAGATAGCTTGTGGCGAGTGTAAGCCAACTCATATACTCATCTCTTAATTACATGTATGCAATGATTCATGTACTTGCGAAACGACTAGATGCGCTTCTATCCCCGTCGATGTCGGCGTTCTGGGAACGGGGGTACCCAGACCTGCCTGCCTGCGGCCCAGCGCGTGGCCCACCTCGATGGCCCGGTACGGCCTGGCAGCAGGCCCCTCAAGACAAGACCCTCGTGAGAGCCCCAGCCTCGCGAGGGGAGCGGCGCCAAGACCTCCAGAGGAGCGGCCTCCCTAGGCTGCCTCGCGAGGAGAGGAGATTCCTATGCAGCGCCCGGCCTTAGGAGGCTAGGATGACGTGAGCCATGACGACCAAGGCCAGGCGGAAGCCAGCGGGCGCAGAAGGGATAGTTTCCTCTTTGGTGCTAAGGAGGCAAGGGCGGACAAGGGTTCCCAAGGAATCCCCCAAAGGTTTCCATTCCGGTGCAACCAGACCAAGACCACGAGCTCGGCCAGATGGATGTCATCGCCGAGCCCACCTCTGCGTCACCACCAGAAGCTTTGCAGATGAAGACCACCTTTAGTCAGGATAAGATGTACTTCTTGTCCCCTTTCAAATTTGGACGTTGTGGGATCCCTTCCCGCCTATGCGATAAGGGAAGAGGACCAAGGCCGCTATAAATAGGGACTAGCCACCACCATAGAGGGGGATCGGATCCACCTTCATTCAAGAGCCCTCGCGAGGTTGCTTGGCCACTGTACTAGTTCATCCCCAAACCTCCTCGCGAGGCCAATCCACCAAAAGCAGGAGTAGGGTTTTACACCGCAAGGTGGCCCGAACCTGGGTAAATCTCTGTGTCCATCTTCTTCTTCGCAGCACGCATCTGACGAGGCTCGGCTGTGGGGTGGTGAGCTTGGCTTGAGTTGGGAAGGACCTTCGCACACGCCCCAGAGTTCGAACCTTCTTGGGTCTGCGGAGCCCGATTTCCGACATTTGGCACGCCAGGTAGGGGCGTGTCGGAATCCTTCCTCCAGTTCCGCTTCGTCTCCGCTTCGTCACTCCCATGGCCGACGCCCGCCGAGTTCGCGCTGAGCGCCGGGCTGCCCGCGTCGCCCAGACGGCGCCCGTGGGCCACGGCGTCCCGCGCCACTCCGCCTCTTCTGCAGCTAACGCTGCCACCGGTCCAGCTGCTCAAGAGCGGCAGGACTCGTCGCAGCCACCCATCGCGCGGCACGATGGCCGCACTGCTACTCCGTCCTCGTCCCCGCCTCAGCGTCGTCCTCCCATGCCCGCTACGGGTCGACGAACGCCCATGGCCGCACTGTTCATGGCGCGCGAGCTGCTGCGCTACCGCCCTGCTCACGACCGCTACGATGACTGGCTTGGCCGCATCGCCGAGCTCGTCAGTGTTGCCGGCGAGGTCTCGGCGCCCACCCACTCACTCCGTCCCCCGCCCTCCCAAGCGGGCGACGTGGCTCACGGCGCACCTCCACCTCCTCCTTCTCTGCACGGCGTCGACCCCGAGCCCAGGCGCGAAGCGCGCCCGCACAACCCTCCGCACGGGCCGCCGGCGCAGGCGAGGGATGAAGCAAGCTGTCAGGTGGTGCCGCGGCCACGAGGAGAGGCACATGTGCTCCCAGCACCGCCGCGCCGCCATCAGGACCGTGCGCCGCCGGAGGCCGCGGTGCACGGAAGTCAAGACCAAGCTCCCCTCGTGCGTGCCGTGCCTGTGAGCGGAGCAGCGCTCCGCGCCTTCACCCCGAAGCTGTGTCGTGTCACCTGGCCCGGCAAGTTCAAGCCGGACCTGCCTCCACGCTACGACGACACCCCAGACCCCGCGGAGTTCCTCCAGCTCTACGCGCTGAGCATCAAGGCGGCGAGCGGTGACGAGAAAGTCATGGCGAACTGGTTCCCCATGGCCCTCAAGGGTGGCGCGCTCTCCTGGCTCCTCAACCTCCCAGAGGGGTCGATCTCCTCCTGGGACGAGCTCCGCGAGCGCTTCATCGCCAACTTCCAGGGTACCCGTGACCGTGCCCTGGGAGTGAACGACCTGCGGCGTGTGAAGCAGCAGCCAGGCAAGACCCTGCACAAATACATACAATGCTTCACGAACGTTCGCCTCAAGATCCCGAAGGCATCGGATGAGGCCATCATCTCGGCGTTTACCGATGGCATCAGGGATGTCAAGATGAAGGAGGAGCTCGCCATCCATGACGAACTGTGGTCGGCCCTGGAGATGTTTGTCGGATTTCGGGCTCCACAAAACCCTCAAGGTTCGAACTCTGGGGCGTGTGCGAAGATCCCCTGCAGCTTCGCCCTACCTAGCTCGCTACTCGATGGACAAGACGATGAACTCGCGTGATGACGAGGAAGAAGATGAACACGGTGGCTTACCCAGGTTCGGGCCGC
The DNA here is from genome assembly GCA_039707655.1 of Elymus sibiricus. Taxonomy (NCBI): domain Eukaryota; kingdom Viridiplantae; phylum Streptophyta; class Magnoliopsida; order Poales; family Poaceae; genus Elymus; species Elymus sibiricus. The sequence goes on from CM077669.1 coordinate 134,246,292, forward strand.
TGCGAAGCGTAATACCCTACTCCTGCTTTGGTGGATTGCCTCTCGAAGAGGTGTGGTGGATGAACTAGTACAATGTTTTTGGAGCCTCGTGAGGGCGCTCCTGAGGTGTTCTTGGACCTCTGTCGGCTTGGTGATGGATGAGTGGATCGGCCGATCTCGGATCCCCCTCTACGGTGTAGCCTAACCTCTATATATAGCGGTGGCCCAGGTCCTCTTCCCTTATCGTAATGGCGGGAAGGGATCCCACAACGGCCAAATTTGAAGGGGGACAGGAGTACATCCCCGCCCTGTCCAAAGGCGGTCTTCGCCTGCAAAGTAGCTGTCGATGGTGTAGAGGTGGGCTCGGCGATGACATCCGTCCTGCGGGGCTCGTGGTCGTGGTCATGTTGCACCGGAACGGAAACCTTTGGGGGTGCTTTGGGAACCCGCGTACGTCCTTGATCCCTTTGCACCAAAGGGGAAACTGCGCCGCCTGGCGCGCTGGCGCCCGCCTGTCCTTCCTTGCATCATCTTTGACTCCTGAGGCCGGGCTCTGCATAGAGATCTCCGCCGCTTCCGGAGGGGGCCTGGGGAGGCCCATCCCTTGCCGGTCTTGACGCCGCTCCTCCTCGCGAGCCTAGGGCCCTCGTGAGGGCCTTGTCTTGAGGGGGACCGCGCCTGGCTGTGTTTGGTTGACGAAGTGGGCCATGCCCTGGGTCGTAGGCAGGCAGGTCTGGGTACCCCCGTTCCCAGAACGCCGACAGTAGCCCCCGGGCCCAAGGCGCGCTCAAGCTGGCTTCCAGGCAAAGCCTTGAGGGCGGCCCGAAGCGCCGCGGGCCCCAAACGCCTGCGGGCCAACACTGGCGCGCGTCGTGCGGTTGATGACGGGCATCCCTTGTCCCTTCGTCCCCCGCCTGTGTCGACAAGAGCCTGACTTCTAGCGCCGAGCCATTATTGCTTTCCCCTCTTGCGCACCTGCTCTTGCTTCCCAGGTCTCCGGCTCTAGCAGAGGCCTCTCCAGATCCGGCGTCGCTCCGTCCTTCTCCTTGCCGTTTTGGCCCCACGAGCTTCCTGATGGCTCCCGCCGGCAAGCAGAAGCCAGAGGGCCAGAGCTCAGCCTCCGCTCCTATCTCACCGGCGCTCTCAGGGTCCACCATCGCCAAGGACGAGGACCTCGTCCCGGTGCTCCCGTCGACGGCGGATGAGACCAACGAGTGGGGGCGGACCTTGATATGGGGCGGCTCCTCGGAGAAGCGGCCCTCGTCCAAGGCGGTCTACCCCTTCTTTCTCCATAGCGTCTTCGCCGGGCTCGTTCCGCCCTTCTCCGCGTTCTTCACTGCCATCCTCGACCACTACGGGATCCAAGCCCTTCATCTCCAACCCAACTCCATCCTGCTCTTGTCTGTCTTTGCCTTCTACTGCGAGGCTTTCGTGGGCGTGAGGCCTTCGGTGATCCTCTTCCGTCATTTCTTCAGCTTGCGCGTGCATGACGGCGCTCAACGGTCGGCGTGCGTCTCCTTCGTCGCGGTCTAGAGCGGCAACATGCTCTTGAAGGCTGGGAAGAAGGTGGAGAACTCCAGGCACCGCTGGGTCCTCATGGATCTCAAAGACCCCAACCCCCGGTTGGATCTGCCGAGGGGGCTGCCGGAGAAGACCTCCGCGTGGAACTCCGTGAAGCTTTCCGACTCCCAGGCCAAGCCCGTCCTGGAGTGGATTTCCCGCGATATCAGTGCCAGGAAGCTGACTGGGGGGATGATAGTGAAGGAGTTCCTGACGCAGCGCCTGGCGCCTCTCCAGTCCCATTCTAGGCCCTTGTGGGACTATCAAGGCAGCGGTACAACCTCCGGCTTCGGTCCGCACGCATAACCTCCGAGGTATTGAACAGGGCTGTGACGACCCTGCTCAATGGCGACCCCGGTGATCTCCTCGGCGCCCACGTCCCGCTGTACTGCCGCGACGACGGGGCCGATCTGGCTGCCACGATGCCCGTCTTCAACGAGCTGGGGCTCTCCCCAGCTGACGGCCTTGGCTCCCCGGTGATGGTGTCCTCCGGCGACACCGCGGGCGGGGAGGACTCGGAGAAGACTGCTGGCGACGACCCGGCAGGGGCGTCCCCCCCGTCGCAGAGCATGCTCCTGCGCGAGCTCGAGGACGACGGTGATGTTGGTGAAGTTTCTGCTACGGGCTCCTCACGCGCCGCCAAGGCCCCTAGGGGGCTGGGGCCGGCCCCTCGTGCCACGCGGCCCGCCTGCGTGTCGACCCCCAGGAAGCGCGGAGCGGAGTCTCCTCCGGTGCGCCCTGCCTCTGCCGGCAAAGCAGTTGAAGCGCTGGCCTCCCCTCCGCCTGAATCGCAGCTCGCAGGCAAGGTGGGCGAGGCCGGGGCCATGGCGATCCCTCCAGCGGCCGCCCTTGCGGACAGCGCCTTTGCTCCCCCGCGGGGTGGTGCCCTCACCGAGGAAGGCTTGGGCGCCCCCGTCATTGCCGGAGCGGAGAGGAAGAGGAAGTGGGTCGACGTTGAGGAGTAAGTGACCCGGCTCGGCTTCGCTCGCCCGTCGACGGCTTGTGTATTGATGACCTTCCTTTGCTTGGTGACCAGGAACGCCGCCGTGCTGAAGATGAGGAAGAAGAAGGCGTGCGTCAAGCCGAAGGCGCCTTCTGACGTGCCGCCCGCTCCTGCCGTCCTGCCGTCGCCTGCTGCCGAGGGGGAGGGGGCTCGCGAGGCAACCCCCCTTGGCATCGTCGCGGAGCCCCCTGAGCCCCCAATGCCTGTTGGCATGGTCGCTCCTGCCCTCGAGGGCGCGGCGGTGCCGCTGTCCGGAGGGCCAGCCCCTGAGGGCTAGCCGCCCGTCGATCCGTCCGTGTCCGTGGTCGCCGCGCGGCCTCCGGAGCCTCCTGCTCCTCGTGCTCCTGCCTCCCCGGGGACGTCTCCTGCGATCGCACAGGGGACTCCTCCGGAGGGGGCCTTGATGCCTTCGTCGTGCGGCCTCGACGTCCTGGACGGGGCCTTCGCTGTTCTGGGTCAAGTTCGTGGCGCCCTCGGGAGTACCGACGATCGCCTCGCTAGCGGGCGCCTTGGGCTCCTCTCCGGGTGGCTCCAGGCCGACACCTCTGCCGTGGCAGTTTGGGGTCAGGCCGAGGCTACCGCAGCGAAGAGCGAGGAGGAAGCTGCGTCCTCTAGGGCAGCCCGCGAGGAGGCACTAGCTGAAGCGGCGTCTGCTGCCCGGCGCTGTGAAGAGGTGGAGGCCCGCCTGAAGGCCCTCCATGAGGAGAAGTCTGAGCTTGCGGAGCGGCTGCGTCAGCAGGAGGAAGATCTCAAGGCCCGCGAGGCCAAACTTGCCGCTCGGGACTCCGAGCTGTCCCAGGTGGCGACCCGCCAGGCCGCGGAGCAGAAGCGCCTGGAGGCGCAGGAGAAGGAAGTCGCTTCGAAGAAGGCCCTTCTTGACACCAAGGAGAAAACTCTTGCCGCGGCTGAGGAGAAAAAGGCTGCGGAGCTGAGCGTCTTTCCCACCGTCGAGCTCAAGCTTCGCCAAGCGCTCCACTCCCTCTGACGGGATGGGTTCGCGGAGCCCCTGGCGGCTCTAGAGAGCGGCTTCACGGTGCTCGCTTCGAAGCTCGTCGAGGCGCTGGAGGGTGCCGTTGTCAAGGTGGAGGGGGTCTTGGAGAGCGAGTGCCGCGACCTCTTTTCTGAGGCCGCGACGCGCATCTTCAGCCATCTTCATCTTCGCGAGCCGGGGTTCGACTTCGAATCCGTGATCTGCCCGGTCGCCCCCGAGGTCCGCGCCGATGCCGCGACGGCGGTGAAGGGCGCCGTAGAGACGCTGGTGAAGAGGTTCACCCGCGTCACCATTCCTCCGCCTCCTGACGCTGCAGGGGTTGGTGGCGAAGAAGACGATGCCAGCGATGTCGACGACGAGTTCCCTGAAGACGGGACGAGTGGTGGCGGCGGCTCCTCCTGATTCCTCTCCCTTGTTCTTTTCCTGCAATGCCCATCGTGCCTCGTGGAGGCGTTAAACTTGTTTGTATCCGTGAAAACTTTTAATGCTTGTAATAACTGTTGAACTGTGTGATTGCTCTCTTCGCCTTGTTTCCTTCTTGCTTGCTGTGATGCTCTGCGTCGGCAGGGCCCGGCCCCGCGCATACCTCAACCGCCGTTGGGCCGACCGGATCACCAAGGACAGTTCCAAGGGGTGAGGGGCTACGAGACCAGTGAGGCTCCTGAGTCGCGATGCTCAGGAGTCCCCCTTGACGTACGAGCAGCCCTCATGAAGGGAACATGGTGAAGATTGGGTTAACTTGGAAATTTCGGACACCTTGTGCTCTGCGTCGATAGGGCCCGGCCCCGCGCATACCTCAACCGCCGTTGGGCCGACCGGATCACCAAGGACGGTTCCAAGGGGTGAGGGGCTACGGGACCAGTGAGGCTCCTGAGTCGCGATGCTCAGGAGTCCCCCTTGACGTACGAGCTCCAGTGTCCTCCTTAGGGGTTTTTTGAGCGCTCTGAGCTCTGCGTCGGCAGGGCCCGGCCCCGCGCATACCTCAACCGCCGTTGGGCCGACCGGATCACCAAGGACGGTTCCAAGGGGTGAGGGGCTACGGGACCAGTGAGGCTCCTAAGTCGCAATTCTCAGGAGTCCCCCTTGACGTACGAGCTCCAGTGTCCTCCTTAGGGGTTTTTTGAGCGCTCTGAGCTCTGCGTCGGCAGGGCCCGGCCCCGCGCATACCTCAACCACCGTTGGGCCGACCGGATCACCAAGGACGGTTCCAAGGGGTGAGGGGCTACGGGACCAGTGAGGCTCCTGAGTCGCGATGCTCAGGAGTCCCCCTTGACGTACGAGCGGCTCCCATACCTTTCCTTGCCAGCTTTTCCTAAGATGGGCGCGTGAAGACTAGGTTTGGCAGACCTGGGAAGGTGGCGTGTACCAGGCTCGGCCGGGTATTAGCCCCCGTGCAGCCCCCTCACGCGTACATCCCTGGGGAACGCAGCGAGAAGGGGGCCACTAGGGACTTTCCTGAGGTTGGATGTAGCCGCTGGGGCTCCCTCAGTTGTTTATCCCCCCCGCACGGGGCGTGGGGCTTCCACATTGCATGGGCATAGTCATTGGTGGACCGTGTTGACCGGTAGCACGGAGCTGTGGCTTCCACATTGCGTGGGCATAGTCATTGGTGGACCGTGTTGACCGCCAGCACGGAGCTGTGGCTTCCACATTGTGTGGGCATAGTCATTGGTGGACCGTGTTGACCGCCAGCACGGAGCTGTGGCTTCCACATTGCGTGGGAAGGAACCCCTCCGCGTCCTCGGGGGGCTCCGGGCGTGTACAACCCATAGAGTTCGTACGCGTGGCTGGCACGGCAGAACTGGGAGGTGTATCTGGGAGCTCGCGAGGGCGCTTTGGCCTCGCGAGGTCCCTACCTCAAAAGGCGGTTTGCGCCTGAGTCTTCTCATAGGTGGGGCCGTCCGAGGCCCTGCAGACTTCTTCTTCTTCACGAGTGAGGCAGGTTGGGAGCCCTTTCGGCACTCTGCGTCTTCAGGCCCCAGTCCCGCACATTTCCCGACCACCGTAGTGTATGACCGGATCACCAGGATGCAACTACAGGGTCAGGCCCCGACACCCTTGATGCCGACCGGATCACCAAGGACGACACCAAGGGGCGAGTGGCTTTATGACCGGTAAGCCCCCTGAGGCGCGTTGCTCAGGAGCCCCCCTTTGACGCCCAAGCAGCTCTACGTCGGCAGGTCCCAGTCCCGCACATTTCCCGACCACCGTAGTGTACGACTGGATCACCAGGACGCAACCACGAGGTCAGGCCCCGACACCCTTGATGCCGACCGGATCACCAAGGACGACACCAAGGGGCGAGTGGCTATACGACCGGTAAGGCTCCTGGAGCGCGATGCTCAGGAGCCCCCTTTGACGCTCGAGCGACCCCCATTCCGTCCTGCCGGCTGCTGCCTCAGGAGGCCCTGGGGCCTCCCAAGACTCCATACTATGGCGCCGCGCTGCGGTCGGAGCCCCCGAGCGGGGGTCGACCGCCCAAAGATGTAAGTCCCTGAGGCGACAGGGCCCTGCCATCCAGTTCCGAGGTGCCCCAGGGTGGGCCGTAGCGCACGGCCCCTTGCGAAACACCAACTCAGAAAGGGTGGTGCGGCGACATTCATGCCAGCGAAGAGTTGTGCAGGCAAGGTAAAACGTTAGGAAGCAGATCATATGCATGAGAAAATATTGAAATATGCGTAAACGAGGCGGCTGCAGGGGCGTGCCCTGATCGCCTGAGGATAATGTGGCCTGGTGGGCGCCCTCAAACGGAGTGAGCCAAAAAGTTACCTGGCTATAGCCAACAAAAGGTCACCTGGCGGCCATGCCGCTGAGGACTCGAAGCTGCCGTCATAGCCTGATCCCACACCTCCACGAGCGCGACCCTCATGGGCCCGTCGTCTCCCGGGGCTCGTGACCTTCGCTTGGTCCGAGCATCTCCTCCAACTCCTCGCCGCGCCCCGCCAGGCAAGGTATGAGCATGGCCCGAGCAAGGCGTTGGAACGTGACGCCTGCGTTCGCCAGTCCGAGGGGCATGCGGACGTAGGTGTTCGGGTAGACCCATCCATGATCGGCACGCGCTGGCCAGAAGGGGCCCTGGGACGCGGCCCTATTGATCGCGAGCGCGTTGACGCAGATGCGCGGCCGGTCGACCGGGCCGATGACGGCGGCTGCGATTGGTGGTGCTGGGCAGTCTCCGCCTTGCATGACCTGTGCTTCCTGAAGCTCCTCGATCGCTCTGATGACGGACTCCTGTGAGCTCTGCACCACGCGCCGTGCTCCCGGCTCGAGCAGACGCGCGTGAGGACGCGCTTTCAGGTTGTGCCCGAGCGCCTCCCTTGTCTCACTGGCCACGCCGGAATCTCCCTGGATGGGAGCCCCCGGCCCGACCCAAGAGGGGCGTTGAGCGCGCTTTCCTATGCGATGGGAGGTGGGGCCCCATCCCTGGGCGCAGAGCTCGACGCTCCTGGACGCCCCGCGGGAAGGAGCTGCTTCTTCTTCTTGCGCATGTCCTCACAAGGCAGGGCTTCTTCCTCGTCGTCCGAGCGCTCGGCCTCCGCTACGCGGTAAGCACGCTCGAGGGAGCAGACGACATCCTTCTCATCGCAGGCGACGGTGATGACGCCGCCACTCGCCGGCATCTTGAGGACGTTGTAGCCATGATGAGTCACCGCCATGAACTTGGCGAGGGCCGGGTACCCAAGGATCGCGTTGTACGGGAGGTGGATGTGCGCGACGTCGAAGATGATGATCTCGGTGTGGTAGTTCCCGCGTTCGCCGAAGGTGACGGGCAGGCGCACTTGTCCGATGGGGACGGTGGACCCGTCCGTGACTCCCGAGAAGGGCTTGGTTGGCATGAGCTGCTCGTACGGTACTTGGAGCGTCTCGAAGGTCTCAATGGAGAGGACATTGAGCCCCGCTCCACTGTCGATGAGGGTCTTGGTGACGAGGACGTTGCTGATGGTTGGAGTGCACAGCATGGGGAGCTTGCCGGCCATGGCCGAGCACCTGAGCTGATCCCTCGAGTCGAAGGTGATGGCAGTCTTGGACCACTTGAGGGGACGCATTGCTTCAGGCTTTGGGAGAGCCGCGTTCACCTCCCGCACGAACTGCTTGAAGACGTGGTTCGACGCTGGGGCCTGGGCGCCGCCCAGGATACAGGCTACCGCCCTGACCTCCTGGAAGCCCCCAGCCCCATCGTCTTGCCTGTCCTCTTCCTTCCTTCTGAGTGGCGGCGGTAGTGGTGGTAGGCCGGCCTTGCGAGGACGTGCCTCACGAGGCTGGCCGCGGCGTGACCCCTCCGGAGGGTCGTCGCTCCAGCGATCCTCACGAGCCTGATCGCGCCAGCGGTCGTCCCGAGCCTGATCGCGCCAGCGGTCCTCCTGAGGCTGATCGCGCCACCCTTTACGCGGTTCCCGGTTGTCCCAACAGCCTCCACCGCGGCCTCCGCCGCGTCCGAAGCCACGGTCGGCGCGTCCAGGGCGCCGGCCGAAGTGTTCGGCGCGGACCAGGCTGAGCTCTTGGCAGTCGGCGGTGTCGTGGTTGTTGGTGCCATGAAAGATGCAGGTTGGTCTTCCCCCTGGGGGGTGCTCCTCACCCCGGCTGCGCTTCGCCTCAGGCTCGGCCGCAAGCACCGCTAGGGCCTTGCGCTTCGCCTCCTTGGCCTTGGTCTTCTTTTCCTCTGGTTCTGCCGCCGGGGGCCCGCGGAGCGATAGGCGGCCCTCTTCCGCCTTGGCGCACCTGTTCGCCAGATTGAACATCTCCAAGGCCGAGCACAGTTTGTCGTTCATGGCGAGCTCCTCGTTCATCTTGAGGTCCGTGACGCCGTCGGTGAACGCGGAGATGATAGCCTCGTCTGACGCCTTCGGGACCTTGAGACGCGTAGTCGTGAAGCGCTGTATGAACTTGTGCAGGGTCTCTCCATCCTGCTGCTTAATGCGCCACAGGTCGTTCACGGTTAGCGCGCGGTCGCGGGTACCTTGGAAGTTGGCGATGAAGCGTTTGCGCAGGTCATCCCAGGAGGTGATGGACGCCTCTGGGAGGTTGAGGAGCCAGGAGAGCGCGCCTCCCTTGAGTGCCATGGGGAACCAGCACGCCATGACCTTGTCGTCTCCTCCGGCCGCCCGGATGCTCAGGAAGTAGAGCTGTAGGAACTCGGCGGGATCCGGGGTGCCATCGTAGCGCGGGGGCAGGTCAGGCTTGAACTTGCAGGGCCATGCGGTTGGGTGGAGCTCCGGGGCGATGGCGAGGCACCCCACCGGTTCGACGGGTGCTGCGTGCGCGGGAGGGACCCAGTCTTGACGCTCCTGCGGGGCCACCTCGAGTGGAGCCCGGTCGCGACGCTGGGTCGGCAGCGCAGGGAGCGCACGCGCGTCGACGCGCGGCCGGGGAACCACCTGGCAGCTTACTTCATCTCTCGCCCCCGCCCGCGGTGCGCGAGGCCGGTCGCGGGGGCGTGCTTCTCACCTGGGCTTGTTGTCGACGTCGCGTTGCAGAGGAGGCGGCGGCGCATCGTGGGCCACGTCGTTTGCCAGGGAAGGTCGTGGTCGAAGCGAGTAGGAGAGCGCTGAAGCATCGCCGGCAGCACTGACGAGCTCCGCGATGCGCCGAAGCCAGTCGTCGTAGCGGTCGGGGGCGGGGCGGTAGCGGAGCAGCTTGTTAGCCATGGCGAGCGCGCCCGAGCCGCGTGCCGGCCCGGGCCAAAAGTGGGAGGACGACCCGGAAGCTGGGACGATCGATGGAGTGGCGGTGTGGCCATCGCGCCGCGCGGTGTCTGGCTGGGAGGAGTCTTCCTGCTCGTGGGCGTCCGGGCCCGTAGCGGCGTTGGCCACAGGCGAGGGTGACCGGCACGCGTCGGCACGGCCCACATGCGCCGTTTGGGCGACGCGGGCAGCTCGACACTCGGCACGGGCTCGGCGAGCGTCAGACATCGGAACGACGAGGTGGGAGAAGATCTTGGCTTGAGGAAGACTCCGACACGCCCCTACCTGGCACGCCAAATGTCGGATTTCGGGCTCTGCAAAACCCTCAAGGTTCGAACTCTGGGGTGTGTGTGAAGATCCCCTGCAGCTTTGCCCTACCTAGCTCGCTACTCGATGGACAAGAAGATGAACTCATGCGATGACGAGGAAGAAGATGAACACGGTGGTTTACCCAGGTTCAGGCCGCTGCGAAGCGTAATACCCTACTCCTGCTTTGGTGGATTGCCTCTCGAAGAGGTGTGGTGGATGAACTAGTACAATGTTTTTGGAGCCTCGTGAGGGCGCTCCTGAGGTGTTCTTGGCCCTCTGTCGGCTTGGTGATGGATGAGTGGATCGGCCGATATCGGATCCCCCTCTACGGTGCAGCCTAACCTCTATATATAGCGGTGGCCCGGGTCCTCTTCCCTTATCGTAATGGCGGGAAGGGATCCCACAACAGCCAAATTTGAAGGGGGACAGGAGTACATCCCCACCCTGTCCAAAGGCGGTCTTCGCCTGCAAAGTAGCTGTCGATGGTGCAGAGGTGGGCTCGGCGATGACATCCATCCTGCGGGGCTCGTGGTCATGGTCATGTTGCACCGGAACGGAAACCTTTGGGGGCACTTTGGGAACCCGCGTACGTCCTAGCTCCCTTTGCACCAAAGGGGAAACTGCGCCGCCTGGCGCGCTGGCGCCCGCCTGTCCTTCCTTGCGTCATCTTTGACTCCTGAGGCCGGGCTCTGCATAGAGATCTCCGCCGCTTCCGGAGGGGGCCTGGGGAGGCCCATCCCTTGCCGGTCTTGACGCCGCTCCTCCTGCGAGCCTAGGGCCCTCGCGAGGGCCTTGTCTTGAGGGGGGCCGCGCCTGGCTGTGTTTGGTTGACGAAGTGGGCCATGCCCTGGGTCGCAGGCAGGCAGGTTTGGGTACCCCCGTTCCCAGAACGCCGACAATGTTCAACCTGGCGAACAAGTGCGCAAGGGCCGCAGAGGGCCGTCTCTCCCTCCTCGAGCTTCCGGAGGCAGACCCTGAAGACAAGAAGGCCAGGGCTAAGGAGGCGAAGCGCAAGGGCCCCGCTGTGCTGGCGACAGAGCCTGAGATGAAGCGCGGACGCGACCATGATGAACACCCTACGAGCAGCCGTCCATTCTGCATCTTCCACTACACCCGTAGCCACAACACCGAAGAGTGCTAGGAGCTCAGGACGCTTCGCGACGAGCACCTCAGCCGTCGCCCCGAGCGCGGCGACCGCGGCTATGGCCACGGAGGGGGCCGCGGCGGAGGCCACTGGGACAACCGCTACCCACGTCAGGACTGGCGTGACCAGCCTCACGAGGACCGTTGGCATGACGAGCCTCGCGACGGGCCCCGGCGCGATCAGCCTCACGAGGGCCGTCCTTAGGGCAATGCTGGCCTCCCTCCGCTGCCACCGCCGCCAAGGAGGAACGACGATAACCGGCAGGATGATGGGGCTGGGGGCTTTCAGGAACCCCGGGCGATTGCCTGCATCCTGGGAGGTGCTCAGGCACCGGCCTCCAACCGCATCTTCAAGCAGTTCTCTCGTGAGGTGAACGCAGCCCTCCCAAAGCTCGAGGCCGCGCGTCCCCTCAGGTGGTCGCAACTCGCCATCACCTTCGACTCCAAGGATCACCTCAAGTGCTCGGCCGCCACGGGTGCGCTCCCCTTGCTCTGCACGCCCACCATCAGCAACGTCCTCGTCACCAAGACCCTCATCGACGGTGGCGCTGGGCTCAATGTCCTCTCCGTCGAGACATTCGAGACGCTTCAGGTGCCTTATGATCAGCTCATGCCGACCAAGCCCTTCTCAAGAGTGACCGATGGGTCCACCAGTCCCCTGGGGCAGGTGCGCCTCCCAGTCACCTTCGGCAAGCGCGATAACTACCACACCGAGCTCATCAACTTCGATGTTGCCCACATCCACCTCCCGTACAACGCTATCCTCGAGTACCCTGCCCTCACCAAGTTCATGGCGGCAACCCACCATGGCTACAACATCCTCAAGATGCCGGGGAGCAGCCGTGTCATCACCGTCGCCTCTGATGAGAAGGATGCAGTCTGCTCCCTTGAACGCGCTTACCAGGCTACGGCGGCTGAAAATTCTGATGACGAGGGCGGCCTCCTGCCTCCTGAGGACGCACCCAAGAAGAAGAAGCAGCTCCTCCCCAAGAGCCATCAGGGGACAGAGACCCTCAAGAACAGCACCTCAGGCCCTGTGCCTGTCGGAAATCGGGCTCCGCAAACCTAAGAAGGTTCGAACCCTGGGGCGTGTGCGAAGATCCCAATCAGCTCAAGCCTAAGGCCTGCCGCCCCACGGACAAACCTTGACGAAGATGCGCGAGAGCGTAAGAAGATGGACACAACGATTTACCCATGTTTGGGCCACCTTGCGGTGTAAAACCCTACTCCTGCCTTTGGTGGATTGGCCTCACGAGGAGGTTTGGGGACGAACTAGTACAGTGGTAGAGCTACCTCGCGAGGGCTCTTGGGAGAGGATGGACTCGATCCCCTCTACGGTGGTGGCTAGTCCCTATTTATAGTGGCCCTGGTCCTCTTCCCTTATTGCACTGGTGGGAAGGGATCCCACAACGGCCAAATTTGAAAGGGGACAGGAGGTACAGCTTATCCTTACTAAAGGTGGTCTTCGCCTGCAAAGCTCCTGGCGTGACGCAGAGGTGGGCTCGGCGATGACATCCGTCCTGCCAAGCCCGTGGTCTTGGTCTTGTTGCACCGGAATGGAAACCTTTGGGGGGGGGGTTCCTTGGGAACCCGCGTTCGTCCTTTCCTTTTTAGCACGAAAGAGGGAACTGTCTCCGCTGCGCCCGCTGGCGCCCGCCTGCCTTGGTCGTCATGGCTCACGTCATCGCAGCCTCCTGAGGCCGGGCACTACATAGGAATATCCGCTTCTCGGGGGGCAGCTTGGAAAGGCTGCCCCCCGGGAGGTCTTGGCGCTGTTCTCCTCGCGAGGCTGGGGCCTTCGCGAGGGTCTTGCCTTGGGGGGTTGGTCGCCAGGCCGTACTGGGCCATCGAGGTGGCCCACGCGCTGGGCCGTAGGCAGGCAGGTCTGGGCACCCCCGATCCCAGAACGCCGACAGTTGCCCGCCTCGGGCTGGCTTCGGGGCGAAGCCGAGGAAGGGAGGCCGGAACACTGTGGGCCCCAACCGCCTGCGGGCCAATCTTGACGCGTGGTGCACGATGAGGCACGGACGCCTCCACCTCCCCACGTCGCCTCAGTAACTGCCCCGACTGACAGGGGTTCGCACGTGCTGCGGGGCCATCATTGCCAGGCATGCGGAGAGACGCCGGTTGGCCTCCGATCAACTATAAATGGGCGAGGGGAGGGGCAGAGCCTCCCTAGCCCATCTCCATCTTCTCGCCTCTTCACTCCGATCCGCCGCTTCCACTATCATGACACCAGTGAGGAGGTTCTCTGCTGCTGAGAAGTGGAAGGGCCACCTGGAGGGACCGGACTCGCCGCCGCCCAAGAGGGATTGCGGCCGTCCTCGCAAGTACACCGCGACGCCGGCGGTGGCCCCCCGAGGGCACGGGCGCACTCTCGTGTGGGTCGGTCCTGTCTCCGACAGCCGCGAAAAAACTCCCTCCCGCATAGGTGGCAGCGGTAGCCGTGGTGCAAGCGGCCGAGGGGGGAAGCTTGCGGCGGGCACTCGGCCGCCCCGCCAACGATCTCACTCGGCCGACGCGGTCCAAGCATTCATGGTGTGGGAGGAGAGGCCGGCCATCACCTGGCTCCAGCTTCCGCGCTTCTTCGCAGGGGCACTGCCAGCCGGAGGGCCTGCCGGCCTATAGCTGCAAGCCGATGGTTGCTGCAGTGGAGCCTCGTGGGTGGAGGTCGAAGTCACTCCCGCGGGCTACATGTTCCTGAACCGCGGGTGGCAGACGTTCGCCCGCGCTCGTGGCCTGCAGGGGAGGTGTACCCTCCACTTCAAGTACGACGGGGCGGCGACGCTCTTCGTCAAAGCCTTCGGGGAAGACGGTAGGCGCTTGGGGTGCTGCCCGGAGGGCGACGGGGGCGACAGCGACCACCTCTCCGCCGTTGATGACCATCGCAGCGGTGACGTCCTCGGCGGTGAACTTGCCCTTGGCGACGAACGCAGCACCTCCAGCAGCAGCGACGCCTCCTCCGGGGGAAGCTGAAGCAACGGCGACTAGGACAAGCCGCCGCGCCGGCGGGCCCGGACCAAGGAGGGCGGCGAGCCGCCGCGGCGCCGTGCCCCTTCCCTAGAGGCCGTCGAGCCGCCATGCCGCCGTGCCACCGTCAAGGAGGAGGAGGACTCCGACTGAGGGCGGCGCCAGAGCCAGGCCTCAGGGGTGGCGATCCTCAGGAGGGCGCCTTTGTTTTTTTATTTCCTGCATTCAAGAACCATGGAGAGCCCCGCGGGGGCGTGTAATGAACTATGGCACTTGCGCCTTTATGTTAACGTATTTTGCCTCGTACTCTGGTGTTTATATTGCTGCCAATGGAGAGTCCCTGCTTGTCGTGATTAGGATAACTTAGCTTGGTGTGCCCGTGGCGGGTTCCTGCGTCGTGAGGTGCAGTTGGGGTAGTTCCTTTCTTCTGGACCAGATGGCTTCGGGGCCTCGGGAAGTGTTTACTGCTTGCGAAGCCCCCTAGGGGGGTTTGCAAGGAGTTAGGGCCCCCGGAGGTGCCTCCTCGAGGCACCGCGTCCTACAACAGCGCCGAAACGCGCTTACATAGGGTTAGAGTTCCTTGGTAATAGGCCGAACTGTGACTTCCCTTTCCTTGGTTGTTTTCCTCAGCGACCGTTTTGGGTTGGGGTTGGAGCCCCCGAGCGAGGGTCGATTGTCGCCGGCAAGGCCAGGAGATGAGCGCCCCTGAGGCAGGGGGCCTAAGGCATTGTGCACCTGCTGGCTCGCTCGAGAGCGTCGCGCGAGGATTAGAACGCCAAAGTTTTGGCGAGGTGCACACCGTGCCCAGCCCCCGCTCACGAGGCGCAAGAGAGGGAGGACTGGCAAGTGCCAACCTTTTAAGACGGGACATCAAAATGAGAAACACTGCAAGGAATAGAAAATTCCCACCCCTTTTTGGAATAAGACGCGAAAACTTCAACTTCATTCCAAAAAGTGGAAAATTCGAGTACAGAAAGGAGCAAGGAACAACCGCGTCTGGCACCTAAGCTAGTCTTCGTCTTCCCCCAACGCGGAGCATAGGGCTTCCACTAGGCGTGGGCATAGTCATTGGAGGACAGTGTCGTCCGCCAGCGCGGGGCATGGGGCTTCCACTTGGGCGTGGGTGGGAACCCCTCCGCGTCCTCGGGGGGCTCCAGGCGTATACAGCCCACTCATTATTACGTGAGAGTGTCACGGGTAGAATTTGCGAAGATGATGGATGTTCCAGGCATTCTGGATGGGGACCCCGTCCTGAGTCTCCAGGCGCACGACGCCAAGCCTGGAGACGCGGGCGATCCTGAACGGGCCCTCCCACATGGGCGAGAGCTTGTGCAAGCCCTCCCTAGAGAGGACCCGCCTTAGGACGAGGTCTCCGACTTCAAGGGTCCTGGAGCGAATGCTACGAGAATGGTAGCATCGCAGCGCCTGCTGGTACCTCGCTGCATGGAGCGAGGCTTGGCGGCGGGCCTCCTCCCCGAGCACGAGGTCTATCCCCCGCGGGGCATCGTGACGCTCCTCGTGGAATGCCAAGACCCGCAGGGAGCGATGCTTGACCTCGTGCGGGAGGACCTCCTCTGCCCCGTTGACGAGGAAGAATGGGGTCTCGCCGGTGGGCTTAGTCGCGGTGGTGCGGATTGACCACAACACAGACTGAAGCTCACCGAGCCAACCCCTGCCACAGGCCTCAAGCTTCTTCTTTAAGCTCCTTTCTTTGAGGCCCCTCAGGACCTCCGTGTTGGCGCGCTCGGCTTGGCCGTTGCTCCGTGGGTGCGCTACTGAAGCGTAGCATATCTGCGTTCCAAGGTTAGCACAATATGTTCTAAAAAGATTGCTTGTGAACTATGATCCATTGTCGGTAATAATATGGCTGGGGACGCCGAAGCGGCTCACGAGGCCCTTGATGAACTTGGCGGCCGAGCCGATGGGGATGGTGCACACGCTCCACCTCCGACCACTTGGTGAACTTGTCGATGGCGATGTAGAGGTAGCGGTAACCGCCGGCCGCCCGGGGAAAAGGTCCCAGTATGTCCAGCCCCCAGACCGTGAAGGGCTAGGAGAGCGGGATGGTCTGGAGACCCTGTGTGGGCTGATGAATATGCTTGGCGTGAAATTGGCAGGCCTTGCAAGATCGAACTAGCTCGGTGGCGTCCTGGAGCACCGTGGGCCAGTAGAAGCCGCTGCGAAACACCTTCCCCGCGAGGGTACGAGACGAGGAGTGGTGCCCGCAATCGCCTCCATGGATGTCAGCCAGCAGCTCGAGCCCCTGCTCCTTGGATATGCACCGCAGCGAGACGTCGTTGGGGCGCCTGCGGTACAACTCGCCGTCGTGCAAGCAATAAACAGTGGCCTGGCGGACCACGCGCTTTGCGTCCTCCTCCTTCTCTGGTAATGCGCCGCTGAGCAGGTATGCCTTGAACTCCCCGTTCCAGTCGCCGGCCTGAGGTTCCAGCGCCAGGAGTAGTCGGGCCCCTGAGGCCGCACCACAAGCTGGGGCACCTGAGGATGGGGCCGGCGGCAGCTCCTCCTGAGGCGACGCCGGGCCCACGACCGGGGGTACCGCCAATGGCTTGAAGAGCCTCTCCTCGAAGACTCCAGGCTCCTGAGGCTCACGACGCGATGCCCTCTTGGCGATGTCGTCTGCCTCCTTGTTCGCGCCATGTGGGACGTGCTGCAATTCCAAGCCCTGGAAACGCTTTTCCATCTTACGTACCTCTTCCAAGTATGCCTCCATGTGCTCATCCTTTGGCGTGTACTCCTTGTTGGAGAAGTTGACGAGGAGCTGGGAGTCGCCCTTGATGGTGAGGCGCTTGACCCCCAGAGTGGCAGCGGCCCTGAGGCCGGCGATCAAGCCCTCGTATTCCGCGATGTTGTTGGAGACCTTCTCGCCATGATGGAAGCAGAGATGTACGGCGTAGTAAAGCTTGTCCTGTGTCGAGGAGATGAGCACTACTCCAGCCCCCGCGCCCCACCATGCGAAGGCCCCATCGAAGTGCATGACCCAGCCGTCGGGCGCCTCATCGCCGGGCGCGAGGGATTGGCCCTCGTCCAGCCCCCGGTCGGGAGCGTCTGTCCACTCCGCCACGAAGTCAGCGAGGGTCGCGCCCTTGATGACCCTGGTGGTGCTAAACTCCAGGTGGAAGGCTTGCAACTAGATGTTCCACGCCGTGACCCTTCCAGCAGCGTTAGGGCTGTGCAGCACTTTCTCCAGGGGGTACGCGGAGACGACCTTGATGGGGTGTCATTGGAAATAATGGCGTAGCTTCCTTGAAGCGACAAGGAGTGCAAGCAGGAGCTTCTGCTGCATAGGGTAGCGCACGCGCGCATCCCGCAGCACGGTGCTAACGTACTACACCGGGTGCACGACCAGGGATGAAGTGTTGGCGTCACCCTACTCCTCACGAGGCTCGATGGACTCAGGTGTCTCGCAGGTTGGTGAAGTGGCGAGGGCCTTAGGAGCGCCGTCCTGAGGCGGCGAGTGTTGCGCGGCCCCACACGTGCCGCCCTGTTTTGCTCCTGCACTAACGCGCTCCTCTCGGACTGCGACGAGCTCCGCGCTAGCCGAGTGGGGGGTGTCCGCCAAGTAGAGCACTAGGGGCTCATGAGGACGAGGCGCCACCATGACGGGCCGGCTCGTGAGGTACCGCTTGAGGTCCTCGAAAGCCGCGTCAGCCTCAGGGGTCCACTCGAATGGGCCCTTCCTCTTCATGAGCTTGAAGAAGGGGAGGGCGCGCTCACCCAGCTTGGAGACGAAACATCCCAAAGAGGTCACGCAGCCCGCGAGCTTCTGCATTTCCTTGAGGGTCTGAGGAGGGCGCATCTTCCCAATAGTTTTGACCTTCTCCGGGTTGGCCTCGATCCCTCGGTGCGACACCAAGAAACCGAGCAGCTTGCCGGACGGGACCCCAAAAACGCATTTTTCTGGGTTGAGCTTCAGGTTCACTTGATGCAGGCTGGCGAACATCTCCTCGAGGTCCTCGATCAGGGTCTTCGCCTCTCGCGACTTGACCACGATATCATCGACGTATGCCTCCACATTCCTCCCGAACTGCTGCCCCAGGGCAATGCGCATCAACCGCTGGAAGGTCGCACCGGCGTTCCGCAGCCCGAAGGGCATGCAAACGTAGCAGTACACACCACAGGGGGAGAGGAAGGCCGTCTTCTCAACGTCCTCCACCACCATCTTGATTTGGTGGTAGCCTGAGAAGGCATCCAGAAAGCATAGCAGGTCGCACTCGGCGGTGGAGTCCACGATCTGGTCGATGCGCGGGAGTGGGAAGGGGTCCTGAGGACAAGCCTTGTTGAGGCTCGTGAAGTCGACGCACATGCGTTCCTTCCCACCCTTCTTGGGGACGATCACTAGGTTGGCCAGCCAATTCGGGTGGCGTACCTCCCGAACAACTCCAGCCTCCCGCAGCTTGCCAACTTCTTGAACGATGAACACTTGCTTCTCTTGTGCTTGCCGCCTTGCCTTTTGCTTCACCGGGCGCGTATCGGGGCGCACCCTTAGGCGGTGTTCGATCACCTCTCTCAGGGCCCCGACTAGGTGGCGCGCCTCCCACGCAAACACGTCCTTGTTCGCGCGAAGGAAGTCCACCAGCGCCTTCTCCTGCTCCGGGGAAAGACCGGCGCCAATAGTGAAGGCGTGGCCCGGGCTCCCGTCGTCAGCCAGCACCTCCTTCGTCTCAGCCCGGTCCTGAGAGAACAAGTGCTTCTTTTTTGCGGGTGCGGCCTCCAGAGCCGGCGCAACGCTCTCGGTGTCGGGACGTGAGGCCGCCGCGGCCTTCTAGATGAGCTTGATGGCCCGGACGCATCCTTGGTATCCCCCACCACCGTGATGATGCCACTGCTGCCGGGCATCTTGATGATGTTGTAGCCCGGGTGCGTCGCTGCCTTGAACTTTGCGAGGGCCGGATATCCCAGGATAGCGTTGTATGGGAGGTCGATCCGTGCCACGTCGAAGTCGATCAGCTCGGTGCGATAGTTGTTGCGGGTGCCGAAGGTGACAGGGAGGCGCACTTTCCCCAAGGGGGCAGCGGAGCCTCTGACCATCCCCGAGAAGGGCCTGGAGGGTGCGAGCTGGTCGTAGGGCATCGGGAGCATGTCAAAGGCCTCCACGGAAAGAACGTTGAGGCCGACGCCGCCGTCGATGAGGGTCTTGGTGACCGCGACGTTGCTGATGGTGGGCATGCACAACATGGGGAGCGCACCAGCAACGACCGCCGTCCTGGGATGGTCCCTGGAATCGAAAGTGATGTCGGTCTCCGGCTTCGCCGCGCTCCTTGGGGCCTCGAGCCGCGGCTGAACTGCACCCGCCCGGCAGAGAAACTGCTTGACATGGCAGCCGGACGCGTGCGCTTGCGACCCACCAAGGATACAGGCGACCGCGGGCGCAGCCTGACAAACTGCGGCATCTCCACAGGCCGTGGGCTGCCAAGCCTTGGGGACAGCGCCCGCCATGGAGACGACGAGGTGAGGGTGAAGCACGGCTGGTGATGGTGAAGCTCCGACACGCCCCTACCTGGCTTGCCAAATGTCGGAAATCGGGCTCCGCAAACCCAAGAAGGTTCGAACCCTGGGGCGTGTGCGAAGATCCCAATTAGCTCAAGCCTCAGGCCTACCGCCCCACGGCCAAACCTTGCCGAAGATGCGCGAGAGCGTAAGAAGATGGACACAGCGATTTACCCAGGTTCGGGCCACCTTGCGGTGTAAAACCCTACTCATGCCTTTAGTGGATTGGCCTCACGAGGAGGTTTGGGGAGGAACTAGTACAGTGGTAGAGCTACCTCGCGAGGGCTCTTGGGAGAGGATGGACTCGATCCCCTCTACAGTGGTGGCTAGTTGTAAGTGCATCTAGTGCCACCCTTGTTTGGTTTTGGAGTATTGAAGACAAACGTGGTTGAGGGACTAATGTGTTTGTGAGAGTTCACAGGTTAACACAAAGAGAAGTCCCTGGAGTTTCGGTTTAGCCGTCGAAGACGACCCCCCAAAAATGTCCGAAGACATTGATGACGGCTGAAGCCATTGGTGGTAGTCGAAGACATTCGTCCGAAGACAATGAAACGCGAAGACGAAGTCTTTTGGTAGTTTTGTTTCTTCTTTCCTGAGTCATAGGAACCACCGTACTGTTAAGTGGGGTCGATGTGATCGAAGTCAGATGCTGACGTGATGCTCAACCCATACCTATGTCTTCGAGCGAACACAATGAGAGGAAATCTCTTCCAGAGTTGGTTGAGTCAGCTTTACTTGTAGCCCAAGTAAAGCTGCCGCGTGTGTTTGAAATCCGACCGTTGTGACACGTGTCGGTTGGCCATTGACCCAGGGTCATTTTGGTCATATCAGGTCATGTTGCCCGCTGGCTAAAAATAGCCCACCCCCTCCACCATAAGAAGGTGGCTGCTCAGAGAGAGATACGTCTGTTGTCGTTTTGGAGCAACCCACCTCGAAGACATTGAGAGAGACACATCCTGCGAGGATACACCTAAACACCTAGAGCTAGAGTGTTTGAGCATCACCGAAGTCATTCTGTTATGAGAGAACTGAAGACTTATTACACTTGAAGACTGTGATCTTCCAGACGGTTAGGCGTCTGGGTCTAGAGCAATCCAAGAGTCATTGTGGATCGCCGGGTGACCAAGTTTGTACGGGTTTCGGAAGTCTCCCCTGAAGACTTACCAGAGTGATTGGGCGCTGTCTAAGTGACTTCGGCTCAAGGGGAATAAGGTGAAGACGAGGTCTTCTGAGTTCAATCTCAGCCTCCCTAACCAGACGTACAGTTATCACAGCACCTGGAACTAGTCGAACAAATCCTGTGTCTTCGTCAAGCAACTGGTTCTATCCTTCACTTCTTTACATTCTTGTTCTGTATCGTGAAGCCTCTCCTTGTTCATCACTGAAGACTTGTCCTGAAGACATTCATGCCTGCTGTTTATCTTCGTACTGTCTAAGTTTATCTTCGACTCATCTTATTGTGCATGATGTTAAAGCTCAACCTGTTTGTATGTCTTCACTGTGATGCATGCCTAGATTAGATTCTTGATTGTATCCCTACCTGATCCTGTTTATGTTTCCGCTCCATTCGAATACATTCCCTGTTTCGAAGACTTTTATAAAAATCTCCTATTCACCCCCCTCTAGTCGATAACTAGCACTTTCAATTGGTATCAGAGCAAGGTACTCCCTTGTTTTGTGTTTCGGTTTAACCACCGTGGAGTTTTAGCTATGTCGACTGCAGGGATAATCAAGGTCTCCGCTGTGTGCCCTGTCTTCGATGGCACTGACTACCCCTACTGGAAGAACAAGATGCACATGCATCTCAAAGCCATTGACAACGGCCTATGGTATGTCGTCATGGCGGGCATTCCCGATGTTGGCAAATGTGTTACTCCTGCTGATGTGAAGAGGTTCGCGCAACTCGACTCCACCGCCAAGAACATCATCTGTGGTCATCTGACCAAAGGACAGTATGGCCGTGTGAGTGCACTTCACACTGCTAAGCAAATCTGGGAATGGCTGTCCAAAGTGAATGAAGGTGTCTCATCTCAAAGAGACTCTCGTGTTGATGTGCTTCGCAACCTGTTCAACCGCTTCAAGAGACTTGACAACGAAAACGTTCAGCTCACTTTTGATCGACTCACCGACATCTCAATTGAGCTGAATGCACTTGGTGCCACTGATATCACCAAACATGAAGTCGTGAAGAAGCTACTCAGATCACTTGACAGTTCCTTTGATACTCTCGCACTCATGATCCAAGAGCGCCCTGACTTCAAGAGTTTGGATCCCGCCGATATCCTCGAGAGATTGAACACTCACGAGTCCCAACAAGCTGACAAGAGAGATATCTACGGACCAAGCTACAGTTGCTCCCGTGCATTGAAGGCGAAAGCTGTGTCTTCATCTGAAGACAACTCTGAATGCAGTTCTGATGGTGCTGAAGACTTTGGAAAAGAACTCGCGTTACTTTTCAGAAAGTTTCGGAAGTTTGCCAAGTCAAAGCGCTACACAAAATCTTCAAAGCACGATTCCAAGAGGTCTGGTGAAATGTCTTCAAGAGACAGCAAGAAGCAAACCTGTCATAAGTGCAAGAAAGTTGGCCATTTCATCACCGATTGTCCTCGATGGGAGAAGGAATCCAAGAAGAAGAGCAAGGACTATGACTCCGGTGACAAGAAGAAGAAGTATGCAAAGTCTTCATCACACAAGAAGAGTTCATCTGGCAAGGCACATGCGTTCATTGGAAAGGAGATGGACTCACAGTCTGAATCTGGTTCAGAAGTTAAGGAAGCATCTGAGGAGGAATCTGACGATGAAGTAGCTGGACTAGCAATGGCTTCGGAATATCTCTCCACGTCTGTCTTCGAACCCGAAGACAATGGCTCCTTCTTAACCGAAGCCAGTGATGATGATGCTGCTCCAGCCTACTGCTTCATGGCAAAAGCCTCCAAGGTATCCTCAAAATCCTCACATCATGACTTTGAATCTGAGGCTGAATCTGATAATGACAAGAAACCTAGCTATGCTAAACTTGTAAAAATTGCCACCAAGCAACAACATGCCATGGAGAAAATGCAAACTACTCTAGAGAAAAGCGATGACCTGTTACGCGAAGAGCTGAGTCTGAACGAAACTATGGCTGAAGACATGTGTAGTCTTCGTTCAAGGTTTGAGGATCTCCAAAGTCATCATGATGCCCTCTCAACTGATCATGAAAAGCTTTCTCTTGAATATCTTCAGAAGAAGATTGATCTAGAAAAGTTGAGGGAAGCACTTGATGACCTACGGAAGGAAAACGACTCACTCCTAACAGAGCAGATGAGTACCGCTCATGATGAATTTGATGCTCCATGCTTAAAGTGTATTGCACGTGAAGCTAATGATTCAACTGCTGAATGTTCAAATGCTTCTGAAAATGCTTTATCTTCAACTGTATCTGTGGCACCTAACCCCTCATCTGAGGAAGCCACTGCTATCACTGATGACAATGACAGGTTGAAGACATTGCTTGAAACTGGCATGTACAAGAGTCTAAAAGGGCATCAGATTCTTTGTGATGTCCTGAAGAAGACTATACTGAACAAAAACCCTAGGAAAGAGGGTGTAGGTTTCGAAAGAAACCTCAATGTTGATGGATCCTACTGGACACCTGAGCAGTACCCCAAAACCACATGGGTTGCTGCAAAAGGTCCTTTAGTTGATCCTTCCACATTATCAGGCTTCAACTGTGCGAATCCTCTCATTATTGATGAATCCTTTGATTCCAATTATAAACTGTTCAAATGTCATAATGGTGAAGTGTTTGCCAGATTTATTGGAACCAACTTCAGGAATGGTTCACCTATGAAGAAGATCTGGGTCCCCAAATGTCTTCTAGAAAAGCTTCGCGTGAATGTCTTGATGACATCTCCCAAAAAGAAGACAAACCCTAGATCAATGTCTTCGAGAAGACATAAGTCTTCATACAATGGCACTAACCATTCTGTTTCGCGGGAAAAGACTCAGATGACTCATGAATATGTACATAATGGCATGAACCGCTACGTTCATCCAACAAAGAATTTCTCTGCTTATTCATTTGAGTACACTAACCCTCCTGTGAAACGTGCTGTTAGGGCTTCTCTGCCTCAGTTCTCTGATGCTGCCTTACATCTCATTGCTTCTAAGCCACCCCTTCGTATGTGGGTGGTTAAGAAGAACTAATATCTTATATGCAGCATCGGGTCTCCAGATAGGACGAAGCCTATCCCGAAGATCATCTCTGGGGACCCGAAAATATTCTTGTCTGAACGCAAGAAAATCAATGCATACCTCGTTCAGAATACTTGCCACTGTCTTCTGCTACATCCTCATCTTAGCATGTTACCTTTACATGGTTTGGTGAGCACGACTAATTCTCAATGCAGGAAGACAAATCCAATGCCACCGAATGGATTATGGACAGTGGATGCACAAGTCATATGACTGGTGATCGAAGCCTATTGATGGAGCAAACTCTTCGACCTCCAACAAAAGATCACATCGTCTTTGCTGACAAGAGCAGCAGCAAAGTACTGGGGCTAGGTAGAGTTGCTATCTCAAGGGACCGGCACATGGAAAACGTCATGCTTGTCGAATCCCTTGGTTACAACTTGATGTCTGTCTCAATGCTCTGTGACTTAGATACGCTTGTCATCTTCGTTAAATTTTGATGTGTGGTACTAATGGCCTCTGGCAAAACCAAAGTCTTCGAAGGTTTTCGAAGAGGTGACTTGTACATGGTAGACTTCTCTGCAGGACCACTAGTTGCCTCATGTCTTCTAGCAAAAGCTTCGGAGTGCTGGCTATGGCACAGAAGGCTAGGGCATGCTGGGATGAGGAACTTGCACACACTCGCCAAGAAGAAGCCGATCATTGGCGTCGAGGGTGTCAAGTTCAAGAAGGACCACCTGTGTGGTGCCTGTGAAGCCGGGAAAATGACCAGGGCCAAACACCCCTCGAAGACTATCATGACGACCTCACGTCCCTTCGAGCTGCTACACATGGACTTATTTGGCCCTACTCACTATTCCACCTTCTCTACCACTGCAAATCTATATGGCTTCGTGATCGTTGATGACTATTCTCGATTCACTTGGGTGCACATCATTCTATACAAAACTGAAGTGCAAGATGTCTTCAGGCGCTTCGCAAATAGGTGTATGAACAACTACAACATCAAGATCAAACACATCAGGAGTGACAATGGCACTGAATTCAAGAACACAGGCCTGGACACCTTTCTTGATACCCTTGGCATCACTCATGAGTTCTCAGCTCCATATACTCCTCAGCAGAATGGTGTCGTGGAGCGCAAGAACAGAACTCTTATTGAGATGGCTCGCACCATGCTTGATGAATACAAGACACCACATAAGCTATGGCCTGAAGCCATTGATACTGCATGTCACATCATCAACAGAGTTTATCTTCACAAGTTCTTCAAGAAAACATCATATGAGCTTCTCACTGGTAAGAAACCCAATGTAACTTACTTCAAAGTCTTCGGTGCAAGATGCTGGATAAGGGATCCACACCACACTTCTAAATTTGCACCGAAAGCACATGAGGGTTTCATGCTTGGTTGTGGAAAGGATTCGCACACCTACAGGATCTTCAACATCCTTCACAACAAGGTTGTTAAAACTGTAGATGTACGATTCGATGAAACTAATGGCTCGCAAAGAGAACACCTGCCTCCTGTGCTAGATGAACTACGCTCTGATGAAGCTATTCGACTGATGGGCACTGGAGAAATTGTGCCTGAAGAACCTGTGATTGTAGAAGAAGTCATCATTCCTCCATCTACTTAGCGCGAAGACAATGCTGAACCCGAAGACAATGCTCAGCAGCCCGAACAAAGTCTTCGCCCTGCTCATCCACGTGTGGCAAATGAAGTCCAAATTGAGAGAATGCTTGACAGCATAAATGCACCAGGTCCACTTACTCGCTCAAGAGCTACTCAACTGGCTAACTTTTGTGGGCACTTTGCTTTTGTATCTTTCACAGAACCCACAAAAGTAGATGAAGCTTTCAAGGAACCAGAATGGATTCAAGCCATGCAGGAAGAGCTTCACCAGTTCGAGCTGAACAATGTGTGGGAGCTCGTAAAGCATCCTGATCCAAGGAAGCACAACATCATCGGTACCAAGTGGATCTTCTGCAACAAGCAAGATGAGTCCGGTCAAGTCGTCAGAAACAAGGCTAGACTTGTGGCCCAAGGTTACACACAGGTTGAGGGTATTGACTTCGGAGAAACCTTTGCACCTGTAGCTAGACTCGAAGCCATTCGTATACTGCTTGCTTATGCTAACCATCATGACATATGCTTATATCAAATGGATGTCAAAAGTGCATTCCTCAATGGTAAGATTAAGGAAGAAGTATATGTTGCTCAGCCCACAGGGTTTGAAGATCCAAAGCATCCAGACAAAGTCTTCAAGCTCAAACAGGCACTCTATGGCCTCAAGCAAGCACCAAGAGCTTGGTATGACACACTCAAGGAATTCCTCAAGAAGAAAGGCTTCAAACCTGGTTCACTCGATCCCACTCTCTTCACTAAATCCTATGATGATGAACTATTTGTATGCCAAATATATGTGGACGACATTATCTTCGGCTGTACTAACAGCAAATACAGTGATGAGTTTGCTTATATGATGCAAGAAAAATATCAAATGTCGATGATGGGAGAACTAAAGTTCTTCTTAGGGCTTCAAATTCGACAACAACCAAATGGCATCTTCATATCCCAGGAGAAGTACCTCAAAGACTACCTCAAGAAATTTGGCATGAATTAAGCCAAAGGTTACAAGACGCCAATGCCTACCAATGGACACCTCTGCACTGACGAAAACGGTAAAGATTTCGATCAGAAGGTATATCGCTCCATGATTGGATCTTTATTGTACTTATGTGAATCTAGGCCAGATATAATGCTTAGCGTTTGCATGTGCGCCCGATTTCAAGCGGCACCAAAGGAGTCGCATCACCTTGCTGTGAAGCGAATACTTAGATATCTGGCTCACACCCCAACACTAGGATTATGGTATCCAAAGGGTTCGAAGTTTGAGTTGATTGGCTATTCAGATTCTGACTTCGCTGGCGACAAAGTTGATCGCAAGTCTACATCAGGCACTTGTCACTTTCTGGGACGATCTCTAGTGTGTTGGTCTTTGAAGAAGCAGAACTATGTTTCACTCTCCACTGCCGAAGCCGAATACATTGCTGCTGGCGCATGCTGCACTCAGCTTCTCTGGATGAAGCAAACACTCAAGGACTACGGCATCAATCTGAAGCATGTACCTCTCTACTGCGACAATGAGAGTGCTATCAAGATCTCCCACAACCCTGTACAGCATTCGAAGACAAAGCACATTCAGATACGACATCATTTTCTCCGGGATCACGTGATGAAGGGCGACATCAACATCAAGCATGCTGACACCGAAGATCAACTAGCAGATATCTTCACGAAGCCTTTGGATGAGAAGAGGTTTTGCAAGTTGCGGTGTGAGCTAAATATCTTAGAATCCTGAAATGTCCTTTGAATGGGAATACATCCTAACGCTTATGCATGTTGATGACTGTGATGCACAACACACGATGTAACGTATGTCTTCAACTCATGAAGACATACAATCTGAGTGTGAATACATTAACGAAGAATATGACCTCAGAGCGCCACGATAATTGTGCGCCGTGTCTGAGTGAAACATTCTTATACGGTGGGTAATGCCACCAACCAAACTCGAAGACATTGCCTTTTTTCATCTAATTGTCTTTTATCTCATATCCTTCACATGTCTTCGAGATTTGAATGTCTTCGGAACAAAGTTTATATGTGTTTCAGTTGAAAAATAATTGCAGATCTACATTTGGATTGGAACTGTGTCCTATACAGCATTTGTCCTATAGCTCTGTCTTCAACTTTTTTCCTAGGCAAATGTGATCGGACCCGACATTCTCTTCTATTCTTCCTTGTCCAATCTGTTCTAATCCAGTCGTATGCATTCTATATTGACACATGTTGACTGTCTTCTCTGTGTCCTTGACAGCTGAAGACAAATCAACCACATATTTAATTCTCAAATCTCAACTGTTTCCACTTAATTAGCAAACAACTCCTGCGTCGCCGCTTCGATTATGGTAGTGGGTTGTCAGGTGGTTTGCATGTATGCCACGTGTCCACATAAACCGAGGAGTCAGGGGTATATCCGTCCAACTTGTTCAGAGGTTTTCACACACTATAAGTACAAGTTAACCCCCTTCCATTATTACTTTCCCCTTCCTCCGCCACCCTCGTGCTCAAAACCCTAGCACCGTCGCTGGATTCCATCGCCGCCGGAGACGAAGTGCTTAGCTGCCACACCTTCTCCGACGACGTACTCACGCCGGCCGCGTTCAACCTCCGCTCGCCGCCGCCTTAGCTGTCTGCCTCCACCAAGTTAGGGTGAGGCAGATCGAACCGCTCGGCTTCTCCGCCTCGTCGAGTTGTTCATCTCGTTCGTCATCGCGGTAAAAAAATATCTATTTTCACCGCGTGCTTTGATCTAAAATTCTTACTGAAATTTGTCGGTTGTTGTTTCTTCACCTTCCACTCAACCGCATCTAGATCTAGATCTATTCTTGCCAAATATGTTCACTTTGTGGTCTGAAAATTGGTTTGATTCCTCACTTGTACGAATCCTTGGACTTGTACAAATCTGAAATCACCATATTCTCTATAGAAGTGAATGTCTTCGGTATAAGGTCAATGTCTTCTAAACACAGTGCTATATTCCAAATCTTCTGAGAATGCATATGACCTCTCCTTTTCCCTCACGTCTCTAACTCTTTCACAGGTACATGTTCGCAGCAGAATCGCTAGGATCTCATAGTCTGAATTCATTTGCAGACTACTTGCAGATTCATCTGGAATCCTCTGGTGCGTGCTCACACTTGCACACTCCTATGAAGCCTTTGCTGAAACCTTTGTCGAAGCCAATGGCTGATAACAATCCAGTCAAGAAGGGAGGGAAACAGAGACGCAAGAATACTGCCAAAGATCTTCCTCCAGCGCTCTATGAGCAATACAAGTCAGATGAGGGAGAAACATATACACAGCGCAAGCATCGAATCCAATGGATTCGAAGATATTGGAGTGAAGAATGGTTCAATTACCACTTTGTGACTGCTGAGTATGCTGCAAAATGTGCTAAAAAGGCACCATGGACATACATCATTTACAGAAATCTTCATCCGAAGACAAAGGCTGAAGCCATCAATATGGGCTTCTATCCGTGCATACTCAGGCCCCCAATGCCCAGCAATCCTCATCCATCGAGCATTCGTGGCTCAGATCCTACACAGTCTGACTCTGAAGATGATGATGATGAGCGTCCATCAGCCCCAAGGCCGAAGCCTCTGAAGCGGTCAAAAGCTTCAAAGCCCAAGGCTTCAAAGCCTCCCAAGCCATCTGTCCACTCACCTCTGGCTTCGCGCTCTCCCACTGATAATCCAGAAGAGCCTGAGGAAGAAGATTGCCTTCATAGGCGTATGAAAAGGAAAGATGTTGCATCCAGAGGTCCGAAGCCTACCTTGTCACTAATGGACGCCTCAAACATGATTGAACTGTCTGACGATGAGTTCGACGATGAAGCCTTGGCTAGGCTTATTCAACAGAAAGAAGAGGAAGCCAAGCGGCTTGAAGACTTACCTCTAATTGACCCAGTCATCTTCGAACATTTCATTGATGAATGGTTTGCTGACCCCTCCATCAGCATTGATGCACTGCAGCTCCCAATTGGCCTAAATGTCACGTTCCAAGGACTTGTGAACGAGGAACTGACTGTGGCTCAGAAGGCCAAGCAAATGAAGGCCAAGATCAACCATGAAAAGGAGCTCTTCAAGCAAAATGTGCACAGACTCAACGCCGAGCAGATCAAGGGATATCAGCTGATGATGACAGATCTCAAGGCTGCCTTCGAGAAGCGATGTGAAGCTATCAAAGGAGCCCTTGCGCGCCTCAAGAGAAAAGCTGCTATCATGGTCCAGGCTCACAATGACATGCTGAAGAGAAAAGCACTTGGCCAGCCCGCACTTGCTCCCGAAGTCATTGCACGCTCCAGACAAGCTTCGATGTCTTCGGATGTGCCTTCTCCTACACCGTCTATGCGCCGTGGCATTGAGTTCCCAGCTGGCTTTTCTAGTCCTCGTGCACCTCCATCTTCCTCTGCGGCTGATAGCAAGAAAACCAAGAAAGCTGAAGCTGAAGCCAAGAAACGCAAGGTAGCTGCCTCTGAATCCCAACCTCCGAAGAGGTTGAAGACAAGAAAATCAAAGTCTTCAGAACCACCAGTTCCTCCTCCTGCTCCAACATCAACCACAACTCCTCAGCAAGAACCCCTGGTCATCAAGCCAATCTCTGTGGCACCTCCCGCCTCAGAGAACTTAGAAAGAAGAATTGTTCTGCATGAGTCTGCTTCCACAGAGACTCAGAATCCAGAAGATACCCCAGCTGCTGAAGACACTGCAGCAGCTGAAGACTTTGCTCATGACGACATTGGTCCTGAAGCCAATGTAGAGCCAGAACATGTTCCACAGGTGGACATGCCAATGGATTCCTCCCCACAGCCAACAAGTGACTTTGTGGATATTGGGACTCCCCTCCGGCCAGAAGCTACTGAAGCTGAACCCGGTACACCATCACCACCCTTCTTCCCACCAGTATCCGCCTCACCAGAATCTCCATTTGCTCCAGAGGAGATTGACGCCACCACTCGCACTTCCCCACTCAAACGTCTTCGTCGAGGCCCTCGTGCTCTCATGTCTCCTATTCCCGAAGACGAAGTACGAGTTTCACCGACTGCACCAGTCGAAGAAGTGCTGATGATTGAAGATGCACCTCCAAGTCAACCTGCAACAGACCATACGGCAGCCGAAGACATTGCTGCCGATGCCACTATGGGCGAAGCCAATGCCCCCTCACCAGATGGACCTCCTGTTCCTGCCATGCCATCAACTGAAGACAATGAGGACACCATTGTGATGGCCCGCAATAGGGAAGGAGAGATGGTTCCTGTCAGATGGCCACGTCTCATTGCACCACCAAGGATGGGACCACAGTATGAATTCCATCTTGATCGGCGCCCCAACGTCATGAATCCCATGCCACGTCTTCCATGTCTTCGTCAGTCTGGCCCAGCAAGAGCCTTAGTTTTTGAGTTGGAAAGGTTCAGGCTGAACAACACCTTCTTCAACTCTGAACGCAATCCTTACAAGCATGCCAAGATTCAGTCTGACAGGTTCTGGAGTGCACCACAGCGTCAGTACTATATGTGTGTGCTTTACGGTCAAAACATGATCTTTCCCCACAAACATCTCAGCTTTGAAGCTATGAAAGGTCTTCCCTGTTTTGATCAAGCATTGGATTGTCTTCGTGATGTGGGTCTCCTGCCTTTCTACACTGACCATGAAGACTGGAATGAAGAGCTCATCCTCCAGTTCTACGCCACTCTCCACATCTCTGGCTTCGGTCGTGACTTGAACACATGGCAGCTGGAATTTATGATAAGGGATGAGCATATTACTGCTTCACCACTGGATTTCTAGGCTGCAACATCACTTGCTGCCTCTGGTGAAGAGTTGGATCCTCGCTCTGAACCCTATGCAATTGCCACTCGAAGCCTCTTCCACATGCGAGAACCCAACATGACTGAGATGCTAACAATGATGAAGCCTCTAGCTCGAGATGCAGACCTGCCCACTTCATTCCTTGTGGATGATCTTCAATACTTGCCCAGGACCATCTATCACATTCTTCGGCACACTATCTGGCCGATTAAAGGACACAACTCATCTCGCAAGATTGAAGGGCCTCTGAAGACATTGCTCTACAACATTGTCTACAGCATCAGGTTCAATCTTCAAGACTTATTTCTTCGCAACCTTGCTGCAAATGGTTTCAATGTCCTCGAGCCGAAGATATATGCTCCGTGGATCATGCGCTTCATCAAGTACAGAACCAACACCAGGTTTCTTCCTTCTGCTCGCAACCATGGCGTTTATCTTCCGGATATTGAAGTTGTGCCAGCAGATCTTTATCCTTCCAAGATCAAGAATCCTATTGTCGAAGGCACTAGTGGCACTGCTGATGTTGAAGGTCTTCACATTCCTTCCGATCCATCAAGGGCAAGACTCATTGGTGCATTTCGACAACCAAGATCCGGTGCTACCAACACCGAAGCCACTGCTAGTACTCTGCCTCGTCAACGCCTACCAAGGAGAGAGCGTGCACTCACTGATCGTGAACTTCTTGTTTCACTGATTCAAAGGCAAGACAAGCACCATGAGTGGACTCGACACCAGATGCATGCCATGATGCAAGATATCAATCACGTTCGCAACCTCACCACCAAGAATGCCTTTGTGGCTTATGAAACCAGTCGCCGCTCATGGAGGACTCTCACCATGCTGGCTCCTGAAGATGAGCTTCGAGAAGATGGCTTCCACCCCCGTTACAGATTCGATACACCACCTCCCAGTGCGGAAAAATGGCGCAAGACCCCATCCCTCGAAGACAGTGATTTCTCATCTTCAGCTCCCTCCGCCAATGTCAGGCTCGCCGATGAAGCTGATGATGCCACCTCTTTGCCTCCATCGACTCGGCGTCGCGGCACTGCACCAGGCTCCTCTGCACCAGCTCCCTGTGACCCTGCTGCACCATCTTCACCGACACCTGCTGGGAACGTTTAGTTCTTCCATGTCTTCGTCCCTTTTTGGTCACTTGACGACAAAGGGGGAGAAGCATTGGATGATAGTCTTCAAGCGGGTCTGCTAATAAGGGTTGGGTGCTATTTTTTGCTAAGTTTACAACTCTCGTTTCTGAACATTTGCTGCTTTGGGTTGTAAAACTTAAGTCCTGATGGACGTCCGCACTTTATGTTTATCGCACTCTTTGGCGCTTCTTACCAGTTATATTATGCGCTCGAAGTCATTCTGCAGACGCCCATTTTTCATTATGCATTTCATTATCTTCGACATATCTATTAATGCATAGTGATTTGATTACAAGGTATAGGGGGAGATCTCCACAAACTACAACCTGCCATGTGCACTTGCATTCAAAGCAAAATTTTCATGTGCACATCTTCAGGGGGAGCTCTCTATATCTTGTAATCAAAATCTTCAAAATCTTATCTGCACATATTTTTATTCCCGTTGAAAACTTCAACCAGTTTGTCATCAATCACCAAAAAGGGGGAGATTGTAAGTGCATCTAGTGCCACCCTTGTTTGGTTTTGGAGTATTGAAGACAAACATGGTTGAGGGACTAATGTGTTTGTGAGAGTTCACAGGTTAACACAGAGAGAAGTCCCTGGAGTTTCGGTTTAGCCATCGAAGACGCCCCCCCAAAAATGTCCGAAGACATTGATGACGGCTGAAGCCATTGGTGGTAGTCGAAGACATTCGTTCGAAGACAATGAAACGCGAAGACGAAGTCTTTTGGTAGTTTTGTTTCTTCTTTCCTGAGTCATAGGAACCACCGTACTGTTAAGTGGGGTCAATGTGATCGCAGTGAGATGCAGACGTGATGCTCAACCCATACGTATGTCTTCGAGCGAAGACAATGAGAGGAAATCTCTTCCAGAGTTGGTTGAGTCAGCTTTACTTGTAGCCCAAGTAAAGCTGCCGCGTGTGTTTGAAATCCGACCGTTGTGACACGTGTCGGTTGGCCATTGACCCAGGGTCATTTCGGTCATATCAGGTTGGGTTGCCCGCTGGCTATAAATAGCCCACCACCTCCACCATAAGAAGGTGGCTGCTCAGAGAGAGATACGGCTGTTGTCGTTTTGGAGCAACCCACCTCGAAGACATTGAGAGAGACACATCCTGCGAGGATACACCTAAACACCTAGAGCTAGAGTGTTTGAGCATCACCGAAGTCATTCTGTTATGAGAGAACTGAAGACTTATTACACTTGAAGACTGTGATCTTCCAGACGGTTAGGCGTCTGGGTCTAGAGCAATCCAAGAGTCATTGTGGATCGCCGGGTGACCAAGTTTGTACGGGTTTCGGAAGTCTCCCCTGAAGACTTACCAGAGTGATTGGGCGCTGTCTAAGTGACTTCGGCTCAAGGGGAATAAGGTGAAGACGAGGTCTTCTGAGTTCAATCTCAGCCTCTCTAACCAGACGTATAGTTGTCACAGCAACTGGAACTGGTCCAACAAATCATGTGTCTTCGTCAAGCAACTGGTTCTATCCTTCACTTCTTTACATTCCTGTTCTGTATCGTGAAGCCTCTCCTTGTTCATCACTGAAGACTTGTCCTGAAGACATTCATGCCTGCTGTTTATCTTCGTATTGTCTAAGTTTATCTTCGACTCATCTTATTGTGCATGATGTTAAAGCTCAACCTGTTTGTATGTCTTCACTATGATGCATGCCTAGATTAGATTCTTGATTGTATCCCTACCTCATCCTGTTTACGTTTCCGCTCCATTCAAATACATTCCCTGTTTCGAAGACTTTTATAAAAATCGCCTATTCACCCCCCTCTAGTCGATAACTAGCACTTTCACTAGTCCCTATTTATAGTGGCCCTGGTCCTCTTCCCTTATTGCACTGGCGGGAAGGGATCCCACAACGGCCAAATTTGAAAGGGGACAGGAGGTGCAGCTTATCCTGACTAAAGGTGGTCTTCGCCTGCAAAGCTCCTGGCGTGACGCATAGGTGGGCTCGGCGATGACATCCGTCCTGCCGAGCCCGTGGTCTTGGTCTTGTTGCACCGGAATGGAAACCTTTGGGGGGTTCCTTGGGAACCCGCATTTGTCCTTTCCTCTTTAGCACGAAAGAGGGAACTGTCTCCACTGCGCCCACTGGTGCCCGCCTGCCTTGGTCGTCATGGCTCACGTCATCGCAGCCTCTTGAGGCCGGGCCCTACATAGAAATCTCCGCTCCTCGGGGGGGGGGGGGGGCAGCCTGGGGAGGCCGCCCACCGGGTGGTCTTGGCGCCATTCTCCTCGCGAGGATGGGGCCTTCGCGAGGGTCTTGCCTTGGGGGGTTGGTCGCGAGGCCGTACTGGGCCGTCGAGGTGGGCCACGCGCTGGGCCGCAGGCAGGCCGGTCTGGGCACCCCCGATCCCAGAACACCAACAGTGCCCATCGCTGGGGCGCCTCTCCCTCCCGCATAGGAAGGCGCGCCCGGCGCTTCCCTCAGGAAGGGCTCGGGGGCTTCCACCTGGAGAGTCTCTGACCCGACCGATGCAAAGAGGGAGGCGCTCGGGCACCACTTGGAGGTGTGCTCCGACACGTGCCCCCACAAGCAAGGAGCACAGCATGAGGCGCCAGGCTCATGAGAGTTCATCACCCAAGCGATTGAGGAGCTTCAGGAGGCGTTGGCCATGCGCGGCGAGCGTCGCCCCGCACCGCCCAGTGCAGCTGCCGCCCCTGACGTGGGCGGCAGGCTGCACGTCCGCGTCAACATCCCGAGCCTCAACAGGGCCGCATCCTAGGGCCTCTTCTGGCCATCGCATGTCGGCCGCAGTGAGGGCTACCCCTGCAACTACGTCCGCATGCCCTTTGGCCTCGTGAACAAGGGTGTCACATACCAGCGCCTCACGCAGGCCGTGCTCGCGTCTCATGAGGCCCAGCGCCGCGCGATCCTTCAAGAGGTCCCGCACCCTCGCGAGCCCCCTGGGCCTCGCGGGCCCCTTGAGCCTCCGGAGCCCTCATGCTCGTGAGGATCAAGCTTCAACAACTACCTCGACGCTTCAGCGGCATCTTTACCAGGTGACCTTTTGGTTTGTTCATTTGAGGGCGCCCCTCGGGATGCATCATCCTCAAGCTGTTAGGGCCCGCTCCTGCAGCTGTATCGTTTTGCGCATGTATCAGAACTGGTTCTACATTTGATGAGTTTTCCAAGTATTCCAAACTGCATGCCCGGTGCTTCGTCACCATGAATGTCACCGCGCCCTAACAACCCCGCCCTCGACCGCCTCATGATTAAGGGCTGGCACGGCGTGTGTGCTCGGGTCCGTCCCTGCAGCGTTGTTAAATCCAAGCGACCGAGCTCTGTCTCGCGGGCCAGTCCCGTGCACGTCACCTCCCATGGTCCTTGGTGCTTTGTCCTCGCATGAGCTAATCGAGAGTAGGGGAGTCAGGGCGCGCGGCGCGGTTCGTGCAACCGCAGTTCGGCGCTTCGCCGTCGTGGGAACCACGCACCGGATGTTTTTCCTCGGGTTTGTCGCATGAGAACACTGGGCACGGCGTCTGTGCTTGGGTCCGTCCCTGCAGCATCGATAAACCCAATGACTGAGCTCTGTTTGGTGGTCCGGCCCCGTTCATGTCACCTCCTGGGGTCCTTGGTGTTTGGCCATCTCATGCGATGGCTTCCGGAGATTCATTCGGCGCAGGTTGTCCCCAGCACACAGGTTTTTGCAAGCGCACCCCGCGCCAGAAGACTCAGGCGCAACCCGCCTTGAGGTAGGGCCTCGTGAGACCCACGCTGGCTCACGGGTGCCTAGATACACCTCCTCCTGTTCTGCCGTGCCAGTCACGCGTACGAACGAAATTGGGCTGTACACGCCCGGAGACTCTAACACAGAGCTCCCTTCCCATGCCCAAGTGGAAGCCCCATGCTCCGCACTGGCGGACGACACGGTCCTCCAATGACTATGCCCACACCCAAGTGGAAGCCCCATGCTCCGCGCTGGCAGACGACACGGCTGTTCAGCGGCTATGCCCACGCCGAGTGGAAGCCCCATGCTCCGCGCTGGTGGATAAACAACTGAGGGTGCCCTAGCGGCTGCACTAACCTTAGGATGGCCTCACGGCCCCGGCACGCAGTGTTCCCCTGGGATGCACGCGCGAGGGGGGTGGACGGGGGCTACGCTCAGGCCATGCCTGGCGCGTGCCACCTCACCAGGTTCCTGGCACCTGGTCTTCTCGCGTCCCTCCCAGGCGAAAGCTGGCGAGGAAAGGTATGGGAGCTGCTCGCACATCAAGGGGGACTCTTGAGCATCGCGACTCAGGAGCCTCACTAGTCACGTAGCCCCTCGCCCCTTGGTCTCGTCCTGGCGATCCGGACGCCCCAACGGCGGTCGAGGTATGCGCGGGATTGGGCCCTGCCGACGCAGAGTACTAATACGCTCCAAATCAACCTCGATGTCGCCATGTTTCCTTCATGAGGGCTGCTCGCACGTCAAGGGGGACTCCTGAGCATCGCAACTCAGGAGCCTCACTAGTCATGTAGCCCCTCACCCCTTGGTCTTGTCCTGGCGATCCGGACGCCCCAACGGCGGTCGAGGTATGCACAGGATTGGGCCCTGCCGACGCAGAGCACAAAAGCAAGCAGGAAGGAAATAGTGCACGAAGGGAATCACAGAGTTCAAAACATTATTACAAGCACTGAATATTTTTTGAATTCAAACAAGTCTTACGCCTCCACGAGGCATGATAAATGTCGCAGGTCAAAATCTAGGAGGAGGAGCCATCACCGCCACGGACGCCGCCACCGCCCGTCCCACTCACGGCGAGCTTGTCGTCGACGTCGCTGCCAGCGCCTTTGTCACCACCGCTCGCCTCCACCGCAGGGGGCTTGATGTCAGGGACGCAGGCGAACTTCCTCACCAGCGCGTCCACAACATCCTTCACGGCCGCCTCTGCAGCAGCTCAGGACTCAAGGGCAACCGAGGCCATCACCGCGTTGAAATCGAAGACGGGCTCACAGAGGTAGAGGTGGATGAAGACACGCGTCACGGCCATGGAGAAAAGGTCGTGACACTCGCGCTCCAGGATGGCGTCCACCTTGGCGACTGCACCTTCGAGCACCTCAGCAAGCTTGGAGGAGAGCCCTGTGTAGCTGCCCTCAGGGGCCGCCAGGGGCTCCTCGAATCCTCCCCAGCAGATGAAGCGCAACGCCCGATGAAGCCTCATCAAGATGGAGGGGAAGGCATCGCGCTCCGCGGTTGCCTTCTTCTCATCAGCAGCAAGGGTCCTCTCCCTGGAATCCAGCTGGGCC
The DNA here is from genome assembly GCA_039707655.1 of Elymus sibiricus. NCBI lineage: Eukaryota > Viridiplantae > Streptophyta > Magnoliopsida > Poales > Poaceae > Elymus > Elymus sibiricus. Next base: position 134,283,440 of record CM077669.1, read on the forward strand.
GACACGTCAGAGACATGCCGGGCGTGGGATGTCTGGGCTTCTATTACCTCATCCTTCAGCTTGGCCAGACGCTTACGCTCCGCCACCTGATCAGTAGCCGCCTGGGACAGCGCAGAGTCGCGATCGGCGAGCTTCGCCTCACGAGCCTTGAGGTCCTCCTCCCGTTGGTGGAGCCGTTGCGCATGCGCGTCTTGCTCCTCCTAAAGGGCCTTCAGGTCTGCCTCTGCCTTGCCGCAGTGCTCTGCGGCAGACGCTGCTTTGGCCAGCGCCGCGTCGCGAGCCGCCTTGGCTTCGGCGGCCTCCTTCTTGCTCTCCACGACGGCAGTCTCGGCCCGACCCGAGGTCGTCGTGGTGGCGGCATCAACCTGGAGCCACCCAGAAATAAGCCCCAGGCGTTCCCTCGCGAGGGAGCGCCTGTCGCCGTCTTGAAGGTCGGCCCGGATCCGGCCAAGCGCAGTGTGAGCCTCATCCAAGGTACCGGGCCTGATCAAAGGGTAGCGGTACGCAGGCGTGTGGGCTTGACCAGGAGATGGCACCAGCGCGTCGGCGGGCGCTGCGTCCAACGGGGCAGCAGTGTGGCAGATTTGGGGCACCGGGGGCTCCTGTTTCTCCTTAGCCGTGACGAGAGCAGACGCCTCCATAGCCTGCTGGCCCATGGGGGCTGGCTCCTCCTGAAGCCACGTCGCTGCGCCCCCAGGGGCAGATTCCGTCAGGTGGGGGCAGGAGATCGCCGCCTCCACTGGAGTTGGGATCGCCACGGCCGCGACAAGGAGTGCCGCCTCATGAGACTCTACACTGCCGGCGCCCGACCTCTCGAGCGGCGCTGGCAAGGCGCCAGGAGTAGGCGCCATACCCGTACGCTCGGGTGCGGTGTCGCCGGGGCGCCCGAGGGTCGTGCTGAGTTGGCGTGATGCGCTTCCATCCCTGCCATGTCCGCGGTCAGAGGCTGGCGGCGCCTTCCGGACAGGGGGCTCCTTCGGCTCGGTGCCCACCTTCTTATTCTTCAACACGTCACCGCCCCTGGCCATCAAGAGGAGAAGGGGCCGTGAGCATGCGCGCAATCTACAATTGACCAAAGGAAAGGCAGTATACTTACTCCTTGATCGTGACCCACCTCCTCTTCCTCTCCACCTCGGCATTGGTCGGGATGCTCCCGCCCTTCTTCGGGGTGGCGCTGCCGCCAGGAAGGGTGGTGAGATCACCCTGAGGGGCCACGGCCAAAGAGGCCACGCCTGCCCCGACGGCAGCCGCCCCATCTTTCACCTGTGGCTCGGACGGGGAAGAGACCGACGTCTCAATTGCCTTGCTGGAACGCGGGGAGTCCACCGGAGGAGCTGCGACCGCACGTTTTTGCGGGGTCACCCGGCCAGATGCCTGCGCGGCCTGAGGGGCAGGCCTTGGCCTCCTGAGGGGCCCGGCAAAGCGCGAGGAGTCCGCGGCCAGGGGCTCGTCGGCATCGTCGGCATCTTCGAGATTGCGGAGGAGCACGCTCTGCGACAGGGGGGGACACCTCTTCCGGGTTGTCGTCCTCAGTCTGCTCTGAGTCCCCCTCACCGCTGGCGTCGCCGAAGGACACCGACACGGGGGCATTGGGGCGCTCGGGCGGCGTGAGCCCCTGATCGTCAAAGGCAGGCATGGCAGCAACCAGCTCCTCCATGTCGTCATGGCGGTATAGCGGGGCGTAGGCCTCAGGGAGGTCCCCAGGGTTGCTGTGGAGCAGGGTAGCCACGGCCCTGCCTAGCACATCGCCCGACAAGCTGGCGTACTGAAGCCTGATGGTGTCCTGTGCACCCTCGTACTCCCACATGGGCTTCGAGTGCGACTGGAGCGGCGCCAGGCGCTGTGCCAAGAACTCCTTCACTATCATCGCCCCGGTCAGTTGCTTGGCCGCCATGTCCAGAGAGATCCGCTTTAAGACGGGCTTCGCCCGGGGATCGGTGAGCTTCGCGGAGCCCCACGCGAGGGTCTTTTCGGGCAGCCCCGTTGGGAGCTACAGGCGCGGATTGAGGCCCCAGGCGTCCAAGAAGACCCAGCGGTGCCTGAAGCCTTCCACCTTCTTCCCGGCCTTCAGGAGCATGTTCCCGCTCTGGACCGCGACGAAGGAGGCGCACGCCGACTGGTGCGCGCCGCCGTGGAGCCGCAAGCTGAAGTAGTGGCGGAAGAGGGCCACTGAGGGCCTCACGCCCACGAAGGCCTCACTGTAGAAGGCGAAGATGGAGAGGAGCAGGATGGAGTTGGGCTGAAGATGGAGGGCCTGGATCCCATAATGATCGAGGATAGCGGTAAATAACCCTGAGAAGGGCGGGACGAGCCCGGAGAAGACGCTGTGGAGGAAGAAGGGATAGACTGTCTTTGCCAAGGTGCGCTGCTCCGCAGCGCCGCACCAGATCAGGGTTTGCCCGCACTCATTGGCGTCGCCCGCTGTCGACGGGAGCATGGGGTCGTGGTCCCCCTCCTTGGCAATGGTGGATGCCGTGAGCACCTGCAAGGGGGAAGAAGAGGACGAGGCCTGAGCCTCAGGTTTTGACTTCCCGGCGGGAGCCATCCGCAGAATCCTAGAGGAAGAAGAGCAAGAGGAAGGATGGCGCGGCGATGAGATCTGGAGGAGGTTCACACGAAGGAAAGGAGATCTGAGCAAGGAAGCAAAGACGCGAGAAAGAAGAGCAATGATGGCTCGATAGCAGGTGCCAGGCTTTTTGTCAGCCTGGGCAGTTGCCGAGGCGGCGTGGGAGCGGAGGCACCCGCGCCCTGCCACGTGCCGCGCGTTGAGCCTGGCCCGTAGGCGGTTCGGGCCCGCGGCGTTCTGGCCTTCCTCCCTTGGCTTCGTCCCGAAGCCAACCCGAGCACGCCTTGGGCCGGGGGCTACTGTCGGCGTTCTGGGAACGGGGGTACCCAGACCTGCCTGCCTGCGGCCCAGCGCGTGGCCCACCTCGACGGCCCGGTAAGGCCTGGCAGCAGGCCCCTCAAGACAAGACCCTCGCGAGGACCCTAGCCTCGCGAGGGGAGCGGCACCAAGACCTCCAGAGGAGCGGCCTCCCCAGGCCGCCTCCCGAGGAGCGGAGATTCCTATGCAGCGCCCGGCCTCAGGAGGCTGGGATGACGTGAGCCATGACGACCAAGGCCAGGCGGGCACCAGCGGGCGCAGAAGGGATAGTTTCCTCTTTGGTGCGAAGGAGGCAAGGAAGGACGTGGGTTCCCAAGGAATCCCCCAAAGGTTTCCATTCCGGTGCAACCAGACCAAGACCACGAGCTCGGCAAGACGGATGTCATCGTCGAGCCCACCACTGCATCACCACCAGAAGCTTTGTAGACGAAGACCACCTTTAGTCAGGATAAGATGTACTTCTTGTCCCCTTTCAAATTTGGCCGTTGTGGGATACCTTCCCGCCTGTGCGACGAGGGAAGAGGACCAAGGCCGCTATAAATAGGGACTAGCCACCACCGTAGAGGGGGATCGAATCCACCTTCATTCAAGAGCCCTCGCGAGGTTGCTCGGCCACTGTACTAGTTCATCCCCAAACCTCCTCGCGAGGCCAATCCACCAAAAGCAGGAGTAGGGTTTTACACCGCAAGGTGGCCCGAACCTGGGTAAATCTCTGTGTCCATCTTCTTCTTCACAGCACACATCCGACGAGGCTCGGCTGTGGGGTGGCGATCTTGGCTTGAGCTGGGAAGGACCTTCGCACACGCCCCAGAGTTCGAACCTTCTTGGGTCTGCGGAGCCCGATTTCCGACAGTCGAGGCCCTCCCGCCTTAATAGGGATAGGACCGCATCTTGGGCGTTACATGCTCTACTTGCTACAAGTCTGCTACTACTGTCGTTACTACTATTGTTACTTTACTATCACTACTATCATATTACTGTGCAACTAATAAATTGCTGCAAGGAAGCAATTCCGTGGGATCGAGAAGGGACGTCTAGAGGGGGGGGGGGTGAATAGACTACTTGACAAAATAAAAACCTAACCTTTCCCCCAATTTTAATGGTAGGCAGATTTTAGCAATTCTAACAAGTCTAGCACACCCAACCCATGCAAGTCAACAAGTATAGCAGCGGAAAGTAAAGACAAGCACATGTAAGTAAGGGTAGAGAAAGGAAGATCAAATTGAATTGTAGACACGAAGATTTTTCCCATGGTTCCGATAGGTGGTGCTATCGTACGCCCACGTTGATGGAGACTTCAACCCATGGAGGGTAGAGGTCGCGAGAGTCCACGGAGGGCTCCACCCGTAAGGGTCCACAAAGTAGCAACCTCGTCTATTCCATCCCAGCTTACGACCAAGAAAGACTAGCCTCACTCGGGGTAGATCTTCACGAAGTAGGCGATCTCCTTGCCCATACAAACTTCTTGGTTCAACTCCACACACGAAGACGGAGGCTCCCAAGCGACACCTAACCAATCTAGGAGACACCACTCTCCAAAAGGTAATAGATGTGGTAAGAATGATGAACTCCTTTCTCTTGTGCTTCAAAAGATAGTCTCCTCAACACACAATCACTCTCTCACATATTTGGCTTGGTAGAAGAGGTTGATTGGGTGGAAAGCAACTTGTGGATGCTAGAAATCAATATTCATATGGTTGGAGTGGAAGATCTTGATCTCAACACATGAGTAGGTGGTTCTCTCTTAGAAATGGTTGGGGCAAGTGTTGGTCTGTTCTGAGTGCTTCCTCTGCGAGTGATAGGTAGGTGAAGGGGTATATATAGGCATCTCCAAAAATCCAACCGTTACAACATTATTGCCCAACTCGGTGAAACCGAAGTAAAACTCGGTTGCACCGACTAGTGCAAAATGTGGGAACTTTTGGCATTTCGATGAGACCGATATATAAATCTCAGCGGGTCCGATTTTGGCTGACCTAGGCAGTTTCTAGTTTTGATGTCACCGATTCCTAAAACTCGGAAATTGCAATTCTTAGAAATAGGATACCTGAAAGTTGGTCACTGATTTCGGTTTCACCAAAATCAAACTTGGTGTCACCGAGACATTAGGGTTTGGCTTAGAATCTGTCTAGGGTGAAACTTGGTAGGGCCGATTTGGAAAAGTTGGTGGCACCGAATTTGAGTGTTAGGGTTTAGACAGAGTATTTTTTGGGAGAATTTCATGTGTATTTTTGGTGGCTAACTCTAAGCACTTGAGCAACCAGATCATCTTGGATACCTCATCCCCTTTTACCAGTATTGCCTTTCCTATGGACTCAAATGTGATTTCTCACAAAATGCAAAATGTAGAGTCTTGAAGCTTGATGACTTGCCAACCCTATTCCTTTCCTTCTTCTTCTTTCCTTGGGGATTCTCCACACATTCCAGCCATTTCTCTCTCTGGACTTCATCTAAAATAAACTAGGTAAAACTATTAGTCCAAGAGACAATGTATGTTGTCATGAATTATCAAAGCCTCCAAGGGATCATATGTGCTTTCAATCTCACCCTTTTTGGTAATTGATGACAACATACAATCAAAGCTTCAAATTTATATATGCAAAGATATATGAAATCTTTGAGAGACACATGACTAAGACATGCTCCCCCTAAATGTGTGCAATCCTTTTTATAGGATAGTTGCTTTGGAATGCATGAACAGACACATGGTAGAAGGGATATGATAAGTCATGTGGAGCTTGGTCATATGCATCAAACATATGTGAATGAGGTGTCTCCATGTTCAAGACTCACTCTTGCAAACAATATTTGCAAGAAACAAGAGATCATCTTGACCAAGGATATGATGCATATACTTACCTTGAAGTTCTTGAGCATTTTAATAGTAGGAACACACTTGAGAAAACAATGTTAGAAAACACAAGAGTATTCTTCTCATCCAAATGCCAAAGAATTCAAATGTACCAAGCTACGGAAGACATATAGGAAATGGTATATCTTAAAATTGATATGTCTCCAAGAACATTTAGAACGTTCTCCCCTAATATGGATTTGCAAGTCTTCCTCTCCCCCTGAATCTTAGCATGTAGATATTTGGAGTAAGTAGGGTCAGACAAGTCTAACACAAATAGACAATCAAATCAAACTCACATTTTCTTTCTCCTTAAATGATAGTATTGATTTGGTCTTCTCTCCCCCCTTAATGTAGTGTTTCTCCCCTTTGGGGTGATCTTGATATTTCTCCCCCTTGATAGGTATTTCTCCCCCTTGGACAAGCATAAGCTTTGATATTTCTCCCCCTTTGGCATTAATTTCCAAAAAGGGTCAGGGGGTAAGGGTTCATTGAGAGTAACGGTCATTGAGATAATTGACTAAAGATGTCAAGAAAATGGCAATGAACACAAGTGATGGCAAAAAGTCGGTGACTCCGAGGCAAAGTGAATCGGTAGAAGCAATAAGGAAATATTAGAGCTCTCGGTAAAATCGGTACAACCGAAGAGGTTCGTATCAATGGTACCAAGGAAGCTCTTGGCAGTATATCTGTTTTATTAGTGAAGTCAATATTCCTAGTTCGGAGAGACCGGAATTGCACACAGAAACTTGGCAATGTCATTCTTGACCGTTTTGTTGATGAAAATGATTTTTAGAAAATATAAATAGATTCTAAAAGATTTGCAATGAATTTTCAAGAAGATTTGCAATGAATTTTCAGAAAATTTGCAAAGAATTCTCAACTAGATGAAGATTGAATGGTTCTAATAAAACATGCAACTAGAAGATGAACCAAACAAGAAACTTCATCTAGATGATAGTCGGAGACTAGGTCACCTATATTAGAGTATATTGACTTAGGAGCCAAGTAAGAATACTTCATCATAGGTCATACTCATCGTTAAGCTCAAAATGGGGTTACCATTTTTAGTTTAAGCATTTTGATGTTTTCATATCACTTAGAATTGCTTTAACTCATGATTTGGAGCAAAGCTTCTTCAAAGATATGAGTACAAACATTTGAGTGATGTAGATGACATTGCGTGTAGTTGGACTTGTTGTGGATTCCCAAGAGTTGGAGTTTGGGGTAATCCTTGTCTTCCTTCTAGATAGGTCCTCCTACAAGGGTTAGTCGTGCAAGGAAGAACAAGATATATCCAAATGACAAGAGTGAGGTTTTCATCATATGTATGTCAAGGATATAGTTTGTGTTATCTTCTTCTTCCATCACAAAGTAGGATTGTTGATACTTAGCCAAGACAAGATTGTTTTGATAGTAGTTGTTGGCAATCTTGTGGAATGTAGTTCATCCAAGTACTTGCAAAAGGTTAGGTACAATACAAAGGAGCATAGTTTTCCAAGGGTTTAAGATAGTATCAGATGAATAGTAACAAGGAATAGCCAAGTAAGCTTATGCCCTTGCATGCATCCAAGTGAGTCTAGCTCAAGTTTGAAGCATCAATGATGTTCAACTCACTCCTTGATACTTGTGATCTGCGTTGGGTTTTCCGTGAAGAGGAACAGATGATGCTGCACAATATAGATAAGTATTTCCCTCAGTTGAGAACCAAGGTTCATCTAACCAATAGGAGTAGCACGCAACCCCCGTCTTCAACGACTGCACACAAAGAAGCAAACACTTGCACCCAACACGGGCAAGAGGGTTGTCAATCCCCTTGGACTCGTTATTTGCAAGCTAGTGAAGTATATAGATGAAAGTTGAATATTGTAAATTTCAAAATGAAATAAAAGCAAATAAATGGCAGCAAGGTAATGAAAGCTTTTGTAAATATATAACTGAATAGACCCGGGGGGCCGTAGTGTTTTCTAGTGGCATCTCTCATGTAGTAGGCATACGGTGGGTAAACAAATTACTGTTGGGCAATTGATAGAAAAACACATAGTTATGCAATATTTATTCACGACAATTATCATGTGTATATAGGTATCACGTCCATAAGAAAATAGGCCGACTCCTTCCTGCACCTATTACTATTACTCCATGTCGAGAGCGCTTCTATGCTTGCCTCTCTAAGTATTAAGTTCATGACAAACAGAGTAATGCTTGGAGAACGATGACATGATGTAGACAAAGATAATTCAATCAATATGAATTAACCTCAACATATTATCCTTAGTGGCAACAATACAAAGACGTATCTTGTCCCCTTCTGTCACTGGGATATAGAAACCTGTCAGATTGAACCCACAACAACGCACCCCTCTCACTGAAGAAATATCAATCTAGTTGGCCAAACTATTTCAATAGATCGGAGAGATTTACGAAGCTATAATAATCATGCAAATAAGAATCGTAATAGAAATCAGCAAAGACTCAAATCTTTTTCATGAATAATCTAAACATAAACCCACAATTCATCGAATCCCAACAAATGCACCACACAAAGTGATCACATCGAATAGATCATCGCGAAGATGAGGTGACCTTTGTATTGAAGATCAAGAGAGAGAGAGAGAGATAGCCATCTAGGTACTAACTACGGCCCCGTGGGTCTGTAGGGAACTACTCACACATCACCATGGGAGCATCAAGGTTGATGTAGAGGCCCCCTTGAAAGCACATTTCATCCCTTGGTGGTTTTGGTAATTAATAACAACATATAAGTCCTTGAACTAATGTTTCCACTAAGCATATTTCAGGAAAAGTTCAATGATGTGTTGGCAAAAGGATTGTGGAGAAACCCCAAGATGCAAGGAAATGGATTGGCAAAGCTTCAAGCAAGAGGACTCTACATTTTACTTTGTGAGAAATCACTTTGAGTCCATAGGAAAGCCAATACTATTAAAAGGGGTAAGGTACTGTTGGTGAACAAGATGCTCCACGTGCACAAGTGATAGTCACCAAAAACACCCACAAGCTCTTTGACAAATACTCTGTCTAGAACCCTACCACTCAAATCGGTAAGACCAACAATTCCTATTCGGTCTCACCGAGATTCAAACCCTAGACAGATCCTTAGCCAAACCCATCTCGGTACTACCAACATTCCACTTCGGTGCCACCGAGTTCAGTTGCCAACTTTCGGGTTAGCTATTTTCAAGCATCGGTACCACCGAGTTTTGTCAATCGGTCTCACCGAGATTTGGACCAACTTCCTGGTTAGCCATTCTCAAGAATCGGTACCACCGAGTTTTGTGAATCGGTCTCACCGAGTTTTCGGACCAACTCTCTGGTTAGCCGTTGTCAAGAATTGGTACCACCAAAATTTGAGAATCGGTCTCACCGAGTTGTGCATTCTGACTGTTGGTCATCTAATCGGTACCGCCGAGATTTATGTATCGGTCTCACCGAGATTCAAAAGTTACTGCCTTTTGGTCACTTCGGTACCACCGAGTTTTACACTTCGGTGTCACCGAGTTGGTCACTTTAGGTGTAACGGTTGGATTTTTGGGGATGCCTATATATACTTCTTCACCACCACCCACTCGAAAGAGAAGCACTCAGAACTATTCCATACTTGCCCCATCCAATTTTCTGAGAGAGAGCCACCTACTCATGTGTTGAGATCAAGCCATTCCACTCTATCCATATGAATCTTGATCTCTAGCCTCCCCAAGTTGCTTTCCACCAATTCAATCCCTTCCACCATAGCCAAATCTGTGAGAGAGTGATTGTGTGTTGAGGAGTCTATCATCTTGAAGCACAAGAGCAAGGAGTTCATCGACATTACCGAGCCTATTACCTTTTGGAGGGTGGTGCCTCCTAGATTGGTTAGGTGTCGCTTGGGAGCCTCCTACTTCGTAATGTGGAGTTGAACCAAGGAGTTTGTACGGGCAAGGAGATCGCCTACTTCGTGAAGATCTACCCATAGTGAGGCTAGTCCTTCGTGGACGGAAGCCGTTATGGAATAGTCAAGGTTGCTACTTCGTGGACCCTTATGGGTGGAGCCCTTCGTGGACTCTCGCGACCATTACCCTTCGTGGGTTGAAGACTCCATAAACGTGGACGTACGATAGCACCACCTATCGGAACCACGAGAAAAATCTTCGTGTCTTCAAATTGCGTTTGATCTTCCTTCCTACCCTCTACTACATATGCTTGTTGTTACTTTCTGCTGCTATACTCTTAGACATGCATGTGTAGGGTGTACTTGAATTTCTATCATTGCTAAAATCTGCCAACACTTAAAATTGGGAAAAGGTAGAATTTTTATTTGCTCAAGTAGTCTAATCACCCCCCCTCTAGACATACTTTCGATCCTACAAGTGGTATCAGAGCTTTGGTTTCCATTGCATTGGTCTCACAACCTAGGAGAGTATGGCGTCTAGTGAGGGAAATTATCACCGTAGAGGTTCGTCCTTTGATGGCACATATTTTGCTAGTTGGAAGCACAAAATGAAAATGCATATTCTTGGTCATAACCCCACCGTTTGGGCTGTTGTTCGTGTTGGCTTGCAAGGTGAATTCTTTGGTGATGGAAAGGCACCGGATCGTGAAGCGACCGCGGATGAATTGAAGATGTTGCAATACAACGCTCAAACATGTGACATTCTCTTCAATTGCCTATGCCCCAAAGAATTCAACAAAATCAGCCGTCTTGAGAATGCAAAAGAGATTTGGGATACTTTGGTTGATATGCATGAAGGTACCGAATCCGTGAGAGAATCCAAGTTGGATGTTCTTCAAAGTCAGCTTGACAAGTTCAAGATGAAGGATGGTGAAGGAGTCGCAGAGATGTACTCTAGGCTATCTCTCATCACCAATGAGATTGCCGGCTTAGGAAGCGAAGAAATGACCGACAAATTCATCATCAAGAAGATACTTAGATCTTTGGATGAGAGATACGACACCGTGTGCACATTGATCCAAATGATGCCAAACGACAAAGATCTCAAGCCTACGGAAGTCATTGGAAGGATTGTTGCTCTTGAGATGACACTGAAAGACAAAGAAGAGCTTCACAATAAGTCTAGCGGTGCTTACAAAGCCACAAGTGATGCTTCCGCAACTTCAAGCGACAACCTCATCACCAATGATGAGATAAGCCTCATGGTCAAGAAATTCAACAAGTTCTACAAGAATAGAGGCAAAGAACGAAGCTCCAACTCAAGATATGAAGAGAAGCGTTCGTCAAGTCGTGACCGAAACTGCTACAATTGTGGGAAGCCCGTATATCACTCCAACCCCGACTACAGTCAAGATGAAGGTGTTGCCGGACTTGCACTAGTGACTACCGACTCCTATGATCTATTTGATTCTCCAAATGAAGGGAGTCGAAGTTGCTTCATGGCTAAAGGCCCCAAGGTATCACACCCCGAGTATCTTGATTTCAATAGTGATGAAGATGATTTACTTGGCGATGATGACTTGCTCTTTGATAAAACTAGTGATGTTAGTCAAAATGAACTTGATAATTTTCATGCTAGTCAAGATAAGTCGGTTGATGATGATAAGATGAAAATAGAACAACTAACTAAAGAATTAAACACTCTTAAGTTAGCTCATGAATCTACTCTAGAAGATCATAGAGAGCTATAAGGACTCATGAGAAGCTACGCTTCGAGAAGCTCACCTTGGAGCAAGAACATGAGTTTCTTAAAGCTATCAATGACGATCTCTGAAAGAAGACTTCATCTTATCTAGGCAAACGATTACTCTTGTCTACATTCATGCCACAAGTTAAACCTAGACAAACTAGTAACAAAGGCAACAAAGGTTCTTCATCTAGTAGCAACAATAAAAATGCTAAATCTAATGATGTTGCTTCTAGTAGTTCTATTGATTCCACTAATGATGATTCTCTTAGCCAAGTTACACTTGAGCAAGAAAACGATTTATTGAAAGGGATTATAGAGAAAGGTATCTACAAGAGTCTTGCCGGGTGTAAGCAATTTGAGGATATTGTACGCAAGCACGGAGGATACCGGAAGAACCGTGGCATTGGCTACTTAAACTCTAATGGATTTGAATGGGAAGAAGATCAATACCCCAAGCCCAAGTTTGTTCCTCAAAGGGAGAAGTATGAACATACTCTTCCCAAGGGAACAAACACTCAAGATGACCTTCCACCACAAGACCACAAGCTCAAGGGCAAGGACAAGCTTCAAGAGGACATTGACTCATATGAAGATGAATCCAAGCCTTGGTGGAGTGGGTTCCCAAGGCTACTTCAAGCTCAACTTCTACAAGTGCCACTTCAACACCAAGGATCCCCATCAAGTTGATGTGGGTCCCCAAAAAGAAGAACTAGAGAAGTTCTTGAGGGGTGACTCCGCCAGTGAAATTCACTCACATTCATTATTGGCAAGAACTAGTTGTAATCAACGTCAACATCAAGCAATAGTTTAAGGAGTCACACATTCCCTCAAAGGTAAGCAAGGGACAAGGTAATCAAAAAATCCATGGACATCATCATGTATGCTTTGCACTCCATGTCCATAGATATCCTTGTATTTGTCTCTTGTGTGTTGGGACTAACCCATGTAGGTGAGAAGAGTAAGGAAACAATAAGGATGCTCCCAACTCTTGGTGATCTTCATCAACCTTGAGCATCCACCACTACATCACCCACATGAAGTCTTCTACGACAAACCCAAGGTTAGTTTATCCCTCCTATGGGGGGATGTCACATCAAGGGGGAGATTTACTCTAAGACTTGAGTTAAAGCATCTCATAGTATGTGACAACATTAAATGCTTTATGTAAAAGTGGTAATCCCACTTGTGCTTAAACGATGAGTATGACCTATGATCAAGTATTCTTACTTGGCTCCTATGTCAATATACTCATATATAGATGACTCCGTCATCGCCAAAATTCTTGATAGATGCTAGTATGTATGTGCATGTTTGCCATGATTTCATTTGACATCTTATTATGTGAGCATGTTGGTCTGCATTTCTTTATTCATTCGAGGACATCCAATTGTTGCTATTTGGCTCTTGATTTTTCTTTTGCCAATTGGATGGACAAGAATGCCTAGGACCACTCTCTAGCTATCTATGCTTTCTCGTCTCATATTCCATTCTTGCTGCATCACAAAATTTGAACAAGGACTTTTCGATCTCTCTGTGTGAGGAGCACTCAGAGTTCCGTATCGACAAAGGACTGACCATTAAAACCTCCCAAGTGCATCTCGGTGGAACCAATACCAAATTCTCGGTATCACTAAATGCCTAGGGTTGATCTGGTTTTCACACTCGGTATCACCGATTCCATCTTCTCGGTTACACCGAGTTTCCCTGTCAGCTGACAGTAGCGAAACTCGGTGACACCAAAAAGTTAGAACCGGTGTCACCGACAGCCACGGGTATATTAAGAGGCGGACCCGACTTTTGAAATTAATTCCTCAAACGTCATCCCCTCCAAAAACACTAGCTGCCAAACAAGACCCCTGGTCATCGCCTTCGTCTTCCCGAGCGCCTCCGCCGTTGGAAGCCCACGCCGCCGACGGATTCTTCCCCTCCGTCACCGCCATAACGAGATCGTCACCAAGTTAGGGTACGTTTTCGACCCCTCGTGCGCTCCCCTTTCTGAATCTTGCGCATTAGGACTTTTCCATCTATAAGACAAAGTTTGAGATCGATCTATCCACTAGAAACTTCATTAGACTAGAGAACGAACGATTTTTTAGGGTTTGCCTCCGCGACTTGAATCTCGGTAACACCGAAGCAAAAGAATCGGTAGCACCGATTCCCTTTTCTGGTCGACTGAGAACAACCTCAGTGAAACCGAGTGCCCATTTTCGGTCTCACCTAAAGTGGTGCCAAGTTTCTGTTTAGCAGGTTGTTTGTCTCGGTGGGTCCGAAAAGTTTGCATCGGTAGTACCGAAATTCACTTGGCAGAATGCAAATCTTAAGAAATTTTAGTTCAAATTTGAGAAAATCTTCTGCTATTTTTGTGATGACTCAACCTATCCACTCTTCTATACTCTATTTCACAGGGGCAGAGATGTCAGGTTTTGATGATAGCCAAAATGACTTAAGAGAGAGAAGTGTTGACATGAGCTCAGGCACTAGTCCTGAAGGTTGCTATGATGATGTTCCTAGCTCACCTGATCTGCCCAAAGCTGCAACTAGGGCAAGAAGGAAGCTCAACTCAGATGAGGAGGATGAAGATTTCATACCTGAGGAGTTGTCCAAGAAACATGATGCTGCCATGAACACTGCTGCTGCCTCTTCATCCAAGAAGAAGAAGGCAATAAGGAAAGAGTATGCTAGCTCAGGGACAGTGATAGCACTAGAGAGTGCTAGGGAAACAATGTATGTTGAGCCCTCCAAGAAGTCTATGCCTAAGTTTGGAGATGAGAAGATGATTAGAGGCTACTCCATCAACATGCTGCTCCATCTAGATCAACATACGAGATTCAGAGTGATGGATCTGATAGTGGAGACTGTGAAGAGGGTTGCTGCTGATCAGAAGCGTTCATGTTGCTATGCACCCTATATTCAGATGCTTATCAACTCCAAGTTGGAGAAACACATATTTGCACTTGACCGACCACATTTGCCACTATTGCCAGAGCTAGAAGACAATGTTGTGGTGATGGACCCAGATCATCCCACCTCAGCTACAACGTAGGCACATGCAGAGGCAGCCAGAGACTCTAGTTCTCAGGTGCCAAGGTCTAGGAGTGAGCAGATGGATCTCCTACTTAGCTCTGTGATCAGCATGCAAAAGGACATCAGCGAGATATTGAAGAACTAGGCGAGACTCTCGAGGATTGTTGACACGAAATTTCATACTCTCAACAACAAAGTGGATGAGCTCACAGTGAATGTGAATGAGCTCAAGAAGGAAGTTGACGCTGTGCCTAGCCCTCAATCTACAGATGATGATGAGGAGGAGGATCGTGCCCCTCTCAGGACAAGCACTCAGTTCACTACTCAGGCTAGATCAGCTACAGTGCCAGCTCCAGAGTTGAGACCTTCTTCATCAGCACCTGCTACAACTTCTTCAGCTCCATCAGCTCCTCTAGTTCCTCCAGTTGCTACACCAACTCCGTCCATGACGTCTGCAGACATCTTCGCTGAAGCCGTTCTCTCGACTCCATCATCAGCCACCGGAGGAGATCAGCCCCAGAAGAGCGCTTAGATATATACCTTTGAACTTTTTGGTAACTTGTTGCCAAAGGGAGAGAAGATGTATCCAAATCCTTAGGCTTCGAGAGAGAGAGCGTTTCTTTTTATCGCTTTTCAAAAACATTGATCTTTTGGTTGGTATGCTTGTGTTAAACTTTGTTGGTGTTTGATCATACACTTGATGTGTATTGCTACTATTCCCTATCCTACTGATGCCTATGAAATGATCATACACTTTTACTTGATTGTGTTGTGCTATGATATTCAATCTTATTATTCCCGCACACCACCAAGTTGTATGTGACATGAAAGAGTGCCCAAAGTACCTAATCGATTATGCATTAGCATTCAAACGCAAATTCAAAATAATGCATAAATTTAGGGGGAGCTCTTACTTATCACATACTTCTCAAAGCGACGATTATATTCATTGATTATATCATATGTCGAAGCTTTGATCTATATGTTGTCATCAATTACCAAAAAGGGGGAGATTGAAAGCACATTTGCTCCCTTGTTGGTTTTGGTAATTAATAACAACATATATGTCATTGAACTAATGTTTCCACTAAGTATATTTCAGGAAAAGTTCTATGATGTGTTGGCAAAAGGATTGTGGAGAAACCCCAAGATGCAAGGAAATTGATTGGCAAAGCTTCAAGCAAGAGGACTCTACATTTTACTTTGTGAGAAATCACTTTGAGTCCATAGGAAAGCCAATACTATTAAAAGGGGGTAAGGTAGTGTTGGTGAACAAGATGCTCCACGTGCACAAGTGATAGTCACCAAAAACACCCACAAGCTCTTCCACAAATACTCTGTCTAGAACCCTACCAATCAAATCGGTAAGACCAACAATTCCTATTCGGTCTCACCGAGATTCAAACCCTAGACAGATCCTTAGCCAAACCCATCTCGGTACTACCAACATTCCACTTTGGTGCCACCGAGTTCAGTTGCCAACTTTTTGGTTAGCTATTTTCAAGCATCGGTACCACCGAGTTATGTCAATCGGTCTCACCGAGATTTGGACCAACTTCCTGGTTAGCCATTCTCAAGAATCGGTACCACCGAGTTTTGTGAATCGGTCTCACCGAGGTTTTGGACCAACTCTCTGGTTAGCTGTTGTCAAGAATAGGTACCACCGAAATTTGAGAATCGGTCTCACCGAGTTGTGCATTCTGGCCGTTGGTCATCTAATCGGTACCGCCGAGATTTATGTATCGGTCTCACCGAGATTCAAAAGTTACTGCCTTTTGGTCACTTCGGTACCACCGAGCTTTACACTTTGGTGTCACCGAGTTGGTCACTTTAGGTGTAACGGTTGGATTTTTGGGGATGCCAATATATACCCCTTCACCACCACCCACTCGAAAGAGAAGCACTCAGAACTATTCCATACTTGCCCCATCCAATTTTCTGAGAGAGAGCCACCTACTCATGTGTTGAGATCAAGCCATTCCACTCTATCCATATGAATCTTGATCTCTAGCCTCCCCAAGTTGCTTTCCACCAATTCAATCTCTTCCACCATAGCCAAATCTGTGAGAGAGTGATTGTGTGTTGAGGAGTCTATCATCTTGAAGCACAAGAGCAAGGAGTTCATCGACATTACCGAGCCTATTACCTTTTGGTGGGTGGTGCCTCCTAGATTGGTTAGGTGTTGCTTGGGAGCCTCCTACTTCGTGTTGTGGAGTTGAACCAAGAAGTTTGTACGGGCAAGGAGATCGCCTACTTCGTGAAGATCTACCCATAGTGAGGCTAGTCCTTCGTGGACGGAAGCCGTTATGGAATAGTCAAGGTTGCTACTTCGTGGACCCTTATGGGTGGAGCCCTCCGTGGACTCTCGCGACCGTTACCCTTCGTGGGTTGAAGACACCACAAACGTGAATGTACGATAGCACCACCTATCGGAACCACGGGAAAAATCTTCGTGTCTTCAAATTGCGTTTGATCTTCCTTCCTACCCTCTACTACATATGCTTGTTGTTACTTTCCGCTGCTATACTCTTAGACATGCATGTGTAGGGTGTACTTGAATTGCTATCATTGCTAAAATCTGCCAACACTTAAAATTGGGAAAAGGTAGAATTTTTATTTGCTCAAGTAGTCTAATCACCTCCCCTCTAGACATACTTTCGATCCTACACCCGTATGATCAACCCCCCTCCGGCAGGGCACCGGAACAGGGCTCCAGATGGGCACACGGCGGAATAGAGACTTGCGGCGGCGGAAAAAGTGTTTCGGGAGCCTCTCTAGGGGTTTTGGGATTTATTGGAATTTATAGGCCAGATAGGGGCACTGGGAGACGCCTGAGGGGGCCACCACATAACAGGGCGCGACCACCCCCCTGGGCGTACCCTGTTGTGTGGTGGCTCCCTCGTGGAGCCTCCAGCTCCTCCCGAAGCTTCCAGGTCTTCTTTTGATCTAGAAAAAATCATAAAAAAGTTTCGGGGCAATTGGACTTCATTTGGTACTGTAAACCTGGAAAGTCAAGAACATGCAGAAAACAACAACTGGCACTAGTTAATGGGTTAATAGCTTAGTGCTCAAAAATAATATGGATTGGTAAATAATCACCCAAAAAGCATCCTAGAATGATAATATTATAGCATGGAACAATCAAAAAATATAGATACGTTGGAGACATATCAGCATCCCCAAGCTTAATTCCTGCTCGTCCCCAAGTAGGTAAATGATAAAAACAGAATTTTTGATGTGACATGCTACCCAACATGTAATCGATTGTAGGTATGAGCATTGAGAGATGATAGATTAACAAACATCAACATAGTAATACTTATAAACATAAGCAACATAATCATCAAGTTTCAAAATATACGATCCTTAAAGAATGTTCACCCCTATTCATTTTATCATATAAGAATAGCATGTCTCCGTCTTCACCACATAAATACAAATGTCAAGCACCACGGTGTCAAGGCAGGCAAATGGATCGTACCTCTTAACATGCTTTAGCTTTTTATTACTTACACAATATATGAGCTTGAACCATGGATATATCTGTTGGAGATATGCCCTAGAGGCAATCATGTGATGATTTTGTTTCCTATGTATTCATGAGTATTTTGTATTGTCCTTGAACATCATCAGTGATATGTATCAATAAGTATGTGACTTATTTGTGAGACTATATATAGTATGATTATTGTTCTAATAGTCCCTAGTTGTTAAGGTTATGCGGACACATATCCTTTACTAGTATACGATTCAGTTGATGACTACGTTTCACAAGTCATGTGCATAGAGATGCTAAACTGATAGTATGGACTTGGGGATTGAGATCACCGAGTCGGACAGACCCACTTTGAGACACATCGAGATAATGTCATATGTTAGTCTCAAGTACAATGTATATGCCATGTCCTAGACCTGAGGTCATCGCATGTTCTCGGGATGAGGATCGACTTACTTAGGGTCTATCAAATGCTACTCCGTAACTGGGTAGTTATAAAGGTAGCTTTCGGGTGAGTCGTGAGACATGCCACGAGACATGGTTAACCAAGATGGGATTTGCCCCTCCATGAGGAGAGATATTCTCTGGGCCCTCTCGTGTGATCAGATTCAGAAAGCATGGCCATGCGACATGGGTTAAGTGTTAACCCAGTTCGGGAATCTGCATCACAGTTTCGAGAAGAGATGTTGAGCTACCACAAGGGTGACAAGTACTCGCCTTGAGCTCTACAACCAATATCATGAGGCAAAAGGAATGTTGTATATGACACATTGTCGAGGTTCGTCTAACGACTTTGTGCACACATGGGAGTTGGCACGTTCTGCTAGGAGCCGCTACCGACTATCGACTCGGGTCGTGTCCATGTGTACGTGAACCTATAGGGTCGCACACTTAAGGGATTGCAGCTCATTCGGATTGGATCCGAATGGAAAATGGGACTAGACTCGTCGTGGGCCTCAAGTGTTGAGCCCACCTCGGAGGTCTATATAAAGGGGAGTGGGCGCACCTTTTCGGGTTGATCTTTTTCCTCCCGTCGACAGCCACCGCCACTCCCCATGCCACCATGTCGTGCGATAGGACCTAGCAGTCCGCCGCCCGACGCTGCCCCCGTACGTGTGGATACCTTGGAGGCATCGCATCTACGGTGCTTGGATGAACCGTTCGAGGGATCCGCGAGGAGCTGTTCATTGGAGATCACTGCTCATGGGAGATCGGCTACAGGAGGAGGAGACGAATCGGCTGATCGACTACACGTATCACCAACTCTACTTCCACTGCGGTGACTGCGTGTCTAGTGGTAAACCCGATCCCATGATCTATTTCCAGCAGCATGTTCTTGGGTGCGCAGTAGATTTTTTTTATTTGGCGCTAGCGTAGCGTACTGCGTGTTCCAACAATATCATAAAGGTGGAATAGAATATGGTGGTAGGTTTCAAAGGGGTAAAACTGGACAAGAAAGTCTCGCATTAACTAGACGTATCAACGGCCTATCGAGATGCCCATCAATAGATATCAATGCGTGGAGTAGGGATTGCCATGCAACATATGCTCATTGCCATGCAACAGATGCACTAGAGCTATAAGTGTATGAAAGCTCAAATGAAGCTAAGTGGGTGTGCATCAAACTTGCTTGCTCAAGATGACCTCGGGCATTTGAGGAAGCCCGTCATCGGAATATACAAGCCAAGTTATATAATGAAAAATTCCCACTAGCATATGAAAGTGATAAAACAAGAGACTCTCTATATGAAGAACATGGTGCCACTTTGAGGCACAAGTGTGGAAAATGAGGTAGTAGCACCGTTCCTTCTCTCTTTTCTCTCATTTATTTTTTTTCTTTTTTCTTTTTCTTTTTTTTCTTTCTTTCTTTCTTTCTTTTCTTTTTTTTCATCCGGAGTCTCATCCCTACTAGTGGGGTAATCATTGTCTCCATCATCCTTTCCTCACTGAGACAGTGCCCTAATAATGATGATCATCACACTTTTAGGGATAATGATTTAGATAACATCAATCATGTAATAGTTACATACTAGGGCGACACAAAACTAGCTCCAATTCACCAATGTAAAGTAGGCATGTATTCCGTATATAGTCATACATGCTTGCGATAAGAACTTGTATGACATTTTTTGTCCTACCCTCCCGTGGAAGCGGGGTCCTAATGGAAACTAAGGGATATTAAGGCCTCCTTTTAATAGAGAACCAGAACAAATCGTTAACACATGGTGACTACATGAACTCCTCAAACTACATCAATCACAGGAAATAATGCCAATTATTGTCACCTTGGGGTATGTGGATCATGACACGTAATAGGTGCATACAACTTGCAAGATCGGATCCAAATAACTCTTATATTCATGAAAACATAATATGTTCAGATCTGAAATCATGGCACTCGGGCAAGCCTACAAAGGAATTACTCACTCCCGGTGGTGAGCATCATGGCGATGTTTGTAGGTATACTAAGAAACGGGGCCCTTAGTACCCTGACTTGTGCACCAGACACCCACAGCCTCCAGACCAGCAAGATCTTGCCAGGAAGAAACGTTCCTCCAACTACACCAAGCAAGGGACCAAGTAACCCGACAAGACGCCTTGCCGGGAGCTCAAGGGCGAGCGCACCCGCCAAGGACTCCGCCCGCCATGGCCTAGCTCCACGTCACCAAGCTGGTTCTCTACATCGGCTAGGTGGCGAGCGGGAAGGTGGTTAGGTGGAGCTGGTTAGGGCGCGTGGCAGCACGGAGGGATTTACAGTAGCTTTATCGACACCCGTCCCACGGCGTGGCGAAAGAATAGGAGGTAGCTGGTGAGGGAGTCCGGGACTAAGGGGTCTCGGGCCGACTCGGTGGGCCGCTCTGTGGCAATTGCAGGAAGGCCAAACTACATGACAACCCCATGCTCGGGAGGGAAGGCTCTGAAGACTTGGCGTGTCCTCCAAGTTTAGAAGAAGGA
This sequence comes from Elymus sibiricus, assembly GCA_039707655.1. NCBI lineage: Eukaryota > Viridiplantae > Streptophyta > Magnoliopsida > Poales > Poaceae > Elymus > Elymus sibiricus. The sequence continues at coordinate 134,304,289 of CM077669.1, forward strand.
ATGGGCGTATCTATGCCCGGATGGAAACCTATCATGTGTAACCCTAGGTACCCCTGGTGTCCATATAAACCAGGGGGCTTAGTTCATAGAGGACAAGTCAACTCATCTAGAGTTTTAGCTCGTTTGATCTCGAGGTAGATCGACTCTGTAACCATCATACTCGTCAATATAACCAAGCAGGACGTAGGGTTTTACCTCCTCAAGAGGGCCCGAACCTGGGTAAACATCGTCTCCTTCGTCCCCTGTTAACCATCGATCCCAGATCCATAGCTCGGGAACCCTACCCGAGATCCGCCGGTTTTGACACCGACATTGGTGCTTTCATTGAGAGTCCCGTTATGAGATCACCAGAGGATTGATGGCTCGCCTAATCATCAGGGAACAGGTCTATAACGAGGACACCTTTGTCCCTGGATAGACCTTCGCGTTCGGCAGGATTGTGCTGCATGCTGACCCGACCGGCCATCTTGGCCAGATCGGATGTTTCGCTCACGGTCAGGAGATCAGGTTCAGGAACCTAGAGTTCACTGTCGACTCCAGTGGCGATTTGTTTCTTACTAAGCCCTTGGTTTCGTCCGATGGGCCCGGAAATCCCGAAGCTTCAACTTCAGGTCCCCTATTCACCCCTGCCCTTGAGTCTATCCCCGCCGGAGGTTCGACCTTGAGCTCGGACATGGTGATAGCGCCCAAATACCAGGGTTCGGTTCTCGCCGAATATGCCCCTCACGAGGGCGCCCCGGAGTTCAGCTTCGAGCGCCCTCGGAAGATTGATCCGGTCGACCTCTCGGTATTGAACGAGGCACTGAACCGGATCCAGTCAATGACAATCGTGGACGACCCGACCTCGACCCATGTTCGGATCGGTCTGGAGGCCGGTCACGAGGAATTTTACGGCCCACCCACCACCCACTTAGTAGCCACTGTCGAAGATTTAACCGATATGTTGGACTACGCCTCCGAGGAGGCAGAAGACCTGAATGAAGAGGTGAGCGCTCCAACCCCTATCACTACTGGGCGGTGGATAGCCACCTCCACCTACGACGTCTATATGGTGGACACCCCCTATGATAGGGACAACCACACCCCCAAGAAGAACGGCGACAAATCCGGCGAAGTGCCGTTAAAGCGCCGGAAATAGTGGGTCCCCCCAGCTGCCCATGGTATTTTAAGCGCAAAGTTGTGCCTTCTAGGTACGTACCTTACAGGTAGCGGGGCCGTGCAGTGGGGGCGTATCCCTATTTGTGTTGAGCGGGGAATGGCTCCGGGAGATCGGGTTGACCTCGGACATGTTTGTTCGCCTGTCGCGTCTTGACGTCTGATTGGGGCCTCGGCGTCTCGATGCCGGACTGGAATTCGGCTGCTAAGGCCACTGTGTGTTCCTCAGACCGGAGGGAGCGCTCTGTATTGCCGTTGACAGTGATGACCCCCTTGGGTCCGGGCATCTTGAGCTTCAGATATGCGTAATGGGGAACGGCGTTAAAGCGAGCAAACGCTATACGGCCAAGCAGTGCGTGATAGCCGCTGTGGAAAGGGACAATGTCAAAGATCAAGTCCTCACTGCGGAACTTGTCGGGCGAGCCGAACACCACTTCCAAAGTTACGGTACCCGAGCTGCGGGCTTCAACACCAGGAATGACCACTTTAAAGGTAGTGTTGCTGGGTTTGATCCTTGACGGGTCAATACCCATCTTTTTCACCGTGTCTGAGTAAATCAGGTTAAGGCTATTTCCTCTGTCCATTAGGACTCTAGTGAGGTGGTACCCATCGATGATGGGATCTAAGACAAGGGTTGCCAAGCCTCTATGACGGATACTGGTCGGATGATCCCTACGGTCGAAGGTGATCAGGCAAGCCGACCATGGGTTGAACTTCGGGGCTATGGCCTCTACGGCGTAGACCTCCCGAAGGGTGCGTTTCCTCTCATTTTTTTGTATATGTGAGACGTATATCATGTTCACCATTTTTACCTCGGGAGGGAATTGCTTTTGTCCGCCATTGTTCGGGCCGCGAGGCTCTTCATCATCCTCGCTGCGCGGGCCCTTGCCTTGCTCCTTGGCTGCAAGCTTGCCAGCTTGTTTGAATACCCAGCAGTTGCAATTGGTGTGAGTGGCGGGTTTGTCTTGGGTGCCATGGATCTAGCAGGGCCTATCCATGATTTTGTCCAAGGCGGTAGGTCTGTCTCTATTTCCTTTAGAGAGTTTCTTCCGCTGTCCGGATTTTGAGTTGCGGAAGCTGGCATTTACGGCCGTGTCTTCCGCATCACCGTTGTTATGGCGGCGTTTGTTCTTGTTGCGCCGTGGCTTCCCGTTTCCGTCCCGAACTTCGGAGGTGCCAGGGTCCTCTGGGTTATGGCTTCGATGGGCTAGCCAATTATCCTCACCCGCGCAAAAGCGGGTCATGAGTGAGGTGAGGGCAGAATTGTTCTCGGCTTGTCCTGGCCGAGCTGACAAGCTAGCCATTCGTCCCGGATGTTGTGTCTGAACGAAGCTATTGCCTCGGCGTCCGGACAATCAACGATCTGGTTCTTCTTGGTCAGGAACCGGTTCCAAAATTGCCTAGCTGATTCGCTGACTTTTTGGACGACGTTACTCAGATCGGAGGAGTCCGGGGGCTGGACATAAGTGCGCAGAAAGTTAGGTCGGAAGGCAGCCTCGAGCTCTTCCCAGCTCCCAATGGAGTTTTCGGGGAGACTGTTTAACCAGTGTCGAGCGGGTCCTTTAAGTTTTAGTGGCAAGTACTTGATAGCGTGGAGATCATCGCCTCTGGCCATATGAATGTGGAGAAGGAAGTCTTCGATCCACACAACCGGGTATGTTGTGCCGTCATATGGTTCTATGTTTACGGGTTTGAACCCTTCGGGGAACTGGTGCTGCATAACCTCGTCTGTGAAGCATAGTGGGTGGGCAGCGCCTCTGACCCGGGCTACGTCACGCCGGAAATTGACTGTTGTTTGGGCTTGGTAATGTTCCCGGTCTCTGTGGTTGCGGTCAAGCCAAAATTGGTACTCGTCCCATCTAGCGGGGGAGTACCCTCTAGATCTGGCGCTTTAAGGGAAGGGAAGCCATCATGGGCACCGGGAAAGTGAACACCCCAGAAGACCTCGGCGACCTTGAAGCCCCCGAGCAGCCACTGGAGGACCCGAAGAGGCTCGTGGATCAGCATGACCCCGAGGACCTCAACGATTCCGAGGACGACAACTACCTCCCGCTGCCGAGGAGGAGGATAGCCTCAAAGCCGAAGACTTCACCATCCCCGAAAATCCGAAGGATCAGGAACGATTCAGGCGGCAGCTCATAGCCACCGCCCAGAGCCTAAAAGCAAAGCAGCAGCAGCTCAGAGCCGAACAAGATACCATCACGACAGATGGACTAAGGTCCTGGCAGCCGAAGAAGGGTCCGACACCGAGCGGCCAGACCAACACAAGAGCTACCCATGCCGGCGTCTACTACCGCAATTCTATGACGAGGCCTTCGAGCCCGAATCTCCCAGGCGTACTCCATACAACCAGCCGGACCGCCCCCTCGAGGACACGACAGGGCAGATGGAGATGCCGAGTATAGACCCGCGCTACCCCGCAGTTGAGGAAAGGGGCCGGCACAGTCCGAGGATCGACTTGACCTACGACAGGACCTGGACTATAGAGCAGGTCGCACTAGATCCATCTACGGATCTAGAGGGTACTCCCCCGCTAGATGGGACGAGTACCAATCTTGGCTTGACCGCAACCACAGAGACCGGGAACATTACTAGGCCCAAACAACAGTCAATTTCCGGCGTGACGTAGCCCGGGTCAGAGGCGCTGCCCACCCACTATGCTTCACAGACGAGGTTATGCAGCACCAGTTCCCTGAAGGGTTTAAACCCGTAAACATAGAACCATATGACGGGACAACAGACCCGGCTGTGTGGATCGAAGACTTCCTTCTCCACATTCATATGGCCAGAGGCGATGATCTCCACGCTATCAAGTACTTGCCACTAAAACTTAAAGGACCCGATCGACACTGGTTAAACAGTCTCCCCGAAAACTCCATTGGGAGCTGGGAAGAGCTCGAGGATGCCTTCCGACCTAACTTTCAGCGCACTTATGTCCGGCCCCCGGACTCCTCCGATCTGAGTAACGTCGTCCAAAAAGTCAGCGAATCAGCTAGGCAATTTAGGAACCGGTTCCAGACCAAGAAGAACCAGATCGTTGATTGTCCGGACGCCGAGGCAATAGCCTCGTTCAGACACAACATCCGGGACGAATGGCTAGCTTGTCAGCTCGGCCAGGACAAGCCGAGAACAATTCTGCCCTCACCGCACTCATGACCCGCTTTTGCGCGGGTGAGGATAATTGGCTAGCCCGTCGAAGCCATAACCCCGAGGACCCTGGCACCTCCGAAGTTCGGGACGGAAACGGGAAGCCACGGCGCAACAAGAACAAATGCCGCCATAACAACGGTGATGCGGAAGACACGGCCGTAAATGCCAGCTTCCGCAACTCAAAATCCGGACAGCGGAAGAAACTCTCTAAAGGAAATAGAGACGGACCTACCGCCTTGGACAAAATCATGGATAGGCCCTGCTAGATCCACGGCACCCAAGACAAACCCGCCACTCACACCAACCGCAACTGCTGGGTATTCAAACAAGCTGGCAAGCTTGCAGCCAAGGAGCAAGGCAAGGGCCCGCGCAGCAAGGATGATGAAGAGCCTCGCGGCCCGAACAATGGCGGACAAAAGCAATTCCCTCCCGAGGTAAAAACTGTGAACATGATATACGTCACACATATACCAAAAAAGGAGAGGAAACGCGCCCTTCGGGAGGTCTACGCCGTAGAGCCCATAGCCCCGAAGTTCAACCCATGGTCGGCTTGCCTGATCACCTTCGACCGTAGGGATCATCCGACCAGTATCCGTCATTGAGGCTCGGCAGCCCTTGTCTTAGATCCCATCATCGATGGGTACCACCTCACTAGAGTCCTCATGGACGGAGGAAATAGCCTTAACAGGATTTACTCAGACACGGTGAAAAAGATGGGTATTGACCCATCAAGGATCAAACCCTGCAACACTACCTTTAAAGGGGTCATTCCTGGTGTTGAAGCCCGCTGCTCGGGTACCGTAACTTTGGAAGTGGTGTTCGGCTCGCCCGACAACTTCCGCAGCGAGGACTTGATCTTTGACATTGTCCCTTTCCACAGGGGCTATCACGCACTGCTTGGCCGTATAGCGTTCGCTCGCTTTAACGCCGTTCCCCATTATGCAGATCTGAAGCTCAAGATGCCCGGACCCAAGGGGGTCATCACTGTCAACGGCAATACAGAGCGCTCCCTCCGATCTGAGGAACACACAGTGGCCTTAGCAGCCGAATTCCAGTCCGGCATCGAGACGCCGAGGCCCCAATCAGACGTCAAGACGTGACAGGCGAACAAACAAGTCCGAGCTCAACACGATCTCCCGGAGCTATTCCCCGCTCAACACAAATAGGGATACGCCCCCACTGCACGGCCCCGCTACCTGTAAGGTACGTACCAAGAAGGCACAACTTTGCGCTTAAAATACCATGGGCAGCTGGGGGGGACCCACTATCAAAAACCAAGTGGTCGGCTCGACCGAACTACTATCAAAACTGCGTCTTTGGACAAAACAGCAGGCGCCATCCAGGACCTCACAAGCGTCAAGCTCACACATGATACGACGATTTCCCGAGATCCTCTCTCAAAGGTCCGTTTGCCCATAGAAATCACCTTTAAAGGAGCGGCGGCGTATCAGGGCACATCGAGGACATCAAGCCGCCCATCGAAGACCCTGAGTAAACCTTTCCTTTGTAGAAATTTGTTTTTAAGAAAAATACCTGTAACAGTTGCTTCCGCAGTTTGAATTGTAAAAATTCATCATATATAAATATTATCCTTTACGGCCTTCTTACGTCATTTTATAAACTGTTTCCCACTCCCCTCCTCCAAAAGCAAAACTATTCGGTACATGTTAGATGCAACAGGCTAATAGACTGGGGCTTTGACTATAAAACTCGCCCCAAGCATCTGTCGGCGTTCTGGGAACGGGGGTACCCAGACCTGCCAGCCTATGGCTCAGGACAAGGCCCACCTCACGAGCCAAGCATGGCCTGGCGTGGCCCCACTCAAGGCAAGGCCCTCGCGAGGACCCGAGCTCGCGAGGGAAGCAGCACCAAGACCAGCAAGGATGGGCCTCCTCAGGCCCCCTCCGGAGCGGCGGAGATCTCTATGCAGAACCCGGCCTCAGGAGTCAAGGATGATGCAAGGAGGGACAGGCAGGCGCCAGCGTGCCAGGCGGAGCAGTTTCCCCTTTGGTGCAAAGGGAGCAAGGACGTACGCGGGTTCCCAAAGCGCCACCCAAAGGTTTCCATTCCGGTGCAACAAGACCACGACCACGAGCCCCGCAGGACGGACGTCATCGCCGAGCCCACCTTTGCATCATCGACAGCCACTTTGCAGGCGAAGACCACCTTTGGACAGGGCGGGGATGTACTCCTGTCCCCCTTCGAATTTGGCCGTTGTGGGATCCCTTCCCGCCATTGCGATAAGGGAAGAGGACCTGGGCCGCGGCTATATATAGAGGCTAGGTAGCACCGTAGAAGAGGGAGAACAACGGAGACAAGAACGGAGAGGCAACAAGAAAGGTAGAGAGCCAAGAACACCACTCGAGCGCCCTCACGAGGCTCCTTGCCACCGTACTAGTTCATCCACCACACCTCCTCGTGAGGCAATCCATCAAAGCAGGAGTAGGGTATTACGCTTCACAGCGGCCCGAACCTGGGTAAACCATCGTGTGCATTTGCTTCCTCGTCATCATGCGAGTTCTTCGTAGAAATCATCGAGTAGCGAGCTAGGTAGGGAGAGGCTGCAGGGGATCTACGCACATGCCCCTGTGTTCGAACTTCTTGGGGTTTTGCGGAGCCCGAAATCCGACATTTGGCACGCCAGGTAGGGGGCATGTCAAAGTCTTCTTCAAGCCTCGCTCTTTCCCCACTTCACCGCTCCGATGGCTGGCACCCGACAAGCTTCCTCCGGCCATGGCGGATCCGTCTTCACCAACCCCACCGCTGCAGACCGAGACCCACGCCCCAGCGGCACGACATTGGGCGGTCAGTATCAAGCTTGGGGGCTTCGACGCATGGGCCGACCACATCGTTGAGCTGGTCGCCGTCGCGTGGAGGGACATGGCCCCCCGTTCTTCTTCACAACCGCAGGCGTCAGGCGCCGGGGGCTCGCTCGCCGCACCTGTCGCCCCGCCCGCCGGTGGCGTGCCCCCTCGGGCCCAGGACGAACCTGAGCAAGGCCCGCCGCACGCCATGCTCCTTCTCCTCTGAATTCCAGTCACGGGTTTCGGGGTGCAGCCCGGCCCCGACGATGGAGCCTACGGAGGGAACAATGGGACGCCCCGCGCGCGCACTGACACGCGCCCTCGTGACCCTGTGGATCGTCAACAGCCTGGGTTGACCAGGCAGGAGCGCGCAATCCTGCGCAGGGAGCAGGCGGCGTAGGCGTCCGGACAAGCAAGCAACCACATCGAAGGCGCATCGGATCACCAAGGAAGCAATCCACGTTAGGAAACGCGTGGCCCACCCAACGGCGGTGGCAGAGGTAAGCAACTTCGGGCTGAGGCTCATCGCAGGAGGGTCTCCGGGTTGCGCTCACAGGGCGGCGCCCCGCCAGACGGCTCAGGAGGGGAACCGGGCCCTTACGTAGAGCCCTATGTACCAAGCTACGTCGTACCTCCGGACGGTGGGATGGATCAGGCGCCTGTCGCATGCGCCAACGCCCCCCAAGAGTAGGGGGTACCCTGGGCGTCCTCCCCGAGCCGGGCCTGGGGGCTTCCACCGACGGAGCACCCAGCTTGGACAACGCGAGCAGGAGAAAGAGGGAGGATGCCCCCGGGCCCGCGGGGCACGGCGCAAGCCGTCGCCCTCACGAGCAAGCAACACCGAGCCAAGCCCCGAGGCCTCAGGAGTAACGGCCTGGGGGGGAGTAGCAGGACACAAGTAGCGCGGGCCACCCGCGGCAACTGGAGTGCCGGCACGGCCTCGGGAGGCTGGGTCTCACGAGGCCCTCAAGACTCTGTCCGGTCAGCGCCCTGACGCTTCACGAGGCGGCTTCATCAACAAAACACCTTTATGGCTGCGCCGGATGCATTGTGCTCATGTTTGGGCCGCGAGAGCGCAATCCTGCAGCTACGCGGGGAACAATGCATTCGGGTTTGGGTCATAGAGGCGCGCAACCGAGCAGAAATGCACAGGATGGCTCTTGACGGAGTTGGGAGCAACCGGACCGTGCGCCTGGGGGTTTGCCCAGCTATCTTTGGCCATGACACTCTCACGTAATAATGAGTGGGATGTATACGCCCGGAGCCCCCCGAGGACGCGGAGGGGTTCCATCCCACGCCCAAGTGGAAGCCCCATGCTCCGTGCTGGCGGACAACACTGCCCACCAATGGCTATGCCCACGCAACGTGGATGCCCTACGCTCCGCGCTGGGGGAAGACGAAGGCGAAGACTAGCCTAGGTGCCGGACGCGGCAGTTGCTTGCTTCTTTTTGGTGTTCGAATTGCCACTTTTTGGAATGAAGTTTGAGAATTTCGGAACTCTATTTTTAAAATAAAAAGGGGCGGGGACTTTTCTCTCATCGTTCTCTCGTTTTTCCGGTCTTGGAGTCTCTTTCTCTGAATTGGTGCTTCGCAAGGGCCCGTGTGCTCCGGCCCTCCCCGAGGCGCCTCGGAGCTGGATAGCAAGGCCCTGTCGCCTCAGGGACTAGCATCTTTTGGCGGTCGACCCCCCTCGGGGGCACCGACCACAGTGCGGCACCGCAACATGGAGCCTCGGGAGGACCCAGTGCCTCCTGAGGCAGCAGCCGGCAGGACGGAATGGGGGTCGCTCGAGCGTCAAGGGGGGCTCCTGAGCAGCACGCCTCAGGAGCCTTACCGGTCATATAGACACTCGCCCCTTGATGTCGTCCTGGCGATCCGGTCGGCATCAAGGGTGTCGAGGCCTCTCCCCGTAGTCGCGTCCTGGTGATCCGGACGTCGCTTACGGGGACAATGAAATGTGCGGGACTGGGACCTGCCGACGTAGAGCTGCTTGAGCGTCAAAGGGGGCTCTTGAGCAGCGCGCCTTAGGAGCCTTACCGGTCATATAGCCATTTGCCCCTTGATGTCGTCCTGGCGATCCGGTCGGCGTCAAGGGTGTTGAGGCCTCACCCCGTGGTTGCGTCCTGGTGATCCGAACGTCGCTTACGGGGGAGAAGGAAATGTGCGGGCCTGGGACCTGCCGACGTAGAGCAATGCTTGAGTGTTGAGTGGGGGGGGTTTCATGGGCACCGCGCCCCGGAAACCTCAGTAAACATGTGGCTCCGTGCCCCCTGGTCGCATCCAGGTGACACGGACGCTCCAGTGGCGGCCGAGGCCTCGCCCCTTTTGGACTCGTCCAGGTGATCTGGACGCACCAATGGTGGGCGAGGTCTGCTCATGGTTGAGTCCCGCGGACACAGAGCACCGAAAGGGGCCCCCAAACCATCCCACAAGCAAGGAGGAAGCGCCCCAGGTGGGATCGCGGACTATCTGGACAACCCGGCCGCACCTCGCGACGCACGAGATCGTCACCGCCCTACAAGCTAAGTACACTACCGAACCAAGCAAGAGCCTCCTGATCTAATGGCGGCCCGAGGACGGGATAAGGGTTGTGCGCACTAATGTGAAGATGCAGGTACTGCAGGCCACCACGCGCGGCTATCGAGGTCCCAGAGGCCTGAGGCGCTTGGAAAAATAGCGCGAGGGGAGGGACCCTGGCGCGACGAGCAACAAGGCCACTGTCGGCGTTCTGGGAACGGGGGTACCCAGACCTGCCAGCCTGCGGCCCAGGACAGGGCCCACCTCACGAGCCAAGCATGGCCTGGCGCGGCCCCACTCAAGGCAAGGCCCTCGCGAGGACCCGAGCTCACGAGGGAAGCAGCACCAAGACCAGCAAGGATGGGCCTCCTCAGGCCCCCTCCGGAGCGGCGGAGATCTCTATGCAGAACCCGGCCTCAGGAGTCAAGGATGACGCAAGGAGGGACAGGCGGCCGCCAGCGTGCCAGGCGGAGCAGTTTCCCCTTTGGTGCAAAGGGAGCAAGGACGTACGCGGGTTCCCAAAGCGCCACCCAAATGTTTCCATTCCGGTGCAACAAGACCACGACCACGAGCCCCGTAGGACGGACGTCATCGCCGAGCCCACCTCTGCATCATCGGCAGCCACTTTGCAGGTGAAGACCACCTTTGGACAGGGCGGGGATGTACTCCTGTCCCCCTTCGAATTTGGCCATTGTGGGATCCCTTCCCGCCATTGCGATAAGGGAAGAGGACCCGGGCCGCAGCTATATATAGAGACTAGGCAGCACCGTAGAGGAGGGAGAACAACGGGGACAACAACGGAGAGACAACAAGAGAGGCAAAGAGCCAAGAACACCACTCGAGCGTCCTCACGAGGCTCCTCACCACTGTACTAGTTCATCCACCACACCTCCTCGTGAGGCAATCCACCAAAGTAGGAGTAGGGTATTACGCTTCGCAGCGGCCCGAACCTAGGTAAACCATCGTGTGCATCTGCTTCCTTGTCATCGTGCGAGTTCTTCGTAGAAATCATCGAGTAGCAAGCTAGGTAGGGCGAGGCTGCAGGGGATCTTCACACACGCCCCTGTGTTCGAACTTCTTGGGGTTTTGCGGAGCCCGAAATCCTACAACATCATCCCGGCATTATCTTCTACATGTCCGGCGTCTCAGATATTGCATTATATGAATCGGTTCCTAATTATGTCTTGGGTCAAAGGTTGGGTTGCCCGACTCCTGTGTTTACCCTCTTACGTTCTGCTCGTTCGGCTAAAAGGGTAAAGGGAGAACCACTGCGATTGTATTTCCAGCTCTCCTGGTCAAGTACCTCAGTGGAGAAAGCCGAAAACCGACTGTCATAATGAGCGAGAACCGATCTGCGATCCGAGCACAAGTGTCGAACTCAAAATCGATGGAGGTTATTCCATGTCCTACGAGGGGTTTGTACCTTCACAAACCATGTGGTAATGGTCTTAACCTCGGTATATCCGAATATCACAAAATACTGGGGGCTAGTAAACAGCCCCCGCAGTCAAGCTCCTACGAGTAAGTGAAAGCACTAAAGCCACATAGTCCGATTGCCTTGTTCCCCTCTCGCACCACCGCCTCCGCGCGCCGATATTTCGGCTAAGGGTAATGTTGCGGAGCTCAAAACACCTCTTGTAATATTTACACAGGGGCTGAAGCCGACGATTGGCAACTTTCAGTTTAAATGGCCACACAGGAGTCAAAATAATTCAAATCTTAAAAGCATGATACATCATGCATACGCATTGTAAAGCGAAATATTCATTGGGTACATAATAATATGCTCATTCATAAATTACATCCTTAGAGCATTCGGCCTCTATGGCCCGAGCGCCATCCATCACGATGGGGAAGTACAGCTCGGGATGCCTATGCCCCTTTCCTGGAGGTGGAGGTGCGGTGGCCATCTCGACCGGCTTGATCTTCGGCCAGGGCACCATGGTCTTTGCAAAGGCCATCCGAGCCCCCTCGATATAGGCGGAACGCTTCAGGAATTCAATCCGAGCCGCGGCATCACACAACTTCTGCACCAAGCCGAAGTAACTGTTCAACAATGGCTCTGTCGGCCATAGCCAGATGCAAAGCTCTTTCATGGCGGGCTCCGCCATCCTGTGCAGTTCCATCAACTACTTCATCTGCTTGCTGAGGAGAGGAGGTTGCTCGGGGGTTTGAAATTGCGCCCAGAACAGTCTAGGCTCAACATCCCCATCCCGCGTCGCATAGTACCGAGCCGCGTCCGTCGCCCTCCTCGGGAGATCCGTAAAGGCGCTTGAGGAACGCCACACCCGTGTGAGCGACGGAAACCTGTTACCACCAAAGGCACATTGCAGTAAGTACGGCTTACCATCTGCGATTAGCCTGACTTGGCAGAGTTCTTCTTCATATAACCGCCTATCTACCCGCTCCGCCTTAATCTTTTCGGACAGCGAGGATAGCTCGGCGGCTTGGTCCTTGTTCTTTTGCTCAAGGGCCTCACACTTAGTGCTGGTATCCTTGAGCTCCTGCTACACCTCGGATACCCGAGCTTCATGCTTGTCGCTATCGGCCTTCACCGACGACAGCTCGGCAGACGCCTGTTCGGCCAGCGCCTTATGATCCGCGGCCTCCTGCCTCGCTTTCTTTAACTCCGCCTTGAGGTTCTCGACCTCCGTGGTAGTGGCTGTAGTCATAATGGATAACCAAGACTCAGTGACAAGACCCCGAAACAACTTCAATTAATAAGGATAATAGTGGCCAAGGCGGCACAATTCGGACTAACCTTGCGCTTCATCAAACTGTTTGTTGAGGCGGTCTAGTTCCTCATCGGAGCTCTTGAGCTCCCAATTCAGCTCGGCCAGCTCCATGGCATTGGTGGCCACTGCCGAAGACGTGGCCTACAAAACACCTTACTTATGTTAAACTCCCGAGCTATCGGCTGTAGACCCTCTACTAAATTTTTCCCAAACCTGCCAGAGTCTCAGAGGCCACAATTCACGTGTTTTCAATCATTTGTGCCTTTTTGCTATTTGACCCCCATGTGAGTTTTTCAAACTCACCCACGGCTCGGGAGCTACTGTGCTTACAGGGGTTTTATAAACCTTATAAATTAACTTTTTCTGGGAAAAAGAGTATTACATGGCTTACCTTGAAGCCTGTCAAGAGACCATTGAAGGCCTCCTTTAGTCCGTTATCAACAGACGGAATGCCTCGTAAAACTGCACCCATAAGGGCGCGTTGATCTTCGGCAAGGGAGGAGTGATGTCTACTACGCAACTTTATTCTTGTAGACTCGTGTTGGGCCTCCAGGCGCAGAGTTTTGTAGGACAGTAGCAATTTTCCCTCAAGTGGATGACCTAAGGTTTATCAATCCGTGGGAGGTGTAGGATGAAGATCGTCTCTCTCAAACAACCCTGCAGTCAAATACAAGAAATCTCTTGTGTCCCCAAAACACCCAATACAATGGTAAATTGTATAGGTGCACTAGTTCGGCGAAGATATGGTGATACAAGTGCAATATGGATGATAGATATAGGTTTTTGTAATCTGAAAATATAAAAACAGCAAGGTAACAAATAGTAAACAGCAAGCACAACAGTATTGCAATGCTTGAAAACAAGGCCTAGGGTTCGTACTTACGCTAGTGTAATCTCTCAACAATGGTAATATAATTGGATCACATAACCATCCCTCAACGTGCAACGAAGAATCACTCCAAAGTTCTTATCTAGTGGAGAACATAAGAAGAAATTGTTTGTAAGGTACGAAACCACCTTAAAGTTATCCTTTCCGATCGATCTATCCAAGAGTTCGTACTAAAATAACACCAAGTTATCCTTTCCGATCAATCTATCTAGAGTTCGTACTAAAATAACACCATATGATACACATCAACCAACTCTAATCTCACCTAGAACTCCAATGTCACCACAAGTATCCATGAGTTAATTATACAATACGCATCAAACAATTTCAGATTCGTAATACTCAATCCAACACAAAGAACCTCAAAGAGTGCCCCAAGATTTCTAACGGAGAAAGTAGGATGAAAACATGCATCAACCCCTATGCATAGATTACCCCAATGTCACCTCGGGAATCCACGAGTTGAGTGCCAAGACATAGATCAAGTGCTCTCAAATCCATAAACGTATTCAATCCGGTACTAACAAAATCTCAAAGGGAAAACTCAATTCATCACAACAAGATAGAGAGGGGAAAACACCATATGATCCAACTATATTAACAAAGCCCGCGATACATCAAGATCGTGACATCTCAAGAACACGAGAGTTGGAGAGAGATTGAACACATAGCTACTCGTACAAACCGTCAGCCCCGAGGGTAGACTACTCCATCCTCATCATGGACTCCGCCCGGATGATGAATATGGCCACCGAAGATGATCTACCCTCTCCGACAGGGTACTGTTTTCTCTCTAGATTGGTTTTTCACCGATACAGAGGCTTTGCAGCGGCGGAACTTCCCGTCTAGGGTTATTTCTGGAGGTTTCTCAATATATAGGATTTTTGGGCGTCGGTTTCACGCGAAGTTGGGCCACGAGTGGACCACAAGACACCATGGCGCGCCAGAGGGGCCTGTAGCGCCCTAGTGGGTTGTGCCCACCTCGTGGCTCTTCTGGCCCTCCAATGAAGCTTCTAGTGCCTCTTTTGTTCCAAAAAAATCGTCAAAAAGTTTCGTTGCATTTGGAGAACTTTGATTTCTGCACAAAAAACAACACCACGGTAGTTTTGCTGAAAACAACATCAGTCCGGGTTAGTTCTAAATAAATCATGTAAAGTTCATCAAAACCATATAAAAATATTGTAAACATAGGTGAATATGGCATGAATACTTCATAAATTATCGATACGTTGGAGACGTATGAAGGAGCTGGTCAGAGCCTCCTCCTAACGGTCGGCCACCCAGTCGCGGCCCGCTCTGTCACGCGCGACGCTGGTGGTGGTACCTCCGCCCTCCTTTCTTGGGAAGGTAGGGTCGACAATTTCGGAGGCATAGAGTGCTCCGGAACCGTCGGCAGAGAGGGCTCGGATGAACCAGGTCCCCCCTCTTTGTTTGCCAGGAGGGGTTCCTCCCCCTGGTCTTTGGTAGCCGAGGTATTAACCTCCGCCATTTCGTCGTCACCCCCGCCCCCGGTGTTCGGCCCAGGTGGGGTCTGGCGGGATAGTGTAGGACCAAAAGTATGTCTAGAGGGGGGGTGATTAGAGTACTTGACCAAATAAAATTTCTACCTTTTTCCCAAATTTTTATAGTTTGCAGATTTGAACATTCATGGCAAGTCAAGTACACCCTACACATGCATGTCTAAGAGTATGGCAGCGGAAAGTAACAACAAGCATGAGTAGAAAGGAAGGGTAGGAGGATCAAACGCAATTGTAGACACGATGATTTTTCCCGTGGTTCCGATAGGTGGTGCTATCGTACGTCCACGTTTATGGAGTCTTCAACCCACTTAGGGTAACGGTCGCGAGAGTCCACGGAGGGCTCCACTCATAAGGGTCCACGAAGTAGCAACCTTAACTATTCCATAACGGCTTCCGTCCACGAAGGACTAGCCTCACTATGGGTAGATCTTCACTAAGTAGGCGATCTCCTTGCCCTTACAAACTTCTTGGTTCAACTCCACAACACGAAGTAGGAGGCTCCCAAGCGACACCTAACCAATCTAGGAGGCACCACCCTCCAAAAGGTAATAGGCTCGGCAATGACGATGAACTCCTTGCTCTTGTGCTTCAAGATGATAGACTCCTCAACACACAATCACTCTCTCACAGATTTGGCTTGGTGGAAGAGATGGGATTGGTGGAAAGCAACTTGGGGAGGCTAGAGATCAAGATTCATATGGTTGGAATGGAATGGCATGATCTCAACACATGAGTAGGTGGCTCTCTCTCAGAAAACTGGATGGGGCAAGTATGGAATAGTTCTGAGTGCTTCTCTCACGAGTGGGTGGTGGAGAAGGGGTATATATAGGCATCCCCAAAAATCCAACCGTTACACACAAAATGACCAACTCGGTGACACCGATGTGTTAATCTCGGTGGTACCGAAGTGACCAAAAGGTGGCAACTTTTGAATCTCGGTGAGACCGATATAAAACTCGGTTGCACCGATAAGGTGACCAACGATCAGATTGCCCAATCTCGGTGACGCCGATCCAACAATCTCGGTGGTACCGATATTGTGAAACTGCGTAACAGAAAGTTGGCAACCCAAACTCGGTGGCACCGAAGCAGAATCGGTTGCACCGAAAAGCTAGGGTTTGGCTAAGGTCTGTCTGAGTATGGGAATCGGTGGCACCGAGTGGAAAGTGTTGGTTGCACCGATTTTGGATATTTGACTTTGGACAGACTTTTGTGGAAGAGCTTGTGGGTGTTTTTGGTGACTATCACTTGTGCACGTATGAGCATTTTGTTCACCAACAGTACCTTACCCCCTTTTAATAGTATTGGCTTTCCTATGGACTCAAAGTGATTTCTCACAAAGTAAAATGTCGAGTCCTCTTGCTTGAAGCTTTGCCAATCCATTTCCTTGCATCTTGGGGTATTTCCACAATCTCCACAAACCTTTTGCCAATCCTATCATTGAACTTTTCCTGAAATATACTTAGTGGAAACATTAGTTCAATGACTTATATGTTGTTATTAATTACCAAAACCACCAAGGGAGCAAATGTGCTTTCAGATAGCACCTCCACGGTCTCCTCGGTGGCCTGAGGAGGAGAGGGACGTGACACTGTCCCGCTCTCTGCCAGCTCAGCGGGCAGAGATTCCCCCTCGGATACCTGATCGGTGGGGAGGTTGCGGGGTGGGCTGCAACATGAAAGACACTCATCCTGTTAGTGGCAAAATGCTGCACGAACGTACCATAAGATGTTCGGATTAAATACCTCTGGGCTGGATCCTCCTCTGCGTCGGCAGACGCCGCCCTCTTCCTTGTCTGGGGGGAGTCCACCTCCCCCTTCCTCTATGTGCTCCTCCTCGTGAGCAGAGGAGGCCTGGGTCTCCCCGGACCTAGTGTCCGAAGGACCTCTTGGGCGAAGGCTCTCTCGGACCTCCTTCTTCTCGCCTTTCTTCTTCTCCTCCTTCTCTGGCGCCGAGTATGGCGCCATGACCAGCATCGCCGTCAATAGGGCCGACCTGGGGTCTTCGGGCAATGGGGCTGGACCATTAATCTGTAGGGCCTTGTCCAGCCAGTTCTATGAAGGCGAGGAAGAAGGGGTTAAATTCCTTACTAAAAGGTAGAGCCCGAGAATAAAAATAAAAACTTTGTTATGCCTTGGTAGGAGGGTTTTAGGCGTCCAAGCCGGGCTCTCCCTCCTCAGCTGGCCAGTCCTTCTGTGGCTTGAACAGCGTCTTCCACAGCTTGTCATGGGTAGTGCGGTAAAGCTGGCGCACGGTGGCAGGGTCATCAAGCTTGTAGGCCCACATTGGGGTAGCCCGGTGCTAGAAGAGAAGGAGACAGCGGCGGAGCGTGACCCGGACTACGTTGGTCAGCTCGACGTTCGCCTCTATCATCTGTGTAATACGTTTCTGTAGCGCCTTCACCTCCGTAGCCGATACCAGTCAAGGCATTTCTTGATCGACGAGGTCACCCTCATAGGGGGTCCGGATCTGAACTCGGAGGGTGCCGCCCAGTCTGTGCCTCGTGGTTCAGTGATGTAGAACCATTCTTTCTGCCAGACCTTGACGGTGTCGATGAAGGTGCCCTCCGTCCACTCGACCCGTGGAAGTTTGCTAATCACCGTCCCTCCACAATCCGCATGCTGGCTATTGACAGTCTTTGGCTTGACGTTGAAGACCTTTAGCCACAGGCCGAATGCGGCTGGACCCGCAAGAAGGCCTCGCAAACGATGATGAAGGCCGAGATATGCATGATGGAGTTTGGGGGGAGATCATGAAAATCTAACCCATAAAAGAACATTAAGCCCCTTACAAAGGGGTGCAGCGGGAAGCTCAGTCCCCGGATGAAGTGGGGAATGAACACCACTCGCTCTCCCGACTTCGGCGTAGGAACCACTTGGCCAGCCTCTGGGGTGCGGTGGACGATGTTGACCGGGAGGTAGCCGGCGTGCTTCAGCTCCCAGATGACATTGTCGGTGACACAAGAAGCCTCCCACTTGCCCTGGGAACCTGAACCGGCCATGGCCGAGCTTGGGGAGGGGGTGGCTTGGGGGGAACTGAAGGAGGATTGGATCTGTGCGCTTGGAGTGAAGGAGGTCGAGAGGGCGAGCTTGAATCTGAGGAGCGTATGGAGGCCTTGGGGATTTTCTCCCTTTTATGGGAGGCCATAATACCAAGAGCCCTCTTACTGCGCCGTGGACTGCGTCGTTTCCCGAAGCAACCATGCCGTTATGCGCGTGTGGGATAACCCAGATCATTAATCGTATCCCGTGAAAAATGGAGCACGATCTTCATGTTGATAAGATGTGCCAATGATGGGGCGGCCTCGTACCACGAATCAAGTTTTTATAACTAGCTAAGTGGCCGCGGCCTGTCCTAACTTTTCGTCAGAAAAAGTTGCCAGGTAAGGCACTGTTCATACTCAAGCGTTTGGCCTTCGAGGCTAAGCGATGTATGTTCGGAAAGCAGGGTGTCATCGGCGGCCGAACTGGGATCAGCCTAGTATAAAGGGGAGAATAAGAACTCACCCCGCAAGCCAGATACTTTGGACGTACGAAGCAACTAAGTTTCATGAAGCCCGGCATTGGAGGCTAGTTCGGGGGCTACTGAGGGAGTCCGGGACTAAGGAGTCCTCGGGCCGTCGGCTCAGCTCCGGTGGGCCGACTCGTTGGGCCACTCTGTGGCAATTGCAGGAAGGCCGAACTACAGGACAACACCATGCTTGGGAGGGAAGGCTCCGAAGACTTGGCGTGTCCTCCAAGTTTAGAAGAAGGAATGGGCGTATCTATGCCCGGATGGAAACCTATCGCATGTAACCCTAGGTACCCCTGGTGTCTATATAAACCAAGGGCTTAGTTCGTAGAGGACAAATCAACTCATCTAGGGTTTTAGCTCGTTTGATCTCGAGGTAGATCGACTCTGTAACCATCATACTCATCAATATAATCAAGCAGGACGTAGGGTTTTACCTCCTCAAGAGGGCCCGAACCTGGGTAAACATCGTCTCCTTCGTCCCCTATTAACCATCGATCCCAGATCCATAGCTCGGGACCCCCTACCCAAGATCCGCCGGTTTTGACACCGACCGCTGGGCGGACAACGCAGAAGGAGATGCGGTCCTTGCCGGGAGACGTCGCCAGCTTGACACCTCACGGCGCATTCAATGCGCCTGTCCTAGTCCATCAGGGTTAGGTATTTCCCAATACCACCTCTGCTGACACTCTGGCAGAAAGCAGTACCCACTGTTTACCAGATGTAAAGACCATTTTGCCACTGTGGTAACCCCTTGTCTATAAAAGGAGGCCCATGGCTACACGTGTAGCTGCACTCCCGAGGCACCTCTTGCCGGGGTTGTTGCGCCCTGTACTGTGAATACTCATAAACCACCAAAACACATGACGTATGGTTTTACCTTCCCGGCGGCCCGAACCTGTCTAAACCCTCGCGTATGCAGGAATCAGTGATGCTCTTTGCGTGTTAGAGCCCTCATAGTCGAACCACGAAGGGGCCTTGCCAACCCCATAGATCGTCGTACCCCGACATCTTTGGCGCGCCAGGCAGGGTGTTCTCTTGCGTGAACCTTCGCTGATCTCTGCGCATCTTCATCAGCAGCTTCATCGACGCTGATGGCCCCTGATACTCGTGATCTGCGTTG
The DNA here is from genome assembly GCA_039707655.1 of Elymus sibiricus. Taxonomy (NCBI): domain Eukaryota; kingdom Viridiplantae; phylum Streptophyta; class Magnoliopsida; order Poales; family Poaceae; genus Elymus; species Elymus sibiricus. The sequence continues at coordinate 134,323,692 of CM077669.1, forward strand.
AGTTTTCTATGAAGAGGAACGGGTAATTGCAGCACAAAGTGGGTAAGTATTTCCCTCAGTTATGAAACCAAGGTTTATCGAACCAATAGGAATACCAATCCTCAACCGTCTTCAGCGGCTACACACAAAAGAACAAACAACTTGCACCCAACGCCGGCAAGAGGGTTGTCAATCCCCTTGATCTCGTTATTTGCAAGCAATTGAGTTGTGTAGATAATTGTAAAGTGCCAAATGAAATAAAAGGTAATAAATAAGAGCAATGTAATGATAGCGTTTGTGAATATATAAGTGAATAGACCCGGGGGGCGTAGAGTTCTCTAGTGCCATCTCTCATAAGCAAAGCATACAATGGGTAAACAAATTACTGTTGGGAAATTGATAGAAAAGAGAATAGTTATGCGATTTTCACGGCAATGATCGTGTGTGTATAGGCATCACGTCCATAAGCAAATAGGTTGACTCCTGCCTGCACCTATTACAATTACTCCACCCATCGACCGCTATCCAACATGCATCTAGAGTATTAAGTAAAACAGAGTAATGCTTGGAGAACATTGACATGATGTAGACAAAGTAAACTCAATCAATATGAATAAACCCCATCGTTTTATCCTTAGTAGCAGCAACACAAAGACGCAACTTGTCACCTTCTGTCACTGGGATATAGAAACTCGCCAGGATGAACCTACTACAATGCACCACTCTCACCGAAGAAATATCAATCTAGTTGGCCAAACTATCTCAATAGATCGGAGAGCATTACGAAGCTATGATGATCATGCAAATAAGAATCATAGTAATCATATTTGACTCAAATAATTTTCATGAATAATCTGAACATAAACTCACAATTTATAGGATCCCAAGAAAACACATCATACAAAGGGATTACATCATATAGATCAAGGCAAAGATGCGATGAACATTGTATTGAAGATCGAGAGAGAGATTGCCATCTAGGTACTACCTACGGACCCGTAGGTCTGTGGTGAACTACTCACACATCATGGTGAGGGCAGCAAGGTTGATGAAGAGGCCCTCCGTGATCGATCTCCCCTCCGGCAGGGTGCTGGAACGGAGGTGTAGATGGCCTCCCGTCAGAACAGAGACTTGCGGCGGCGAAAAAGTGTTTCGGGAGCGCTTCTGGTGTTTTTAGGGTAGATGTCAATTTATAGGCCAGAGAACGACGTCGGGAGACGCACCAGGGGGCCACCACATATCTGGCTGTGCCCCCCTGGTGGCGCGATGGGATATGTGGTGGGGCCCTGGTGCACCTTTCGGCCTTCCTCCAAAGCTTCTAGGTCTTGTATTGGTCCAGAAAAAATCGTCAAAAAGTTTTGTGGCAATTGGACTCCATTTGGCACTGTAAGTCTAAAAAGGCAAAAACACACAGAAAACAGGAACTGGCACTGGGCACTGGGTCAATAGGTTACTGCTCAAAAATATTATAAATTGGTAAATAAATACCCAAAAAGTATCCTGGAATGATAATATATTAGGATGGAACAATCAAAAATTATAGATACGTTGGAGACGTATCAGCATCCCCAAGCTTAATTCCTGCTTGTCCTCGAGTAGGTAAATGAGAAAAATAGAATTTTTGATTTGACATGCTACCCATTATGTAATCTTTGGTATGTATGTTCATTGAGAAATGATGAATTAACAAACAACAACATAGTAATATTTATAAGTATAGGAAACAAAATCATTGATTTTTCAAAGTACACGATCCTAAAAGAATGTTTACGCCTACTCATCTTATTATATTAGCAAGGCATGACTCCATCTTCACCACATAGATACAAATGTTAAGCACAACGGTGTCCAAGTCAGGCTATTGGATCGCACTTTTTCAATATGCATCAACTTTTTATTCTTCATGCAATACATGAGCGTGAACCATTGGACATAGCATATAGGTGGTATAGAATATGATGGTAGGTATCAAAGGGGTAAAACGTGGAGAAGATAGTCTCACATCAACTAGGCGTACCAACGAGCTATGGAGATGCTCATCGATAGATGTCAATGCAAGGAGAAGGGATTTCCATGCAAATGATGCACTAGAGCTATAAGGGTATGAAAGCTCAACTGAAGCTAAGTGGGGTGTGCATCAAACTTGCTTGCTCATGAAGACCTCGGGCATTTGAGGAAGCCCGTCATCGGAATATACAAGCCAAGTTTATTATATGAAAAGGTATTTCCCACTAGCATATGAAAGTGTCAACACAAGAGACTCTCTATATGAAGAACATGGTGCCACTTTGAGGCACAAGTGTGGTAAAGGATAGTAGAAAAGTCCCTTCTCTCTTTTCTCTCATTTTTTATGGTGGTTTTTTTTTCTTTTTGACTCCCCGATTTTCTCTTTTTTTATATGGTGGGCTCATTTGGCCTCCCCCATTTTTATTTCATTTTTCGTCCGGAGTCTCATCCCGACTTGTGGGGTAATCATAGTCTCCATCATCCTTTCCTCACTTGGACAATGCTCTATTAATGATGATCATCACACTTTTATTTATTTACAACTCAACATGAAGGACTCATAGGAAGATATGACTCTGAATGAATGCCTCTAGCTGTGTACCAGGATGTGCAATGATCTAGCGTGACATTATCAAAAATATGATGAACGGTGGCTTTGCCACAAATATTATGTCAGCTCTATATGATCATGCACAGCATTATGATGATGAACGAACTAGTCATGTGAAATGACGATGAAATTGCATGGCAATATATCTCGGAATGGCTATGGAAATGCCATAATAGATAGGTATGGTGGCTGTTTTGAGGAAGATATAATGAGGCTTATGTGCAATAGAGCGTATCATGTCACGGGGTTCGGATGCACCGGCGAATATTTGCACGGATCCTCGAGGTGAGAATGGGCTATGCACGGTACCGAAGAGGCTAGCAAATATGAGAAGGTGAAGATGCGTATGTCCATGGTGTCACATTAGTCATAAATAACTCACATGCTTATTGCAAAGTTTTATTAGTTTTATCACTAATCAAAGTACTCCTCGCATGCCCCGAGGGAGGAGGTTGGTAGGAGTTAACCATCGTGTACGCCCGACTTGAAACAACACTAGGATTTCAACGAGGAATATAAATGCTCACACATCATCACCATGCCTCTTTAATTTTTGGATGAATAACAAGTTAACACTTGTTAATCTCGACACTTCTATGAATCAACAATTTTGGACTCGCACCTTTTCATATTACTACATCAATGTCATTAACCCACAACTTCTCTATATGTGTTACACGATGGTTTTGATTATCATTCATTGAATACCTAATATTCTTGGACTAGTCTTATGACCCATGCAAATTACCATCACTATTTATTCAGCTCTCAAACAAGTACAAGTGAAGAACGAGAGCATATTATTTCTATAAAATCTACACGCCACCGTGCTCAAAAAGATATAAGTGAAGTACTAGAGCAGCTGCCTAGCTCAAAAGATATAAGTGAAGCACATAGAGTATTCTAGCAAATTATCATGAAAGTGTGTCTCTCTCAAATAGGTGTGTCCAAAAAATGATGATTGTGACAAACTGAAAGTAATAGCTAACAAAAGCAAACGACGCTCCAAGCAAAACTCATATCATGTGACGAATACAAATATAGCTTCAAGTGACAGACCGATGGATTGAGACGAAAGAGGGGATGCCTTCCGGGGCATCCCCAAGATTAGACACTTGAGTCTCCTTAGAATTATACTTGGGGTGCCTTGGTCATCCCCAAGCTTGGTATCTTTCTACTCCTTATTCCGTAGTCCATCGTGATCACACCCAAAACTTGAAAACTTCAATCACACAAAACTCAACAAAACTTCGTGAGATCCGTTAGTATAAGAAACATATTGCATACTTGAGGTAATGTGATAAATTGATTCAAATTCCATTTTTGCATAATAGGTACTGTATTCTAACTTCCCCATGGCTTACACCCCCCGATATAGTCCATGTCATAATCAAAACAAGCAAACTATGCCGGCAAAAACAGAATCTGTTTAAAACAGAACAGTCTGTAGAAATCTGTAAAGGACTCATACTTCTGTAAATCTAAAAGTTCTGAAAAATTAGTACAACGTAAAGAATTTTTATAGTAATACTGTGTTAAAATTTCAGATTAAGATCTCGCTCCAGTAAAAAATGAAAATTCTTGTACTAGAGTCAAAAGTTTTTGTTTGTGTTTCAACATTGTTTCTACTCATCTTGTGAGTTATCCCAAAGGCTTTACTTGGCACAAACACTAATTAAAACATAAAAACATAATAATTACAGAGGCAATAATCATGTTATCACAAAATAACAGAAAGGAAAAACAAAAATTAAGATACATATTGGGTTGCCTCCCAACAAGCGCTATTGTTTTATGCCCCTAGCTAGCCATAATGCATAGTTTCAAGTGTTGTCATCTTTGACACTCAACCCATAAGTGACTCTCATGATTGATTCATAAGGTGGTTTAATTCTCTTCCTAGGGAATTGTTCCATCCCTTTCTTTAATGGGGTTTGGAATCTTATGTTTCCCTCTTTCATATCAATAATTGCACCTATAGTTCGTAAAAATGGCCTTCCAAGTATTATGGACAAGAAGGATTGCAATCAATATCAAGCACAATGAAATCTACCGGAACATAACTTTTGTTCGCAATAATAAGCACATCATTAATTCTACCTAAAGGTTTCTTGATGGCAGAATCTGCAAGATGCAAGTTTAGGGAACACTCATCAATATTAGTGAGACCAAGCACATCACATAAGGTTTTAGGTATAGTTGAAACACTAGCACCAAGGTCACACAAAGCATTGCATTCATATTTATTTATCCTTATTTTCATAGTAGGCTCCCACTCGTCATGCAATTTTCTAGGAATGGAAATTTCAAGCTCAAGTTTCTCATCATAAGCTTTTATCATAGCTTCTACTATATGTTCGGTAAAAGCTTTGTTTTGTTCATAAGCATTGGGTGAGCTAATAATGGATTGCAGCAAGGAAATACATTCTACTAAAGAGCATTTAGCATAATTAAAGTCCTTGTAATCCAAGATAGTGGGCACATCACTAGCTAAAGTTTTGACCTCTCCAAACCCACTTTTTTCAGTTTTAGCATTAGAATCATCACCCTCCAAGCAAACGGGGCGCTCCTCAACTAAAGTTGACTCATCTCCAGTCCCTTTATCATTCATATTAATAGAAGTAAACAAAGATTCAATAGGAGAAACACCAATCATTTTAAGATCTTCATCATGATTCCGGTAAAAACGGGTGGAAGAGCTTTTTCTAATAATTCTCACTTAGCTCTCAACTTAGCGGTCCTATCCTTGCTTTCATTAATAGATAATTGGATAGATTTAATAGTCTAATTAAAATCATGCTTGGGTGGCAAAGACTTATTTTTAAGTGTTTCAACATCAAGAGCAATTCTATCCATGTTTTTTGCCAAAGTATCAATCACATGCAACTTTTCTTCTACCGTAGTGTTGAAAACCTTTTGAGAATTAATAAATTCTTTAATTGTTTTCTCAAAATCAGAAGGTATACTATTAGGATTTGTATAAGAATTACCATAAAAATTTCCATAGTTGTTAGAGGAATTATCGGGATACGGTCTAGCATTGAAATTTCCTCTATAAGCATTGTTGTTGAAATTATTTCGCGAGATGAAGTTCACATCAATAGCATCATTATTTTGCTCAATCAAGGTAGACAAAGGCATATCATTGGGATCAACATTAGCATTTTTATTAGCAACCATATTCATAAGAGCATCCACTTTTTCACTCAACGTAGCGATTTCTTCGACAGAATTTACCTTCTTACCAGTTGGAGCTCTTTCGGTATGCCATTGAGAATAATTTGTCATAATGTTGTCCATAAGTTTTGTGGCCTCTCCTAAGGTCACATCCATAAAGGTACCACCTGCAGCAGAATCTAGAAGATTTCTAGACACAAAGTTTAGTCCAGCATAGAAATTTTGGATAATCATCCACAAGTTTAAGCCATGTGTTGGGCAATTTCTTATCATCAATTTCATTATCTCCCAAGATTGTGCAACATGCTCTTGATCTTGCTGTTTAAAATTCATTATTTCATTTCTAAGGGAGATGATCTTAGCAGGAGGAACATACTTGGCAATAAAAGCACCTTTACACTTATCCCACGTTCCAATACTATTACGAGGTAAAGATGAAAACTAAGCTTTAACTTTATCTCTTAGTGAAAAAGGAAATAATTTTAATTTCACAATATCATTATCCATATCCTTTTTATTTTGCATATCACATAATTCAACAAAGGTATTAAGATGTGACGCGGGATCCTCATTAGGACTTCCCGAAAATTGATCTTTCATGACAAGATTCAGCAATGCAGCATTAATATTAAATGCCTCCGAACTAGTGGCGGGTGGTATAGGAGTACTAATAAAATCATTATTATTAGTATTTGAAAAATCACACAAGTTAGTAGTATCTTGAGACATGGTGACCACACAAGCAAAGCAACAAGCAAGACAAGTAAACTAGCAAATAAAGCAAACTAGAAGCAAACTAGTAACTAGCAAAGATAAATATTTTTGTATTTTTGATTTTTATGAGACACACTAAATATAACAGCAAATAAAAATAAGAACAAGTGAATGAAATTTTGTGCGAAGTTACTTGATAGTTGGTGATGGTATTCCTCGGCAACGGCGCCAGAAATCCTTCCTGATACTCATGATCTGCGTTGGGTTTTCCGTGAAGAGGAACGGGTAATCGCAGCACAAAGTGGGTAAGTATTTCCCTCGGTTATGAAACCAAGGTTTATCGAACCAATAGGAATACCAATCCTCAATCGTCTTCAGAGGCTGCACACAAAAGAACAAACAACTTGCACCCAATGCGGGCAAGAGGGCTGTCAATCCCCTTGATCTCGTTATTTGCAAGCAAGTGAGTTGTGTAGATAATTGTAGATAATAGTAAAGTGCAAAATAAAATAAAAGGTAATAAACAACATCAAGGTAATGATACCGTTTGTGAATATATAAGTGAATAGACCCGGGGCCATAGAGTTCTCTAGTGGCATCTCTCATAAGCAAATCATACGGTGGGTAAACAAATTACTGTTGGGCAATTGATAGAAAAGCAATAGTTTTGCGATTTTCATGGCAATGATCATATGTATATAGGCATCACATCCATAAGCAAATAGGCTGACTCCTGCCTGCACCTATTACTATTACTCCACCCATCGACCGCTATCCAGCATGCATCTAGAGTATTAAGTAAAACAGAGTAATGCTTGGAGAACATTGACATGATGTAGACAAAGTAAACTCAAATCAATATGAATAAACCCCATCGTTTTATCCTTAGTAGCAGCAACACAAAGACGCAACTTGTCCCCTTCTGTCACTGGGATATAGAAACTCGCCAGGTTGAACCTACTACAACACACCACTCTCACCGAAGAAATTTCAATCTAGTTGGCCAAACTATCTCAATAGATCGGAGAGCATTACGAAGCTATGATGATCATGGAAATAAGAATCATAGTGATCAGATTTGACTCAAATACTTTTCATGAATAATCTGAACATGAACTCACAATTCATCGGATCCCAACAAACACACCATACAAAGGGATTACATCGGATACATCAAGGCAAAGATGCGATGAACATTGTATTGAAGATCGAGAGAGATAGAGAGAGAGAGAGAGAGAGAGAGATTGCCATCTAGGTACTACCTATGGACCCGTAGGTCTGTGCTGAACTACTCACACATCATGGTGAGGGAAGCAAGGTTGATGAAGAGGCCCTCCGTGATCGATCTGCCCTCTGGCAGGGTGCCAGAACGGAGGTGTAGATGGCCTCCCGTCAGAACAGAGACTTGCAGCAGCAGAATAAGTGTTTCGGGAGCGCTTCTGGTGTTTTTAGGGTAGATGTGAATTTATAGGCCAGAGAACGACGTCGGGAGACGCACCAGGGGGCCACCACATATCTGGACGCGCCCCCTGGTGGCATGGTGGGATATGTGGTGGGGCCCTGGTGCACCTTCCGACCTTCCTCCGAAGCTTCTAGGTCTTGTATTGGTCCAGAAAAAATTGTCAAAAACTTTCGTGGTAATTGGACTCCGTTTGGAACTGTAACTCTGAAAAGGAAAAAACACACAGAAAACATGAACTGGCACTGGGCACTGGGTCAATAGGTTAGTGCTCAAAAATATTATAAATTGGTAAATAAAGACCCAAAAAGTATCCTAGAATGATAATATATTAGCATGGATCAATCAAAAATTATAGATACGTTGGAGACGTATCAGCCCCCAAGAAGGCCAAGGGCGCGGCGACGCCTGCTGCGACCACGTCCAAGCTACCATCTCAGGTAGTCGTCGGCAGCACCGACGGAGGTGACTCCTGTCGGTTTCAAAACCGGCGGATCTCGGGTAGGGGGGCCGAGCTATGGATCTGGGATCGATGGTTAACAGGGGACGAAGGAGACGATGTTTACCTAGGTTCAGGCCCTCTTGAGGAGGTAAAACCCTACGTCCTGCTTGATTATATTGATGAGTATGATGGTTACAGAGTCGATCAACCTCGAAATCAAACGAGCTAAAACCCTAGATGAGTTGACTTGTCCTCTACGAACTAAGCCCCCTGGTTTATATAGACACCAAGGGTACCTAGGGTTACATGTAGTCGGTTGTTACCAAGGGTTCAAACACGCCCATCCGTGACTTGGCAGACGCATCACAACACCTGAGGTTTCCTTCCTGATCACGGAGTATCCTTATAGTTCGGTCTTCCCACAGCAGCCACCGAGTACCTCATGAGTTCGGCCCACTCGAGATAGGTCGGCATCCCGAGGACCCCTCAGTCCCAGACTCCCTCAGTAGCCCTCGAACTTGCCTCCAACGCCGAGGTACTCCATCTTCTGTAGCTCCACTCGCCCAAGGTCTCTGGCTTGCGAGGCGAGTTCTCTTCTTCTTCCCCGGCTTGTCGGACAATAACCTGGCCACTGATAAACTTTCGCCTGTCGAAAACGTGATGGGACCCACAATATTAATTTCTCTGCCCAAGGATCAATGAAACCCCTCGATTCCTGCACACTAATAAAAGGCAGGTAACCCAACAGTCTTTTACAGAATCGCCCTTAGTAGGCTGAGGGAGAAAACGCCTATTTTAAGCCAGTTAAACTTGCCACAGGCAACACTTCCCACCCCCCTCGCCACCGAGAGGCCCTAGAATCAACGAGTTTGGAGATATGGCGAGCGCTCCTGGTTCCTCCTTGCGCCTTCATGGTCCCCTTCCAGGTGACTAGGCAAGTTGTTCTATTTCCCTTCTTCAACTGTGCAATCTTGAGGTACAGGGATATCTCCCTGCTTCGGATCTGGTACCCACTCGCGCTTGATTGACTTCCGTGAACGGCGTGGCCTTTGCGGAGAACTTCCCTGCTCCATGCAAGGACGAGAGGGTATGCCTTGTTTCCTTCCTCATACGAGGCATAGGCTTCCCCATTCACCCCTTCTTGAGGGGTTTACTGGAGTTCTATGGGATCCAACTCCACAACCTCACCCCGGGTCTATCATGCACATCTCGGGCTTCGTTGCCCTCTGCGAGATGTTTCTAGGCTGTGAGCCCCACTTTGATTTATGGAGAAAGTATTTCTGTCTCGTCCCCCGCACTCGGGGAGGGTCAGTCCGGGAAGTGTGTGGAGCCGAAGTGTGGCGTATAGCCGGAACGGGGTATCCCATCGAAACCCCAAAGAAGGAATCCAAAGAATGGGCTTCGGAGTCGTTTTATATTGAGGATGTCCCCTTATTCGACCCAGTTTGAAGGGGTTTGCCCGAATACTCCGACGCTCCCTTAAAGAAATGATTCAATTGGCGTCCGAAGAGCTCCTCCCAAGAGGAGAGCGCTGAGGTAAAGTGTCTAGCCGCCCAGGTGAAGCTGCTGGCTCATAGCAAGCTAACCATCATCGACGTGATGGCCGCTGCCATTACCCGTTGCATTCAACCTCTTCAACAAAGGATTCATCCCCTGTGGCGCTACAACAGGACAAGCGACACAACCCGCTCCCGACGGCAAGGGCCTGCTGATCAGGCAGCGTTGGCGGCCATATTAGCCGATCACTTTAAACGAGAAAAAGAAGATTTTGCTCGCCTGAAGATCAGAGAGGGCTACTCAACTCATAACCCCATTGAATGGGTAAGTTCATTCACGCTTCCATAGCTCGAAACGCTTATATTTGCTTTTACTGATCGGAACTCCATGTCTTTCTGAACAACAATGGAGGCGTTGGATCGAGACAGTTAACTACCCCGCTCCGCAACCACAGAATTATTCCCGTGACGATGACCTCGGATTTCACGATGATCTGGAGATTTCGATTGATTTCGAGGACGTGACCTTTTACCAGAGGAGTATCGATGAATCTAAGGTGTCCCTTCAGGCCGATCACCCCGGATCACTTCCTTCCTCCGCAGTAAGTAAAAAGAAGGCTTCTTCTCAGAAAGGACGTGCGCCTCCAGTTATTCCGTATATACCGACTTCTACCCCAAGGGTCGCCGGACCACGCGCCGAACACGATTGAGGGTTACCCTAGCAAGGTCCGCATCAAATGGCGACAAGACTTCCGAGCGAGGGACGACGGTGGGAATCACATCGACCGCTCCCCCCACCAAGAGGTGCTTTACTTTAACCTTGCAACCCGGTCATTGTTTTATCCGCTTTAAACACTCATGGTTTCTGACCGAAATACTCAGGAGGCTTGTACAGCCACCTTCATCCGAAGACGTTAACAAGGCGTCAGATAGGCCTCATGAACCAAGGTCTTCGGCACATGCCGAAGTGGATGCGGGAGTCCCTGCTGCTGACCAACCTCCCGAGGATTCGGGGGAAGTCTCGGTTACTAATTTCGAAGTTGAAAGTGCGATGAATCATCGGCTGCGGAAGGAATCATTGTGTCACCCAATATTTTCTGACCAAGAGTTTAATGCTCTCATACCTCAGAGCTGCTCGAGCAGGACTCGATGGAGCCACTAGACTAATGTCCTCCAGCCTGCAAGTGAGTGGACGGTTTTAACGACCGAACACAATTCCTAACCTAGTAGCCCCCGAGCCTTAATTTGGATGGGACGGCCGAATTTTAAGGGTCTCAATTTTTTTTATATGTAGGCTTCAAAGCAACAAAACGATAAGTTGTCGACAGATCTTGAGTCGAGTCAGGCGGAGTTGCGAGACATTAAGGCCAAACTTGAGCAGGTGAAAAAGTTCACCAGAGAGGCACACGGTGTGTTACGCCCAAGATGCGTTCCTATCCTTATTTTGGCTCGAGGGCCTCGACAGGGATAGAAGCGCATCTCATCGTTTCGCAAGAATGGATATCATTACAAGTACATATAAGAAGAGATGAGTATATGGAATTGGCTTACACTCGCCACAAGCTACATCAATATCACATCAATACAACAACATATCCAAACATCATACAGAAGAGCAGGGTCCGACTACGGACGAAAACAAATGATAAAATGACATCCATCCTTGCTATCCCAGGCTGCCGGCCTGGAACCCATCCTAGATCGACAAAGAAGAAGAAGAAGAAGAACTCCAAATCAAACAAGCATCGCGCTCGCATCAAAGCATCGCATTACCTGTACCTGCAACTGTTGTTGTAGTAATCTGTGATCCACGGGGACTCAGCAATCTCATTTCCAAGGGTATCGAGACTATTAAAACTTAATGGGTGAGGTATGGTTAAGTGGTGAGGCTGCAGCAAACACTAAGCATTTATTTGAGTGGCTAACATACGAGTACAAGAATAAGGGGGGATGATCATCGAATAAACAGACGTGAACTAGTGATGATCACTAAGTGATCCTAACACCTACTTACGAGTCAAACATAACCCCACTGTGTTCTCTCTCGGATTAGAAATTCCGAGAAGAGACAGTCACGGTTACGCACACGGTTGGTGTGTTTTATTCGTGTTTACTTCAAGTTTGCTATGACCGGGTGTTAAACAAAGTTTCCAACTTGCCACATAACCGCCTGCACGGCTCTCATGAAAGATTTAACCCTGCAGGGGTGCTCCAAATCATCCATCACAAACTAACCACACGCCACGGGAATAACCTCGACCACGAAGCCCGTGATCTCCTTGGAAATTCCGTTGGAAAATCTCAACCTAGAGATAGCCCGAAGTGTCCTCGAAATCCCGCGCACAAGACGTTCGAGAAAGGTAAAACAAATCTAGCAAGACCACCCGATGTGTCGACGAACCCGATAGGAGCCGCGCACCTTGTTCTCAGGACACGACCGGATGAGCACAGCGTACAATGGCCTGATAGACATCTCCCGAGTTGCCCCGGGTTGGCCCCGCACACGACTCTAGTTTGGACCAACACTCATGAGGCGCACTGGCCCGGGGGTTGATTAATTATCCACGGGGTCCGGAAAGTCCCTATGCAATTTTATTAGTTATTAGGCAAATGTAGTACCAATGTTCGGCCTTGCCAGACGAGTTTTATCCCAAAACGAAAGTCAAGGGGGTCCCCATAACAACCCCGAGCATGTTAGGAGCGCTCAATATGGAACATAACACCGGTACACAAGTAACTAGGGTGGCAAAAGTGGAACAAAACACCGAGCAAAAGGCCAAGCCTTCCACCTTTTACCAAGTATATATGTGCATTAAAGTAAGTAGCAATAATATTGTGATATATCAAAAATATCCATGTTGCACATGGAAAGAACTTGCACCTGCAACTAGCAACGGTATAAGAAGGGCTGAGCAAGCGGTAACATAGCCAAACAATGGTTTGCTGGGATGTGGAGGGTTAGAGGCTTTTCATGGCAATTTGGGAGGCTTGACAAACAAGTGGTAGGTAGCGAGACAAACGATAGAAATGAGACATCTAGCATGGCAATGATAGTAATGGTATCCAGGGAAATGATCATCTTACCTGAGATCCCGCTTGCAAGAAGAACGACTCCATGAAGTAGATGAACGGGACGTAGTCGAGCGAATCCTCACACTCCGAACGCTTTCGGAACACTATCGAGAAGAAGCAATCCGGAAACAAACAATCAACACATGATCAACACCACAACATATGCATGACATGATGCGCAAACAAACATGATGCATGTCTGGTTTAATTATGCAAGGCATGGCAATCACAACAATCAAATACTACACATTAAGTGAAGCTCAATATGCAATGAGTTACATATTGACGAAACTCCACATTCGAATTATTTAGTTCACTCTCGTTAGATACACGACAATATTAAATGTTATTAAACATGGCAAGAGGTGAAGCATAATGAAACTACACTATCTAGGCATCTTAAATGAGGTCGGAAACAACATATAGTATTTCCGAAGCGACCTCATATGCAAATTATAAGTTTGGTCCAGATCTGAACTAACCATGTTTTATATTTATTAAACAGGAGAATAAATTGCACCATGCGATTCTACTCATCATTCTAGTCGATTTACATATATAGAACATTTGCAACGGAGCTACGGCCTAAAAGATTTGACACACACAAGATGAGTATGTCATGAGTGCAAAATGCATGCAAACAACAACCACAAACATTTCAAAACATGTATGCAACATGATAATATGATACTACATGCAATTCTAGGCAAGGTTCATATATGGCATGTTCAAAACGGAGCAACGGTTCAACCACAACAACCAACACAAGTTTTAGTTCAAATCTGTCCAAAACAGCGACATGGCATTTTGCACACATGAAAACTATAAGCTACAAGATTCTAAAATGCACAAACAAGACATGGGGCTGTAGCCTACATGATGCACAACAATTCATATCATCACAGCGAGTTGAGTAGAAGCATGGATCACTAGGAAATAAGCTCACAAGACGGCAATAAATTATAACAGATTAGGACTTTGGGGACATGCAGGCGAGGCAAGGAACATGGCGGCGGCGGCGAGGCGAGGCGAGGAACATGGTGGCGGCGGCTGCCTGTGTTGGAGGACATGGTGGCACGACACGGGGACGACGAGGGCATGGATCCGATCGGAGAGGAGGCGCTGGAAGCAGATCCAGGCAGGGACGGCGGTGCAGCGCCGGATCCGGGCGGCGGCCACGAGATCATGGTCCGACGGCGGCTCTTGGTGCGGGCATCCATGGCGGGGTTGGACAGCGGGGTCGGCGCGAGGCAGGGCGTCGGCCGGCGGGACGGCTGGCAGAAGGATAGCCGCGGGACGCTCCTCCGTCGAGGGTCGGCGAGGACCTCCGATGGCCTTGCTCCGGCGAGTGGCTGTTACGGAGGCAAGGACGCACCCAGGAGCACCTCTCCGTTGAGTGGCTCGGGCGCGGGGCTGGAGCCTCGGGCGACAGCGGTGGTTCGGGCCCGGCGGGCCTCAGATGGGCTCGGGCGGGCCTGCAGCGGCTGGGAGGTTGGCTGGGCTACGTGGCAGCGCAGGATTGGTGTAGCGTGGCGGCTGCTGCGGCGCTGGCTAGCTGGCCGCTCGCCAAGTGGCGGCGGCTGGTCGGGTTGGTGCGGAAAATGAGGTGGCGGCGGCTTAAGCTGCGTGGAGGGTTAGGGGCTAGGGTTTTAACCCAAAAATGGCAGGGTAGGGGTGCTATTTATAGCAGGGGTGCTAGGGTTTAGGTTTTTGGGCGTTTTCGGACCCTCCGATCGCGGTCGGACGGCTCCGATCGCGGGGTTAGGCTAGGATGGGCTAGTGGGCTGTGTAGAAGTCCATGGGCTTGAGATGAGAGGGAAATGAGCGGCCCGGCACAAGTTTTATAAACCGAAACGTCCGACGAATAAACCGATGACGGTGCCGCTACGGTCGACCGTTCGGGTATCAAACGGACTCCGATTGCGATGAAATTTGGCAGGCGGTCTACCTACAATATAACAAGACGGCATGCCAACTTTCAACCCAATCCGAGAATATTTTTCCTGCACTTTAAAAACAATATTTTTTTTCCGATGCCGCGGGCGCGTGTGTGTGTGGTTTGACTCAAAACGGTCGATGACACGAATGGAGAGAACCGGCAACTACGATCGGATGCAAGTTTTCCAAAAATGAGTGACGATGCTACGTAGATGATGCGAATGATGCGATGATGAATGCGACAAACAAAAGAATCACACAATGACAACGGCATAAAAGGGGGATCTTCCGGAGCGTCGGTCTCGGGCTGTTACAACTCTCCTCCACTTACAAGAGATCTCGACCCGAGGTCTTAGAATGAGAAGGGGAAGAGAAAAGGAAGAGGTAAAACTTAGTTGCTTCTTGACAAACGAGTGAAACCAATGAACCAAGGTTGCAAAGAGAATAAGACGCATAAGGAACTAGCAAGAATTCCCAAGAAATTTGGGCAGCACTCCGGTAGAAAAGAGAGGCAAAACTTGATAGGATGGAAAGAACTTGACAAAATGACACACCACTCCGGCTAATTGGAAAGCATGGAAAAGAACATGATCTTGACAAAACGGGATGATAGATCGAAGAGGGCGACATCACAATGCCTCCAGAACAAGGAAAGAAGCTACATCATTGGAGAGAAGAGAATGGAGAAGAAATGACAATTTCTACCACCATTGAATTTGAAAAGCATCCTAACAAGAAGAGATTGAACGGAGTAGTTGAAAATCAACAACGAAAAGAGAAAACTTGTTGTGGGCTTATGGAAACATCTCAGCATTATGAGGTGACAACCCGCCACTAACGAAAACAAGGATTGCTTGGGAATAACAGGATATGCAAACTTCTTTCAACAAGAGGATACATTGAGAACTTGGATCATTGATGAGCACCATGATAGCAACAATCCTAAGGAAGTGCTTTAGGTGAAATCCAATCCAATATAGCTCCAATGAGGAAGATGATGGGTTTACATATCTCATTCTTGTCAACTACTCTTCGAGACTCCTCATGAATCAAGAATGCTATAACACCATCTCAACAGAAAAGGGAGAAAGAATTGCACTTTGGAATGAAGATAAATAATACTTGAGATCCTCCAACAGAATCTTGAAGACACTTCGAGAAAGAATTGCGTCCTTAACAAACTACCATGAAGAACCATCGGGACGAACTCCGGAATGTAAGGATGATAGAAAAGAATTGAAGGTTGCAAAAGAACAAGATTGAGGCCTTGCCATGATTTAAATGGAACTTCGCGAAGAGATACTTGAGAAAACTTGAGACTCCAGAAAGAAAAGATAAACAACTTAGAATCGAGAATTAGATATCATGAACAACTCCGGAAGAATGATTGAAATCACTTGATGAAACAAGAATAAGAATTATTTTATGCTTATCCTTCATCAAGTTAAATTGATGACAAGCAATGGATTTGGCATACTAATTCTTCTTGAAACGGAATGAAGAGAGAGATCGGGCACAAACTTGAAGAAGTCTTCAACGCAACACCGGTAAGAATTTGAAAACGAAAGAGGGAATTCTTCGAATGAATGGAGATATATGAGAACGAAGAGATCACGATCCGCCTTGCTGAAAACTTGAACGAAGCACCGGAATAACTGATATACAAACGAAGAGACAACAATTGAGAAGAATTTGAGAATGAAAGCTGAAAGCTGAGAACGACGAAATCTTCTGAAATGATGGCCTTCGGAGGATCGAGAATGAAAACAACTCTGAAATGCTCCGGATAGATATGGAATGAATTACTCATGATCGAGAAGAATTTGAGAGGATAGCACGAAGCTGAAACCTTGAATCTCCGAGAATGGAGCAAGATTTAAAAGAACACTTCTTCGATCTTCAGCGCTGAGAATGATGATGAGAAACAGCACCAAGAATTACCTGAGGCACTCCGGAACAATGAGGAAAGGTTGAGCCAACGATGAAAATGATTTAGAAGCGATCTTCGAGAAGGAATATGACTGATGAAATTCATTCTTACATCATATTGAAAAGAACTTGAGGACATCTCCGGAAAGATTAGAAGAGCCAGGAAATATCCTGCGAAAAAAACCTGTGGGTTATGGGCCCACTCAAAGAGAACACCGTTGAAACAATTGATTAGAAGGAGAGATAGCACCGGTACAAATGACAACTTGATGAGGTGAGAACCCCGAAATATTTTGAAAGGATTGAATGAAAAGACGAATCTTCTGAGATATCTTTAGCACACCGGATAGAATAGAGAGAGACGAACAAACAAGAGAGGCTTGGATACGAACTTCCAACATGGGAGAGCATTTAGAGAATGAAAAGGATATGATGAGCACCGAAAGCTTGAATTGGCTCCACCATAGAAGAAAACAACAACGAAGAATGATGAACTTAGCACTTGAGCATCTTCACAATGAATCACCGGATACAAAACGGAAGAAAAAATAGCGGAAGCATGACATGAATAGCAAAGATACTTGGATGAGAATTTAATCATTGAAGAAAAAGGGTGGGAGGGTGGGAAAACAAAGAAAACTTGGGACAAATGAAATGAACTCCGGGAAAAGGAAAGATGAGGATAGATCTTGCAAATATTGAAATAGGATTGAATTATCTTGATGAGAAACACACCGGATAGGAAAGATATGAAATCACCACTTGACATTGAAGTAACTCGAATTACCGTATTCCAACAAAACCAAGGATGAGGATTTCGAATTAAGCCGGAAACAAACACAAACCCATTTGCATTTGTTGGAAGGATAATCCTAGGTAAACTACTTTAATTCCCACCTACGAACTTCCGAAATCTTTGGTTATGCAATCGGGTCCACGGATACACGGAGTTTTTATCCATCACTCAACTCCTAGCAATAAAACTACTCTCCAGTGTATCTCATCCGTCAACACACAACCAGAGGTCTCAGAAACTCATCTACCTCAGACCCTCGTAATCACAACGATACTAAAGATGGCAGTACATGTGATCCCGCTCCCCAGTACTGGGTGCCGCCACACTCTTCGCACCACGAATAGTATTGAAGCAATTTCGAACATCCGCGTCCTGAGATACTAAGGAAACTGAACGATAACGATGTGTCAAGAACCCCTTGGAGCTCAACTCCCCGGGTCCAATCCATACGTACGGGAGGCACCAAGAACAGAGTTCCAGTCACATCGACATCATAGAGGTTCCAAAATACTTGTGTGATCCTAAAAAAATTGAGAGAGAAGAGGGGTAGAATCAAAATTCCTAAGTCGTAATTCCTCACCAGAGCATAGAAGAGGAGTAAAAAGAATCCTACTCTCCGGTATAACTAGACTCAAAATAGTTTTTTACTAGACTCGACACGACCAAGTTCGATCAATCAAGGGGGCTCCTAGGTCGGTACAGGCTCTGATACCAACTTGTTACGCCCAAGATGCGATCCTATCCTTATTTTGGCTCGAGGGCCTCGACAGGGATAGAAGAAAATCTCGTCGTTTCGCAAGAATGCATATCATTACAAGTACATGTAAAGAAGAGATGAGTATATGGAATTGGCTTACACTCGCCACAAGCTACATCAATATCACATCAATACAACAACATATCCAAACATCATAAGAAGAGCAGGGTCCGACTACGGACGAAAACAAACGATAAAATGACATCCATCCTTGCTATCCCAGGCTGCTGGCCTGGAACCCATCCTAGATCGACGAAGAAGAAGAAGAACTCCAAATCAAACAAGCATCACGCTCACATCAAAGCATCGCATTACCTGTACCTGCAATTGTTGTTGTAGTAATCTGTGAGCCACGGGGACTCAACAAACTCATTTCCAAGGGTATCAAGACTATTATAGCTTAATGGGTGAGGTATGGTTAAGTGGTGAGGCTGCAGCAAACACTAAGCATTTATTTGAGTGGCTAACATACGAGTACAAGAATAAGGGGGGATGATCATCGAATAAACGGACATGAACTAGTAATGATCACTAAGTGATCCTAACACCTACTTACGAGTCAAACATAACCCCACCGTGTTCTCTCTCGGATCGGAATTCCTAGAAGAGACAGTCACGGTTACGCACACGGTTGGTGTATTTTATTTGAGTTTACTTCAAGTTTGCTATGACCGGGTGTTAAACAAAGTTTCCAAGTTGCCACATAACCGCGGGCACGGCTCTCATGAAAGATTTAACCCTGCAGGGGAGCTCCAACTCATCCATCACAAACTAACCACACGCCGCGGGAATAACCTTGACCACGAAACCCGTGATCTCCTTGGAAATTCCATTGGAAAATCTCAACCTCGAGATAGCCCGAAGTGTCCTCGAAATGCCGCGCACAAGACGTTCGAGAAAGGAAAAACAAATTCAGCAAGACCGCCCGACGTGTCGACGAACCCGATAGGAGCCGCGTATCTCGTTCTCAGGACATGATCGGATGAGCACAGCGTACAATGGCCTGATAGACATCTCGCGAGTTGCCCCGGGTTGGCCCCGCACACGACTCTAGTTTGGACCAACACTCATGAGGAGCACTGGCCCGGGGGTTGATTAATTATCCACGGGGTTCGGAAAGTCCCTATGCAATTTTATTAGTTATTAGGAAAATGTAGTAGCAATGTTCGGCCTTGCCAGACGAGATTTATCCCAAAACGAAAGTCAAGGGGGTCCCCATAACAACCCCGAGCATGTTAGGAGCGCTCAATATGGAACATAACACCGGTACACAAGTAACTAGGGCGGCAAAAGTGGAACAAAACACCGAGCAAAAGGCCAAGCCTTCCACCTTTTACCAAGTATATATGTGCATTAAAGTAAATAGCAATAATATTGTGATATATCAAAAATATCCATGTTGCACATGGAAAGAACTTGCACCTGCAACTAGCAACGCTATAAGAAGGGTTGAGCAAGCGGTAACATAGCCAAACAATGATTTGCTGGGATGTGGAGGGTTAGAGGCTTTTCATTGCAATTTGGGAGGCTTGACAAACAAGTGGTAGGTAGCGAGACAAGCGATAGAAACGAGACATCTAGCATGGCAATGATAGTAATGGTATCTAGGGAAATGATCATCTTGCCTGAGATCCCGCTTGGAAGAAGAACGACTCCATGAAGTAGACGAATGGGACGTAGTCGAGCGAATCCTCACACTCCGAACGCTTTCGGAACTCTATCGAGAAGAAGCAATCCAGAAACAAACAATCAACACATGATCAACACCAGAACATATGCATGACATGATGTGCATGATGCATGTCCGGTTTAATTATGCAAGGCATGGCAATCACAACAATCAAATACTACACATTAAGTGAAGCTCAATATGTAATGAGTTGCCTATTGATGAAACTCCACATTCGAATTATTTAGTTCACTCTCGTTAGGTACACGACAATATTATATGTTATTAAACATGGCAAGAGGTGAAGCATAATGAAACTACACTATCTAGGCATCTTAAATGAGGTCGGAAACAACATATAGTATTTCCGAAGTGACCTCATGTGCAAATTCTAAGTTTGGTCCAGATCTGAACTAACCATGTTTTATATTTATTAAACAGGAGAATAAATTGCACCATGTGATTCTACTTGTCATTCTAGTCGATTTACATATATAGAACATTTGCAACGGAGCTATGGCCTAAAAGATATGACACACACAAGATGAGTATGTCATGAGTGCAAAATGCATGCAAACAACAACCACAAACATTTCAAAACATGTATGCAACATGATAATATGATACTACATGCAATTCTAGGCAAGGTTCATATATGGCATGTTCAAAACGGAGCGACGGTTCAACCACAACAACCAACACAAGTTTTAGTTCAAAACTGTCCAAAACAGGGACATGGCATTTTGCACACATGAAAACTATAAGCTACAAGATTCTAAAATTCACAAACAAGACAAGGGGATGTAGCATACATGATGCACAACAATTCATATCGTCACAGCGAATTGAGTAGAAGCATGGATCACTAGGAAATAAACTCACAAGATGGCAATAAAATATAACAGATTAGGACTTAGTGAACATAACAGTTTTTAGCAGAGCAGTTTTTCACGAAGGCATATTGGCAGCAATGAAAATATATGCAACAGAGCATATCATGGCATGAATTTAAAATTATAGACAAGAGCAGCAGTTTTTAACAGATTGACATCTTTAACAGCAGATTTAATTAGGATGCAAAACCTATACATGGCAACAAATGGCACACCCTAGTAGACAATAACATGCTTAACAAAAGACTCCATTGGAGCAACAACAAAAGACTCCTAGATCAATAGCAAATCACATGGCAACATGGCAACAAAATAACAGTTTCAGACTTAGAATTATTTGGACCCCTCAAAACGGCAATATTTTTTATAGCAAGTTGGCAACAAGAAAATAACACCTATACATGAATTATCATGGCAACCAAAAATACCAGGGGCTAGCACACATGTCCAAGGGCATATCTCATGTTCAACAATAATTCATATCATGCATGGAATAAATCACACAAAATAAACAAAAGGGTACCATGGCAAAAATAACATGCACACAAATTTGCTCAAATGACAAAACTAAATGCACAGATAAATTCTATGGATTTTTCTACCCCAAAATCATATATCATAAGTGGGTTTTTATTATAAAACAAATGACACAACATTTATGCGAGATTAGGACATAAAACGTTTTAGCAAGTCATTATGCAAATTAAATGCAAACATCACATCAAACATTTTATCATGCATGAAAATGCGATATCATTAATCTACACATTTTACATATATGGTTGATTAACTCGGATGCACGCTAAAATATTTATGCGCAATGAAAATTTTGACAATTATGCAAATTAACAAAAAATGGCATGTAAACATTTTTATCATTGATGAAAGTTGGATATTATGAATCTACACGAAATTCTACACGTTTTACATATATAAAGTTATTACATGCGATGCACGGTTATTTAATTATGCGCTATGCAAATGAAAGATTTTTTTTCTATATTATGAAATTCACCGATATATCAATAAAATTTGCAGATACGGGAAAAAAATGTGTAACGGGCCAAATCTGAGCACACGGCCAAAACATGCGGGCGTAACATAGCTAGACAGCGAATAATGCGAAGGATAGCAGGGCTGGGGGGTGCTCACCCATGGGCCAAGCCCGGTCGGTGGAGCTGGCTGGGCCAGGCGCATGCGTGGCCCACGTGGGCGAGGCCGGCCCACCTCGCGGGTCAGCGGGCACTCGCGCTCGTCTCTGACCTCAGGACGCAGGCGAGGCGAGGAACATGGCAGCGGCGGCTGCCTGCGTTGGAGACCATGGCGGCACGACACGGGGACGACGAGGGCATGGATCCGGTCGGAGAGGAGGCGCTGGAAGCAGATCCGGGCAGGGACGGCGGTGCAGCGCCGGATCCGGGCAGCGGCCACGAGATCGAGGTCCGACGGCGGCTCTTGGTGCGGGCATCCATGGCGGGGTTGGACAGCGGGGTCGGCGCGAGGCTGGGCGTCGGCCGGCGGGACGGCTGGCAGAAGGATAGCCGCGGGACGCTCCTCCGGCGAGGGTCGGTGTCGTGGTTTTCTCATGGCAGATGCCATGGGGTGGCTTATCGAGAGTGGTTGGGGCCGAAGGACGCCGACGGGCTCCGGGAGCGGGATTAGGCACAAGCGGTGAGGGACACACGTTGTACCCAGGTTCAGGGCCCTCCGTGGGAGGTAATACCCCTAGTCCTGCTGGTCTAGTTAGATGGTGGGTGATGTTACAATGGTGCTCTTTGAGCTGTTTGTCTAGGGGAGGAAGAAGGAGCAGCCGGCTCTTCTTCCCTTGCTACGTGGGAGTGTGAGTGCGAGGTGGGGCGAATGCCTCCATGCGTGCCTGCCTGATGCATGGGGGGCTCGGGGGGTTTTATAGGCCAGCCCCCCGGCTTATAATACTCCTAAGGTACTAAAAAGGGGGGACCCGGCTGGCAGCCCCTCCAGCCAGCCAGGGGGCCCGCCGGCTGGGTCGTCTTGTCGCCCATAGGGCCCACCGGCTGCGCGGTCCCATCGCCACCAGGGGCCCGCCAGCCGGCTCTTCTATTGGCCCGCGCCCACCTGCCGCGGCACGGACCGCCCCGCCCGGCGTCATCTTGCGCCAGCCGGCCGAAGTCACCTTGTAGCCACGCCGGGGCAGGTAACGGAGTGGACGGCGGCGCAGCGGCACTGTGGCTCCGCCGGGTCTCGATCAGTCTTCGGTCAGCGGTACGACCGCCTGGACTGTAGCCATGTGTGTCCGCGCGTCAGCGATCGCTGTAGCCGCACTAGAGCCCATCGTGGGGGTCACGTCTTGTCGGTGTACTTTGTCGCAGTAGGAGGGGATGGGTGCCTGCCCGTCCGGAGGTCAGCGGGAGGGCCGGCCGCGGGGCGGCCGGTTGCGCCAGGCCGATGGCCTGTCGGCCGGCTCCTGCCCAGCCGGCCGCGGACCAGCCGGCCATGGGACAGCCGGTCATTCGCCAGCTGGCCACGGACCAGCCGGCCGTGGGCCAGCCGGCTACGGACCAGCCGGCCATTCGCCAGCCCGTTGTGGACCAGCCGGCCGTATAGTTTTTTCTGAAAGGGGGCTTGAACTCCCTCGTCTTGGCATACCCAGGGGTAATATCCCCGTCAGTAGTCCCCGAAGCCGGCGGGGGCCCGCGTCCGCCCGACGAGAGGCAGCCGGCGGTTTCATCCGGCGACGTTCGCCTGTCTTGTGGGACCGGTCGGTCAGCTGCGCCGGCAACCGCTCCCGACGCCTCGGGTCCTGTCGCGCCGCTTCGGGCCCCGTGCCGGACCGCGGCGCGCCACGCGGTGCGTGATGATGCCTAGGGTCCCGCACCTGGGGCCCGACGGGACGTCTTCCTGGGCCTAGCCCGATAGGCCGTGGGCCTAGCCCGGTAGGCCTCGGGCCGCAGGCCGGGATCCTTTGCGCTCGGACCCCAGCAGCAGCGGCTCGCGGTGCCCACGTCCCGCGGATTCCTCGGGGGAGTGGGCGCAGTTAATCCCCACGTCCCCCGGGCGCCGCCCCGTATTTATAAGGGGAGGGGGAGGGGCGGAGGCAGTTCGCGCACCCCTCTCCCCATCGTCTTCTTTCTCTCGCAGTCCGTCGCTTTGGCTCGTGCCGCTGCTCCGCTCGCCTGCTTCCTTGCGCTCGATCGCCTCGGAGATGGGCGGCGGACCCTCCGGCAGCTGGGGCGGATCCATCATCACCGAGGAGGACATCGCGCACCTCCGCCGCGCCCGTATGCTGCCGTCAGAGGACCGCGTCGCCGCCCGTCCGCCGGGCGGCGAGGTGGCGCCCGAGCCCCAGGAGGGGGAGTTCGTGGTGTTCCCGTGGCACTTCTCGCGCGGCTTCGGTCTGCCGGTGAGCCAGTTCTGCCGCTTCTTCATGGATACTTTTGATCTCCAGCTGCACCACCTTGGGCCCAACTCCATCCTCCAACTCTCGAGCTTTGTGACGCTCTGCGAGGGCTACCTCGGACTGCTCCCCTTCGTGGAGTTGTGGAGGAAGCTCTTCTAGCTCAAGGCCCTGAGGAACGACGACGAGCCGTACGCCTGTGGGGGCGCGGTGATATGCGTTCGGGGCCCATTGTTTCCCCGCCTTACCCTCATCGACTCCGTCAAGAGATGGAACCGGACGTTCTTCTACGTGAAGAACGTCGACCCGGCGCGGGACTACATCCGGCTGCCGGCCTTCATCAATGCCCCGTCCTCGGGGATAAACTGGACGGGCGACGGGCCGCCTGGAGACCTGGTCGGGGAGCTGGGCCGGCTCAAGACCATGAGGGCCGGAGAGGGGCTGGTCGCGGCCGATCTGGTGGCCGCCTTCATCGGCCGCCGGGTGATGCCCCTGCAGCAGAGGCCCCACCGGATCTGCAACATGTCGGGCCGGAGGGACCCCTGCCGGCTGTCCACCTTCGACCTGTCGACAGCCCAGGTGGCGAGGCGGGTGAACGCCATCACCAATTTCAAGCTGAAGCCGGGGACTTGGAGATTTGGCAAGCTGCCGAATAGCCGGCACGACCCGGCGCCCCTGGTACGCCCTGACGTGGTAATTTCCTATCCTCTTCGTTTTCCCAGCCGGCCTCCCCTTGCTCACTCACCATGCTGACCGCAGCATTTCGTTCGACAGAATACACTGGACGGCCCGCACCCCCGGGTATTCCAGGCGGAACGCGCCGAATCCGAATCGGAGGATTTCGAGCTGGGGGGCGGCGTCGAAGAACCGGCCGACTCCTCGGGGAAGGTTGAGGCGGATGGGGCGATGGGCGACCCGGGAGCCGGAGGGTCTAGAGTGGCTGGTGAGTTCCCCTCCGGACCCTCCATCAAAGATTGGACTGACGACGATGATGATGATGATGATGTCCGGATCTTGGACGCGCCTCCCCCCACATCTCGGTGGGAGCCACGCGGGCGGAGCGAGGAGCGGCCGGCTCGTGGCCAGACGGCCGAGGCCTCCCGTCTGGGGAAGAGGCCGGCCTCGGGGCAGCCGTCGGCGCCGCCGTCGGCTCGCAAGAGAGTGCGGGCGGCTGCCGCGAAGCTGCCGCCCCGGGCCAGGCAGGCCCTCCTCGTCGTCGCTGGGTAAGCACTTCTTCTGGATTCTTATCGGTTTTTGGGTTTACGAGCCGGCAAGCGCCTGAGGGCCTGTCTTTTGTCTGCCCCAGGGATGCCATCGAGCTCCATGACACGGAGTCGACCGCCGACCCGGTGGACGCCGCCAGCCTGCAGGCGCAGGAGCACGCGGCCACGGTGCGGGAGGAGAAGAGGCGGCTCGAGGAGATGCGAGCCGCGAAGGCAGGGGCGAAGGGCGGGCCCTCGTGTTCAGGGGCCTTGAGCGACGGGAGGCGGAGGCGGTCCATTGACCCGGCGCGTGCGACGGACTCGACGGCGGAATCGACGCGGAGGTCGAGGCCTCCATCGAGTGAGCCGCGAGAGCCGGCCGTGGGGACGGCCGTGGCCCCGCCCATGGCGGAGGTGACCCGGCCGGCGGGAGCGGTTCCCGAGCCGGCTCCAGAGACGGCCCAGCGGGGGGAGGCGGTAGTGACCCCGTCCCGGCCGCAGCGGGTGTGCCTGTCGCCCCGGCTGTGCCGGAGGCGGCACCGGAGACGCCGGCCGGCGGGAGGAGCGAGCCGGCCCAGCCGGCTGTCGAGCCGGTCCGGCAGGTGGTGGAGCCGGCGGTGCCGGTCGTGGAGGGGCCTGAGGCCGGCTCCCGAGCCCTGGTGGTCACCACCAACCTTCCACCCGTTGCCACCGTGGCGGATGTCGGGTCAAGCGGTGGGTCGAGCCGGTCAAGGAGGACTATGCTTGACGTGATCCGGGACTGGGAGGCGCCGGCTCTCGTCCCGGCCGTCCCGGCCCCGCCAACCAACATCCAGGCCCTTGCGCCTGGGCAGCCAGGCCGCATCATGGCGCACTGCCGTGAGGGACTGGCTAGGTTCGCGGAGGCCGCCGAAAGCAATTTTCGGCGCGTGGAGGAGGCGGTGGAGGTGAGATTCTTCTGCCTTGCGTTGGACTTTCAATGGGGGCACGCGAGCGCACCCAATGGGTGTAGCCCCCGAGATTCGGGCCGGCTGCGCGGCTGCGTGGCAGCCGGGCCAGATCTAACCCTCTTTTGTTTGTCTAACTTCTTGTTTCTTGGCGCGGAGTAGGCTAAGAACGCTAGGCGGCAGGCGCTCTTTGACGAGGCGGTCGCTATCCACAACCGCGGCAAGCTCGGCTTCTACCGGGTCTAGGAGTGTAACAGCCCGGGACCGACGTCCAGAAGATTCCCCTTTTATTTCCTTTGTCATCGTGTGATTCAAGTGGTTGTTGCATTCATCGTCGCATCATTCGCATCATCTGCATATCATCGTCTCTCGTTTTCAAAAACTTGCATCCGCTCGTAGCTGCCGGTTCTCTCTGTTCGTGTCGTTGTCCGTTTCGAGACCAACCACACTCGCACGCGCCCGCGGCATCGATAAAATATTGTTTATAAAAGTGTGCGAAAATATTCTCGGGTTGGGTCGAAAGTTGGCGTGCGGTCTTGTTATATTGTAGGTAGACTGCCTGCCAAGTTTCGTCGCAATCAGAGGTCGTTTGATACCCGAATGGTCAACCGTAGAGGTTCCGTCAGCGGTTTATTCGTCGGACGTTTTTGGTATTTCAAAACATGTCACGGGCCTCAATATCCCTCTCTCCTCAGCCCACAACCCCTCTACACAACCCACTACCCAGCCTAGCTAACCCCTCCGCTTCCGGACCATCCGATCGAGATCGAACGGTCGGAAAATGGGCAAAAACCCCTAAACCTAGCCCTCCCCTGCTATAAATGGGCATCTCCTCGTCCATTTTCGGAAAAACCTAGCTACCTAAGGATCCGCGCCGCCGCCAGCCGCCTCCCACCTCTCTCCCGCATCCACTTGGCGCCCAGCCTCCTCCCACCTCGCGCGGGCCCGCCCGAGCCCATCTGAGGCCCGCACGGGCCCGAAGCAGCGCCGCCGCCTCCCGCGAGCTTCTTTCGCGCATGGCCCCCGCCCGAGGAGGTCGTCCCCGAATCCCCTTGCCCGGCGCCGCCTCGGCCGGTCGCCGGAGCCGCCGCCGTCGCCGGGCAGGTCGACCCCGAGCGCCGCCCCTCGCCCCCTGTTTCTCTGCTCTCTCTAACCCCATTTCTCTCTCCCTCTGCCATGGGAAGGATCCGCCGGAGCTCGCCTCGATCTCGAAGTCCGTGGTGCGCCAAGCTCCTCGCCGGCGGGAATGGATCCGCCATCGCCGGATTCGTCAAGATTCGCCCGGATCTGGTCGGGCCTCGCTGGATCCCGCCTTCCCTGCGCCGTCCACCTCGCTAGGACTGCCATGGACGTCGCCCTCACCTCCGTTGACCCGCCTCCCTTGCGCCTCGTCGGGATCGAGCAGATGGCTCGATCTGCTCGCAGACTTGCTCGGATGGGCCAAGCCTCCAAGGCCCAGCGCCGCCCACTGCTCAACCGGCCCAGCTCCCGGTGGCCCGATGTGAGTAGCCCAACGCCGATGCCCTATCCAGTGCCCCGCGCACGTTTTAGATATATTGCGCCCAGTGCATTGATAATTGCAGAAAAGGCCCTATTTTAAAATGTCGATAATTAATAAAGCGTGCATCAAGTCCAAATACTTTATATAGGTAAAATGATTAGAATTTTGTGTAGATTCATATTATGCCACTTACATCCATGTTTTAAAATGTTTAACATGTTGTTTGCTTTATTTGGCATAAATGCCATGTTTATTGCATTGCACATATTTATTTAATCGTGCATGGGAATTAATCCAACAACATATTTAAAATGTTCATATTATCGGCATCGCATTTTCATGCATGACAAACTTGTTCAATGTAATATTCACATTTAACTTGCATTTATAATTGCTAAAAGGGGATTAGGCCATAAACTTGCATAATCAATTGTGACATATTTCCCTACATGTACCTATGCATATTATATATGTTTTCGGGGTAGAAAAATCCATAGAATTTAACTGTGCATTTACTTTTGTCATTGGAGCAAGTTTGAGTGCATGTCATTTTTGCCATGATGCCCGTTTGTCTATTTTGTGGGATTTAATCCGTGCATCATATGAAATAATTTTGTACATGAGATATGCCCTTGGACATGTGTGCTAGGCCCTGGTATTTTTGGTTGTCATAGAAATGCATGTTTAGGTGTTTTTTCCTTGTTGCCAACATGCTATAAAAAATCTGATGTTTTGAGGGTCCAAAATATTTCTAAGTCTGGAAATTTGTTATTTTGTTGATGTGTTGCCATGTGAATTGCTAGTGTTCTGGGAGTCTTTTGGTGATGCCACCATGGAGTCTTTTGTTAAGCATGTTATGCTCTATCATGTTGCGCCAATAGTTTGCATGAATAGGTTTTGCATCATAATTATTCCTGCTGTCCAATATGTCAATCTGTTAAAAAACTGCTGCACATGACTAGCCTAATTTTCACCAAGTCTGAGAATCTGTTTTCTTCAATATGCCATGTTGTGATGATGCTAGCCATGATTCTGTGCATAATTAGACCTTGCCATAATGTAATGAATTGTAGCTCATCATGTCTACTACCATGCTGTTAAGTTTCATGCCAATATATGACCTGTAGCATATAGTTTTACTGCTGCCAATATGCCTCCATGAAAATCTGCTATGCTAAAACCTGTGATTTTCACTAAGTCATAATCTGCTATATTTTGTTGCCATGTTGTGAGCTTCCTAGCATGTGATCCATGACTCTTTTGAGTATGATATGTGAAGATGAAATGAAGTGTGTGTTATATGCTACTGCCCCATGCTTAGTTGTACATTTTAGAATATTGTAACTTGTTGTTTTCATGTGTGCAAAATGCTATCTTGCTGTTTTGGGCAGATTTCGACTAAAACTTGTGTTAGTTGTATTTGTTGAACCGTAGCTCCGTTTTGAACATGTTGCACATGAAACTTGCTTAGAATCTCATGTAGTTTCATAATAACTTGCTGCATTCATGATTTGAAGTGGTTGTGATTGTCTTTTCCATGCATTTTGCATTCATGACATATGCATCTTGTGAAGGTCATATCTTTTAGACCGTAGCTCCGTTTGAGATGTTCTATATATGTAAATCGACTAGAATGATGTGTAGAATTGCATGGTTCACTTTATTTTGCTTTTTAACAAATATAAAACATAATTAGTTCAGATCTGGACCAATTTCGAAATTAACATATGGGGTCGTTTCGGAAATGCTATATGTTGTTTCCGGCCTCATTTAACCTTGCCTAGATGTGTAGTTTACTTATGCTTCACCTCTTGCCATGTTTAACAACATTTAATATTGTCGTGTACCTAAACAAGAATGAACTAAATATTCGAATGTGGAGTTTCGTCAATATGCAACTCGTTGCATATTGAGCTTCACTTAATGTGTAGTGATTGATTGTTGTGCTTTGCCTTGTCATGCATATGTGCATGGACATGCATCATATTTGAAGAGCATCATGTCATGCATATGTTGTGGTGTATCGTGTGTTAATTGTTTGTTCCGAATTGCTTTTCTCGATAGAGTTCCGAAAGCGTTCGGAGTGTGAGGATTCGTTCGACTACGTTTCGTTCGTCTACTTCACGGATCGCCTGCTTCATGGATTCATTCTTCTTCCAAGCGGGATCTCAGGCAAGATGATCATTTCCCTGGATACCATTATTATCATTGCCATGCTAGATGTCTCGTTTCTATCGCTGTCTCGCTACCTACCACTTGTATGTCAAGCCTCCCAAATTGCCATGAAAAGCCTCTAACCCCTCCACATCCCAGCAAACATTGTTTAGCTATGTTACCGCTTGCTCAGCCCTTCTTATAGCGTTGCTAGTTGCAGGTGCAATTGTTTCTAGCTATCACAATATTATTGCTATTTATTTTAATGCACATATATACTTGGTAAAGGGTGGAAGGCTTGGCCTTTTGCTCGGTGTTTTGTTCCACTCTTGCCGCCCTAGTTACTTGTGTACCGGTGTTATGTTCCATAATTGAGCGCTCCTAACATGCTCGGGGTTGTTATGGGGACCCCCTTGATTTTCGTTTTAGGATAAAACTTGTCTGGCAAGGCCCAACATTGGTACTACATTTGCCCAACATAATAATACTGATAATTAATTTGACGCATAGGGAGTTAGCGCTACCCAAGGTTCGTTATTCAACCTAATACAGGGGGGCCAGTGCTGCTGGTGCTGGTCCAAACTAGAGCACCATGCGGGGCCAACCCGGGGCAACTCGGGAGATGTCTATCAGGCCACCGTACGCTTCGCTTATCCGTCGTGTCCTGAGAACGAGATACGCGGCTCCTATCAGGTACGTCAACACGTCGGGCGACCTTGCTGGACTTGTTTTACCTTTCTCGAACGTCTTGTGCGAGGAATTCCGAAACTTTGGGCTATCTCGAGGTTGAGGTTTTCCAATGGAATTGCCTAGGAAGATCACGAGATTTGTGGTCGAGGTTATTCCCGCTGTGTGTGGTTAGTTTGTGATGGATGAGTTGGAGCACCCCTGCAGGGTTAAATCTTTCGGAAAGCCATGCCCGCGGTTACGTGGCAACTTGGAAACTTTGTTTAACACCCGGTCATAGCAAACTTGAAGTAAACTCAAATAAAATACACCAACCGTGTGCGTAACCGTGACTGTCTCTTCTCGTGATTTCTGAATCGAGAGAGAACACGGTGGGGTTATGGTTGTTCGTAAGTAGGTGTTCAGGATCTCTTAGAGGTCATTACTAGATCACGTCCGTTTATTCGACAATCATCCCCCTTTATTCTTGTACTCGTAAGTTAGCCACTCAAATAAATGCTTAGTGCTTGCAGGAGCCTCACCACTTAACCATACCTCACCCATTAAGCTTTAATAGTCTTGATACCCTTGGAAATGAGATTGCTGAGTCCCTGAGGCTCACAGATTACTACAACAACAGTTGCAGGTACAGGTAATGCGATGATTTGACGTGAGCGCGATGCTTGTTTTGATTTGGAGTTCTTCTTCTTCATCATCGATCTAGGATGGGTTCCAGGCGGCAGCCTGGGATAGCAAGGATGGATGTCATTTTATCGTTTGTTTTCGTCCGTAGTCGGACCCTGCTCTTCTGTATGATGTTTGGATATGTTGTTGTATTGATGTGATATTGATGTAGCTTGTGGCGAGTGAAAGCCAATTCCATATACTCATCTCTTCTTTACATGTACTCGTAATGATATCCATTCTTGCGAAACGACGAGATGCGCTTCTATCCCTGTCGAGGCCCTCGTGCCAAAATAAGGTTAGGATCGCATCTTGGGCGTGACAAGTTGGTATCAGAGCCAGGTTACGACCTAGGAGCCCCCTTGATTGATCAAACTTGGCCGAGTCGAGTCTAGTTAAAACTATTTTGAGTCTAGTTATATCGGAGAGTAGGATTCTTTTTACTCCACTTCTATACTTTGGAGAGGTATTCGACTTAGGAATTTTCATTCTACTCCTCTTCTCGCTCAAAATTTTTTTTTAGGATCACGCGGGTATTTTGAAAACTATATGATGCCGATGTGACAGAGTTCTGTCTTGGTGCCTCCTGTCTGACTTGATTTCTTCTGGGGAGTTGAGCTCCAGGGGATTCTTGACACATCGTTATCATTCAATTTCCTTAGTATCTCAGGATGGAGGATGTTCGAAATTGCTTCAATACTTTTCGTGGCGAGATAAGGCTGGAGTCTCCCAGTATTGGGGAGGCGTCCGGGGTACTGCCATGTTTAGTATCGTTGTGATTACGTGTGTCTGAGGTAGACGAGTTTGTGGAGTTTCTTGGATTATGGCGTGAAAGGTTGCGGGTGCAGTTGTAGCTGATTACCTTGGGTACGTTCCTGGGTCCGCAACCCGAATCGCATAAACAAGAAAGACTTCGGAAATTCTTAGGTGGGAATTCAAGTAGTTACCTAGGATTATCCTCCCAATGAATGCATAATGGGTTATGTATTTGTTTCCGGCTTAATTCTCAAGCCTCACCCTTTGTGTTGTTTTGGAGTATGGTAATTCGAGTTTCTTTGATGTCAAGTGGTGAATTCATATCTTTGCTAACCAGTGTGTTTCTCATCAAGTTAATTCAACCCTCTCCAATATTTGCAATATCAACCCTCGTATTTCTTTCCGGAGTTCGTCTCATCCGTCCCAAGTGTTCCTTGTTTTTCCCCACCCTCCCACCCTTTTTCTTCAATGATTAAATCGTCATCCAAGTGCCTTTCTTTTCATTAATGCTTCCGCTATCTTTTCTTCCATTTGTATCCGGTGATTTCTGTGAAGATATCTCAGAAGATTCGTGTTTTCATTCAATCTTTTGAACTACTTCGAGGTTCTCACCTCATCAAGTTTTCAATTTGTACGGGTGCAATCTCTCTTTCTAAGCAATCGTTTCAACGGGGTTCTCTTTGAGTGGGCTCATAACTCACAGGTTTTCCCCAGGATCTTACCTGGCTCTTCTAATCTTTCCGGAGATGTCCTCAAGTTCTTTTCAATATGACGTAAGAATGAATCTCATCAGTCTTATTCCTTCTCCAAGATCGCTTAGAATTGTTTTCATCGTGGCTCAACCTTTCCTTATTCATTGTTCCGGAGTGTCTCAGTAATTCTTGATGTTCTCTCTTGTCATCATTCTCAGCCTTGAAGACCGAAGGAGTGTTTCTCTTAAATCTTTGCTCATTCTCTTGAAGATTCGAGTTTCTAGCTTGATGCTATTCTTTCATATTGTTTCCATTCATTAAAAAATTCCTTCCTTGTTATCCGGAGCATTTCAGAGTTGTTTTCATTTCTCGATCCTCCGAAGGCCATCATTTCAGAAGATTTCTTCGCTCTCAGCTTTCAGCTTTCGTTCTCCAATTCTTCTCAATTGTTGTCTCTTCGTTCGCATCTCCATTATTCCGGTGCCTTGTTGAAGTTTTCTGCTAGGTGTATCGTGATCTCTTCCTTCTCATGTTTTTCATTCATTCTTGGTATCCTCATTCGTTTGTGAATTCTTAGCGGTGTTTCGTTCAAGTCGTCTCCAAGCTTGTTTCATCCCTCTTCAATCTTTTGCAAGAAGAATAAGTGGTATGTTAAATCCGTTGCTGGTCATCAATTTAACTTGATGAAGGATAGGCATAATGTAATTCTTATTCTTGTTTCATCAAACGGTTTCAATCCTTCTTCCGGAGTTGTTCATGATATCAAATTCTTGGTTCTAAGTGCTTCATCTTTTCTTTCCGAAGTTCCAAGTTTTCTCAAGTATCTCATCGCGAAGTTTCATCTAAATCTTTGCAACGTCATAACCTTATTCTTTCCAGCCTTCATTTCTTTTGATCATTCTTTTGCATACGGAGGTTCTTCATGGTGGCTCTTCAAGGATTCAATTCCTTTTCGAAGTGTTCTTCAATATTCTTGTGGTAGTACCTCAAGTATCTTTCATCTTGCATTCCCAAGTGCAATTCTTTCTCCCTTATCTTTTGAGATGGTGTTATAGCATTCTTGATTCATGAGGAGACTCGAAGAGAATTTGTTTCAAGAATGAGATATTTAAACCCATCATGTTCTTCCTTGGAGTTATCTTGGATTCTATTTCACCTAAGCCTTTCCTAAGGATTGTTGCTATTTGCGGTGTTGTCATGATCCAAGTTTTCAATGTGTCCTTTTGGTGAAAGAAGTTTTCCATATCTTGTTGCTCCCAAGTAATCTTTGTTTCTGTTTGTGGCGGGTTGTCACCTCATAATGTTGGGATGTTTTCCATAAGCCCACTACAAGCTTATTCTTTTCGTTGTTGATGTTCCAATAACTCCGTTCAATCTCTTCTTTGTAAAGATGCTTTTCAAATTCATGTGGTGGCAATATCATTTTCTTCTCCGTTCTTTTCCTTCCATAGATCTAGCTTCTATTTTTCTGTTCCGGAGGCATTGCCATGTTGCTCTCTTCGCCCATCATAGTGTTTTCTCAAGATCATGTTCCTTCCTCGCTTGTCCATCTAATCGGAGTGTTGTGCCATGTTCTCAAGTTCCTTTCCATCTCATCTTATTTTGACCCTCTATCCTACCAAAGTGCTGCCGAAATTTCTTTTGAATTCTTGCTTGTTCAACATGTCATTCTTCATCTCTTTCCAACCTTCATGTTTCATTGGTTTCACTCGTTTGTCAAGAAGCAACTAAGTTTTACCTCTTCTCTTTCTCTTCCCCTTCTCATTCTAAGATCTCGGGGCGAGATCTCTTGTAAGTGGAGGAGAGTTGTAACAGCCCGGGACCGACGCTCCAGAAGATTCCCCTTTTATTTCCTTTGTCATCGTGTGATTCGAGTGGTTGTTGCATTCATCGTCGCATCATTCGCATCATCTGCATAGCATCGTCTCTCGTTTTCAAAAACTTGCCAATTTGGCAGAAGAGGGATGAACTGGCCTCCAAACGGGACCGGCTGGGACAGGAGCTCCAGGCGGCTACGTCGGAACGGGACCGGCTGGGCGGCCTGGTTGCTGACGGTCAGGCGGTGCGGGAGCGCCTGACCGCGGAGCTGCAGCGGGAGGTGACGACCCGGGAGGACGTCGCCAAGCAGGCGGCCGACGCCACCCAGCGGGCCACCGTTCTCCAAAACAAAGTGGATCGCCTCAAGGGGGAGCTTGAGGCGCGCGGGGCCGCCCTTGCTCAAGCGGAGGAGGCGCTGGAGAGGGAGCGGAGCGCAGGCCTTCAGTTTGCCCTCGAGATGGACGAAGCTTTCCAGTGTGAGTTTTGTTTTCGAGTCTTCTTCCTGTGCCGACTGCTTTCGACTTGCTTTTGTCTTATTTGTTGATTCCTCTCTCTCCCTAGACCGGTTCCCGGATACCCAGCGCCGCGCCGAGCGGGCTGTCGCGGAGCACCGGGAGTGCCTGCGGCAGCACGGGCAGGAGGTCGAGGAGCACGCGGCTGGGACGTGCCGGAGCTTGCGCTGGCCGTTGAGAACCGGCCGATCCATGTTCAGCGCTGCATGGACTGGCTCCTTACGGCCGGCAAGGAGGTGATTTCGGCTCTCTGGCCGGGTCGTGGGGCCCCAGAGGGCCGCGTGGCGCTGTGGCTGGAGAATGCGGTTGCCCGGCTCGAGGTTTGGAAGGCGTCGGCGGCCCGCTCCGGGGCGCAGATGGCCCTTCGGTTTGTCACCTCATGGTACCCCGACGTCAACTTGGACCGGCTGGTCACGATGCGCGAGGTCCCCGAGGCGGAGCGAGCCGCCCGTGAAGGCGCCCTGGTCCGCCGAGCCAACGAGCTGGTGTCCTACGTCGACCCGGATGAGCTCCTGCCGGCGCTAGGTGAGGACGGCGAGCCGATCGCCGAGGACTCCTTCGGCAATCCTCAAGGCCCCGAGGACGACGACGTCGCCGACGAGAGCACCGCCTCCAGCACCGGCAGCAACACCGAGGCCGCGGAGGTCATGGAGGAAGAGCCGGCCGGCGATGCACCGGAGGCTTAGGCGTCTCCCCTTTTTTACTATATCTCTTTCTTTTGCTGCAAGACTTGTTTAAGATGCATTTCCACCCACTGGGTGTGTATTGTAAAGAATCCTCGGCATGTGGCCTTTTGTTTATGAATTTGCTTGAAGTCTAAAATGTTTGCGTGCCGGCTCCTCCCCTGCCTTTTACCTTTCGACTCATATTTTACGCAAGGGTTCCTTCCGGCTTCCGCCCCGCCTGTCAGTCAGCCGGGAGCCGGACTAGGACAGGGACGGGGCATCGCCCTTGGGGAAAACGAGCAGGTCTTAGAGTCATCCGGCTAGGATTGGGGCGAGCCGGCAGAGGTTGGTTCTAGAGGTAACATGGTCCGGTTGGACCCATCCGGCTGCTACTCTTGAGGCGGTGTTCGCGTGGTAAGTTTCTTCCTACCCCGTGGTTCCGCCAGCCGGACAGCCGGGGGCCGGTCTGTGGCTCGGTAGGGAGGGTAGGAAAGGGTTGCTTGCCCATGCTACTTGCCTGCTTCGGAGAAGAGCCGGCGAGCCCCCGGGCCAGGGAGCCGGACCCGGGTGGCTTTCTTAAAAAAATGACAATCCTCTGATGGAATTGAAAAGGGGTGTGCCCCAAGTGTCGGCTTGGGGCCCCCATTGCATTCACTAAGTTCCAACAGAAGGGAAGATACATACATACACGGGTTTTTTCTTTAGCAGTAGAACGGTCGAAGGAGTGCTGCGTTCCATGGGCGCTCCGTCTCCTCGCCGGAGGCATCTCTTTTGCGCTTCTGCGACTTCTGGGCATCTATCAGGTAGTAGGCGTTGTTGTGCAGCGCCTTGCTGATAATGAATGGGCCCTCCCATGGGGAGGACAGCTTGAGCTGGCCGGCTGTTGTGTTAGTGCCGGAGCTTCTGCTGGTAGATGGCCGTCCAGCTCAAGGCCAGCTCGCGTGCTTCTTCGAGTAGGTCGACACCGTCTTCTCTTGCCTCCTTCGCGTCCTTCTCCGTATACAGGGTGACCCGAGGCGAGTCGAATTCGATGTCAGTGGGGATGATCGCCTCGGACCCGTATACGAGAAAGAAGGGGGTGTAGCCGGTTGACCGGTTGGGCGTGGTCCTGAGGCTCCAGAGGACGGCCGGCAGCTCATCGATCCAGCAGCCGGCCGACCGCACGAGGGGCGCCACGAGCCGAGGCTTGAGGCCGGCTAGGATCAGGCCGTTTGCCCTCTCCGCCTAGCCGTTTGACTGTGGGTGGGCCACCGATGCGAGGTCGAGCCGGATGCCTTCCTGGGAGCAGAAGCGCGCCATCGCGCCTTTGGCGAAGTTCATGCTGTTGTCGGTGATGATGCTGTTGGGGACGCCGTAGAGGACCGTGATATCCTTGATGAACCGGACGGCTGTGGGACCGTCCAGTTTCTTGATGGGTCGGGCTTCGATCCACTTGGTGAACTTTTCGATGGCCACCAGCAGATGCGTCATGCCGCTCCGGGCGGTCTTGAAGGGCCCTACCATGTCCAGCCCCCAGACGGCAAAGGGCCACGAGTGTGGGATGGTCTGGAGGGCCGTTGCCGGCAGGTGACTCTGTGTGCTGAAGCGCTGGCATCCCTCGCACTTGTCGACCAGCCGCTTGGCCTCTTCCAAGGCTGTCGGCCAGTAGAAGCCGTGGCGGAATGCCTTGGCCACCAGGGTTCTGGAGGCGGCGTGATGCCCGCACTCGCCCTGGTGGATGTCGAGGAGGATTTCTTGCCCCTTCTCTGGCTCGACGCAACGTTGGAACACGCCGGTGGTGCTGCGATGAACTAGCTCGCGGTTGATGATGCTGTAAGCCGGGGCCCGGCGATGGATTTGTCTTGCTGTGGCCTCGTCAGGGGGAAGCTCGCCGCGCAAGAGGAAAGCCAGAATGGGCTGGGCCCACGAGGGGGCCGAGACGGGAGCCGGCTCGACCTCGAGTGGAGTGCCGGGGGCAGCCGGAGCCGTCGGGTCTGGCCCGTCAGTCCCCGGGACCGGCTTGCTAGCCCCCTGGACCGGCTCGCCAGCCCCCGGGACCGGTTCGCCAATCCCCGAGGCTGGGACAGCGGGGGGAGCGGCGACCGCCGTCAGGACGGCCGTAGAGTCAGAGCCAGCCGCTGCGGGGGTGCCGGACGCTGGAGCCGACAGAGTTGGCAACGCCGCCGGAGCTGATGGTGCCGGCAGAGCAGCCGGAGCTGACGGCGCCGGCGGAGCTGCCGAAGCAGCCGGCACGAAGATAGACTCCGATTCGGGGGAAGGCTTGATCGAAGGCTTGATCGAAGGCTTGAGCGGCCGTTCGAGGGAGACGCCAGCTGGGATGGCCTGCCGGGTGGAGCCGATTTTTGCCAACGTATCGGCCACCTCGTTGTCTGCCCGGGGGATGTGGTGGAATTCACAGCCCTCGAAGGAGCCGGTGAGCTGTTGGACGAGGAAGCGATAGCTAGCCATGTTGGCGTCCCTGGCGTCCCATTCGCCAGAGACCTGCTGCACCACGAGGTCGGAGTCGCCGGATCCCGATCTCCTTGGCGAGCCGGAGGCCGTGGACGAGCGCCTCGTACTCGGCCACGTTGTTGGAGGCGGCGAAGAGGATCTGGAGCGTGTACTTGAGCTGGTCCCCCTTCGGGGATGACAAGACGATGCCGCCTCCCAGGCCGGTTCGCATCTTCGAGCCGTCGAAGTGCATGCGCCAATGCGTGGAGTCTGGGGAAGGCGGCACGAACTGGGTCTCGGCCCAGTCGACGAGGAAGTCCGCCATCGTCTGCGACTTGATGGCGGTGCGCGGCTCGTACCGAATCTCATGGTCGGCGAGAGCGATGGCCCATTTGGCGATCCGGCCGGTGGCGTCCTGGCCGCTCATGATCTCGCCGAGCGGGGCCGTGCTCACCACGGTGATGGTGTGCTCTTGGAAGTATTGCCTGACCTTCTTGGCGGCAAAGTATATGCCGTAGCACATCTTCTGGTAGTGGGGGTAGTTCTGCTTGGAGGCGGAGAGGACCTCGCTGAGGTAGTAGACGGGGCGCTGGACCGGCAGCGCTTTGCCCTCCT
The DNA here is from genome assembly GCA_039707655.1 of Elymus sibiricus. Taxonomy (NCBI): domain Eukaryota; kingdom Viridiplantae; phylum Streptophyta; class Magnoliopsida; order Poales; family Poaceae; genus Elymus; species Elymus sibiricus. The sequence continues at coordinate 134,362,624 of CM077669.1, forward strand.
CTGGCCGCTCCACCACTAGCATGACGCTGACCACGCGGGTGGTGGCCGCGATGTATGCGAGCATCGGCTCCTTCTCGGCCGGTGCCGCCAGGATGGGAGCGCTAGAGAGCACGCGCTTGAGATAGCGGAACGCCTCGTCCGCCCGGTCGGTCCACTCGAACTTGGGTGTCTTCCTCATGAGCTGGTAGAGGGGCAGCGCCTTCTCGCCCAGCCGGCTGATGAACCGGCTGAGCGAGGCAAGACAGCCGGCGAACTTCTGGATGTCGACGAGCTTGGCCGGCTTGTGCATGCGCTCGATGGCTCTGATCTTCTCCAGGTTAGCTTCGATGCCGCGGGCGGACACGAAGAAACCCAAGAGCTGGCCGGCTGGCACGCCGAAAACGCATTTCTCCGGTTTGAGCTTGATCTTGTATTCGCACAAGTTAGCGAAGGTCTCCCGGAGATCGTCGAGGAGGCTGAAATGCTTCTTGGTCTTGACGACGATGTCGTCCACGTAGACGTGGACGTTTCTGCCGATCTGGGGCAGGAGACACTTCTGCATGCAGCGCTGGAAGGTAGCGCCCGCGTTCTTCAAGCCGAAGGACATGGTGATGTAGCAGTAGGCCCCAAAGGGGGTGATGAAGGAGATCTTCAGCCGGTCGGCTGGGTCCAGTTTGATCTGGTGATAGCCTGAGTAGGCGTCCAGGAAAGACAGCAGGTCGCAGCCGGCCGTGGAGTCGATAACTTGATCGATCCGCGGCAGGGCGAATGGGTCCTTGGGACATGCCTTGTTCAGGCTCGTGTAGTCGATACACATGCGTCAGGTCTTGTTCTTCTTCAGCACCAGGACTGGGTTGGCCAGCCAGTCCGGGTGGAACACTTCCATGATGAAGCCGGCTGCAAGCAGCTGGGCGATCTCCTCTCCTATAGTACGCCGCTTCTCCTCGGAGAAACGGTGCAGGGGTTGCTTGACCGGCTTTGCATCCGGCCGCACATGAAGTTTGTGCTCGGCGAACTTCCTCGGAACACCCGGCATGTCTTTTGGAGACCATGCAAAGATGTCCCGATTCTCACGGATAAAGTCGACGAGCTCGCCTTCCTATTTGCTGCTGAGGTTGGCGCCGATGGTGACGCACTTCTTGGGGTTAGCCAGATCGAGCGGCACTTGCTTGGTGTCCTTGGATGGCTGGAACGACGCCTCGCTGGCCATCTGGGACGGGGGAGCCGGCACGGCCGGCTGGCTGGAGGCGTGAGCTACGAGCCGGTCGAGCTGCCGCCTCTCCTCCGCTATCTCCAGGGCGTCGGCCAGCCGGCTGCCGTCGCGAGCGCGCTCGATCGACATCTTGTAGTAGCCGGCGATGGTGATGATGCCCTTGGGACCCGGCATCTTGAGCTTGAGGTAGGCATAGTGGGGGATCGCCATGAACTTGACGAGGGCCGGCCGGCCCAACAGCGCGTGGTAGGGACTATCGAGGTCCACCACCTCGAACCAGACCGGCTCACGGCGGAAGTGGCTCTGGTTGCCAAAGAGGACGTCGAGCTCGATCTTGCCGATGGGGGTGCAGGACTTTCCCAGCACAATGCCGTGGAAAACCGTCCGGCTTGCTCGCAGGTCTTTCTCCTTGAGCCCCAGCTTGATCATCGTGTCGCGATAGAGGATGTTGATGTTGCTGCCTCCGTCGATCAACACCAGCGAGAAACGGCAGGTGCGCCTCTCAGAGACGATGGTGGGATCGAGGACGAGGGCGTGGCTGCCTGGGTTCGGCATCATGGCCGGGTGGTCCGCCCGGCTCCAGGTGACCGGCTTCTCGGACCAATGCATGAACTGGGGGACCAAGGGGGCGGTGGCGTTCACCTCGTGCCGGCGCTGGCGCACGCTGTGTTTGTTGGTTGCTTCACTGGTGAAGACGACGTAGGACCCATCCTGGCGAGGGAACAGGTCGTGGAGGCGGCCATCGTTGGCTGCCGGAGCCGGAGCAGGCGGCTGGGCCTGGGCTGGAGCCGGCTCGTGGGGAGCCGGAGGCGGAGGAGCCGGAAGGCCCTCGCCTCGGGCAGCCGCTGGGAGAAGCTGCACTGCCGGAGCGTATGGGTGGCCAGCTTGGCCCCGGAGTGGTGCTTGCAGGGTAGGTCGAGCATTTGCTCGAAGGTAAGCTTGGGCTGCCAGGCAGCCTTGCCGGTGCGCTGACGCTGGCTGGGGACCTGGGCAGCCGGTTGCTCCTCTTCGATGGTGGCGACCTGCCGGCTCCCGTAGCGGGGATCCGGCTAGTCGGGCTTGCGTTTGTTGTTCTGCTGCTGCCGGTTGTCGGCAGCCGCCCGCGGTGTGGCAGGCGGCAGAGTTGGCTTGGCTGGCGTGGTGAACTTCATCCGCATTGCGGAGTCGGCCGTGGCGTACTTGTCCGCCTTGGCCATCAGGTCCGCCAGGGTAGCCGGCTCGGAGCACAAGAGCTTGTGCTTGAGGTGGGTACCGTCGCGGCAACCCTCGATGAAATACTGGATGGCCTGCACCTCGTGCACTCCCTCGCAGGAGTTGCGGAGCTCGGTCCAGCGCGTGAGGTAGTCGCGGAGGGGATCCTCCAGCCCCTGGACAAACATGGCCAGCTCGCGGGGCCGGCCGGGCCGCTTGTAGGTGCCGGTGAAGTTGCGGACGAACGCTTCCTCGAAGTCCGTCCAGGTGTTGATGCTGTCGGCCGACAGGCTATTAAGCCAGGTCCGGGCCGAGCCGGTCAACATCAGGGGGGCGTAGCGCACGGCTACGCGCTTGTTCCCCCTGGCAATGCCGACTGCGGTGGTGTAGTCGACCAACCAATCCTCCGGCTTGGCTGAGCCGTTGTACTTCGGGGTGTCGCGAGGGAGAGTGAAGCCGGCTGGGAACGGCTCGTTGCGAATCCGGGGGCCGAAGCACGCCGGGACGATCGAGCCCTCCTCCTCGAGGAGGGCCGACTGCGCCAGCCGCTCGATGCGGGTCCGAGCGTCGTTCTTGCTCCGCGGGACGCGCGGGCCGAGCCGAGCGACGAGCTCGGGACGAACGGTCGGGGCAGGCGATGGGCGTGTTCCCGCCGTGGGGGCGGGGTATGGTCCCGGTTGCGCCGGCTGCTGACGGTCGGCTGCTCGTCTCGCAGCCGGGTGCGTCCGTTGTGAGACCCAGCGCCCCGCCGGCCAGAGCCGCGAGGGGAAGAGGCCTGCTGGACCGGCCGGCGCTGGCCAGCAGTAGGCAGAGCGTCTCCCTCGGGGACAGGGATCTCAGAGCCGGCATTGATGCCGTCGAGCCGGGCCTGCTGGGCGTTGGCGGTGGCGATGAGGTCTTGGATGTGTCGATCCTGCAGCTCTCGCTCTTCGCCCTCCAGGCCGGCGAGGTCGGCGTAGGCTACGTGGGCGGCCCTCAGGTTGGCGGCCGGCGTGTCATAGGTGGGAAGCCTGCCGCCGAGGATCTCCGCGACCACGCGGCCACGGTTGCGGACGTCACCGCGCCGGCTGGGCTCGTTGCCGTCGGGGGTGAGGCCGTAGGCGGAGTTATACTCGCGCTGTGCAGACTACATCCGGCGCTTGGTGGTGGAGAGCATGGTTGCCTCGTCGAACAGCAGCCGGCGAGCAGCTTCCAGCTCAGCCGTAGCCATGGCTGGGTTCGTCGTAGGCGCGACGGGGGTGCTGAGGCCCCGAAGCACGGAGCCGCGGGGGTCGGAGGTGCCGGCGCGAGCGGCCGCGGCGGCCGCGTCCGCCTCCGCCCTGGCACGGCCGGAGGTCGTGGAGGAGCCGATGGCCATTACCCCCGCGCGGACGCGGGAGTCGCCGGCCTCGCCCTGGGAGAGTGCTCCCACGGATGAGGGCGGGTCGAGGCAGTCGAGCACCTGGCTAGGGTACTCGTCGGCAGCTGGCTCGTCGGCGAGGCTCAGCCTACCGACGCGCTCGGTGAGGATGGCGATGTCGACTAGAGCGTTGCTGCCGAGGCACTCGTCGGAGAGGCCGGCAGCGCCGCCCGCAGGGCCAACAGGGACGGGGTTCCGCCCCGCAGGAGCAAGCCCCACGAGCGTGCAGTTCCGCCCGGACGCGGGGCGGCCGGGGGAGGTGGCGAAGGGTCCCGCCCGGAGCGTGACTCCGGCCGGCACCGCAGAGGGCCCCACGGTGGGCGCCAACTGTCATGGTTTTCTCACGGCAGATGCCATGGGGTGGCTTATCGAGAGTGGTTGGGGCCGAAGGACACCGACGGGCTCCGGGAGCGGGATTAGGCACAAGCGGTGAGGGACACACGATGTACCCAGGTTCAGGGCCCTCCGTGGGAGGTAATACCCCTAGTCCTGCTGGTCTAGTTAGATGGTGGGTGATGTTACAATGGTGCTCCTTGAGCTATTTGTTGAGGGGAGGAAGAAGGAGCAGCCGGCTCTTCTTGCCTTGCTACGTGGGAGTGTGAGTGCGAGGTGGGGCGAATGCCTCCGTGCGTGCCTGCCTGATGCATGGGGGCCTTGGAGGGTTTTATAGGCCAACCCCCCGGCTTACAATATTCCTAAGGTACTAAAAAGGGGGGACCCGGCTGGCAGCCCCTCCAGCCAGCCAGGGGGCCCGCCGGCTGGGTCGTCTTGTCGCCCGTAGGGCCCGCCGGCTACACGGTCCCATCGCCACCTGGGGCCCGCCAACCGGCTCTTCTATTGGCCCGCGCCCACCTGCCGCGGCACGGGCCGCCCCGCCCGGCGTCGTCTTGCGCCAGCCGGCCGAAGTCAGCGGTGCGACCGGCTGCACTGTAGCCACGCCGGGGCAGGTAACGGAGTGGACGGCGGCGCAGCGGCACTGTGGCTCCGCCGGGTCTCGATCAGTCTTCGGTCAGCGGTACGACCGCCCGGACTGTAGCCATGCGTGTCCGCGCGTCAGCGATCGCTGTAGCCGCACTAGAGCCCATCGTGGGGGTCACGTCTTGTCGGTGTACTTTGTCGCAGTAGGAGGGGATGGGTGCCTGCCCGTCTGGAGGTCAGCGGGAGGACCGGCTGTCAGATTTCGGGCTCCGCAAAACCCTCAAGGTTCGAACTCTGGGGCGTGTGCGAAGATCCCTTGCAGCTTCGCCCTACCTAGCTCGCTACTCGATGGACAAGACAATGAACTCGCGCGATGACGAGGAAGAAGATGAACACGGTGGTTTACCCAGGTTCGGGCCGCTGCGAAGCGTAATACCCTACTCCTGCTTTGGTGGATTGCCTCTCGAAGAGGTGTGGTGGATGAACTAGTACAATGTTTTTGGAGCCTCGTGAGGGCGCTCCTGAGGTGTTCTTGTCCCTCTGTCGGCTTGGTGATGGATGAGTGGATCGGTCGATCTTGGATCCCCCTCTACGGTGCAGCCTAACCTCTATATATAGCGGTGGCCCGGGTCCTCTTCCCTAATCGTAATGGCGGCAAGGGATCCCACAACGGCCAAATTTGAAGGGGGACAGGAGTACATCCCCGCCCTGTCCAAAGGCGGTCTTCGCCTGCAAAGTAGCTGTCGATGGTGCAGAGGTGGGCTCGGCGATGACATCCGTCCTGCGGGGCTCGTGGTCGTGGTCATGTTGCACCGGAACGGAAACCTTTGGGGGCGCTTTGGGAACCTGCGTACGTCCTTGCTCCCTTTGCACCAAAGGGGAAACTGCGCCGCCTGGTGCGCTGGCGCCCGCCTGTCCTTCCTTGCGTCATCTTTGACTCCTGAGGCCGGGCTCTGCATAGAGATCTTCGTTGCTTCCAGAGGGGGCCTGGGGAGGCCCATCCCTTGCCGGTCTTGACGCCGCTCCTCCTCGCGAGCCTAGGGCCCTCGCGAGGGCCTTGTCTTGAGGGGGGCCGCGCCTGGCTGTGTTTGGTTGACGAAGTGGGCCATGCCCTGGGTCGTAGGCAGGTAGGTCTGGGTACCCCCGTTCCCAGAACGCCGACAGTAGCCCCCGGGCCCAAGGCACGCTCAAGCTGGCTTCCAGGCAAAGCCTTGAGGGCGGACCGAAGCGCCATGGGCCACAAACGCCTGCGGGCCAGGACTGGCGCGCGTCGTGCGGTTGATGACGGGCATCCCTCGTCCCTACGGCCCCCTCCTGTGTCGACAAGGGCCTGACTTCTAGCGCCGAGCCATTATTGCTTTCCCCTCTTGCAGACCTACTCTTGCTTCCCAGGTCTCCGGCTCTAGCAGAGGCCTCTCCAGATCCGGTGCCGCTCCGTCCTTCTCCTTGCCGTTTTGGCCCCGCGAGCTTCCCGATGGCTCCCGCCGGCAAGCAGAAGCCAGAGGTCCAGAGCTTAGCCTCCGCTCCTATCTCACCGGCGCTCTCAGCGTCCACCATCGCCAAGGACGAGGACCTCGTCCCGGTGCTCCCGTCGATGGTGGATGAGACCAACGAGTGGGGGCGGACCTTGATATGGGGCGGCTCCTCGGAGAAGCGGCCCTCGTCCAAGGCGGTCTACCCATTCTTTCTCCATAGCGTCTTCGCCGGGCTCGTTCCGCCCTTCTACGCGTTCTTCACCGCCATCCTTGACCACTACGGGATCCAAGCCCTTCATCTCCAACCCAACTCCATCCTGCTCTTGTCTGTCTTTGCCTTCTACTGCGAGGCTTTCGTGGGCGTGAGGCCTTCGGTGGCCCTCTTCCGTCATTTCTTCAGCTTGCGCGTGCATGACGGCGCTCAACGGTCGGCGTGCGTCTCCTTCGTCGCGGTCCAGAGCGGCAACATGCTCTTGAAGGCCGGGAAGGAGGTGGAGAACTTCAAGCACCGCTGGGTCCTCATGGATCTCAAAGACCCCAACCCCCGGTTGGATCTGCCGAGGGGGCTGCCGGAGAAGACCTCTGCGTGGAGCTCCACGAAGCTTTCCGACTCCTGGGCCAAGCCCGTCCTGGAGCGGATTTCCCGCGATATCAGTGCCAGGAAGCTGACTGGGGGGATGATAGTGAAGGAGTTCCTGACGCAGCGCCTGGCGCCTCTCCAGTCCCATTCTAGTCCCTTGTGGGAATATCAAGGCAGCGGCGACAACCTCCGGCTTCGGTCTGCATGCATAACCTCCGAGGAATTGAACAGGTCTGTGACGACCCTGCTCAATGGCGACCCCGGTGATCTCCCCGGTGCCCACGTCCCGCTGTACTGCCGCGACGACGGGGCCGATCTGGCTGCCGCGATGCCCGTCTTCAACGAGCTGGGGCTCTCCCCAGTTGAGGGCCTTGGCTCCCCGGTGATGGTGTCCTCCGGTGACACCGCGGGCGGGGAGGACTCGGAGAAGACTGCCGACGACGACCCGGCAAGGGCGTCCCCCCTGTCGCAGAGCACGCTCCTGCGCGAGCTCGAGGACGACGATGATGTTGGTGAAGTTTCTGCTGCGGGCTCCTCACGCGCCACCAAGGCCCCTAGGGGGCTGGGGCCGTCCCCTCGTGCCACGCGGCCCGCCTGCGTGTCGACCCCCATGAAGCGCGGAGCGGAGTCTCCTTCGGTGCACCCTGCCTCTGCCAGCAAGGCGGTTGAAGCATCAGCCTCCCCTCCGCCCGAATCGCAGCTCGCAGGCAAGGTGGGCGAGGCTGGGGCCATGGCGATCCCTCCAGTGGACGCCCTTGCGGACAGCGCCTTTGCTCCCCTGCGGGGTGGTGCCCTCACCGAGGAAGGCTTGGGCGCCCCCGTCGTTGCCGGAGCGGAGAGGAAGAGGAAGTGGGTCGACGTTGAGGAGTAAGTGACCCGGCTCGGCTTCGCTCGCCCGTCGACGGCTTGTGTATTGATGACCTTCCTTTGCTTGGTGACCAGGAACGTCGTCGTGCTGAAGATGAGGAAGAAGAAGGCAGGCGTCAAGCCGAAGGCGCTTTCCGACGCGCCGCCCGCTCCTGCCGTCCTGCCATCGCCTGCTGCCGAGGGGGAGGGGGCTCGCGAGGCAACCCCCCTGGTCATCGTCGCGGAGCCCCCTGAGCCCCCAATGCCTATTGGCGTGGTCGCTCCTGCCCTCGAGGGCGCGGCGGTGCCGCTGTCCGGAGGGCCAGCCCCTGAGGGCCAGCCACCCGTCGATCCGTCCATGTCCGTGGTCGCCGCGCGGCCTCCGGAGCCTCCTGCTCCTCGTGCTGCTGCCTCCCCGGGGACGTCTCCTGCGATCGCACAGGGGACTCCTCCGGAGGGGGCCTTGATGCCTTCCTCGCGTGGCCTCGACGTCCTGGACGGGGCCTTCGCTGTTCTGGGTCAAGTTCGTGGCACCCTCGGGAGTACCGACGATCGCCTCGCTAGCGGGCGCCTTGGGCTCCTCTCCGGGTGGCTCCAGGCCGACACCTCTGCCGTGGCGGTTTGGGTTCAGGCCGAGGCTACCGCGGCGAAGAGCGAGGAGGAAGCTGCGTCCGCCAGGGCAGCTCGCGAGGAGGCACTAGCTGAAGCGGCGTCTGCTGCCCGGCGCTGTGAAGAGGTGGAGGCCCACCTGAAGGCCCTCCATGAGGAGAAGTCTGAGCTTGCGGAGCGGCTGCGTCAGCAGGAGGAAAATCTCAAGGCCCGCGAGGCCAAACTTGCCGCTCGGGACTCTGAGCTGTCCCAGGTGGCGACTCGGAGCGGAAGCGCCAGGACGCGCAGGAGAAGGAAGTTGCTTCGGAGAAGGCCCTGCTTGACACCAGGGAGAAAACTCTTGCCGCGGCTGAGGAGAAAAAGGCTGCGGAGCTGAGCGTCTTTCCCACCGTCGAGCTCAAGCTTCGCCAAGCGCTCCACTCCCTCTGCCGGGATGGGTTCACGGAGCCCCTGGCAGCTCCAGAGATCGGCTTCGCGGTGCTTGCTTCAAAGCTCGTCGAGGCGCTAGAGGGCGCCGTTGTCAAGGTGGAGGGGGTCTTGGAGAGCGAGTGCCACGACCTCTTTTCTGAGGCCGCGACGCGCGTCTTCAGCCATCTTCATCTTCGTGAGCCGGGGTTCAACTTCGACTCCGTGATCCGCCCGGTCGCCCCCGAGGTCCGCATCGATGCCCCGACGGCGGTGAAGGGCGCCGTAGAGACGCTGGTGAAGAGGTTCACCCGCGTCACCATTCCTCCGCCTCCTGACGCTACAGGGGTTGGTGGCGAAGAAGACGACGCCAGCGATGTCAACGACGAGTTCCCTGAAGACGGGACGAGTGGTGGCGGCGGCTCCTCCTGATTCCTCTCCCTTATTCTTTTCCTGCAATGCCCATCGTGCCTCGTGGAGGCGTTAAACCTGTTTGTATCCGCGAAAACTTTTAATGCTTGTAATAACTGTTGAACTGTGTCATTGCTCTCTTCGCCTTGTTTCCTTCTTGCTTGCTGTGATGCTCTGCGTCGGCAGGGCCCGGCCCCGCGCATACCTCAACCGCCGTTGGGCCGACCGGATCACCAAGGACGGTTCCAAGGGGTGAGGGGCTATAGGACTAGTGAGGCTCCTGAGTCGCGATGCTCAGGAGTCCCCCTTGACGTATGAGCAGCCCTCATGAAGGGAACATGGTGAAGATTGGGTTAACTTGGAAATTTCGGACACCTTGTGCTCTGCGTCGACAGGGCCCGGCCCCGCGCATACCTCAACCGCCGTTGGGCCGACCGGATCACCAAGGAAGGTTCCAAGGGGTGAGGGGCTACGGGACCAGTGAGGCTCCTGAGTCGCGATGCTCAGGAGTCCCCCTTGATGTACGAGCTGCAGCGTCCTCCTTAGGGGTTTTTTGAGCGCTCTGAGCACTGCGTCGATAGGGCCCGGCCCCGCGCATACCTCAACCGCCGTTGGGCCGACCGGATCACCAAGGACGGTTCCAAGGGGTGAGGGGCTATGGGACCAGTGAGGCTCCTGAATCGCGATGCTCAGGAGTCCCCCTTGACGTATGAGCGGCTCCCATACCTTTCCTCGCCAGCTTTTCCTGAGATGGGCGCGTGAAGACCAGGTTTGGCAGACCTGGGAAGGTGGCGTGTACCAGGCTCGGCCGGGTAGTAGCCCCCGTGCAGCTCCCTCACGCGTACATCCCTGGGGAACGCAGCGAGAAGGGGGCCACTAGGGACCTTCCTGAGGTTGGATGCAGCCGCTGGGGCGCCCTCAGTTGTTTATCCCCCCGCACGGGGCGTGGGGCTTCCACATTGCGTGGGCATAGTCATTGGTGGACCGTGTTGACCGCCAGCACGGAGTTGTGGCTTCCACATTGCGTGGGCATAGTCATTGGTGGACCGTGTTGACCGCCACCACGGAGCTGTGGCTTCCACATTGCGTGGGCATAGTCATTGGTGGACCGTGTTGACCGCCAGCACGGAGCTGTGGCTTCCACATTGCGTGGGAAGGAACCCCTCCGCGTCCTCGGGGGGCTCCGGGCGTGTACAGCCCATAGAGTTCATACGCGTGGCTGGCACGGCAGAACTGGGAGGTGTATCTAGGAGCTCGCGAGGGCGCTTTGGCCTCGCGAGGTCCCTACCTCAAAGGCGGTTTGCGCCTGAGTCTTCTCGTAGGTGGGGCCGTCCGAGGCCCTGCAGACTTCTTCTTCTTCACGAGTGAGGCAGGTTGGGAGCCCTTTCGGCACTCTGCGTCTTCAGGCCCCAGTCCCGCACATTTCCCGACCACCGTAGTGTACGACCAGATCACCAGGACGCAACTATGGGGTCAGGCCCCGACACCCATGATGCCGACCGGATCACCAAGGACGACACCAAGGGGCGAGTGGCTTTATGACCAGTAAGACCCCTGAGGCGCGTTGCTCAGGAGCCCCCCTTTGACGCCCAAGCGGCTCTACGTCGGCAGGTCCCAGTCCCGCACATTTCCCGACCACCGTAGTGTACGACTGGATCACCAGGATGCAACCACGAGGTCAGGCCCCGACACCCTTGATGCCGACCGGATCACCAAGGAGGACACCAAGGGGCGAGTGGCTATACGACCGGTAAGGCTCCTGGAGCGCGATGCTCAGGAGCCCCCTTTGACGCTCGAGCGACCCCCATTCCGTCCTGCCGGCTGCTGCCTCAGGAGTCCCTGGGGCCTCCCAAGACTCCATACTGTGGTGCCGCGCTGCGGTCGGAGCCCCCGAGCGGGGGTCGACCGCCCAAATATGTAAGTCCCTGAGGCGACAGGGCCCTGCCATCCAGTTCCAAGGTGCCCTCGGGTGGGCCATAGCGCACGGCCCCTTGCGAAACACCAACTTAGAAAGGGTGGTGCGGTGACATTCACGCCAGCGAAGAGCCGTGCAGGCAAGGTAAAACGTTAGGAAGCAGATCATATGCATGAGAAAATATTGAAATATGCGTAAACGAGGCGGCTGCAGGGGCGTGCCCTAATCGCCTGAGGATAATGCGGCCTGGTGGGCGCCCTCAAACGGAGTGAGCCAAAAAGTTACCTGGCTACAGCCAACAAAATGTCACCTGGCGGCCATGCCGCTGAGGAGTCGAAGCTGCCGTCATAGCCTGATCCCACACCTCCACGAGCGCGACCCTCATGGGCCCGTCATCTCCCGGGGCTCGGGACCTTCGCTTGGTCCGAGCATCTCCTCCAACTCCTCGCCGCGCCCCGCCAAGCAAGGTATGAGCATGGCCCGGGCAAAGTGCTGGAACCTGACGCCTGCGTTCGCCAGTCCGAGGGGCATGCGGACGTAGGTGTTCGGGTAGACCCATCCATGATCGGCATGCGCTGGCCAGAAGGGGCCCTGGGACGCGGCCCTGTTGATCGCGAGCGCGTTGACGCAGATGCGCGGCCGGTCGACCGGGCCGATGACGGCGGCTGCGATTGGTGGTGCTGGGCAGTCTCCGCCTTGCATGACCTGTGCTTCCTGAAGCTCCTCGATCGCTCTGATGACGGACTCCTGCGAGCTCTGCACCACGTGCCGTGCTCCCGGCTCTAGCAGACGCGCGTGAGGACGCGCTTTCAGGTTGTGCCCGAGCGCCTCCCTTGTCTCACTGGCCAAGCCGGAAGCTCCCCGGATGGGAGCCCCCGGGCCCGACCCAAGAGGGGCATCGAGCGCGCTTTCCTATGCGATGGGAGGTGGGGCCCCATCCCTGGGCGCAGAGCTCGACGCTCCTGGACGCCCCGCGGGAAGGAGCTGCTTCTTCTTCTTGCGCGTGTCCTCACGAGGCAGGGCATCTTCCTCGTCGTCCGAGCGCTCGGCCGCCGCTGCGCGGTAAGCACGCTCGAGGGAGCAGATGGCATCCTTCTCATCGCAGGCGACGGTGATGACGCCGCCACTCCCCGGCATCTTGAGGACATTGTAGCCATGATGAGTCACCGCCATGAACTTGGTGAGGGCCGGGTACCCAAGGATCGCGTTGTACGGGAGGTGGATGTGCGCGACGTCGAAGACGATGATCTCGGTGTGGTAGTTCTCGCGTCCGCCGAAGGTGACGGGCAGGCGCACTTGTCCGATGGGGACGGTGGACCCGTCCTTGACTCCCGAGAAGGGCTTGGTCGGCATGAGCTGCTCGTACGGTACTTGGAGCATCTCGAAGGTCTCAATGGAGAGGACATTGAGCCCCGCTCCACTGTCGATGAGGGTCTTGGTGACGAGGATGTTGCTGATGGTTGGAGTGCACAGCATGGGGAGCTTGCCGGCCATGGCCGAGCACCTGAGCTGATCCCTCGAGTCGAAGGTGATGGCAGTCTGGGACCACTTGAGGGGACGCATTGCTTCAGGTTCACCTCCCGCGCGAACTGCTTGAAGACGCGGTTCGACGCTGGGGCCTAGGCGTCGCCCAGGATACAGGCTACCGCCCTGACCTCCTGGAAGCCCCCAGCCCCATCATCTTGCCTGTCCTCTTCCTTCCTTCTGGGTGGCGGTGGTAGTGGTGGTAGGCCGGCCTCGCGAGGACGTGCCTCACGAGGCTGGCCACGGCGTGACCCCTCCGGAGGGTCGTCGCGCCAGCGATCCTCACGAGCCTGATCACGCCAGCGGTCGTCCCGAGCCTGATCGCGCCAGCGGCCCTCCTGAGGCTGATCGCGCCATCCTTGACGCGGTTCCCGGTTGTCCCAACGGCCTCCACCGCGGCCTCTGCCGCGTCCGAAGCCACGGTCGGCGCGTCCAGGGCACCGGCCGAAGTGTTCGGCGCGGACCAGCCTGAGCTCTTGGCAGTCGGCGGTGTCGTGGTTGTTGGTGCCATAAAAGATGCAGGTCGGTCTTCCACCTGGGGGGTGCTCCTCACCCCGGCTGCGCTTCGCCTCAGGCTCGGCCGCAAGCACCGCTGGGGCCTTGCGCTTCGCCTCCTTGGCCTTGGTCTTCTTTTCCTCTGGTTCTACCGCGGGGGCCCGCGGAGTGATAGGCGGCCCTCTTCCGCCTTGGCGCACCTGTTCGCCAGATTGAACATCTCCAGGGCCGAGCATAGTTCGTCATTCATGGCGAGCTCCTCCTTCATCTTGAGGTCCGTGACGCCGTCGGTGAACGCGGAGATGATAGCCTCGTCCGACGCCTTCGGGACCTTGAGGCGCGTAGTCGTGAAGCGTTGTATGAACTTGTGCAGGGTCTCTCCATCCTGCTGCTTAATGCGCCGCAGGTCGTTCACGGTGAGCGCGCGGTCGCGGGTACCTTGGAAGTTGGCGATGAAGCGTTTGCGCAGGTCATCCCAGGAGGTGATGGACGCCTCTGGGAGGTTGAGGAGCCAGGAGAGCGTGCCTCCCATGAGTGCCATGGGGAACCAGCACGCCATGACCTTGTCGTCTCCTCCGGTAGCCCGGATGCTCAGGGAGTAGAGCTGTAGGAACTCGGCGGGATCCGGGGTGCCATCATAGCGCGGGGGCAGGTCAGGCTTGAACTTGCAGGGCCATGCGGTTGGGTGGAGCTCCGGGGCGATGCCGAGGCACCCCACCGGTTCGACGGGTGTTGCGTGCGCGGGAGGGACCCAGTCTTGACGCTCCTGTGGGGCCACCTCGAGTGGAGCCCGGTCGCGACGCTGGGTCGGCAGCGCGGGGAGCACACGCGCGTCGACGCGCGGCCGGGGAACCACCTAGAAGCTTACTTCATCTCTCGCCCCCGCCCGCGGTGCGCGAGGACGGTCGCGGGGGCGCGCTTCTCGCCTGGGCTCGGGGTCGACGTCGCGTTGCGGAGGAGGCGGCGACGCATCGTGGGCCACGTCGTTTGCCAGGGAAGGTCGTGGTCGAAGCGAGTAGGAGCGCGCTGAAGCGTCGCCGGCAGCACTGACGAGCTCCGCGATGCGCCGAAGCCAGTTGTAGCGGTCGGGGGCGGGCGGTAGCGGAGCAGCTCGTTAGCCATGGCGAGCGCGCCCGAGCCGCGTGCCGGCCCGGGCCGAAAGTGGGACGACGACCCGGAAGCTGGGACGATCGATGGAGTGGAGGTGTGGCCATCGCGCCGCGCGGTGTCCGGCTGGGAGGAGTCTTGCTGCTCGTGGGCGTTCGGGCCCGTGGCGGCGTTGGCCACAGGCGAGGGTGACCGGCGTGCGTCGGCACGGCCCACAGGTGCCATCTGGGCGACGCGGGAAGCTCGACGCTCGGCGCGGGCTCGGCGAGCGTCAGACATCGGAACGGCGAGGTGGGAGAAGATCTTGGCTTGAGGAAGACTCCGACACGCCCCTACCTGGCGCGCCAAATGTAGGATTTCGGGCTCCGCAAAACCCTCAAGGTTCGAACTCTGGGGCGTGTGCGAAGATCCCCTGCAGCTTCGCCCTACCTAGCTCGCTACTCGATGGACAAGACGATGAACTCGCGCGATGACGAGGAAGAAGATGAACACGGTGGTTTACCTAGGTTCGGGCCGCTGCGAAGCGTAATACCCAACTCCTGCTTTGGTGGATTCCCTCTCGAAAAGGTGTGGTGGATGAACTAGTACAGGGTTTTTGGAGCCTCGTGAGGGCGCTCCTGAGGTGTTCTTGGCCCTCTGTCGGCTTGGTGATGGATGAGTGGATCGGCCGATCTCGGAACCCCCTCTACGGTGCAGCCTAACCTCTATATATAGCGGTGGCCCGGGTCCTCTTCCCTTATCGTAATGGCGGGAAGGGATCCCACAATGGCCAAATTTGAAGGGGGACAGGAGTACATCCCCGCCCTGTCCAAAGGCGGTCTTCGCCTGCAAAGTAGCTGTCGATGGTGCAGAGGTGGGCTCGGCGATGACATCCGTCCTACGGGGCTCGTGCTCGTGGTCATGTTGCACCGGAACGGAAACCTTTGGGGGGCGCTTTGGGAACCCGCGTACGTCCTTGCTCCCTTTGCACCAAAGGGGAAACTGCGCCGCCTGGCGCGCTGGCACCCGCCTGTCCTTCCTTGCGTCATCTTTGACTCCTGAGGCCGGGCTCTGCATAGAGATCTCCGCCGCTTCCGGAGGGGGCCTGGGGAGGCCCATCCCTTGCCGGTCTTGACGCCGCTCCTCCTCGCGAGCCTAGGGCCCTCGCGAGGGCCTTGTCTTGAGGGGGGTCGCACCTGGCTGTGTTTGGTTGACGAAGTGGGCCATGCCCTGGGTCGCAGGCAGGCAGGTCTGGGTACCCCCGTTCCCAGAACGCCGACACCGGCCTCGGGGCGGCCGGTTGCGCCTGGCCGAGGGCCTGTCGGACGGCTCCTGCCCAGCCGGCCGCGGACCAACGGCCAGGGGGCCAGCCGGCCAAGGACCAGCCAGCCGTGGGCCAGCCGGCCATTCGCCAGCCGGCCGTATAGTTTTTTTTAAAGGGGCTTGAACTCCCTCGTCTTGGCATACCCAGGGGTAATATCCCCGTCAGTCGGCGAGGACCTCCGATGGCCTTGCTCCAGCGAGCGGCCGTTACGGAGGCGGGGACACGCCCGGGAGCACCTCTCCCTGGAGCGGCTCGGACGCGGGGCTAGAGCCTCGGGCGGTAGCGGCGGTTCGGGCCCGGCGGGCCTCAGATGGGCTCGGGCGGGACCGCGGCGGCTAGGAGGTTGGCTGGGCGACGTGGCAGCGCGGGATTGGTGTAGCGTGGCGGCTGCGGCGGCGCTGGCTAGCTGGCTGCTCGCCAAGTGGCGGCGGCTGGTCGGGCCGGCACGGAAAACGAGGTGGCGGTGGCTGGAGCTTCGTGGAGGGTTAGGGGCTAGGGTTTTAACCCAAAAATGGCAGGGTAGGGGTGCTATTTATAGCAGGGGTGCTAGGGTTTAGGTTTTTGGGCGTTTTCGGACCCTCCGATCGCGATCGGACGGCTCCAGTCGCGAGGTTAGGCTAGGATGGGCTAGTGTGCTGTGTAGAAGTCCATGGGCTTGAGATGAGAGGGAAATGAGCGGCCCGGCACAATTTTTATAAACCGAAACGTCCGACGAATAAACCGATGACGGTGCCGCTACGGTCGACCGTTCGAGTATCAAACGGACTCCGATTGCGACGAAATTTGGCAGGCGGTCTACCTACAATATAACAAGACCGCAAGCCAACTTTCGACCCAATCCAAGAATATTTTTCGCGCACTTTAAAAATGATATTTTTTTCAATGCCGCGGGCGCGTGCGTGTATGGTTGGACTCGAAACAGTCGATGACACAAACGGAGAGAACCGGCAACTACGATCAGATGCAAGTTTTCCAAAAACGAGTGACGATGCTATGCAGATGATGTGAATGATGCGATGATGAATGCGACAAACAAAAGAATCACACGATGACAATGGCATAAAAGGGGAATCTTCTGGAGCGTCGGTCTCGGGCTGTTACACGGTGAGTAAAGAGTATTGTTATGCGTGGAATTTGTTGGGACATCTTTTCTGACGAAAGATTGTTTCATAGCAGCTGAGCCCATAGGACAGTTGCAAAAGGATTTGGATGCTTCCCAAGGATCTCAAAGGTATGCTGAGTCTCAGTTGGAGGCTGGTCGTCGTATATTGACTCGAAGTCTTGAGGAGAAGAACAAACTCAAGGTGGAAAACCAGCGACAAGCCGAAGAAATTGAGAGTTTAAAAACTCGATTGACGAAAGCTCATGAAGTGAACTAGATATTAAAGGGTGGCATGTTCTATAAGCGAAATTCTAACCTAGAACTCTGTAAAGCACTTTTCTTGTGCCAAATGTAAGGAGCATGTCATATTTCGTGCTTAGGTCTCTTGACCGGGCATCCCGAGGAAGAAGATGGCTCATTCGGAGGGGACCTGTTGAAGGAACTGTCCGTCATGCACGAGCGGGCTCGGAAAGCTATGAAGAGCATGACCAAGGCGCTCTGGCCAGCCAAGACGCCTCCGGAAGGGATGGCCGAGCTGGCCGATCAATTTAGAGGAGCTCGAAGCCTCTTTGAATTATGGAAGACCTCGGCTAGTCAAGAGGGAGCGCGAGAGGCATGGGCCATGGTGAAGACCCACTTTACCAAACTCAACCCGGAGCACTTGGCTCGGGTTGTGCCGGTAGGGCCAGATGGTCGAAAGGTACCTCTGCACTTGGTTTATGACCAAGTGATGCCTGCCGCTCGCATTTTGCAAGAGGATTGCGCCCTTGATGCAATAATAGATCATCTCGATTGATAGCCTGGTGTTTGATTCTATGTGGCTATGTACTGTACATCAAACCGACTCCGTCCGTGCTGCAAATGTTGTCTTAACCGGCCATCGGCATCTGCCTCCCTCGCCAATAGCTAGGGAGTGTTCCGTACTATGTATCCTGCTATAACAGGAAATCATTTCGGAGAACTAGGCAATCTGTCCCTCTGGTGCGAACAGACGAAACGCGCATAGGGAAGTATGTTATATTACTGTTTAATGTAAGAAACATCTTCCGAAGAAAATAGTTCCTCTATGGGTTCCGTTCTTCGGGTTATTACGTAGATCGTAGGCGGCATAGCCATGTACCCGTAGTATGCAGATAGTTTGCTATTTTGGGGGAATAATCCCTGTTTGTGGCGAAGAGCACCAACTATATTTTCTTCCTCTGTGGCCGACCAATTTTCTGCTTAAGAATGCTAGCTGATACGTCTCCGTCGTATCTATAATTTTTGATTGTTTCATGACAATATTATACAACTTTCACATATTTTTGGCAACAATTTATATGATTTATTGGACTAACCTATTGATCCAGTGCCCAGTGCCAGTTCCTGTTTTTTGTGTGTTTTTTGTTTCACAGAAATTCCATATCAAACGAAGTCCAAACGCGATAAAAATTTACGGAGATTTTTTTTGGAATATTTGTGAATTTTGAGAAGTGGAATCAACACAAACGGAGGCCCACAGCCCCCACAAGACACCAGGGCGCGCCCCAGGGGCCCAGGCGCGCCCTGGTGGGTTGTGGCCATCTCGTAAGTCAGTTTGAGCTCTCCTTTGGGCGAAAGGAAGCTAATTTTTGGATAAAAATCCCCTCAAAATTTCAGCCCGATCGGAGGTACGGATCTCCGGGAATATAAAAAACGGTTTTCGGCCAGAAAACAGGAACGCGAAATAGAAGAGAACAGAGAGGGAGATCCAATCTAGGAGGGGCTCCTGCCCCTCCGCCGCCATGGAGGCCATGGACCAGAGGGGGAACTCTCCTCCCATCTAGGGGGGAGGCCAAGGAATAAGAAGGAGGGGGGCTCTCTCCCCCTCTCTCTTGGTGGCGCCGGAACATCGTCGGGGCAAACACCGTGACGGCGATCTACATCAACAATCTTGCCGCCGTCAACACCAACTCTCTCCTCCTCTATGCAGCAGTGTAACACCTCTCTTCCCCGCTGTAATCTCTACTTAATCATGGTGCTCAACTCCATATATTATTTTCCAATGATATTTGGCTATCCTATGATGTTTGAGTAGATCTCTTTTGTCCTATGGGTTAATTGTGGTATGATGTTATGGATGTGAGTTGTATGTTGATATGGTGCTGTCCTATGGTGCCCTCCGTCTCGCGCAAACGTGAGGGATCCCCGTTGTAGGGTGTTGCAATATGTTCATGATTTGCCTATGGTGGGTTGCTTGAGTGACAGAAACATAAACCCGAGTAGGTGGGTTGTTTGCGTACGGGAGTAAAGGGGACTTGATACTTAATGCTATGGTTGGGTTTTACCTTAATGAACTTTGGTAGTTGCGGATGCTTGCTAGAGTTCCAATCATAAGTGCATATGATCCAAGTACGGAAAGTGTGTTAGCGTATGCCTCTCCCTCATTGCATATGACAACTATCTATCATATTATATTCAATTGCCTAGGGACAATCTTTCTCTTGCGTTACACCAAAAGCTTTCTACTAAGTTATTTACTTTTATTGTCCTTTTATTAAAAGAGCACCTAACTTTTATTTCCACATTCTTTATTATCTTGCAAAGTACTTCTAGTTTTATTCCCGCAAAGTAGTTTCATACTTGTTCTAGGTAAAGCAAGCATTAGCATGCGTAGAGTTGTATCGGTGGTCGATAGAACTTGAGGGAATATTCGTTCTACCTTTAGCTCCTCGTTGGGTTCGACACTCTTACTTATCAAAAAAGGCTACAAACGATCCCCTACACTAGTGGGTTATCAAGACCTTTTTCTGGCGCCGTTGCCGAGGAGCAATAGCGTGGGGTGAATATTCTCGTGTGTGCTTGTTTGCTTTATCACTAAGTAATTTTTATTTTCTGTTATTAGTTGTTTTATATCTTTAGTTATGGATATGGAACACGAAACACCAAAAAAATTAGTGGTACTTGCTACTCATGGAGATGGGGAACCTCCTAAAACCCTCGATGCTAGTTATGTGCAAAGTATTAAATACTACTTTGATAATCCTGAGAAGACCCCATTCAACTTAATAATGGGAGTAATGTTGGATCAACGTGAATACTTTAGTGATTATCGCTTGTCTCAAAAAGGGAAATTGTTATGGGATCAAATTCATATGTTGCATTGGTATGCTCGGGAGCTATGCTTGAGATATGATATTACATGTTGCTCTAGGATGAACGCTCTACACCTTCCCTTTTCATGCAAATTTAATGATAATGAAACCTTAGCTTCTTATGCTAAAGGTATTTATGATTACTATGATGTGGAACGAATAGAAGAATTTGTTGCTTTTAAAGGTGCTTATGAAGTTGCTTCTTTGATGGAAAAGTATGATGATGTTTCTTACGAATCTGAAAATCTTGCCATACTTAAATATTGCTATGAGAATTATGATTGCAATGGTGATATTATTGAATTTATTGAAAGAAGTCCGCTACCTTGGAAGAGACTAATATTTTGCAGGGACCTATGGAAGAAGAAGTTGCTGAAATTGTGAGCTCATTAGATGAAAAAGATGAGGAGGAGAGCGAAGAACAAAAGGAGGAAGAGCGGATTAGCTACCCGTGCCCACCTTCTAATGAGAGTAACTCTTCAACTCATACATTGTTTAATTTCCCTTCGCACATACTGAAGGATGAATGCTATGATGAATGCAAGGATGAATACCATGATGAATGCTATGATGATTGCTATGATCCCTTGGATTCATTTGAAATATCCCTTTTTGATGAACTTGATGCTTGCTATGCTTGTGGCCATGATGCCAATATAAATTATGCTTATGAAGATGAACTTGCTATAGTTCCTTATGTTAAGCATGAAATTGTTGCTATTGCACCCACACATGATAGTCCTATTATCTTTTTGAATTCTCCCAACTACACTATATCGGAGAAGTTTGCTCTTATTAAGGATTACATTGTTGGGTTGAGTTTTGCTACTACACATGATGATTTTGATGAATATAATATGCATGTGATTGATGCTCCTACTTGCAATTATTATGAGAGCGGAACCAAATCTTCACCTCTCTATGTTTCCAATACTATGAAATTGCAAGAAACTGTTTATACTATCCATTGGCCTTTACTTAATGTGCATGAATTGTTCCTGTATGACATGCCGATGCATAGGAAGAGAGTTGGACTTCATTGTCACATGATATATATCACTTTGTTCTCACTACTAAATTATAAATCATTGTTAATTAAAATTGGCTTTGGTATACCTTGGGATCCGGGTGGATCCATTACTTGAGCACTTTATGCCTAGCTTAATGGCTTTAAAGAAAGCGCTGCCAGGGAGACAACCCGGAAGTTTTAGAGAGTCATTTTATTCTGTTGTGTGCTTTTGTAAAGTTTAAAAACAAAAAAATATAGAGGGGAACCTAAAACTTCACAAAAGGAAAGGTGAAAGTGAGAAGAGATGATGAGCATCGTTGAAGTGGGGGCTAGCCTTGAACTTTTGTTCATGCCCATGGAAACTTTGTGAATCTTGAATCACGGAAACTTTTCCAACAAAAATAATTATCCCCTTGTACAAATACATTGTATTATAAAAATAATGTGCCAAGATTTGCCTTTAGGATGTTTGAATTGCTTGTTTGATGTGTGCTGTGCAAAAACAGAAACTTTTGCCGTAGTGTTTGAATTTTCATATTTTACTGGAGCATGCAAAAATTCTTAAATATTTACAAAATACTGTGATGCAAATCATTTCTCACGTCCTAATTTTTCAGAATTTTTTGAGCTACAGAAGTATACGTGTCTACAAATCTTTACAGATTGTCCTATTTTTTCACAAATTGTTGTTATAGCTGCTTTGCGTGCTTATGTTTGAATTCTTGTTGAGCCCCATTGACTTGGGAGCCATATAATTGCGATAGCATACAGTGGGTAATGTTAGATTATAATTATGCAATAATGTTATGGCAAGACATGATGGGATTTGGTGTTATGTGTACTAACGGATCTCACGAATTTTCTGTTATGTTTTGTGTGATTGAAGTTTTCAAGTTTTGGGTGTTATCACGATGAGAAGGAATAAGGATCAGCAAGAGCCTAAGCTTGGGGATGCCCAAGGCACCCCAAGGTAATATTCTAGGAATACTCAAGCGTCTAAGCTTGGGGATGCCCCAGGAAGGCATCCCCTCTTTTATTCCAAATCATCGGTATGTCACTTGGAGCTATATTTTTATTCATCACATGATATGCGTAAAATCTTGGAGCGTCTTTTGTGTTTAGTTTTCACTTTTATTTTATGCACCATGCTGGTATGAGATAGTCCAAGGTTGATTTATAGAATACTCATTGCAATTCACTTATATCTTTTGAGTATGGCTTTATAGAATGCTTCATGTGCTTCACTTATATCATTTGAAGTTTGGATTGTCTGTTTCTCTTCACATAGAAAACCGTTATTCATAGAATGCTCTTTTGCTTCACTTATATTTATTAGAGCATGGTCTTTTGTAGAAAGAATTAAACTCTCTTGCTTCACTTATATCTATTTAGAGAGTCAACAGGAATTGGTCATTCACATGGTTAGTCATAAAATCCTACATAAAACTTAGGGATCACTGAATATGATACGTTTGATTCCTTGCAATAGTTTTGCGATATAGAGATGATAATATGTGGGAGGTACTAGTGGATGATCGTGTTTAGTAAGATATTGGTGTTAAGGTTTGTGATTCCCGAAGCATGCACGTATAGTCTCCCGTTATGCTAGGAAGTTGGAGCACAATTTATTCTTGATTGTCTATCTTTGTGTGAAGGTCGGGGGCGCGCGATGGTTAACTCCTACCAACCTCCCCCCTAGGAGCATGTGTAGTACTCCCTCCGCCCCAAATTAAGTGACTCAACTTTGTACTAACTCTAGTACAAAGTTAGTACAAAGTTGAGTCACTTATTTTGGGACGGAGGGAGTAATACTTTGCTTCGAGAGAGCTAATCAAACTTTTGCAATAAGTATGTGAGTTCTTTATGACTAATGTGAGTCCATGGATTATATGCACTCTTACCTTTCCGCAATTTGCTAGCCTCTACGGTACCGTGCATTGCCTTTTCTCACCTTGAGAGTCGGTGCAAACTTCGCCGGTGCATCCAAACCCCGTGATATGATACGCTCTATCACACATAAGCCTTATTATATCATCCTCAAAACAGTCACCATACCTACCTATCATGGCATTTCCATAGCCATTCCGAGATATATTGCCATGCAACTTCCACCGCTTCCGTTTTGATGACTTGAGCATTCATTGTCATATTGCATTACATGATCGTAAAATAGCTAGCATGAGGTTTTCATGGCTTGTCCGTTTTTTGATATCTTTGCTATGCTAGATCATTGCATTCATATAAAGTCATACTTTGTTCTACTATCGTTGTAATATTGAGTTGTAAGTAAATAGAAGTGTGATGATCATCATTATTCATTATTAGAGCATGCCCCGGTGATGAAAGGATGATGGAAACTATGATTCCCCCACAAGTCGGGATGAGGCTCCGGACAAAGAAAAGAAAAGAAAAAAAAAGAAGAAAAAAAAGAAAAAAAAAGAAAAAAAAAGAAAAAAAATTGAATGAAAGAAGTAGAAGGGGCATGCTAATTCCACACTTGTGCTTCAAAGTAGCACCATGTTTTTCATATAGAGAGTCTCTTATGTTGTTACTTTCATATACTAGTGGGAATTTTTCATTATAGAGTTAGATGCATACCCACTTAGTTTTCATATTGAGCTTTCATACACTTATAGCTCTTAGTGCATCCGTTGCATGGCAATCCCTACTCCTCACATTGATATCTATTGATGGGCATCTCCGTAGCCCGTTGATACGCTGAGTTGATGCGAGACTTTCTTCTCCACTTTTACCCCTTTGAAACCTAACACCGTATTCTATTCCACCCATAGTGCTATATCCATGGCTTGCGCTCATGTATTGCGTGAGAGTTGAAAATGCTGAAGCACGCTAAAAAGTATGAACCAATTGCTTGGCTGACACCGGGGTAGTACATGATTTATACTTTGTGTTAAGAAGACAGAGCATGACAAGGCTATATGATTTTGTAGGGATAGCGTTCTTTAGCCTTGATATTTTGAAAGACATGATTGTTTGTTGGGATGCTTGAGTATTAATGTCTTTATGTCAAAACTAGACTATTGCGTTGAATCACTTGTGTCTTAATATTCATGCCATGATTAGATATATGATCAAGATTATGCTAGGTAGCATTCCACATCAAAAATTATCTTTTTTATCATTTACCTACTCGAGGACGGCGGGAATTAAGCTTGGGGATGCTGATACGTCTCCGTCGTATCTATAATTTTTTATTGTTTCATGCCAATATTATACAACTTTCACATATTTTTGGCAACAATTTATATGATTTATTGGACTAACCTATTGATCCAGTGCCCATTGCCAGTTCCTGTTTTTTGTGTGTTTTTTGTTTCACAGAAATTCCATAACAAACGAAGTCCAAACGCGATAAAAATTTACGGAGATTTTTTTTGGAATATTTGTGAATTTTGAGAAGTGGAATCAACACAAACGGAGGCCCACAACCCCCACAAGACACCAGGGCGCGCCCTGGTGGGTTGTGGCCAGCTCGTAAGTCGGTTAGAGCTCTCCTTCATGCGCAAGGAAGCTAATTTTTGGATAAAAATCCCCTCAAAATTTCAGCCCGATCGGAGTTACGGATCTCCAGGAATATAAGAAACGATTTTTGGCCCGAAAACAGGAACGCGAAACAGAAGAGAACAGAGAGGGAGATCCAATCTAGGAGGGGCTCCTGCCCCTCCGCCTCCATGGAGGCCATGGACCAGAGGGGGAACTCTCCTCCCATCTAGGGGGGAGGCCATGGAAGAATAAAAAGGAGGGGGGCTCTCTCCCCCTATCTCTCGGTGGCGCCGGAACGCCGCTGGGGCAAGCATCGTGACGGCGATCTACATCAACAATCTTGCCGCCCTCAACACCAACTCTCTCCTCCTCTATGCAGCGGTGTAACACCTCTCTTCCCCGCTGTAATCTCTACTTAAACATGGTGCTCAACTCCATATATTATTTTCCAATGATATTTGGCTATCCTATGGTGTTTGAGTAGATCTCTTTTGTCCTATGGGTTAATTGTGGTATGATGTTATGGATGTGAGTTGTATGTTGATATGGTGCTGTCCTATGGTGCCCTCCGTGTCGCGCAAACATGAGGGATCCCCGTTGTAGGGTGGTTCAATATGTTCATGATTTTCTTATGGTGGGTTGCTTGAGTGACAGAAACATAAACCCGAGTAGGTGGGTTGTTTGTGTATGGGAGTAAAGGGGAGTTGATACTTAATGCTATGGTTGGGTTTTACCTTAATGAACTTTGGTAGTTGCGGATGCTTGCTAGAGTTCCAATCATAAGTGCATATGATCCAAGTCCGGAAAGTGTGTTAGCGCATGCCTCTCCCTCATTGCATATGACAAGTATCTATCATATTATATTCAATTGCCTAGGGACAACCTTTCTCTTGAGTTACACAAAAAGCTTTCTACTAAGTTATTTACTTTTATTGTCCTTTTATTAAAAGAGCACCTAACTTTTATTTCCATGTTCTTTATTATCTTGCAAAGTACTTCTAGTTTCATACTTGTTCTAGGTAAAGCAAGCATTAGCGTGCGTAGAGTTGTATCGGTGGTCAATAGAACTTGAGGGAATATTCGTTCTACCTTTAGCTTCTCGTTGGGTTTGACACTCTTACTTATCAAAAACGGCTACAAACGATCCCCTACATTTGTGGGTTATCACTAGCCTTTGGCTTCACCCGTCTGAGGTACGTATCCGGGTAATCCGGTCGTAACAATCGCAGAAGTGCTCCCTTTACCCCCTAGCCGAACAATCGGGAATGTAGACGGTAAGCATAGGAGCAAGGCAACCCGGCTTGGCTAAATCTTAAGCCCAATTAGTGCATAAAATGGTGCAAAACGATGCTGGAAGGGTGCATACAAGACAAATAGATGCGGAAAGTAATATTGCTTTGCTTCGTTAAGAAGCCCCCAGGCGTTACCGGGTAAAACATTTGAGAATGTATGCCGATGAAATCTTAACATAGTTCGGTTTAACCGAACACAGCCTAACAAAATCTAACCAATCCTGTAAAAGTAAATAAGGAAGGGAGGAGAGGGGGAATAAAATACAAGGGTTTAGAGAAGGTGACCACACCGGTCCAGCCGTTGAAGCGCCGAAGGCGAGCTGCGTTCCATGGGTTCGGTTCGAGGCGATTGTCTTGCGGGTTGCGAAGGCGATAAGCTCCTCCTATCAATACTTCGTCAATTATGAAAGGGCCCTCCCACTTGGGGTTGAGTTTATGCTTCTGTTTCTCTAGGAGGCGTAAGACAAGTACGCCCGCATTATATGCTTTTGCTCGAACCTCCCTGCTTTGGTAGCGCCGAGCCTGCTATTGATAAAAAGTAGATCAAGCCCGAGCTATATCGCGCTCTCCTTCCAAGGCGTCTAGGTCATCTTGCCAATCTAGCTCGGCCTCTTTTTCTTCGTACATGCGCACCCTAGGTGCGTCGTGGATAATATCGCAGGGGAGGACTGCTTCGGCCCCGTACACCATAAAAACGGTGTGTATCCCATTGATCGATTCGGGGTGGTGCGCAAACCCCATAGTACGGAATCAAGTTCCTCCACCCAATGACAGTCGGATTCTTGAAGGGATTGGACCAGTCGAGGCCTGATAACACTCATAATGAGGCCGTTGGCCTGTTCGACTTGTCCATTGCTCTGCGGATGATACACTAAGGCATAGTCGAGCTTGATGCCCAAGTTAGCGCACCAATCCTTTACCTCCTGGGCGGTGAAGTTGGATCCATTGTCCGTTATTATACTGTGTGGGACGCCATAACGGTGCACCACGCCTGATATGAAGTCGATGACAGGCCCCGACTTAGTTGAGCTTACTGGTTTTGCTTTGATCCATTTAGTGAATTTATCGACCATGACCAGTAGATATTTCTTTTTCTTGGTCCCCCCTTTAAGTGGTCCAGCCATATCTAACCCCCAGACCGCGAAAGGCCATGTTATGGGAGTCGTCCGAAGAGCCGTTGGTGGCATGTGGCTTTGATTTGCAAAGAGCTGGCAGCCGACGCAATGTTGGACGAGTGTGTGGGCGTCCGCTCGAGCGGTGGGCCAGAAGAACCCGGCTCGAAAGGCCTTGCTTACCAAGGACCGCACTGCTGCATGATGTCCGCCCATGCCTGCGTGAATCTCGGCCAAGAGTTGCCTTCCTTCTTCTTCGGATATGCACTGTTGGAGGATCTCCGTAGTGCTTTTTTTGTATAGTTCACCCTCGTGGACCTTGTAGGCCTTTGATCGCCGGATTATGCGTCGCGCCTCTGTTTGGTCGTCGGGGAGTTCTTTGCGTAGAAGGTAGGCGAAGAAGGGCTCGGTCCATGGTGCAATTACCGCCATGACTTCGTGAGCCGAAGGTGTTTTTCAATTGCGGAGCCGCCGATGACTTGCTCATCTGTCGACTATAGGGGGACGACCAGTTCGGCTCCATTTGCTATAGTTTCCTTGCTGTCGTCCTGCCATACCACAGATGGCTTGAAGAGCCTTTCTAGGAAGGTGTTTTTAGGGACAGGGTCGCGCTTGGCGCCCATGCGGGCGAGGACGTCGGCAGCTTGATTGTTGTCTCTAGAGACATGGTGGAATTCTAGCCCCTCGAACCGCGCGGAGATCTTTAGAATGGCATTTCTGTAAGCTGCCATTTTTGGGTTTTAGCATCGAATTCGCCATTGATTTGTGAGATGGCGAGATTAGAGTCCCCCCATACTTCGAGCCGCTGTATACCCATTGAAGTTGCCATCCGGAGTCCGTGCAACAAAGCCTCATATTCGGCCGCATTGTTTGAGTTGGCATACATGATTTGTAATACGTATCGGATGTTGTCTCTGGTGGGGGATGTGAGGATAACTCCAGCCCCCAGTCCGGTAAGTGTCTTGGATCCGTCAAAGTGCATCGTCCAATTTGAATATGTGTTGTATTCTCTGGGGAGCTCGGCTTCCGTCCATTCGGCAAGAAAATCAGCCAACACTTGAGATTTAATAGCTCGGCATGGCTTGTAAGTGATCTCGAATAGAAGGAGTTCGATGGCCCATTTAGCTATACGGCCGGTGGCGTCTCTGTTGTTGATTATATCGTTCAAGGGTGCTTCGGATGCCACCATGACCGAACACTCTTGAAAGTAGTGTCAGAGCTTGCGTGATGCCATAAACACCGTATAGGCTATCTTCTGATAATATGGGTACCTGGACTTGCACGAAGTGAGCACTTCCGAAACATAGTAGACTGGCTTCTGTACCTAGAATTTGTGGCCCTCGGCCTCCCGCTCTACCATGAGAACCGCACTAACGACCTGGTTGGTGGCGGAGATGTATAGTAGCATCGGTTCACCAGCACCAGGGGCTGCTAGTATGGGGTTACTGGCCAGCAGTGTCTTGATTTCCTCCAGTGCGGCTGCTACTTCATCGGTCCACTCGAAGTTTTTGGTTCGTTTCAGCAGCCTATAGAGCGGAAGAGCCTTTTCACCAAGGCGAGAGATAAAGCGGCTTAACGCCGCCACACAGCCTGCTAGTCTTTGAACGTGCTTTAGCTACATGGGGACCGCTAGTTGGGATAGGGCTCGGATCTTAGCCGGATTAGCTTCTATTTCCCTTTGGGAGACAATGAATCCGAGTAGTTTACCGGCAGGGACTCCAAAGACACACTTGTCCCGGTTGAGCCATATATCATACTCCCGTAGACTAGTGAAGGTTTGACCAATGTCCTCCACCAACTGGCTGACGTGTTTAGTCTTGATGACCACGTCATCTACGTATGCCTCGACTGTTTTGCCGATTTGTTTTTCCAGACATGTCTGAATCATGCGCTGGTATGTGGTGCCTGCGTTTTTTAACCCAAAGGGCATTTGTTAAAGCAGAATGGCCCGTAGGGGGTGATGAAGGCGGTTACGGCTTGATCGGACTCCTTCATTTTGATCTGATGGTATCCGGAATAGGCGTCGAGGAAGCAAAGTGAGTCATGTACGGCAGTGGCATTGATGATCTGGTCAATGAGGGGTAAAGGGAAAGGATCCTTAGGGCAGGCTTTGTTAAGGTCTTTGGAATCGACGCAAAGCCACCAGGATTTGTCTTTCTTCGGTACCATGACCAGGTTTGCCAACCACTCAGGGTGTTTAATTTCTCTGATGAATCCGGTTTCAGGTAGTTTGGCGAGTTCTTCGCCCATAGCTTGACGCTTGGGTTCGGAAAATCGACGTAAAGCCTGTTTGGCCGGCTTGAAGCATGCGATTATGTTCAGACTGTGTTCCGCCAGCAGTCATGGGATTCCTGGCATATCTGAGGGGTGCCAGGCGAATATGTCCCAATTTTCACGCAAAAATGTGTGTAGTGCTTCATCAACCATGGGGTCCAGCTGAGCTCCGATGGACGTTGTTTTATCGGGGTCCGTTGGGTGTACCTGAAATTTTATAATTTCATCTGCAGGTTTGAATGATGTGGATTTTGGCCTTTTGCCGAGGATTACGTCGTCCTTATTGATACGTCTCCAACATATCTATAATTTTTGATTGTTCCATGCTATTATATTATCTGTTTTGGATGTTTTATATGCATTAATATGCTATTTTATATTATTTTTGGGACTAACCTATTAACCTAGAGCCTAGTGCCAGTTTCTGTTTTTTCCTTGTTTTTGAGTATTGCAGATAAGGAATATCAAACGTAGTCCAAACGGAATAAAATCTTCGCTATGATTTTTCTTGGACCAGAAGAAACCTACCAGACTTGGAGAGGGGGCAGGAGACCTGTCGGGAGATGACAAGCCTGCAGGGCGCGCCCTAGGGGGGGGCACGCCCCCCTGGCTTGTGGCCCCCCTGCAGACCTCCTAACCCTAATCTTCCTCCTATAAATTCCCAAATATTCCCCCAATACCAAAGAGAGCCACGATAATACTTTTCCGCCGCCGGAAGCCTCTGTTCCCGTGAGATCCCATCTTGGAGCCTTTTCCGGTAATCTGCCGGAGGGGGATTCGATCACGGAGGGCATCTACATCAACTCCATTGCCCCTCCGATGATGCGTGAGTACTTCACCTCAGACCTTCGGGTCCATAGCTAGTAGCTAGATGGCTTCTTCTCTCTCTATGTTCTTCAATACCATGTTCTTCATGATCTTTGTGGAGATCTATCCAATGTAATACTCTTTTGCGGTATGTTTGTCGAGATCCAATGAATTGTGGGTTTATGATCAGATTATCTATGAATATTATTTGAATCTTCTCTGAATTCTTATATGCATGATTTCATATCTTTGCAAGTCTCTTCGAGTTATTGGTTTGGTTTGGCTAACTAGATTGGTAATTCTTGCAATGGGAGAAGTGCTTAGTTTTGGGTTCAATCTTGCGGTGTCCTCACCCAGTGACAAAGTAGGGGTAGCGAGGCACGTATTTGTATTGTTGCCATCAAGGGTAAAAAGATGGGGTTTTCATCATATTTCTTGAGTTTATCCCTCTACATCATGTCATCTTACTTAATGTGTTACTCTGTTCTTCATGAACTTAATACTCTAGATGCAGGCAGGAGTCGGTCGATGTGTGGAGTAATAGTAGTAGATGCAGAATCGTTTCGGTCTACTTGACACGGACGTGATGCCTATATGCATAATCATTGCCTTGGATATCGTCATAACTATGCGCTTTTCTATCAATTGCTCGACAGTAATTTGTTCACCCACCGTATTATTTTCCTTCAAGAGAGAAGCCTCTAGTGAAACCTATGGCCCCCGGGTCTATTTTCCATATTATATTTTCAGATCTATAAACCAAAAATACCAAAAATACTTTGCTGCAATCTTTTTACTTTTGTTTTACTTTTTGTTTTAGTA
The DNA here is from genome assembly GCA_039707655.1 of Elymus sibiricus. Taxonomy (NCBI): domain Eukaryota; kingdom Viridiplantae; phylum Streptophyta; class Magnoliopsida; order Poales; family Poaceae; genus Elymus; species Elymus sibiricus. Next base: position 134,393,029 of record CM077669.1, read on the forward strand.
ATCTTTTATATCTATCTCTATCAGATCTCATCCTTGCATGTAACCGTGAAGGGATTGACAACCCCTTTATAGCGTTGGGTGCAAGTGTTTGATTGTTTGTGTAGGTGCAAAGATTGGGGCCTTGCTTGTACCTCCTACTGGATTGATACCTTGGTTCTCAACAACTGAGGGAAATACTTATCTACTTTGCTGCATCACCCTTTCCTCTTCAAGGGAAAACCAACGCAAGCTCAAGAAGTAGCACTTATCCACAATAGAACGGAGTGTGGTCAGCTCCTCTGTAGCGAGGGTCTCAGCTAGTGCTTCGAGGGCAAGTGATGCTGTTTTATTTTTCAGCTCAAAGGGCTCTATCCGGCTCACTTATAATTGTGATCACACCATTGGGTCCCGGCATTTTGAGCTTCATATAACCATAATGTGGTATAGCCTGAAATCTTGTGAAGGCATCGCGCCCTAAAAGGGCATGATAGCCACTGTGAAAGGGCACGTATGAAAAAGAAGTTCTTAGGATCTGTAGTTATCGGGAGTACCGAATACTACATCGAGGGTGACTCGTCCTGTACAACGTGTCTCTTTCCCGGGGATGATTCCTCGAAAAGTTGTGCTGCTTCGTTCGATTCGAGATCTCTCGAACTGCATCTTGTCTAATGTATTCTCGTTGATGAGGTTTAGACCACTGCCACCGTCCATTAGCACCTTGTGCAACCAGAAGCCATCTACTATGGGGTTGAGGACCAGAGCGGCAGGCGCTCGCTCTGTGCGGGTTATCGGTTGGTCATCCTCCCTGAAAGTTATCGGTGTATCTGTCCATGATTTCCTCACTGCCACCTGGTACATTTGGTCAAGTTCTCGAAGAGCTCTCTTCCTCTGACCTTTGGAGGAAAACATCTCGTAGATCATTAGGACCTCGGCGTTGTTTTCGGGTGGCATTCCTGAACGTCTGCCTGGGGGTGAGGCCGCGAGGATGGCCTCTCCGCACTTCGCGACTTGCCTAATGACCCAGCAAGCTCGAAGGCTGTGAGTCGGGCTTCTGTTTAGCGAGGCGGAGCGTATGGGGCATGGCTTGTCCAGTAGTCCATCAAGGACGGTTCTTTCTTTTGTGGGATATTTGTTCCTTTTCTCAGCGGGCTCATGTTTGGTCGGCTGTTGCGGGGGTACGAGCCTCTTCCAAACTCCTCTAGGTTGTTCGGCATGGATTGGCTCCATGCAAAATTGTTGTGCTTTCCATGGTGCAATACTTTCGCACTAGGTCCGGCAGCTTGGAGAAATTTTGGATGCGGCGACGGGCGAGGGCGTTGAGAATTCCTTCATCATGGAAATTACGCTGGAAGCTTGCAATCATCTCCTGGCCGCTATGTCCCTTCATCCTATCTTTGTTGAGGAGGAATCTGGCCCAAAAATGATGGACCGATTCACCTTGATGTTGTTTGACCTCCCGTAAGCCCATTGTGCTAGGCTCTCCTGCGCTTGAAAAACGCTCGATTTGGGTGGTGGGTGGGGAAAAATTTCATGCCCCAGTAGGGTGCGAGTCCAAAATCCTGGTGGCCGTTTCTAGTGCAATTGTGGGGTTTGGCTCGGCAGGTCTGGAGTACGTAATATCGGCGGGTCCCTGCTGCACAGACTCCAGGTCGTGCGCTAGACCGCCCACTGGTCTCGAATCATTAGCAAGGGGAAGTCCGGACTCCGAACCATGAGGAGGGTCCAGGTGATTGGAGACCGGGATGTGAACCGTCTTTAACGCCGGCGGTTGAGAGAACGTACTTCCAGTCGGGCACTCGATGGTGGCGACCAAGTGTGTCACCGGTGGGACACGGATTTCTCTATCTTCGGGCCTAAGCCCAAGCTGGTCGTAGACCGAGGGTTGGTCGTCGGTCATGCCCAGGGCTTGAATCCGGCCGAGCAACTCATTTAGCGATGAGACTTTGGAGAAGTCCGCGTTACACGCGTGCCTGGGGTCGGTTTGCGGCGCCATCGCCCCGGGGTCGTTCGAGGACGCCCCCGGGGTATGTGCGACCGGGGCTGATTCAGGCATGTCGACCAGGCTAGGCTTCAAGGCCGAACTAGGGACAGAGGCCGCCCCAGTGGCGGGGTCTCCTGCTCCCGAGGTCAAGGCGTCGGGGCTTGTGGGCCCTTCAAGGAGAGCAGAGAGCTTTGTTAAAACAAGATCTCCCCGGGAGTCGGTGATGAACTCTAGGTTCCCGAACCTGACCTCCTGATCGGGGGTAAAACTTCTGACCTGGCCGAGGCGGCCGGCGGGATAGGCATGCAGCACGATGCTTCCGAAAGCGAAGATCTGACCAGGGACGAAGATGTCCTTGTTGCAGACCTCATCGCTGAGGATTAAGCGAGCCATCGATCTTTCAGCGATTCACAGCGGAACTCTCAATGAAAGCACCAATGTCGGTGTCAAAACCGGAGGATCTCAGGTAGGGGGTCCCGAGCTATGGATCTGGGATCGATGGTTAACAGGGGACGAAGGAGACGATGTTTGCCAAGGTTAAGGCCCTCTTGAGGAGGTAAAACCCTACGTCATGCTTGATTATATTGATGAGTATGATGGTTACAGAGTCGATCTACCTCGAGATCAAACGAGCTAAAACCCTAGATGAGTTGACTTGTCCTCTACGAACTAAGCCCCCTGGTTTATATAGACACCAGGGGTACCTAGGGTTACATGTAGTTGGTTGTTACCGAGGGTTCAAACACGCCCGTCCGTGACTTGGCGGACGCACCACAGCACCTGAGGTTTCCTTCCTGATCACGGAGTATCCTTATAGTTCGGTCTTCCGACAGCAGCCACCGAGTACCTCATGAGTTCGGCCCACTCGAGATAGGTTGGCATCCCGAGGACCCCTCAGTCCCGGACTCCCTCAACCCCCACGCTCACCGCACTGGTGAGCGCAACCACAACACCGCGTGAAGCTCCGCGAGCCATGACCCAGACCCCGCTGTCGTAGAAACGCGGGGTGCACCGATGGAGTAGGGGGCTAATGGCGAGGCAGCGGCGGCCGCGGCAGCAGTCGCAGCAGCGGTGAGGGCGATAGCACCCCCGCCACGTCCTTCGCAGGGCGACCGCAAGCAGTACCCCCAAGGCGGCTGATGGTTGTGATCTGCGTTGGGTTTTCCGTGAAGAGGAACAGGTGATGCAGCACAATGCGGGTAAGTATTTCCCTCAGTTAAGAACCAAGGTTTATCGAACCAATTGGAATACCGGTCATCAACCGTCTTCAGCGGCTGCAAAATAAAGAGCACACACTTGCAACCAACGCGGCAAGAGGGTTGTCAATCCCCTTGATCTCATTATTTGCAAGCAAGTGAGATGTGTAGATGATAGTAGATAATTGCAAATTGGAAAATAAAATAAAACAAAGTAAATGGCAGCAAGGTATTGAATGTGTTTGTAAACTTATAAGAGGATAGACCCGGGGGCCGTAGTGTTCTCTACTGGCATCTCATGTAGTAGGCATACGGTGGGTAAACAAATTACTGTTGGGCAATTGATAGAGAAGCGGATAGTTATGCAATCTTTATTCACAGCAATGATCATGTATATATAGGCATCACGTCCATCAGCAAATAGGCCGACTCCTGCCTGCACCTATTACTATTACTCCACCCATCGACCGCTATCCAGCATGCATCTAGAGTATTAAGTAAAACAGAGTAATGCTTGGAGAACGATGACATGATGTAGACAAAGAGAATTCAATTAATATGAACTAACCCCATTGTTTTATCCTTCATGGAAGCAATACAAAGGCGTATCTTGTCCCTTTCTTTCACTGTGATATAGAGCACCGCCAGATTGAACCCACTACAACGCACCCCTCTCACTGAAGAAATATCAATATAGTTGGCCAAACTATTTCAATAGATCGTAGAGATTTATGAAGTTATAACGATCATGCAAATAAGAATCATAATAATCAGAAGTGAGTCAAATACTTTTCATGAATAATCTAAACATAAACCCACAATTCATCGGATCCCAACAAACACAGCGCACAAAAGGATTACATCGGATAGATCAAAGCGAAGATGCGATGATCATTGTATTGAAGATCAAGAGAGAGAGATAGCCATCTAGATACTAACTACGGACCCATAGATATGTGGTGAACTACTCACAACTCATCATGGAGGCAACAAGGATGATGTAGAGCCCCTCCGTGATCGATTCCCCCTCAGGCAGATCGCCGGAAAAGGTCGCTAGATGGGTACGCAGTGGAATAGAGACTTGCGGCGGCGGAAAAAGTGTTTAGGGAGCTCTCCTAGGGTTTTTGGAATATTTGAGGATTTATAGGCCAGAGAGGGGCACGAGAGGGCAGCCAAGGCGGCCACGACCCAACAGGGCACGGCCTGCCCCTGGGCCGCACCCTGTTAGCTCGTGGCTGCCTCATGCAGCCTCTCGTCTCCTCCCGAAGCTTCTTGGTCTTCTTTTGGTCCAGAAAAAAATCATATTAAAGTTTCTTGGCATTTGGACTTCGTTTGGTATGGTAAACCTGAAAAGCAAAAAAATGCAGAAAACAACAACTGGCACTGGGCACTAGGTCAATAGGTTAGTGCTCAAAATAATATTAGTTGGTAAATAAACACCCGAAAAGTATCCTAGAATGATAATATAATGTCATGGAACAATAAAAAATTATAGATACTTTGGACACATATCAGCATCCCCAAGCTTAATTCCTGCTCGTCCTCGAGTGGGTAAATGATAAAAACTAGAATTTTTGATGTGACATGCTACCCAACATGTAATCTATTACAGGTTTGTTCATTGAGAAACAATGAATTAATAAACATCAACATAGTAATATTATGAACATAAGAAACATAATCATCAAGTTTCAAAGTATACGATCCAAAACGAACGTTCAACCCCTATTCATTTTATAATATAAGAATAGCATGGCTCCGTCTTCACCACATAAATACAAATGTCAAGCACCGTGGTGTCAAGTCAGGCAATTGGATCGTACTTTTTAATGTGCTTCAGCTTTTTATTACTTGCGCAATATATAAGTGTGAACCATGGATATAGCATAAAGGTGGAATAGAATATGGTGGTAGGTTTCAAAGGGGTGAAAGTGGAGAAGAAAGTCTCGCATCAACTAGGCGTATCAACGGGCTATGGAGATGCCCATCAATAGATATCAATGCGAGGATTAGGGATTGCCATGCAATGGATGCACTAGAGCTATAAGTGTATGAAAGCTCAATGGAAACTAAGTGGGTGTGCATCCAACTTGCTTGCTCATGAAGACCACGGGCATTTGAGGAAGCCATCCATTGTAATATACAAGCCAAGTTATATAATGACAAATTCCCACTAGCATATGGAAGTGATAAACATGAGACTCTCTATATGGAGAACATGGTGCCACTTTGAGGCACAAGTGTGGAATAAGAGGTGGTAGCACTGTCCCTTCTCTCTTTTCTCTCATTTTTTTTCTTTTTCTCCCCTTTTTTCTTTTTCTTTTTCTCCTTTTTCTTTTTTTCTTTTTTTTCTTTTTCATTTATTTTTCGTCTGGAGTCTCATCCCAACTTGTGGGGGAATCATTGTCTCCATCATCCTTTCCTCCCTGAGATAGTGCCCTAGTAATGATGATCATCACACTTTTATTTACTTACAAATCATCATGAGATATTGTATGAATCTATATGAATGCCTCTGGCGGTGTACTAGGATGTGCAATGATCAAGAGTAACATGTATGATATTAATGATGAACGGTGGCTTTGCCACAAATACTATGTCAGCTTATGTGATCGTGCAAAGCAATACGACAATGGAAGCACAAGTCATATGATGTGACAGTGGAAGTTGCATGGTAATACATCTCGGAATGGCTATGAAAATGCCATGATAGGTAGGTATGGTGGTTGTTTTGAGGAAGATATAATGAGGCTTATGTGCAACAAAGCATATCATCTCACGGGGTTTGGATTCACCTGCGAAAGTTGCACCGGTCCTCAAGGTGAGAATGGGCAATGCACGGTACCGAAGAGGCTAGCAAATATGTGGAGGTGAGTGTGCATATATCCATGGATTCACATTAGTCATGAAGAACTGACATACTTATTGCAAGATTTTATTAGCTCTCTCCAAGAAAAGCACTACTCGCATGCCCCTAGGGAGGAGGTTGGTAGGAATTAACCATCGCGCGCCCCAGACCTAAACAACACTAGGATTTCAACGAGGAATAAGTATGCTCACACATCATCACCATGCTATAGAAATATTTGGATGAACAACAAGTTAACAAACTCTAATTCAAAATACCTTTATTAACCAATGATCATGCACTCATGCTTTTCACATTACCACATTAATATCATTAACCATGATTTCTCTTTTATGTTCTACATGTGGTTTTGATTATACGCTCATTGAATACCTATTATTTTTTGACTAGTCTGATGACCCATGCAAATTGCCGTTGCTGTTTATTAACTCTCAAACAAATATAAGTGAAGAACGAGAGTGCAATTATTTCTATAAAATCTATACGCCACTGTGCTCTAAAAGATATAAGTGAAGCACTAGAGTAACTGCCAAGCTCAAAAGATATAAGTGAAGCACATAGAGTATTCTAATAAATTATGGTGATATTGTGTATCTCTCAAGTGGGTGTGTGCAGCTAACAATGATTGTGGGAATCTGAAACAAAAAGCAAACTAAAGCAAATGACGCTCCAAGCAAAACTCATATCATGTGATGAATAAAAATATAGATCCAAGTGACATACCGATGATTGAGAAGAAATAGGGGATGCCTTAGACGCTTGAGTCTTCCTAGAATATTACCTTGGGGTGCCTTGGGCATCCCCAAGCTTAGGCTCTTGCCGCTCCTTATTCATTCGTCCATCGTGATAACACCCAAAACTTGAAAACTCCAGCACACAAAACTCAACAGAAAACTCGTGAGATCCTTTAATATAATAAACATATCAAATACTTTAGGTACTGTTGTAAATTAATTCATACTTTATTGTTGCATATGGTACTGTATTCTAACTTCTACATGATTTATATTGCCCAATATAATCCATGGCATCATCAAAACAAGCAAAACATGCAAGCAAAAACAGAATCTGTCTAAAACAGAACAGTCTGTAAAGATCTGTAGAGAAACTATACTTATGTATCTCTAAAACATATGAACAATTAGTACAACCTCAATAATTTGTATATAAATACTGTGTAAAAAATTCAGATAAAAAAGACGTCCCAGTAAAATCAGAGAAATTCTGCACTAAACGTCAAAGTTTCTGTTTTTGCACCGTATCAATCCTACTCATCTTGTGTGTCATCCCAAAGGCTTTACTTGGCACAAACACTAATTAAAACATAAAAACACAATCATTACATAATCAACAATCATTTTATGACACACAAACAGAAAGTAAAACAAGAAAATTAAGATAACTATTGGGTTGCCTCCCAACTAGCGTTATTGTTTTACGCCCCTATCTAGGCATAGGGCGTATGATCAAGTGTTGTCATATTTGACACTATACCCATAAGTGTCCCTCATGATAGATTCATAAGGTGGTTTGATTCTATTTCTAGGGAAGTGTTCCATCCCTTTCTTTAATGGGAATTAGAATCGTATGTTTCCCTCTCTAATATCAATTATTGCACCTGTAGTTTCTAGAAAGGGTCTTCCAAGTATTATTAGACAAGTAGGATTGCAATCAATATCAAGCACAATGAAATCTACAGGCACATAATTCGTATTTTGAATAATAAGAACATCATTTATTGTACCTAAAGGTTTTTAATGGTAGAATCCGTAAGATGCAAGTTTAGGGAACAATCTTGAATATTTGTGAGACCAAGCACATCACAAAGAGTTTTAGGTATAGTTGAAACGTGATACGTCCATTTTGCATCATGCTTTTATATTGATATTTATTGCATTATGGGCTGTTATTACACATTATGGTACAATACTTATGCCTTTTCTCTCTTATTTTACAAGGTTTACATGAAGAGGGAGAATGCCGGCAGCTGGAATTCTGGACTGGAAAAGGAGCAAATATGAGAGACCTATTCTGCACAACTCCAAAAGTCCTGAAAAGTTACGAAGAATTATTTTGGAATATATAAAAAATATTGGGCGAAAGAAATACCAGAGGGGACCCACCAGGAGGCCACAAGCCTGGGGGGCGCGCCCTACCCCCCAGGGCGCGCCCCTGTGGCTTGTGGGCCCCCTGGCAGCCCTCCGGTGCCCATGTTCTGCTATATGGAGGGTTTTGACCTGGAAAAAATCATAATAGAGCTTTCGGGACGAAGCGCCGCCGTCTCGAGGCGGAACCTGGGCAGAAGCAATCTAGGGCTCCGGCGGAGCTTTTCTGCCGGGGAAACTTCCCTCCCGGAGGGGGAAATCGAAGCCATCGTCATCACCAACGATCCTCTCATCGAGAGGGGGTCAATCTCCATCAACATCTCCACCAGCACCATCTCCTCTCCAAACCCTAGTTCATCTCTTGTATCCGATCTTTGTCTCAAAACCTCAGATTGGTACCTGTGGGTTGCTAGTAGTGTTGATTACTCCTTGTAGTTGATGCTAGTTGGTTTACTTGGTGGAAGATCATATGTTCAGATCCTTAATGATAATTAGTACTCCTCTGATTATGAACATGAATATGCTTTGTGAGTAGTTACGTTTGTTCCTGAGGACATGCGATTAGTCTTGTTATAAGTAATCATGTGAATTTGGTATTCGTTCGATATTTTGATGAGATGTATGTTGTCTTTCCTCTAGTGGTGTTATGTGAACGTCGACTACATGACACTTCACCATTATTTGGGCCTAGGGGAAGGCATTGGGAAGTAATAAGTAGATGATGGGTTGCTACAGTGACAGAAGCTTAAACCCTAGTTTATGCGTTGCTTCGTAAGGGGCTGATTTGGATCCATATGTTTCATGCTATGGTTAGATTTATCTTAATTCTTCTTTCGTAGTTGCGGATGCTTGCGAGAGAGGTTAATCATAAGTGGGAGGCTTGTCCAAGTAAGGTAAGCACCCAAGCACCAGTCCACCCACATATCAAATTATCAAAGTAATGAACGCAAATCATATGAGCATGATGAAAACTAGCTTGACAGAAATTCCCATGTGTCCTCGGGAGCGCTTTGCTTTATATAAGAGTTTGTCCAGGCTTGTCCTTTGCTACAAAAAGGATTGGGCCACCTTGCTGCACCTTTTCTACATTTGTTACTTGCTACCCGTTACGAATTATCTTATCACAAAACTATCTGTTACTGATAATTTCAGTGCTTGCAGAGAATACCTTACTGAAAATTGCTTGTCATTTCCTTCTGCTCCTCGTTGGGTTTGACACTCTTACTTATCGAAAGGACTACGATAGATCCCCTATACTTGTGGGTCATCAAGACTCTTTTCTGGCGCCGTTGCCGGGGAGTGAAGCGCCTTTGGTGAGTGGAATTTGGTAAGGAAAAATTTATATAGTGTGCTGAAATTTACTGTCACTTGTTACTATGGAAAATAATCCTTTGAGGGGCTTGTTCGGGGTATCTTCACCTCGACCGGCAGCACAAAGAGTTTCTCATCAACCTACTGAACCTACTGAAAATATTTATTATGAAATTCCTTCGGGTATGATAGAGAAACTGCTAGCTAATCCTTATGCAGGAGATGGAACACTACATCCTGATTTGCACCTGATCTATGTGGATGAAGTTTGTGGATTATTTAAGCTTGCAGGTTTGCCCGAGGATGGTGTGAAGAAGAAGGTATTTCCTTTATCTTTGAAGGAGAAGGCATTGACATGGTATAGGCTATGTGATGATATTGGATCATGGAACTACAACCGATTGAAATTGGAATTTCATCAGAAGTTTTATCCTATGCATCTGGTTCATCGTGATCGGAATTATATTTATAATTTTTGGCCTCATGAAGGAGAAAGTATCGCTCAAGCTTGGGGGAGGCTTAAGTCAATGTTATATTCATGCCCCAATCATGAGCTCTCAAGAGAAATTATTATTCAGAATTTTTATGCTCGGCTTTCTCGTAATGATTAATCCATGCTCGATACTTCCTGTACTGGTTCCTTTATGAAGAAAGATATTGAATTCAAATGGGATTTATTGGAAAGAATTAAACGCAACTCTGAAGATTGGGAACTCGACGAGGGTAAAGAGTCAGGTATAAACCTTAAGTTTGATTGTGTTAAATCCTTTATAGACACCGATGCTTTTCGTGAATTTAGCACTAAATATGGACTTGACTCTGAGATAGTAGCTTCTTTCTGTGAATCATTTGCTGCTCATGTTGATCTCCCTAAGGAGAAGTGGTTTAAATATCATCCTCCCATTGAAGTGAAAGTAGTTGAACCTATTAAAGTTGAAGAAGAAACTATTATTTATAATGTTGATCCTGTTATTCCTGCTGCTTATATTGAGAAACCTCCTTTCCCTGTTAGAATAAAGGAACATGCTAAAGCTTCAACTGTGGTTCGTAAGAGCTATGTTAGAACACCTACACCCCCTGAACAAATTAAAGTTGAACCTAGTATTGATATGGTTAAAGATCTCTTGGTTGATAATATTGATGGGCATGTTATTCATTTCTGTGATGAAGCTGCTAGAATTGCTAGACCTGATACTAAAGATAAACATAGACCTATTGTTGGCATGCCTGTTGTTTCTGTTAAAATAGGAGATCATTGTTATCATGGCTTATGTGATGTGGGTGCTAGTGTGAGTGCAATTCCCTTTACCTTATACCAAGAAATTATGAATGATATTGCACCTGCTGAAATAGAAGATATTGATGTTACCATTAAGCTTGCTAATAGAGATACTATAGCATCGGTTGGGATTGTTAGAGATGTTGAAGTCTTGTGTGGGAAAATAAAATATCCTATTGATTTTCTTGTTCTTGGTTCCCCACAAGATGATTTTTGTCCCATTATATTTGGTAGGCCTTTCTTTAATACTGTTAATGCTAAGATAGATTGTGAGAAAGAAACGGTTACTGTAAGTTTTGGGGATGTGTCCCATGAGTTTAATTTATCTAAATTTCGTAGATAACCCCATGATAAAGAATTGCCTAGTAAGGATGAAATTATTGGTCTTGCTTCTATTGCTGTACCTCCCACTGATTCCTTAGAACAATATTTGCTAGACCATGAAAATGATATGCATATGAATGAAAGGAATGAAATAGATAAGATTTTCTTTGATCAGCATCCTATTTTGAAACACAACTTGCCTGTTGAAATACTTGGGGATCCTCCTCCACCCAAGGGTGATCCCGTGTTTGAGCTTAAACAATTACCGGATACTCTGAAATATGCTTATCTTGATGAAAAGAAGATATACCATGTTATTATTAGTGCTAACCTTTCAGAGCATGAAGAAAAGAGATTATTGAAAACTCTGAAGAAGCACCGTGCTGCTATTGGATATACTCTTGATGATCTTAAGGGCATTAGTCCCACTCTATGTCAGCATAAAATTAATATGGAGCCGGATGCTAAACCAGTTGTTGATCACCAACGATGGTTAAATCCTAAAATGAAAGAAGTGGTAAGAAATGAAATATTAAAGCTTCTAGAGGCAGGTATAATTTATCCTATTGCTGATAGTAGATGGGTTAGTCCCGTTCATTGTGTCCCTAAGAAGGGAGGTATTACCGTTGTTCCTAATGATAAAAATGAATTGATCCCGCAAAGAATTGTTACAGGATATAGAATGGTAATTGATTTTAGGAAATTAAATAAATCTACTAGGAAAGATCATTACCCTCTACCTTTTATTGATCAAATGCTAGAAAGACTATGCAAACAAACACACTTTTGCTTTCTAGATGGTTATTCTGGTTTCTCTCAAATACCTGTGTCAAAAGAGGACCAAGAGAAGACCACTTTTACTTGTCCTTTTGGTACCTTTGCTTATAGACGTATGCCTTTTGGTTTATGCAATGCACCTGCCACCTTTCAAAGATGTATGACTGCTATATTCTCTGACTTTTGTGAAAAGATTGTTGAGGTTTTCATGGATGATTTCTCCATTTACGGAACTTCTTTTGATGATTGCTTGAGCAACCTTGATCGAGTTTTGCAGAGATGTGAAGAACTAATCTTGTCTTGAATTGGGAGAAGTGCCACTTTATGGTTAATGAGGGTATTGTCTTGGGACACAAAATCTCCGAAAGAGGTATTGAAGTTGATAAAGCTAAAGTTGATGCTATTGAAAAAATGCAGTGTCCTACGGATATCAGAGGTATAAGAAGTTTCCTTGGTCATGCTGGTTTCTATAGGAGACTTATTAAAGACTTCTCTAAAATTTCTCGGCCTCTCACTAATCTCTTGCAAAAAAGATATTCCTTTTGTTTTTGATGATGATTGTGTAGAAGCATTTGAAATCCTTAAGAAAGCCTTGATTTCTGCACCTGTTGTTCAACCACCTGATTGGAACCTACCCTTTCAAATCATGTGTGACGCTAGTGATTATGCCGTTGGTGCTGTTCTAGGACAAAGAGTTGATAAGAAATTGAATGTTATCCATTATGCTAGTAAAACTCTAGACAGTGCTCAAAGAAACTATGCTACCACTGAAAAGGAATTTTTAGCTGTTGTGTTTGCATGTGATAAGTTCAGACCTTATATTGTTGATTCCAAAGTAATTGTTCACATTGATCATGCTGCTATTAAATATATTATGGAAAAGAAAGATGCTAAACCTAGACTTATTAGATGGGTTCTTTTGCTACAAGATTTTGATTTGCATATTATTGATAGAAAGGGAGTTGAGAACCCCGTAGCAGACAACTTGTCTAGGTTAGAAAATGTTCTTGATGACCCACTACCTATTGATGATAGCTTTCCTGATGAACAATTAGCTGTCATAAATGCTTCACGTAATGCTCCATGGTATGCTGATTATGCTAATTACATTGTTGCTAAATCTATACCGCCTAGTTTCACTTACCAACAAAAGAAAAAGTTCTTCTATGATTTAAGACATTACTTTTGGGATGATCCACACCTTTATAAAGAAGGAGTAGATGGTGTTATTAGACGTTGTGTACCTGAGCATGAACAGGAACAGATCCTACACAAGTGTCACTCCGAGGCCTACGGAGGACACCACGCTGGAGATAGAACTGCACACAAGGTATTACAATCTGGTTTTTATTGGCCTACTCTCTTCAAGGATGCTCGTAAGTTTGTCTTGTCTTGTGATGAATGTCAAAGAATTGGTAATATTAGTAGACGTCAGGAAATGCCTATGAATTACTCACTTGTTATTGAACCATTTGATGTTTGGGGTTTTGATTATATGGGATCTTTTCCAAAGTCCAACGGGTATACTCATATTCTAGTTGCTGTTGATTATGTTACTAAGTGGGTAGAAGCTATTCCAACTAGTAGTGCTGATCATAACACTTCTATTAAAATGCTTAAAGAAGTTATTTTCCCTAGATTTGGAGTCCCTAAATATTTAATGACTGATGGTGGTTCACACTTTATTCATGGTGCTTTCCGTAAATTGCTTGCTAAGTATGATGTTAATCATAGAATTGCATCTCCATATCATCCTCAGTCTAGTGGTCAAGTAGAATTAAGCAATAGAGAAATTAAATTGATCTTGCAAAAGACTGTTAATAGATCTAGAAAGAATTGGTCTAAGAAACTTGATGATGCATTATGGGCTTATAGAACTGCTTACAAAAACCCTATGGGTATGTCTCCGTATAAAGTGGTTTATGGTAAAGCATGTCACTTACCTCTAGAACTAGAACATAAAGCTTATTGGGCAATCAAAGAGCTCAACTATGATTTCAAACTTGCTGGTGAGAAGAGGTTATTTGACATTAGCTCACTTGATGAATGAAGAACCCAGGCCTATGAGAATGCCAAGTTGTTTAAAGAAAAGGTTAAGAGATGGCATGATAAAAGGATACAAAAGCGTGAATTCAATGTAGGTGACCATGTCTTGCTATACAATTCTCGTTTAAGATTTTTTGCAGGAAAACTTCTCTCTAAATGGGAAGGGCCTTACATTATCGAGGAAGTATATAGTTCCGGTGCCATCAAGATCTACAACGCCAAAGGCACAAATCCGAAGGTGGTAAACGGGCAAAGAATCAAACATTATATCTCAGGTACTCCCATAAATGTTGAAACCAATATTATCAATACCATAACTCCGGAGGAGTACATTAGGGAGACCTACCAGAACGTTTCAGACTCCGAAAAGGAATAGGTATGTGGTACCGTAAGCAAACCGACTCCAAAACTTTTCCAATAGCAATTTTTCCCCGTTTTGGAATATTTAATAAATTAGGAAAATTTAAAGTAGTCCGAAAAGAGCACGAGGAGGCGACAAGACAGGGGGGCGCGCCCTACCTCCCCTGGGCGCGCCCCTGTGGCTTGTGGCCACCCCGTGTACCCTCCGGACTCCGTTTTCTTGTAGAATACTCCTGTTGGTCGGTAAAAATTCATTATATAATCTCCCGAAGGTTTTGACCACCGTACCACGAAAAAATCCTCTGTTCTTGTTTGTTGTTGTTTTTCCGGACAGATCTGAAAATATGTCGTCCCAAGAGTCCGATGGGGAGAGCTATGTATCGCATTATCTTGCCAATCCCAAGCTCTATGGGGACTTAGATCCTTATGGATTGTTCTCGAAGGAGGAACAAGAAGGCAAGTATGAGGAAGAAAGCTCGGATGAAGAAGAGATTCCCCTGCCTCAACCAGGAGATATGCACGTGGAGTTCAGGAAATCGAGCCTCCCAAACACAAGGAGAAAACCCAAGGTTCTATTTATCCCTTCACATTTTCTGCAGGAGAGCAAGCAAGAATTATGTCAAAGGATATTGAAGCTCGAGCAGGAGGTTGACGATCTGAGGGAATAGAATTTTATGCTTAAGAGGAAACTGAACAAGCTTAAAGATCCTTCTCCATCATCACCACCTCCGAAGAAAGACAACTAAACACATGGGTATGGGCACTCCCCTTGGCTTGTGCCAAGCTTGGGGGAGATGCCCCGGTATCGTATCACCATCACATCTTTTACTTTTATCGTTTTTCTTAGTTCGATCCTTTTGGTTATATCTTGATCTAGTAGAATAAAGTTTTTTGTGTGATCTAGTTTTGAGTTTTGCTTTATGTTCCCCCTATGTAAGCGAGTCTGAGAGTTATATAATAAAAAGTAGTTTTGAGTTGAGGGCTTTGCTTGCTTGCTATGATCTTGAGAAAAAGAAATAGAAAGAAGAATAGAATAAAAGCAAAGAGTATATATGATGATCTTATGGGGAGTGATGACTTCACATATAAGAAGTATGTCGATTGAAATTTGTTGTGAGCTGACAAACATAGCGATTGGTCATTGTTGCAATTAAAAGAAAGTAATAAAGAAAGAGAGGTTCACATATAAATATATTATCTTGGACATCTTTTATGATTGTGAGCACTCATTAAAATATTATATGCTAAGAAGTTGATGTTGGACAAGGAAGACAACATAATGGGTTATGTTTGCTTATTTCCGAATAGAAGTTATATGGTTATAGATCCTTTAACATGTGACGCTTGCTTCCACCCCATATCAGCCAAAACTTCCGCACCAAATAGAGATACTACTTGTGCATCCAAACACCCTCAACCCAGTTTTGCCATGAGAGTCCACCATACCTACCTATGGATTGAGTAAGATCCTTCAAGTAAGTTGTCATCGGTGCAAGCAATAAAAATTGCTCTCTAAATATGTATGATCTATTAGTGTGCGGAAAATAAACTTTATACGAACATGTGATATGGAAGAAATAAAAGCGACAGACTGCATAATAAAGTTCTTTATCACAAGAGGCAATATAAAGTGACGTTCTTTTGCATTAAGAGATTGCGCATCCAACTATAAAGGCGCATGACAACCTCTGCTTCCCTCTGCGAAGGGCCTATCTGTTACTTTTACTTTCTAGTACTTACCTTTATGCAAGAGTCATGGTGATCTTCACCACTTCCTATATTTCGCCTTTCTCTCTTGGCAAGCGTCATGTGTTGGGGAATGATCTAGACACATATATCCACTCGGATGTGGGTGATCATGAGTTATTTCTGTTGACATTACCCTTGAGGTAAATAGTTGGGAGGCAAAACTATAAGCCCCCACTACTAGGAGAAAGCCTACTAGTAGCGCTTGAAATACCTATAGCAGTAGCGCTGGGTCCAGCGCTACTGCTAACGCGCTACAGCTAAGTTGTAGCAGTATCGTTGGTTGGTGCAGCGCTACTGCTAAGTATGGCTAGCAGTAGCGCTGCGTTGACCAGCGCTACTGCTAACTATCTGTAGCGCTGCAGAAAGGCAAGCGCTGCTGCTAATCCAGCGCTGCTGCTAGATGCCTTCCAGCGCTGCTGCTAGTATTCCTGCTTTCACAGATTCATACCCCCTATACGTATTTGTGATGTATTTGTACAGGCTCTATACAGTAGTTTCATCAGATCACAATAAACATACACTATTCTCATCATATCATACACATACAGTAGTCTCGTCATACCATCATCATCATCATTCAACACAAATATCATCACATCTCAAAAATAGCGATACACAAGTCATGTCATGTCTCGAATAAGTGCAACTGCATGGTCATGGCACACACACAAGTTTCATCATCTCTATCTAAACCATGATGTAGAAGAGAAGAGCGATCAGCATGAGCAAGACCGCGACTATGTAGTACTTGAGGCACCGGCGGTTCCGCCCCCGCTCTTGCCGGAGCGTCCACCTCAAGTAACTACTTTCCGCTTCGGCTCTGCTGTCGAACCCTCTGTGGCTAGCACCCGGGTACTTGTCCACCTGGGCCTGAGCGTCTGGCCAGTGGTCGTAGACTCCTGGAACCCTCCCAACGAACACGGCATAGCAGTCCTTCGCCATCTCTGATCTATGTCCTGCATCGTCAGTTGATGAACTGAACGATAATATGCAACATAATGTACTTAAGAAAACAAAGAGGCATAATTAGCAAAATACAAGCAACCTATAGTAAACATAAATGACGAAGTTCCTCATACCCAAACTAATTAACTAGAGTGATCTACGCTAGTTCAGGACCACGGTTTAATTACATCACATAGTTTCGCCGTGCATAAATTCAAAGTTTTGCGATAGAAAGACAGTAGTGACACATATATTGTCATCGACAATCACTCCTCCATGTCGGCGGTCCAATCTTCATAGTCAGGGATGAAGCAACCGAGCTTCTTGAAAGGCTTCAGGTCCAGACGCTGAGCGATTAGCAGTGCTCGGACATCATCCCGCGTGATTGGCCCATGGTAGAACATCCCTGTTGGTTTGAGGACCTGCTTCATGATCACTTGGGCAAGTTCACACTGTACGTGATAAAACTCAGCTCGGATTCGATGATCCGGTGTCTTTCCTATGCTTGTGGCCCAGTTGATAATCTCGGCATCATTGGTAGTAGCTGACATGCGAAGGCGTTGATTATCCCTTCTCAACTCGAGCAGGTGATGCATGAGGTAGAATCCATCAGCCTTACTGGTGTGCGGTTGCTGGATGCAGCAGAAGTCGGTCTTATGGCTGAAAACTAGCCCGTTCTTCCTGTACTTTTGCACCTTGATATATCCACCAGACAGGCTGAAGGTTAACAGGGCACTATCGAGAACACTCTTTATGTGCTTGTAATCCTTTTCTTGATGTTCTTCGATGAGTCCAAGTAGATAGCATGGGAGTATTCTGGGTACAAAACGATGAGGATGGCGCCCCCCCCCCCCCCCCCCCGCCGCGCAAATTAAGTACACCTCAAATTAGCCTCCATACTTGCAAAGGAATGATTAACACTTATGAAAGGATATGCGCGGATGACTTACGTGGGATGATAAGGCAGGAGAATCGCTTCCTTGTCCTTATTAGCGATCATGAAGCCGCCGATGTACTTGCTCGCATAGTCACGGTGCTCTTTGCAGACTGCCAAGAAGCTCTCGTGCATATGGTACGGGTCCGCGACGCAGATATATTTTATGTTCTCGATCCTGATGAAGTAGTTGAGATACAGCGCATACATGCGGATGAACTGGAAATCTAGCTTGGTCATGTGGAACATGTCGTAGATGAACTTATCCACGGGCCATCCCTCGACGTACAACTTCCCACTCGGCACCTGAGTCGCGTAAAGCGGGTAACCTGGTTTTTCCGAGATGAGAAGGCTTTTCTCTCTGGCCAGCACATCATCATGAAGTCTCCTTAGATCATTGTTCAGTATGTCCTCTAGCGCTTTCTGAGGTAGGATCGGGTGGCCGGCGACATGGAAACGCTCCGCACCTACGACAGGTATTCTGTCTACCTCCCGGGGCTTCAGAGGCGGCTGGCTGCTTGAAGCAGCTCTGGCGCCTTTAGAGCCTTTCCTCTCTGGTCTCCTCCTTTGCTTCTTGGCGTGTGGCGGTAGTGAGCCCACCATACCTTCCCTAACCACCACCCCCAGTGTCGTCGGGCTAATCAGTGGACGGCCCTAGGATTGTTGCTGGGTAGAGGCGGCACCTGGAGGCGTCTCCTGCGAGGATCGCTTGAAGAGAGACTTTTTGCATTCCGCCTTAGGACGTTCCGGCTCCGGCAAATCAGGCAGCATCAAGTCATCATCTCCATGCTCATAGCCTGAGTCTTCATCGTCCTGAGCCATCAATCCTCCATCATCATAGGCGGTATTGAAATACTTGTCTGGGTCATCATCATCCTCCTCCATGTCATCATCAGCATTTGCTTCTTCGACAACGGGGGCGACGTCATCTGGCACTAATGGAGGCTCTCCCTCGTGTCGTCCGCTATCACCCGCCACGACAGGTGAAGGTAATTTGGTAGGTGGGGTGGTGTTCATACCTTCTTGAGAAGTTGTCGTTGGTGTGATAATGGGCGCCTCGATACGAAGAAGAGTCTTCGGCCAAGGCAAGAACCAGCTCTTGCATGCGCCAATCCGTTGAGGGGTCTCCTCGTCATCGACTGGTACCGGAGGAGGCAAATCCTCGAAGCCCGCTAAGACACCGGTAGCACGTCTTCCACGAGGTGCCATCTCCGAAACCGTGCACACGTCCATAGGACGGCGGTTGGTCCTCCGGGACCTTTTTCAGTATGTTCAGGGCCCGGTTGAAATGGGTGTCCCACTTGGGCCTCCCCGATGACTGTGATGACTCGTCGCTTTCGGTTGCCTTTTGGTGCTGCTCTTTCTGCAAAAGGAACGTGGATGGTTTACTAATAATGTGACAAAACTTGTAGTCGAATTGATTGGAAGCTAATATGATAATGTGGTAATATAACAATTACCAGAAGTCTCATGAACTCCCTCGTGTTCGGGTCCGTGTAAAAGATCTTCTTGACGCGGTCCCACTTGTACCGGGCCCTGATCCAGTCACTCTCCAGCGGGTCGGTGAACTCCGCCAAGGGGTCTGGGATTCCGTGACTTTCACGTTCGGCATCCTCCTTGGCCCATACGTGCCTCTTCCCCTCGTAACCACGGCTTCCGAGGCGGTGGGGAGGCGTGTTCCTGGCCTGGAGCGCCTTCATATTCTCTGACTTTTTCTTGGTTTCATCTTCAGCGCAAGTCTCCTTGAATTTTTCAAAGTCCTCTTCCGTAAGTGTCGGATTGTCAACATGAATCTTGGACCACGGTTCATTCTTATCAATCGCTTTTTTCACCCGAACTATCCAGGCGGACAAGTCGTTGGTGAACGTCACCATCACCTTGTTGTTTATCTTTGTCATGGCGTCGTCGTCCCACGGTTCTTTGCTTTCTGTGCGGCCGGGGAACAGGAACCTATTGTGCAACTTCTTTAGGAGCATGTGCTCCATATGTGGTATCTTCTTCAACTTCTCGTCGTTGATGTTGGCGGTTTCCCTGAGGATGCATCCTAGTTGATTGCCCCAGCATGAGCGCGCTTCATCCAGCGCCGTTGACTCTAATTTCTTGGGGTGCATCTCCGTGACCACAATTTGTCCAATGCCGAGCTCGTTTGGTCTTCGTGACCTCTTCTGCTTTGGTGCTTTACCGGCTACGACAGCATCGTTGCTGGTCTCGGGGGTGGTGTCGGTGCCGGTGCCAGTGCCGGTGTCGGCGTCGGTGTCGGGGTTGGTGCCACTGCCGCCACCATGCACCCCCATCTAGTGTTCGTCCAGGTAATCGAAATAGTGATTTGCTGCCTCGATGGGGTCTTCTTCGAGGCGAGCAGAACCCCCGGCTTCGGCGTGGCTAGACATGTTTCCTATTCAACAATTGTAAATAAAAGATATAATGAAGAGAAAAAAGGGGCCTATATTTGGTCGGAATGTTGATTCATTCCCCCCGGAAAATCCCGGGCACTCCATATGTCCTAGTTTCTAGCACGAGTCATGACGAAAATCACGGAAATTTTCGGCATGACCTTTGCTAAAAAGTGGACATATGGAGCGCCTGAAATTTGCCGGAACGGAAATGAATCAACATTCCGGCAAAACATAGGCCACTCGGATATTCTTCGACATTCAACCGACATTGCAAAATCATATAATATCATGCGCAGATTCAGATCAAATTTTCTTTGCATAAGCATTTTTCTCTAGTGCAGCATAACAACATTCTTCTAGCACTAAGCACATAAGTAACACAACTTTGCAACAATACCAGGGCAGTTCAACATCTCAATACCCTTGCTGAAATTATCAGGAAGAGTATAATTTCTAATACCCTGATCTGAATATGCTTCCAACTTGCTCAAATAATTTGCTACTACTATACCATCAATGCAGGCCTGAAGCAAAATCATATGGAGCAGAGAGAGAGAGAGAGAGAGGAGGGTAGGGGAGAGGAGAGGGAGAGGCTTACGGGGCGGCGGCGAGGTCGAGGGCGGGGGAGAGGGCGGCGGCGGCGAGGTAGAGGGCAGGGGAGAGGGCGGCAGCGGCGAGGTCGAGGGCGGGCCCGCGCGGCGACGGTGAGGTCGAGGGAGGGCTCGGGCGACAACGGCCGGCGTCGAGGTCGACGGTGGGTAGGGGCGACGGCGGGCAGGGGCGACAGTGGGCAGGGGCGACGGCCGGCGGCGACAGAGTGGGGGGAGAGGTGGAGATCGAGGGGGGGTAAGGACTTGGGCAAATTTTGAGCCCGCGCGGCGGGGTTAACTAAACTTAGCAGTAGCGCTGGATTAGGACCAGCGCTATAGCTAAGTTAGCTATAGCGCTGGTCCTAATCCAGCGCTACTGCTAATTCTTATTATTTTCTTTTTATTATTTTCCTTTTCTAGTTTTTAGTTTTCTTTTCTTTTTATTATTTTCCTTTCCTTTTCTGTTTACTTTTCTTTTTCTTTTGTATTGCTTTCTCCCTTTTGTTTTTGTTTTTTGTTTTTCTCCCAATGGCCTCGCACGTTGTCGACGAGAACGTCTCCCTCCCACACTGCGCGAATATCACCGGAACCATGTGGTGGTAATTGAAGGGGATACGATGTATACATCATTTGACCGATAACGGTTACTTAAGTGCGTACACAAAATAGATACATATATATAAATGATGGTTTCTCAGCTGCGTCGACGACGTTTCACATTGAGCTTCTTCCCTTTCTTGTTCGTTGCCGAATAATTGAGCCCCTCCTTGTGACTTTTCCGGAACCATGGAGTACGATCTTTCTTACGTAATGTAGTATTGATTCTTCTTTTCACGTATGCTTCATCGTCATCGTCATCTTCCCTCATCGGGTTGCCGTATTGGTCGTAGTCTTCCTCGTTGGCGACTCCATCCATTCCGACGATGCTCCTTTTTCCTCTCCTCACGACAACACGGCTGGGATTGGTCGGGTCGGTTATGAAGAAGCATTGTGTCACGTGCTTAGCGTGTACCCATGGCTCAGTTTTGGCGATGACGTTAACGTTCACGGTTGCGCTCTTCGCGTCGGGTATAGACATGGTAGTGAAATACTTGTTTTCTCTTACAACGTCCTTAGCCCATCTGACACGGAACATCGTCGCATCATGCATTCCAGCATAGTCAAGCTCCCAAATCTCTTCGACCCTTCCGTAGAATCTTTCAGTTGTGCCGTTGGCATCGGTCACGCATTCAATCGTCACCCCAGAGTTCTGGTAATCACTGTCCATGTCTTTGGCCTCCGTGTAGAACCCATTGATATCGTATGACTGATAGCTCGCGAGTTTGGGCGCGGGGCCATGTGCTAAGGCGTGTATGAGCAATCCGTCCAAACTGCCCTCTTCCAGGGGATTTTCAAGAACTTGCTCTTTAAACCAACGCAAGAAAGTGGCGTTGTGCTCTACAGTAACTTCGTCGTCCGTCTTGAGCATCCCCTTATCACGGTACTTATTTGCGATGGTTTCTTTGTGCCGTGCCACATAATCATCTACCACATCTAGGTGTTGTAGCACTACTAAGTTAGCCCTGTCAAAGTCGTTCCGTCGATCCGAGTAGTCCACGTGCAATTCCCTCTGGCCGTTGTTGTGACCTTCTCCTCCGAGCCTCCCATCGTGCTTCTTGACGGGTAAACCAACAACAAGGTCTCCTACGCCTAATATAATTCTTGCAAAAGGAGATGCACTCATGCGTCAGATACCCCTGGACGATGCTCCCATCGGGACGGGACATGTTACGAACGAATCCTTTGATGACCCCATTCATCCTCTCGAACGGCATCATGCTGTGAAGGAATGTCGGCCCGAGGTCGATGATGTCGTCCACAATGTGGACACACAGATGCACCATGACGTCAAAGAACGCGGGCGGGAAGTACATCTCAAGCTCACATAGTATGACAACGATCTCTTCATGTAGCCTTCGGAGCTGCTTCACACTTATGGACTTTCGAGAGATAACGTCGAAGAAGTTGCAGAGACCAGTAAGCGTGTCACGGACGTGCTTGTCCATTATCCCTCTAATGGCAACCAGGAGTATCTGCGTCATCATCACGTGACAGTCATGAGACTTCATCCTGCTGAACCTTTTCTTCTTGGGGTCTAGAAATCTGCTTATCTTCCCACAGTAACCGGAACTGACTTTGATTCCCATAAGGCACTTGATGAATTGATCGATCTCCTTCGCACTTAAGGTGAAGCAAGAAGGGGGGCAATAATTCTCCTCCTTCTTGTTAACTTTTCTGCCCCTTTCCCCCTCCTCCGTCTCCGTCTTCGTCTCCTCCGTCGACTTTTTACGGTGGAGATCTTTCCTGATCTTCAAATCTTCCAAGTCTTTCCTTGCCTTCGGCCCGTCCTTGGTCTTCTCCGGCATGTTCATCAGTGTGCCAAGCAAGCTCTCGAGGACATTCTTCATGATATGCATTTGATCAAGGCAATGAGGCGTGTCGTGATTGGGCCAGTACTCCAAGTCCCAGAAAACAGACCTTGTTTTCCATACCTTCAGTAGCGGCTCTGGCGCCTTTTTCATCTTTCCCGGCGCGGGGCACTGTTCCCTGTTTTTTAACAGCTCATTGATTTCGGCGCCGCTCCTCTTACGTGGAGGTCCTTGATGCTCAGCCAACCCATTGAATAGATCTCCACGCTTTCTCCACGGGTCATCCTTCTCGAGCCATCTATGATGCCCCATGTACACGATTTTCCCGGACCCGCCATCTTTCGTTGACGTAAGCTGTTGAGACGTTGTATCATCCATGCACCTCGTGCATCCGCAGTATCCATGGCACACCTGGCCTGAGGTGTACCCGTAACCGAGATAGTCGTGCACCGTCGTCATCAGCGTGGCTCTCATATAGAAATACTCTCCTTTGCTGGCGTCCCATGTCCATGCCGGTGTTTTCCATAACGTGTCTAGCTCCTCTTTCAGAAGCCCCATATACAGGTTAATATTATTTCCCGGTTGTTTCGGCCCTTGAATCAGCATGCTCATGTGTATGTACTTTGTCTTCATGCACTTCCATGGGGGGAGGTTGTACATCCATACAAAGACGGGCCATGTGCTGTGGTTGGTGTTTTGGTTTCCAAACGGATTCATGCCATCAGTACTCGCACCAAGCATGATGTTCCTTGGATCTTCTGCAGCAAATCCATATACGGCGTTGAATGCTCTCCACTGGCTACCATCTACGAGGTGTCTCAGCTTCGGATCATCTCCATCGTCGGGCTTCTTCCTCTCCGCGTGCCAGCGCATGAGCTTTGCTTCCTTAGGATCTACGAAATACCGCTGCAGACGGGGAGTGATCGGAAAGTACCATACAACTTTCTGAGGAGCTTTCTTTCCTGCCTTCTTGTATCGAGAAGCATTGCACACTGGACAGCTGGTTTTTTCCGCGTGCTCCCCCCGATAAATGATGCAATCGTTGATGCATGCGTGGTACCTAATGTGCGGCAAATCAAAAGGGCAAACGATTTTCTTGGCCTCATCGACACTAGTAGGACACAGGTTCCCCGCGGGAAGAACTTTATTATGTAGATACTTCAAATGCTCATCGAGGCTTTTGTCTGTCCATTTATTTTGGCCTTCGTCTTTAGAAGTTCGAGCGTGAAACTCAAGCGGGTCACCTCGGGATCGCAACCGTCATACAATGGAGTCTTCGAGTCTACTTGAAGTTGCGCCAGCTTGGCCTCCTCTCTAGAAGCAGCTCTCTCGCTAGTCGTACTCTTGCGAAGGAGGTCTCGAACATGAGGGTCCTGCACGACTGCACTTAGTAGCATCGAAGACTGCGGCGTGACCGCCGCCTCTTCTCCGCCATGTCTGGACTCTTCTTCACCGTGTCCGGAATCTTCTCCGCCGCCGTCATTTAACTCTTCCCCGCCGCCATGTCCGGCGCCATCGTCTTCGTGTCGATCGGTCTGTTGGGGAACGGAGCATGAATTTCAAAAAAAAATCCTACGCTCACGCAAGATCTATCCATGGAGATGCATCGCTACGAGAGGGGAGAGTGTGTCTACGTACCCTCGTAGACCGTTAGCGGAAGCGTCTCACAACGCGGTTTATGTAGTCGAACAATCCTTCGAGCTCCACCGATCGAGTACCGAACGTACGGCACCTCCGAGTTCTACACACGTGCAGCTCGGTGACGTTCCTCGCCTTCTTCATCCAGCAAGACGTCGAGGTAGTAGATGAGTTCCGTCAGCACGACGGCGTGGCGACGGTGACGGTGAAGTGATTCCGGTAGGGCTTCGCCTAAGCTCTCCGAAAATATGACCGAGGTGGAAAACGGAGATCGGGGCACCGCACACGGCTTTGGGACAATTGTGTACTTTGGGGTGCCCCCTTGCCCCCGTATATAAAGGATGAGAGGGAGGAGGCCGGCCCCCTAGGGGTGCGCCAAGTGTGGGGAGTCCTACTAGGACTTCTTAGTCCTAGTAGGATTCCACCTCCCATACGGAGTAGGAAAGAGGGAAGGGAGAGGGAAAGGAAAGAGGGGGCTGCGCCCCCTCCCCTAGTCCAATTCGGTTTGGGCAAGGGGGCGCGAGCCTCCTCACGTGGCCTGCCTCTCCTTTTCCCGTATGGCCCAATAAGGCCCATTACTTCTCCCGGTGAATTCCCGTAACTCCCCGGTACTCCGAAAAATACCCGAATCACTCAGAACCTTTCCGACGTCCGAATATAGCCTTCCAATATATGAATCTTTACCTCTCGACCATTTCGAGACTCCTCATCATGTCCGTGATCTCATCCGGGACTCCGAACAAACTTCGGCCACCAATCACATAACTCATATAATACTAAATCGTCATCGAACCTTAAGTGTGCGGACCCTACGGGTTCGGGAATGATGTAGACATGACCGAGACGACTTTCCGGTCAATAACCAACAGCGGAACCTGGATGCTCATATTGGTTCCTACATATTCCACGAAGATCTTTATCGGTGAACCTCATATGTCAACATACGTTGTTCCCTTTGTCTGGCGGTATGTTACTTGCCCGAGATTCGATCGTCGGTATCCAATACCTAGTTCAATCTCGTTACCGACAAGTCTCTTTACTCGTTCCGTAATACGTCTCTTGTAACTAACTCTTTAGTCACGGTGCTTGCAAGGCTTCTGTGATGCTGTATTACCGAGAGGGCCCAGAGATACCTCTCCAATAGTCGGAGTGACAAATTCCAATCTCGATCCATGCCAACTCAACAAACACTTTCGGAGATACCTGTAGTGCACCTTTATAATCACGCAGTTACGTTGTGACGTTTGATACACCCAAAGTATTCTTACGGTATCCGGGAGTTGCATGATCTCATGGTCAGAGGAACGTGTATTTGACATAGTGAAAGCAATAGCAATAAACTGAACGGTCATTTGCTATGCTAACGGTTGGGTCAAGTCCATCACATCATTCTCCTAATGATGTGATCCCATTATCAAATGACAACTCATGTCCATGGTCAGGAAATCTTGACCATCTTTTGATCAACGAGCTAGTCTAGTAGAGGCTTACTAGGGACACAGTATTTGTTTATCTATTCACACATGTATTTAGTTTCCGGTCAATACAATTCTAGCATGAATAATAAACTATTATCATGAACGGGGAAATATGATAATAACTAATTTATTATTGCCTCTAGGGCATATTTCCAACAGTCTCCCACTTGCACTAGAGTCAATAATCTAGATTACATCTCCATGTAATTAACACTTAATCAGTTCTAAAGCTGATCATGTTTTGCTTGTGAGAGAGGTTTTAGTCAACGGGTCTGCAATATTCAGATCCGTGTGTTCTTGGCAAATCTCTATGTAGATGCTGCTACCACACTCTGTTTGGAGCTACTCCAAAAAAATTCCCCACTATACTTATCCGGTCTGAGACTCATAGTCTTTCGGATCAGTGTTTAAAGCTTGCATTGACGTAACCCCTTACGACGAACTCTTTATTATCTCTATTCCCGAGAAATTCTTCCTTAGTCATCTTAAGGATAATTTGACCGCTGTTCAGTGATCTACTCCTGGATCACTTTGGTACCTCTTTTGCCAGACACATGGCAAGGCACACAGCTTGGCATACTTTATAGAACCTATGGCCGAGGCATAGGGGATAACCTTCATCCATTCTATTTATTTTGCCGTGGTCGAGATTTGAGTCTTACTCAACTTCACACCTTTCACCACAGTCAAGAACTCCTTCTTTGACTGATCCATTTTGAACTTCTTCAAAATCTTGTCAAGGTATATGTTTTGTGAAAGTCATATGAGGCGTCTCAATCTATCTCTATAGATTTTGATGCCTAACATGTAAACAACCTTTACCTAGATCTTCAAGTCTTACTCCACTTCACACCAGCCAAGAACTTATTTCTTTTGGCTTGATCCATTTTGAACTTCTTCAAAATCTAATCAAGGTGTGTGAAAATCTTTTATTAGGTGTCTTGATCTATCTCTATAGATCTCGATGCCCAAACCGTGGATAACTCAAAAAACAGGTTTTTATTGAAAAACTCCATTCAATTAATTCTTTATGCTTTCCAAAAATTCTACATCATTTCCAATCACATATACTTGTTAGAAATGTTATAGAGCTCCCACTCACTTTGTTGTAAATACAAGTTTCTCCATAAACTTGCATAAACCCAAACGCTTTGATCACTTCATCAAAGCGAGTATTCCAGCTCCGAGATGCTTGCACCAGTCCATAGATGGATCACTGGAGCTTGCATACTTTGTTAGCACCTTTAGGATCGACAAAACCTTCCGGTTGTATCATATACAATTCTTCCTTAAGGAATCCATTAAGGAATGCCGTTTTGACGTCCATTTGCCAGATTTCATAATCATAAAACGCGGCAATTGCTAACATAATTCTGACAGACTTTAGCATCGCTACGAGTGAGAAAGTCTCATCGTAGTCAACTCCTTGAACTTGTCGATAACCTTTAGCAACAAGTCGAGCTTTATAGACGGTGACATTACCATCAGCGTCCGTCTTCTTCTTAAAGATCCATTTATTTTTAATAGCTCGCCGTTTCATCGGGCAAGTCTACCAAAGTCCACACTTTGTTCTCATACATGGATCTAATCTCGGATTTCATGGCCTCAAGCCATTTGTCGGAATCCGGGCTCGCCATCGCTTCTTCATAGTTCGTAGGTTCACCGTTGTCTAACAACATGACCTCCAAGACAGGATTGCCGTACCAATCTGGTGCGGAGCGTGTCCTGGTTGACCTACGAGGTTCTGTAGCAACTTGATCCGAAGCCTCATGATCATCATCATCAACTTCTTCTCTGGTCTGTGTTGGTGTCACAGAAACTTCTTTCTGTGGCGTACTACTATCCAGAGGAGGTACAATTATCTCATCAAGTTCTACTTTCCTCCCACTCACTTCTTTCGAGAGAAACTCCTTCTCTAGAAAGGATCCATTCTTAGCAACGAATACTTTGCCTTCGGATCTGTGGTAGAAGGTGTACCCAACGGTCTCCTTTGGGTATCCTATGAAGACGCACTTATCCGCTTTGGGTTCGAGCTTATCTGGCTGAAGCCTTTTGACATAAGCATTGCATTCCCAAACTTTCAGAAACGACATCTTAGGTTTCTTGCAAACCACAGTTCATACGGTGTCATCTCAACGGATTTAGACGGTGCCCTTGTTTAAAGTGAATGCAGCTGTCTCTAATGCATAACCCCAAAATGATAGTGGCAAATCGGTAAGAGACATCATAGAACGCACCATATCTAATAGAGTACGATTACGACGTTCGGACACACCATTACGCTGTGGTGTTCCAGGTGGCGTGAGCTGTGAAACAATTCCACATTGTCTTAAGTGATTGCCAAATTCGTAACTCAAATATTCTCCTCCACGATCAGATCGTAAGAACTTTATTTTCTTGTTACGATGGTTCTCTACTTCACTCTGAAATTCTTTGAACTTTTCAAATGTTTCAGATTTATGCTTCATCAAGTAGATATAGCCATATCTACTCAAATCATCTGTGAACGTGAGAACATAACGATATCCACCGCGCGCCTCAACACTCATCGGACCGCATACATCGGTATGTATTATTTCCAACAAGTCTGTTGCTCGCTCCATTGTTCCGGAGAACGGAGTCTTAGTCATCTTGCCCATGAGGCATGGTTCGCACGTCTCAAATGATTCATAATCAAGAGATTCCAAAAACCCATCTGCATGGAGTTTCTTCATGTGTTTAACACTGATATGACCTAAGCGGCAGTGCCACAAATATGTGGTACTATCATTATCTTTTGGCATTCGTGTTATGAACATATGTATTACTACGATCAAGATTCAATAAACCTTTCATCTTAAGTGCATGATCATCAATGATATTATCCAAATAAATAGAATAACAATTATTCTCTGAAATTGAATAACCGTCTTGCAATAAACACTATCAGATATAATGTTCACGCTTAACGCAAGCACCAAATAACAATTATTTAGGTTCATCACTAATCCTGAAGGTAGAGAGAGCGTGGCGATGGTGATCACATCAACCTTGGAGACACTTCCAATGCACATCGTCACCTCGTTCTTAGCTAGCCCTCGTTTATTCCAAAGCTCCATGTTTCAAGTTGTAAGCAACTAAACAAGTATCAAATACCCAGGTGCTCCTACGAGTACTAGTAAGGTACATATCAATAACATGTATATCAAATATCTTTGTTGACATTGCCAGTCTTATTATCTGCCAGTTACTTTGGGGAAGTTCCGCTCCCTGTGACATTTCCCTTTGCAATGGGAGCACTAAGTCTCGGGTTTGGTTCAGCCTTGGGTTTCTTCGCGTGAGCGGCAACTGTTTTACCGTTCTTCTTGAAGTTCCCTTTTCTTTCCCTTGCCCTTCTTGAAACTAGTGGTCTTATTAACCATCAACACTTGATGCTCCGTTTTTTTTCTACATCCGCAGATTGTAGCATCGCGAATAGCTTAAGGATCTTCTATCCCTTGCATGTTTATAGTTCATCACGAAGATCCAGTAGCTTAGTGATAGTGACTAGAGAACTCTATCAATCACCACTTTATTCGGAAGTCTAACTCCCACTTGATTCAAGTGTTTGAAGTACTCAGACATTCTGAGTACATGCTCACTAACGGAGCTGTTCTCCTCCATCTTGTAGCTATAGAACTTGTCGAAGGTGTCATCCCTCTCGACCCGGGTGTGAGTCTTGAAAAACAAATTTTCAGCTCTTGGAACATCTCATATGCTCCGTGTTGCTCAAAACATATTTGGAGCTCCGGTTCTAAGCCGTAAAGTATGGCACACTGAACTATCGAGTAGTCATCTTTTCTTGTCTGCCAGACGTTCATAACGTCCTCAGACGAAGCCGTAGGGGTATTTCACTGAGCGGTGCATTAAGGACATAAGCCTTCTGTGCAGCAGTGAGGACAATCCTCAGATCACGGACCTAGTCCGCATAGTTGCTTCCATCAACTTTCAACTTTGTTTTCTCAAGGAACATAATAAAAACAGGGGAACTACAGCGCGGTCTATGGATCTACAACATAAATTTGCTAAAGTAAGACTATGTTCATGACAATTGAAGTTCAATTAATCAAATTACTTAAGAACTCCCACTTAGATTAACATCCCTCAAGTTGTCTAAGTGTAACATGATCCACATCAACTAAACCACGTCCGATCATCACGTGAGGTGGATTAGTTATCAATGGTGAACATCTTTCATGTTGATCATATCTACTATATGACTCATGTTCGACCTTTCGGTCTCTTGTGTTCCGAGGCCATGTTTGTACATGCTAGGCTCGTCAAGTTTAACCCAAGTATTTTGCGTGTGTAAAACTGGCTTACACCCATTGTATGCGAACGAAAGAATCCATCACACCCGATCATCACGTGGTGCTTAGAAGCGTCGAACCTTCGCAACGGTGCATACTAGGGGAGAACACTTATCTTGAAATTTAGTGAAGGGATCATCTTATAATGCTACCGTCGTCCTAAGCAAAATAAGATGCATAAAAGGATTAACATCACATGCAATTCAATATATGTGACATGATATGGCCATCATCGTCTTGTGCTTTTGATCTCCATCAGCAAAGCACCGTCATGATCTCCATCGTCACCGGGTTGACACCTTGATCTCAATCGTAGCGTCGTGACACCTTGATCTCCATCGTAGCGTCGTGGTCGTCTCGCCGGCTATTGCTACTACTACTACTGCTAACTAATAGCAGTAAAGTAAAGCAATTACATAGCGTTGGCATTGCATACAATAAAGAGACAACCATAAGGCTCCTGCCGGTTGCCTGATAACTTACAAAATATGATCATCTCATACAACAACTTATATCACATCATGTCTTGGTCATATCACATCACCAGCATACCCTGCAAAAACAAGTTAGACGTCCTCTACTTTGTTGTTGCAAGTTTTACGTGGCTGCTACGGGTTTGCAAGAACCGTTCTTACCTATGCAAAACCACAACGTGGTGTAGTGATTGCTTTTTGATCTTCTAAAAGAACCCTCTTCATTGAAACCGATTCAACTAAAGTGAGAGAGACAGACACCCGCCAGTCACCTTTATGCAACGAGTGCACGTAGCGGTGAAACCTGTCTCGCGTAAGCGTACGCGTAATGTCGGTCCGGGCCGCTTCATCTCACAATACCGCCGAATCAAGTATCAACTAGTAACGGCAAGCAATATGTATACACCCACGCCCACAACTCGTTTGTGTTCTACTCGTGCAAATCACATCTACGCATAGACCTGGCTCGGATGCCACCATTGGGGAACGGAGCATGAATTTCAAAAAATTTCCTACGCTCACGCAATATCTATCCATGGAGATGCATCGCTACGAGAGGGGAGAGTGTGTCTACGTACCCTCGTAGACCGTTAGCGGAAGCGTCTCACAACGCGGTTGATGTAGTCGAACAATCCTTCGGGCTCCACCGATCGAGTACCGAACGTACGGCACCTCCGAGTTCTACACACGTGCAGCTCGGTGACGTTCCTCGCCTTCTTGATCCAGCAAGACGTCGAGGTAGTAGATGAGTTCCGTCAGCACGACGGCGTGGCGACGGTGACGGTGAAGTGATTCCGGCAGGGCTTCGCCTAAGCTCTCCGAAAATATGACCGAGGTGGAAAACGGAGATCGGGGCACCGCACACGGCTTTGGGACAATTGTGTACTTTGGGGTGCCCCTTTGCCCCCGTATATAAAGGATGAGAGGGAGGAGGCCGGCCCCCTAGGGGTGCGCCAAGTGTGGGGAGTCCTACTAGGACTCCTTAGTCCTAGTAGGATTCCACCTCCCATACGGAGTAGGAAAGAGGGAAGGGAGAGGGAAAGGAAAGAGGGGGCTGCGCCCCCTCCCCTAGTCCAATTCGGTTTGGGCAAGGGGGGGCGCGAGCCTCCTCACGTGGCCTGCCTCTCCTTTTCCCGTATGGCCCAATAAGGCCCATTACTTCTCCCGGTGAATTCCCGTAACTCCCCGGTACTCCGAAAAATACCCGAATCACTCGGAACCTTTCCGACGTCCGAATATAGCCTTCCAATATATGAATCTTTACCTCTCGACCATTTCGAGACTCCTCGTCATGTCCGTGATCTCATCCGGGACTCCGAACAAACTTCGGCCACCAATCACATAACTCATATAATACTAAATCGTCATCGAACCTTAAGTGTGCGGACCCTACGGGTTCGGAAATGATGTAGACATGACCGAGACGACTTTCCGGTCAATAACCAACAGCGGAACCTGGATGCTCATATTGGTTTCTACATATTCCACGAAGATCTTTATCGGTGAACCTCATATGTCAACATACGTTGTACCCTTTGTCTGGCGGTATGTTACTTGCCCGAGATTCGATCGTCGGTATCCAATACCTAGTTCAATCTCGTTACCGGCAAGTCTCTTTACTCGTTCCGTAATACGTCATCTTGTAACTAACTCTTTAGTCACGGTGCTTGCAAGGCTTCTGTGATGCTGTATTACCGAGAGGGCCCAGAGATACCTCTCCGATGGTCGGAGTGACAAATTCCAATCTCGATCCATGCCAACTCAACAAACACTTTCGGAGATACCTGTAGTGCACCTTTATAATCACCCAGTTACGTTGTGACGTTTGATACACCCAAAGTATTCCTACGGTATCCGAGAGTTGCATGATCTCATGGTCAGAGGAACGTGTATTTGACATAGTGAAAGCAATAGCAATAAACTGAACGATCATTTGCTATGCTAACGGTTGGGTCAAGTCCATCACATCATTCTCCTAATGATGTGATCCCATTATCAAATGACAACTCATGTCCATGGTCAGGAAATCTTGACCATCTTTTGATCAACGAGCTAGTCTAGTAGAGGCTTACTAGGGACACAGTATTTGTTTATCTATTCACACATGTATTTAGTTTCCAGTCAATACAATTCTAGCATGAATAATAAACTATTATCATGAACGGGGAAATATGATAATAACTAATTTATTATTGCCTCTAGGGCATATTTCCAACACGGTCATCTCTTCGTATAGCCCCATGTCGTTATTCCCTACCATGTGGACGTCCTCATCATCATCATCTTCACTTATCCACCGAGTATAGCCATCCATGAAACCATTCATCAGCAGGTGCGCCTTCAACCTGACACGATCAAAAGGGTCCAAAAGGACTCCTTCTTTGCACCTTGTACACAGACATCTAATCCTAGTCCGATTATTTGCATACATGTCCATCACCGCGGATTGCATGTATCGCTCCACCTTCCATCCACTCACCTTCATGACCGACTGCATGCACGGTATGACAAGCAAAAGGGTTATAAACAAAATGCATGCATGCATCAAAGTCATATAAAATTTTGGCATGACCTTGCCTAAAAATAGGACATATCGAGTTTGCTCGAAATTCACCAAAACGGAAATAAATCGACATTTCGGCAAAACATAAGCAACTCGGGGGCATGTCACTCGCACAAATCTCTCCATATCCCAAACACACATATTCCCATTCACACACATATTCCCATTCTTGAAATGAACAACTTTTTACTCACCTATCTCCCGAGAGAGACCGATCGACCGGATGAGGCCTTTCGCTACCTATAGGGATCGAAAGTGTGGATGGCTAAATAGCTAGCTAGATCTAGTTGTTAGTGAGGAGAGATGACTCTAGGTAACTAATGGAGAGGGAGAGAGATGAGCTAGCTAGATCTATATCTAATGGAATGGAGGGAGAGCCAAATAAATGAGGTAGGGGGCATTTATGGAGCTAGCTAGAGATGAGAAGGCCATTTATGGAGGAGAGTTATGGTGGAGGGGGGCATTAATGGGGAGAGAAGAGAGGTAGGAGGAAGAGAGAAGAAGGGCAACAATGGTGAGGGGAGAGGGGAAAGGAGGGGGAGAGAGGGCAAAGGGGAGGAGGAGGGGGGGTGAAAAGGTGGCACCAGCCACGCCTAGCAGTAGCGTTGTTTTCCAGAAAGCGCTACTGCTATGTTACTTAGTAGTAGCGCTTTCAAGAAAGAGCGCTACTATTAAGTGGGGCCCATTAGCAGTAGCGGTTCCACAAAAAAAAGCGCTACTGCTAAAATCTTAGTAGTAGCGCTGTATTCTGGACATCGCTGCTACTACCAATAGTGTCGGTTGGCTCGTCGGGTCCCGCTTAGCAGTAGCGCCCTTTATGTTTCCAGCGCTACTGCTAAGACTTTACTTGTAGCGCTGCCGAAATCCAGCGCAACTGGTAATTACCAGCAGTGCCTGTTACTTTCCAGCGCTACTGATAGTGTCCTGCCTATAAGGTTTCTCCTAGTAGTGCCCTATCTTTCTCTGTGTCCAATTGAAGCTTTGACCTCATAAGTACCACGTGAGTGTTAGCAATTATGAAAGACTAAAAGATGATTGAGTATGTGGATTTGCTTTATAAGTTCTTAGATTGACTCTTTCCGATGTTATGATAAATTGCAATTGCTTCAATGACTGAGATCATAGTTTGTTGGTTCTCAATAGAGTTCTTGATTCATACTTTACCTTGTGAATGAATTGTTACTCTAGTATAAGAAATTATATATCAATAAATATTGTTGTTCTAAAGATGATCATGATGCTCTCATGTCCGTATTTTATTTTATCGACACCTCTATCTCTAAACATGTGGACATATTTATCGATTTCGGCTTTCGCTTGAGGACAAGCGAGGTCTAAGCTGGGGGAGTTGATACGTCCATTTTGCATCATGCTTTTATATTGATATTTATTGCATTATGGGCTGTTATTACACAATATGGTACAATACTTATGCCTTTTCTCTCTTATTTTACAAGGTTTACATGAAGAGGGAGAATGCCGGCAGCTGGAATTCTGGACTAGAAAAGGAGCAAATATTAGAGACCTATTCTGCACAACTCCAAAAGTCCTGAAAAGTTACGGAGAATTATTTTGGAATATATAAAAAATATTGGGCGAAAGAAATACCAGAGGGGACCCACCAGGAGGCCACAAGCCTGGGGGGCACCCCCCAGGGCGTGCCCCTGTGGCTTGTGGGCCCCCTGGCAGCCCTCCGGTGCCCATCTTCTGCTATATGGAGGGTTTTGACCTGGAAAAAATCATAAGAGAGCTTTCGGGACGAAGCGCCGCCGTCTCGAGGCGGAACCTGTGCAGAAGCAATCTAGGGCTCCGGCGGAGCTGTTCTGCCGGGGAAACTTCCCTCCCGGAGGGGGAAATCGAAGTCATCGTCATCACCAACGATCCTCTCATCGCGAGGGGGTCAATCTCCATCAACATCTCCACCAGCACCATCTCCTCTCCAAACCCTAGTTCATCTCTTGTATCCGATCTTTGTCTCAAAACCTCATATTGGTACATGTGGGTTGCTAGTAGTTTTGATTACTCCTTGTAGTTGATGCTAGTTGGTTTACTTGGTGGAAGATCATATGTTCAGATCCTTAATGATAATTAGTACTCCTCTGATTATGAACATGAATATGCTTTGTGAGTAGTTATGTTTGTTCCTGAGGACATGGGATAAGTCTTGTTATAAGTAATCATGTGAATTTGGTATTCGTTCGATATTTTGATGAGATGTATGTTGTCTTTCCTCTAGTGGTGTTATGTGGACGTCGACTACATGACACTTCACTATTATTTGGGCCTAGGGGAAGGCATTGGGAAGTAATAAGTAGATTATGGGTTGCTAGAGTGACAGAAGCTTAAACCCTAGTTTATGCGTTGCTTCGTAAGGGGCTGATTTGGATCCATATGTTTCATGCTATGGTTAGATTTATCTTAATTCTTCTTTCGTAGTTGCGGATGCTTGCGAGAGAGGTTAATCATAAGTGGGAGGCTTGTCCAAGTAAGGGCAGCACCCAAGCACTGGTCCACCCACATATCAAATTATCAAAGTAACGAACGTGAATCATATGAGCATGATGAAAACTAGCTTGACATAAATTCCCATGTGTCCTCGGGAGCGCTTTGCTTTATATAAGAGTTTGTCCAGGCTTGTCCTTTGCTACAAAAAGGATTGGGCCACCTTGCTGCACCTTTGCTACATTTGTTACTTGCTACCCGTTACGAATTATCTTATCACAAAACTATCTGTTACCGATAATTTCAGTGCTTGCAGAGAATACCTTACTGAAAACTGCTTGTCATTTCCTTCTGCTCCTCGTTGGGTTCGACACTCTTACTTATCGAAAGGACTATGATAGATCCCCTATACTTGTGGGTCATCAAAACGCTAGCACCAAGGTCACACAAAGCATTGCATTCATATTTATGGATCCTTATTTTAATAGTAGGTTCCCATTCATCATGCAATTTTCTAGGAATAGAAATTCTAGCTCAAGTTTCTCATCATAAGCTTTTATCATAACTTCTACTATATGATTAGTAAAAGCTTTATTTTGTTCATAAGCATTGGGTGAGCTAATAATGGATTGCAACAAGGAAATACATTCTACTAAAGAGCAGCTCTCATAATGAAAATCCTTGTAATCCAAGATAGTGGGCACATCACTAGTCAAAGTTTTAACCTCTCCAAACTCACTTTTTCAGTTTTAGCATTAGAATCATCACCCTCTAAGCAAACGGGACTCTCTCTAGCTAGAGTTGACTCAACCCCAGTCCCTTTATCATTTAATTTCAAAGAAGTAAAAAAATATTAAATAGGAGAAGTGCCAAGCATTTTAAGATCTTCATCATGATTCCAGTAAAAACCGGGTGGAAGATCTTTTTCTAAGAATTCCCGCTTAGCCTTTAACTTAGCGGTCCTCTCATTACTTTCATTAATAGATATTTGGATATATTTAGTTGTCTCGTTAAAATCATGCTTGGGTGGCAAAGCTTTACTTTTAAGAGTTTCTACATCAAGAGCAATTCTATCCATGTTTTTGGTCAAAGCATCAATCATATGCAACTTTTCTTCTACCATAGTATTAAAAGTCTTTTGAGAAATAATAAATTCTTTAATTGTGTTCTCAAGATCAGAGGGCATCCTATTTGCATTTGTAGAAGAATTTCCATAGGATTTTCCATAATTATTAGAGGAATTACCAGGATACGGCCTAGCATTGAAATTTCCTCTATAAGCATTGTTGTTGAAATTGTTTCGCGAGATAAAGTTCACATCAATAGCATCATCGTTTTGCTCAATCAAGGTAGGTGATACGTCTCTGTCGTATCTACTTTTCCTAACGCTTTTGCTCTTGTTTTGGACTCTAATTTGCATGATTTGAATGAAACTAACCCGGACAGACGCTGTTTTCAGCAGAACTACCATGGTGTTGTTTTTGTGCAGAAATAAAAGTTCTCGGAACTGGACAAAACTTTTCGGAGAATTATTTTACAATAAATAAAAAATACTGGATCGAAGAACCACTAGAGGGGGTGCCCTGGCTGGGCACGATACACCAGGGCGCGCCACCCCCTCCAGGCGCGCCCTGGTGGGTTCTGCTCACCTCGTGGCCCCACTGACCCTAATTCCAGCACTATAAATTCCTATTTTTGTTTAAAAAAACAAGAGAGGAAGTTTTATCACGTTTCACGAGACGGAGCCGCCGCCACCTCCTGTTCTTCATCGGGAGGCCAGATCTGGAGCCCGTTTGGGGCTCCGGAGAGGGGAATCTTCGGTCTTTGTCATCACCAACCCTCCTTCATCGCCAATTCCATGATGCTCCCCACCGGGAGTGAGTAGTTCCTTCGTAGGCTCGCTGGTCGGTGAGGAGTTGGATGAGATTCATCATGTAATCGAGTTAGTTTTGTTAGGGCTTGATCCCTAGTATCCACTATGTTCTGAGATTGATGTTGCTATGACTTTGCCATGCTTAATGCTTGTCACTAGGGCTCGAGTGCCATGATTTCAGATCTGAACCGTTTATGTTATCACCATTATATCTATGTTCTTGATCTGATCTTGCTAGTCATATGCACCTGCTATGTGTTATGATCCGTAAACCCCGGGGTGACAACAACTGGGATACTTTTCGGTGATGGCCGTAGTTTGAGGAGTTCATGTATTCACTATGTGTTAATGTTTTATTCCGGTTCTCTATTAAAAGGAGGCCTTAATATCCCTTGGTTTCTTTATGGACTCCGCTGCCACGGGAGGGTAGGACAAAAGATGTCATGCAAGTTCTTTTCCATAAGCATGTATGACTATTTACGGAATACATGCCTACATTACATTTATGAACTAGAGCTAGTTCTGTGTCGCCCTAGGTTATGACTGTTATATGATGAATATCATCCAACGAATTCACCGATCCAATGCCTACGAGTTTTCCTCATATTGTTCTTGCTAAGTTACTATTGCTACTGCTACTGTTCCAACTGCTACAAAACCATTGCTATCACTGTTACCGTTACTGTTACTGTTACTACTGCTATCAAAACTATCATATTACTGTGCTACTGATCACTCTGCTACAGATATTTAATCTTCAGGTGTGGTTGAATTGACAACTCAACTGTTAATACTTGCAAATATTCTTTGGCTCCCCTTGTGTCGAATCTATAAATTTGGGTTGAGTACTCTACCCTCGAAAACTTTTGCGATCCCCTATACTTGTGGGTTATCAGTAGGCAAGGGCATATCATTGGGATCAACATGAGTATTTTTGCTAGCAACCATATTCATAAGAGCATCCACTTTTTCACTCAAAGTAGTGATTTCCTCAACAGAATTTACCTTCTTACCAGTTGGAGCTCTTTCGGTATGCCATTGAGAGTAGTTTGTCATGATGTTGTCCAGAAGTTTGGTGGCCTCTCCTAAGGTCACATCCATAAAAGTACCATCTGCAGCGGAATCTAGAAGATGTCTAGACACAAAGTTCAGTCCAGCATAGAAATTTTGGATAATCATTCACAAGTTTAAACCATGAGTAGGGCAGTTTCTATCATCAATTTCATCCTCTCCCAAGCTTGTGCAACATGTTCTTGCTCATGTCGTTTAAAATTCATTATTTGATTTCTAAGGGAGATGATCTTAGCAGGAGATAAATAGTTGGCAATAAAAGCATCTTTACACTTATCCATGTTCCAATACTATTACGTGGTAAAGATGAAAACCAAGCCTTAGCTTTATCTCTTAGTGAAAAAGGAAATAATTTTAATTTCACAACATCATTATCCATATCCTTTTTCTTTTGCATATCACAAAGTTCCACAAAAGTATTAAGATGAGCAGTGGATCCTCATTAGGACTTCCCAAAAATTGAGCTTTCATCACAAGATTCAGCAATGCAGCATTAATATCAAAAGCCTCCGCACTAGTGGCGGGTGGTATAGGAGTACTAATAAAATCATTGGTATTAGTATTTCAGAAGTCACACAACTTAGTAGTATCTTGAGACATGGTGACCAAGCAAGCAAAGTATCAAGCAGGACAAGTAAACTAGCAAGCGACAAAGTAAACAAGTGACAAGCAAAGATAAATATTTTTGTATTTTTGATTTTATAAAGCAAACTAAATATAACAGCAAATAAAAAGAAGAACAAGTGAATGATAATTTGTGTGAAGTTACTTGATAGTTGATGATGATATTCCCCGGCAATGGCGCCAGAAATCCTTCCTGATGCTTGTGATCTACGTTGGGTTTTCGTGAAGAGGAACGGGTGATGCAGCACAATGCGGGTAAGTATTTCCCTTAGTTAAGAACCAAGGTTTATCGAACCAATAGGAATACCGGTCATCAACCGTCTTCAGCGACTGCACACAAAAGAGCACACACTTGCACCAAACGCGGCAAGAGGGTTTTCAATCCCCTTGATCTCGTTTTTTGCAAACAAGTGAGATGTGTAGATGATAGTAGATAATTGTAAATTGGAAAATAAAATAAAACAAAGTAAATGGCAGCGAGATATTGAATGTGTTTGTAAACTTATAAGAGGATAGACCTGGGGGCCGTAGTGTTCTCTAGTGGCATCTCTCATGTAGTAGGCATACGGTGGGTAAACAAATTACTGTTGGGCAATTGATAGAAAAGCGGATAGTTATGCAATCTTTATTCGCGGCAATGATCATGTATATATAGGCATCACGTATATAAGCAAAAAGGCCGACTCCTACCTGCACCTATTACTATTACTCCACCCATTGACCGCTATCCAGCATGCATCTAGAGTATTAAGTAAAACAGAGTAATGCTTGGAGAACGATGACATGATGTAGACAAAGAGAATTCAATCAGTATGAACTAACCCCATCGTTTTATCCTTAGTGGCAGCAATACAAAGGCGTGTCTTGTCCCTTTCTGTCACTGGGATATAGAGCACCGCCAGATTGAACCCACTACAACGCACCCCTCTTACTGAAGAAATATCAAGATAGTTGGCCAAACTATTTCAATAGATCGGAGAGATTTAC
This sequence comes from Elymus sibiricus, assembly GCA_039707655.1. NCBI lineage: Eukaryota > Viridiplantae > Streptophyta > Magnoliopsida > Poales > Poaceae > Elymus > Elymus sibiricus. The sequence continues at coordinate 134,433,755 of CM077669.1, forward strand.
GAAGCTATAATGATCATGCAAATAAGAATCAGAATAATCAGAAGTGACTCAAATACTTTTCATGTATAATCTAAACATAAACCCACAATTCATCGGATCCCAACAAACACACCGCACAAAAGGATTACATCGGATAGATCAAAGCGAAGATGCTATGATCATTGTATTGAAGATCAAGAGAGAGAGAGATAGCCATCTAGATACTAACTAAGGACCCGTAGGTCTGTGGTGAACTACTCACAACTCATCATGGAGGCAGTAAGGATGATGTAGAGCCCCTCCGTGATCGATTCCCCATCCGGCAGATCGCCGGAAAAGGTCGCCAGATGGGTACGCGACGGAACAGAGACTTGCGGCGGCGGAAAAAGTGTTTCGGGAGCTCTCCTAGGGTTTTTGGAATATTTGAGGATTTATAGGCCAGAGAGGTGCACGAGAGGGCAGCCGAGGCGACCACGACCCAACAGGGCGCGGCCTGCCCCTGGGACGTGCCCTGTTAGCTCGTGGCTGCCTCGTGCAGCCTCTTGTCTCCTCCCGAAGCTTTCAGGTCTTCTTTTGGTCCAGAAAAATATCATATTAAAGTTTTGTGGCATTTGGACTTCGTTTGGTATGGTAAACCTGAAAATCAAAAAAATGCAGAAAACAACAACTGGCACTGGGCACTAGGTCAATAGGTTAGTGCTCAAAAATAATATTAATTGGTAAATAAACACCCAAAAAGTATCCTAGAATGATAATGTAATAGCGTGGAACAATCAAAAATTATAGATACGTTGGAGACGTATCAGCGGCGAGCCCGGGAGGCGCGCGGACAAGACCCCCGAGCGTCCCTCCCAAGACGCGCAGGGCCAAGCTCGACAGCAACCTCCTGGGGAAGATGGACGGCATGCAACGGCACGGACGAACGCTCCTCCTGACACTGTCAGGAGTAAGAGCGTCACCCATGCCTCGCATTTCTCCATGCCCAAAACCGCGAAAGAAGCTCTGGCGCAGGCACAACTAATGCTGAACTTTCCGCCTGTGCCAGAGAAGATGGGGGGCTGGAGGGTGACTATATAGAGTTTGATGAGCTTCGTGAACCGCCACAAGCCGGAGGGAGCAGGACCATCGCACACGCACCAAGCGGCTCCGGGAGGCCCAGCCACCGGGCGCAACGCTGGCGGAGCGCCTACGGTCCAGTCACCTCCGCAGCGAACCTCCCGCCGGACCGACATACAAAACGAGGTGTTGTACGTCTCGCCGGACCCGCGGCGGGACCAAGATCAGCGCCAAATCCTGAAGTATAGGTGCAAAGAGGACACCCGTGCATCGAGAGGTGGCATGAAACTCGTCATCAATCCGACGGCCGCGCGGACCCAGCCGTCGACGAACCCCTTGTCTATAAAAGGAGGCCCATGGCTACCTTTACAAAGGTCAACACTCTGTTCATTCTACACGCGTAGATGCACTCCCGAGGCACATCTTGTCGAGGTTGTTGCGCCCTGTACTGTGAACACTCATAAACCACCAGAACACATGACGTAGGGTATTATGCTCTGGCGGCCCGAACCTGTCTAAACCCTCGCGTACGCAGGAATTAGTGATGCTCTTTGCATGTTAGAGCCCTCACAGCCGAACCACGAAGGGGCCTTGCCAGCCCCATAGATCATCGTACACTGACAGTGTTGATGAAGAAAGGTTGGTGATGACGACGGCGACGAATCCCCCTCTCTGGAGCCCCAAACGGACTCCAGATCGGTCCTCCCGATGAAGAACAGGAGGTGGCGGCGGCTCCATCTCGTAAAACACGATGAAATCTTCTCTCCTATTTTTTTCTCCTAAGATGTGAATTTATAGGAGTGGAATTAAGGTCGGGGGAGCCACGTGGGCCCCACAAGCCAACAGGGCGCGCCCAGGGGGGATGGGCACGCCCTATTGCCTTGTGGCCCACAGGCAGCCCCCCTTCAGTGGATCTTCGCTCCATAATTCATTATTTATTACAAAAAAATTCACAAAAAAATTCGTCCAATTCCAGGAACTTTTATTTCTGCACAAAAATAACACCAAGGTAGTTCTGCTGAAAATAGCGTCAGTCCGGGTTAGTTCCATTCAAATCATGCAAATTAGAGTCCAAAAACAGAGCAAAAGTGTTTGGAAAAGTAGATACGTTTGAGACGTATCAACTCCCCCAAGCTTAACTCATTGCTTGTCTCAAAGTGATAAAGAAAACTTTTACAAACTATTTTGTTATCGTTGTTATACACATGCTTAGCTAGTGTTCATGTTTTTAACATAAATCATAAATAACCATATCCATGATAACAATTAAACATCATATTCACTCATGGCATTACATAACCAACTAGCGAGCAATAGTAAGATATCTCACATGCCAACAGTTTGTCAAAACAATCATGATATAATATGATGACATGGTATTCCGCTAGCCCTTTCTGAGACCGCAAAACATAAATGCAGAGCACCTCTGAGGTTCAAGTAGCGACTAACATTATAATTCAGGGTAGAAAAGATCTAGTCATGCTCACATCCAACGTTAACTAAACTCACTGCATAAAAATGACAATAGTGCTCTCTGATCTGGTGCTTTCAGTAAGAGGGTGATGACTTAGCATAAAAGTAAATAGACAGGCCCTTCGCAGAGGGAAGCATTGATTTGCAGAGGTGCCAGAGCTCAAGGTTTAAAACAAGATTGAAATTATAGTTTTGGGTGGTGCGCTTTTCCTGTCAACGTCACGACAAAGGATTTCAATATCTTCCATGCTAAACACATTATTGGCGGTTCCCAAGCGGAATTGTAAAGTTTACTCCCATCCACCATACATACACAAGCCATGGCTGACAAAATCCATGGATGCCCTCCAACATATCAACTGTCCCGGGAGTTTTGTTTAATTATTTTTGATTTTGTAGTACTGGGCATCCTTTTTACTAGCCTCTCTCGTGCAATGAGAGGCGAATAAACGCCCATCTTGAGAATAACCCACTTAGCATGGAAGATACTGAACGCCCTGTCGCTCCATGAGCGGTACGAGCACACAAAACAGGTGTTTATTTGAATATTAGAGGTGGCACATGCAAATTTACTTGGAACGGCAGGGTAATACCGTATATAGGTACGTATGGTAGACTCATGTGGAATAACTTGGTTTAAGGATTTTGGATGCACAAGCATTATTCCCGCTTAGTACAGGTGAAGATTAGCAATAGATTGAGAAGCAACCAGCTAGAGGGCGAAAACGGTCATGATCATGCATTGTGAATAATTAACATTGAACATAGCATGAGTAGGATATGAACTCTCTGAATTTAAACATCATGAAGGCTGCATTGGTTTTGAATCAACTACATGTTTGCACATGGGCCAAGTCAAGCCGCTCGAATTACTCAGAGGGAAATACCATACTACCATACCACGTCATAACCATTTTAATGCATGTTGACACATAAGATAAATCATTATCCACTCCTAGCTATTTAAGCATGGCATGAGCAACTATAATCTCTAATTGTCATCATAAACATGTTCACTCATGATATAATGAATCGAGATCGAATGAGCTAAACATATTTACAAAAACGGAAAACAAGAAGAGTTCATACCAGGTTCCTTTACCACAATCACTTCATCAAATATCGTCATTATTGCCTTTCACTTGCATGACCGAATGATGTGATAATAATAATAGTGCAAGAGTATTGTGGACTAAGTTGGAATCTGCAAGGCAGTTTTATACAAAGGATAAGACGAGGTAATATTGGCTCTCTATTAGATCAACAATAATGCATATGGGAGCCACTCAACATTTTCATCGTGGTCTTCTCCTTTCACCCATTCAATAAGAAGAAAAGAAATTCACAGAAACACACTAAAATATTTTTGGAGTTTTTGCTTTTCTCAAGTAAGCAAATAAACAAAAGGGAAAACAAGAACGAGAGAAATTATTTACACGAGAAAGCTCCCAACATGCAAAGGAAATCTTTTTGGGTTTTCCTTTAATACTACAACTAATTAAACGGGAAAGAAAAACCAAAAAGAAGCGAGAAATATTTCTGGATTTTCAAAGTTTTTCAAACATAGAAGAAGAAGGCGGAAAAATAAATCTAACATGGATATACAATGAAAGAGGATGAACACCGATAATTTATATGAAGTGTGTGAACATGAATGTAATGTCGGTGAGAAATACGTACTCCCCCATGCTTAGGCGTTTGCCTAGCTTGGTGATCACCACTGCTGGTCTGGATAATAGTTGAAGTGCTAGCTCGTGGAGGCGTTCCTTACCGCCTCCTCTACCAAGCGAGCGGCCTCTACTGCAGCGTTGTACTCTTGCACCTCGTCCTCAAGAACATAGTATCTCTGTCGAGCCTGAAAATCAAAGAGAGCAGACGCCGGCAACGTAACAGAAACATACTTATATTTATAAAACGTTAGGTTATACTCATAACCCCTAGCACTGTCCATAATAAAGTCATGACGACGCATAGCTTCAAAGTCTAAATATCTCTCAGGCAACCTAGGGTCATTAGATTGAGGTGACACTCTCAGTTTTGCAGCTACACGGGAGGCATAAATTCCTCCAAACAAATCACCACTACCCGCGTTAGCATGCAGCCTCCGGGCATCAATTGCATCGAGGTTATAATGTTTTTCACCATTCACCGCAGTATAAATAAGGCTCAAATCCGGAGCGCATAGTGCACTGCAATCTTGTTTACCTACTACACATTTCCCATTAAATAGTGCAAAGTAACAAATAGAGGGGAAATGAATACTTTTTATTCTAGCTTGTGTCACCCTCTATCCTATCCAACGCAAAGACTTTCAAGAAACATATTATAATCAGATGTTTTTGGTTTTTCAAGAGAGCCCCAACATGGAAGTTTGCATGCATCGGAAAATTCTTCTAGAGTCATACTAAAAGATCTATCATAAAGATTAAACAACACCCTAGAAGTGTGGGGATGATATTGAAATCAATGCGTGAATGAACGGGTAAGGTTATAGTGTTGGACACACTTATCTGCAAGGAAGTCGGTGAGGCCGGTATTGTAAATGTAATGATCAAATTCCTCCTTGATACCTACACCCCTCATGAACTCATCGCATGGCCAACAACATGATTTAGCGTCGGCCATGACTATCAGGCTTGTTCTGGGCTCAACATAAGCTTGCCATACCGAGCCCTCGCTCGACGACTCACCCAAAGTATGCCTTCTTGAGGAACTCTTCCTAAAGAAATTCATCTTCCTAAGCACAAATTTCTGAAATTTTTGGGCCACAAAATTATGTCAATAAAACTTTGCAAGATTGGTAGCAACTACTCATATAGGTACCTAGAGGCCATGTCAAGCATTCATACTACTTGGAACTCAACGAATTCAACATGCAAGCTCATTTTCAGTAGCACCAAGTGCCGCAAAATATGCAAAATATAAACCAGTAAAGCAAAAACTAATTGGAGGAATGGGAGAGTCACATACTATCAGAATAAGGGCTTCGGGGACCCAGAGAGGTTTAAACTCTGGGGTGCGCTGGCTCTCCTGCCCTACTCTCCCTCGCAACCTCACGACGACACTCCGGCGAGCTCGATAAGAAGAACAAGGGACACGATGGTTTACCCAGGTTCAGGCCACCTTGCGGTGTAAAACCCTACTCTTGCTTGTCTGAATTGCTTGGGGATACGAGTACAAGGGTGTGTCCTCGCCCTCCCTCCGGTTGCTACCCTGCCCCGACCCTAATTCCACTCCTATAAATTCACATCTTCGGAGAAAAAAATCAGAGAGAAGATTTCGTCGCGTTTCGCGAGATGGAGCCGCCGCCGCCTCCTATTCTTCCTCAGGAGGGCTAATCTCGAGTTCGTTTGGGGCTCTAGAGAGGGGGATTCGTCACCGTTGTCATCACCAACCCTTCTTCATCAACACCGCCATGATGCTCACCACCGGGAGTGAGTAATTCCTTTGTAGGCTTGCTGGACGGTGATGGTATTGGATGAGATTGATCATGTAATCGAGTTAAGTTTGATAGAGCTTGATCCCTAGTATCCACTATGTTTTGAGATTGATGTTGCTATGACTTTGCTATGCTTAATGCTTGTCACTAGGGCCCGAGTGCCACGATTTCCGATATGAACCTATTATGTTTTCATGAATATAAGAGTGATTTGGATCCAATCTTGCAAGTTTTATGCACCTATTACGTGTCTTGATCCATATACCCCAAGGTGACAATAATTGGGATTCTTTCCGGTGATTGCCCTAGTTTGAGGAGTTCATGTATTCACCATGTGTTAATGCTTTGTACCAGTTCTCTATTAAAAGGAGGCCTTAACAGCCCTTAGTTTCCATTAGGACCCCGCTGCCACAGGAGGGTAGGACAAAAGATGTCATACAAGTTCTTATCGCAAGCATGTATGACTATATACGGAATACATGCCTACATTACATTGATGAATTGGAGCTAATTCTGTGTCGCCCTAGTGTGTAACTGTTACATGATTGATGTCATCTAAATCATTATCCATCACCGATCCACACACCTACGCTTGTGATATACTGAATCTTGCTAAGTTACTATTGTTGATGCTACTGTCACAACTGCTACAAAATTACTGATGTCTCTGTTATTGTTACTATTGCTACTACTATTTGCCGTGCTACTAAATCTTTGCTACAGAGAGATATCCCAAGTGTGGTTGAATTGACAACTCAACTGCTAAGGCCGATAAATATTCTTTAGCTCCCCTTGTGTCGAATCAATAAATCAGGGTGAAATACTACCCGCGAAGACTGTTGTGATCCCCTATACTTGTGGGTTATCAAGACCTTTTTCTAGCGCCGTTGTCGGGGAGCATAGCTATATTTATTGTGTTAACTTGAGGATATCCAATTGCTACTATGAAGAATTTGAAAGATACTCGAACTAAGATCATCCCCTCTCGCACGAGAGGAGGTAAGGAATCAGCTTGTTACACCACCACCTGTTGATCGTCCTGATTTGTCACATGAACTTGATGATGCTACTTCGGAAATTAATGATGATACTATTGCTACACATGATGAAACTGAAACTGTGCCACTGAGTAAATTACTTGATGCTCATATTGGTAAAGCTAGAGAACTTGAGAATGCTGAAACTGATGAAGATTTTGAATCACCCGTTACATCTCGCTCTCCTAATAGATATGAATTGCCTGATGTACCTGAAGGTTATGTTATGGATGGAGAGGTAGCTAGGGATTTTCTTGCTTGTGAGAATATAGATGACTTGAAGAAACTACTATGCAACTAAAAGAAAAATCTATGATGGAGAAAATGAAACATGATCCTAAGTTTGCTACTTCTCCTATATTTGTCACTGATAAGGATTATGAGCTCTCTCTAGACCCTGAATTGATTCCTATAGTAGAGTCTGATCCTTTCCATGGTTATGAAATTGAAACTGTTGTCGAACATCTCATGAAGTTGAATGATATTGCTGCTTTATTTACTAATGAGGAAAAGATACAATACTACTATATCCTTAAGCTTTTCCCCTTCTCGCTAAAACGCGAGGCCAAAGAATGGTTCCTTTCTATTGCTCCTAGTTGTGTGCGTAGTCCCCAGTATATGCTTTATTATGTTTCTGAAAAATATTTTCCTGCTCATAAGAAAGAAGCTGCCATACAGGAAACATTTAACTTTGTGCAAATTGAAGAAGAGAATCTCCCTCAAGCTTGGGGGAGGCTTCTCCAGTTACTTAGAGCTTTGCCTGATCACCCTCTTAAGAAAAATGAAATACTTGATATCTTTATAATGGACTAACTGATGCTTCTAGGGACTTCCTAGATAGTTGTGCTGGTTGTGTTTTCAGAGAAAGAACTGTTGAACAAGCTGAAGAACTATTGAATAACATATTGCAAAATGCCGATTATTGGACACTTCCTGAACCACCGCCGGAACATATTCAAGGGAAGAGAGGTATTCTATTTCTCAGTCCTGAAGATATGCAAGAAGCAAAAAAGATCTATGAAAGAGGAAGGTATTAAAACTGAAGATGTCAAGAAATTACCACCTATTGAAGAAATGCATGGACTTGACACCCCGACACAGGTAGTAGACATAAATTCTCTTCGTACCTTTAATGGAAATGATATGCCTTATGCTAAGACTCCTAGTCAATGCATGGATGAATTTGATAATTACATTGTTAAGAAAGAGCACTTCAATAATTATGTTAAGGATCAATTAAGACGTAATTCCATGATGATAGATCGCTTAAGTGACTTGATGTTTAGAATTGCTAATGATGTTAAGGGTCTAGATAAACATGCTTCTATGGTTCACACCCAACTAGACCAAGTTTCTAAGTCACAAAATGATTTGCTTGCTGACATAAATAATAATATGAATGATCATGATGTTAGAGTAATGACGAGAGGAGGTAGAATGACTCAGGAACCTCTTCATCCTGAGGGTCACCCTAAAAGAACTGAAAAAGATTCTCAGAGAATTAATGATGATGCACCTAGTCCATCTAAGAAGAAAAAGAAAAAGAAAAATGATAGAACCTTGCATGCTTCTAATGAACCTATTATAGAAAAACCTGCTGAGAAACATAATGATGTTTCTACTTCTGATGCTGAGACACAATCTGGTAGTGAACATGCACGTAGTGATAATGAAAATGATAATAATAATGATGATGTTCATGTAGATGCTCAACCAGATGATAATAAAGAACATGACAATGATGTGGAAATAGAACCCGCTGAAAATCTTGATAATCCACATCCCAAAAATAAACGTTATGGTAAAAGAGACTTTGTTGCTAGGAAACACGATAGGGAAAGAGAGACATGGGTTCAAAAACCCATCCCATTCCCTCGTAAGTCTTCTAAAAGTAAGGACGATGAAGATTTTGAATGCTTTGCTGAAATAATTAGACCCTTTCTTTTGCGCACTCGCTTGACTGATATACTGAAAATGCCTCCGTATGCTAAGTATATGAAGGATATTATTACCAGCAAAAGAAAAATACCTGAAACTGAAATTGCTACCATGCTTGCTAATTATTCTTTCGATGGTGGAGTACCTAAGAAGTTGGGAGATCCGGGTATACCCACAATACCTTGCTCTATTAAAAGAAGTTATGTTAAAACTGCTTTATGTGATTTAGGAGCCAGTGTTAGTGTTATGCCTTTCTCTCTATATAAAAGACTTGATTTGAACAAGCTTACACCTACTGAGATATCTTTACAAATGGCTGATAAACCCACTGCTTTACCTATTGGAATTTGCGAGGATGTTCCTGTTGTGGTTGCAAATGTTACTATCTTAACAGACTTTGTTATTCTTGATATGCCCGAGGACGACAACATGTCGATCATCCTTGGTAGACCCTTTCTAAATACTGCAGTGACTGTTATTGATTGCAACAAAAGCAAGGTTACTTTTCACATCAATGGGAAGCAACATACCGTGCATTTTCCGAAGAAGCAAACTTTTGTTAATAATATTAATGTCATTGAGCCTAGTGCCACGGTTATCATCGGAGGTTTTAAAATCCCTCTACCTCCTGCCAAGAAGAAATATTATGATCTTATTGTTGGGGAGATGCGAATCCCCATTGAGGTAACTTAGTGTTATACGAAAATTCTTCGGTTTCATGTCAATCGGAAATGGTTATTAATAAGACTTGATCAACCTTATTAATGAATCCTTTTTAAAAGACATGTGATTGATAAATTTAGTATGCACAACTCTCTGTATCACAAGTTTATCTTCTGTTATTTTTAGTTAAGAAAAATAAAATGCCTTAATTATCCTGTTTTCTGATTTTTCCGTGCAATAAAAATGACCCAAAAATAAAAGTCTCAGATTGCCACAAAATTTTAACATAAGTTTTTTCTGAAATATTTAAGAATTTTTTATGCTAAAAATACATCGGAAGGTGCTAGAAAAGTGCTAATTTTATACGAATTTCCTTGGGTGCTATTAAGAAATTTAGGAACTTCTTTTAGAAGACACTGAGGAACTAACTTTATCTAAAATGCAAAACTACCATCTTCCACCTTCGAGTATATCTGTATTTGAGCCAAATCATAATATAGCGCCTTCTCTAATAATGCTTACTGTATGAAGAAAATGGGAGTTATTCGATCAATCAATTGCAATAGAACTGCTACAAAGAATACTGTTAACGGATGGATAACATAATTTGAGGTTCGTCTGGAAAAACAATTCAACAAATTAGTACTTTATATTTGTGTGTTCGCTGTTGCATATGTGCAACACTTCATTTGCTATGGCTAAAACAATTGTACGCCCAAGTACCCAACTACTAAAGAGGGCAGAGCATTCACGACTTGCGATCCTGCGCGTACGACCCGACGGCGGGGAGCTCTAAATCGTTGTGGAGGCTTGTGACTACCTGCGTTATATACTGTTTTCAATACAAAGTCAAATCTCTGCCGTCCGTCCTCCATTAGTCATGGGCCCAACCATCTGAACCATCCAAATCCATCTCCTCCAGACCTCCACGGCGTCGACTTTTTTTTTTTCCTCAGTTCCTCTCCACCATCCCGTATCTCTCCTCCCTTCTGACCTACCCAAGCTCCAGTCCACCGCCGCTGTGCCCTAGAACTGCCGCCGCGCCCGCCCTCTGCCCCTCACGCGCCTCGTCGCCGGCGCCCTCCCTGTCTCGTAGCGTCCCAGCTCTCTCCTCCCCACCCGCAGTCTTGGACTTCGGTTTTGAGGTATGAACTTTACGCATCCAGTGATTACTTCAATCCCGAGCTAATCTCCAGAAATTTTTGGTGTCTAGATCCGCCCCTGTTATTGATTGCAGGTTTGCAGCGGGCTCGTCGACATGTCTTGGGCGCCAATCGAGAATGACCCTGGTAAAATTTACTTTTATAACTGAATGAATGGATTGTTTGGTACTGGTTGAACTAGGTTTGCTCTGTGCATTCCGTCTTGCGGTGTACTGATAAGGCTCCTCCATGGTCATTAGTCCTCACTGGTGCTACTTGTTCCTGGTTTTACCGGAAATTTACTAGATGTGTATGGATATGCCAGAAACCATCATGTGTGGTGTTGGTGGCATCTTAGACCTTCGTGTTGTGAGCTGTTACTTAATATAACTGTTTAATTTTGTGTTTCATAGTCATAGAAGATTGAGACATGTGCAGTGTCCGCCTATTTCACCTCAGGAGAGTGCCCAGCTATTTGCTCGGGTTGTTTGTAGTCCTACAGAGGCTTGCCAAGTAGGTTGTTGTTTGGAGTTAACTATGGATATGGCTAATAAAATGGTTGTTTGCAATTCAAAAATGACAGCACTAATGTGTCTTCATTGTGAGTCAAGAGGAAATTCCTCTCGTACCAAGTTACTCAAGTGTGTATTGATTCCCCCTCTCTTAACAAGTATCATTGGAATGGTGAAAAAAAACTGGACTTATCTTCCCAAGCATGCTATTATATGTTAAGCTACATGTTGTAACTAGAACATTGTTAATTTCTGCCTTTACTCTTTTCCAAGGAAAGAGGAAAAACTCTCAACCTCTGCATACTGTGTAGGTGTTTTTACGGAGCTGTTGCAACAGTTGCAATTGAAGGGTCTCCAAGTAAGTAATCACCTACCATGAGTTCAATTTTTTTTCATAAGTCAGCTGGGCCCTAAGGGGCACTAATCACTCGATGCATTAGTACAAGGGTCAGAATATTTTTGCATTCAGCGCTCCCATACGATAAAAAAACTTGCTATTTTGACCAAGCAGGAAAATTAAGCGTGCTTTTCTATTTCATTATCTGGTTGACTTATAGGCTTCTCGATTAGCACAACGACGCTTTTCTTTTAAAAAATGTGGCACAACAATGTGGTTTAAGTTTTCAGAGCTAATAATCTGTTTCTGGTTTCTACATGTGCTTCTTTCTACGAAACATGGGAATCTTTTTACCTCCTTAAAAGCTGTTATTTTATAATATTCTATGTTATTCTTCCTTAACAGGTTGATGAACTCTACTCACTTGATCTTGACGCCCTCAATGATCTTCAGTATGCTATCCCTGCTGCCCATTACCATAAATGTCATTTTTCCTGAATCAACTGTGTCAAACAAATTGGTGTTTTTGCAGGCCAATTTATGGGCTTATAGTTCTGTACAAATGGCGACCCCCAGAAAAAGATGAGCGCCCTGTTATCAAGGATGCGGTCCCAAATCTGTTCTTTGCTAATCAGGTCAGGGTAGTTACGTTGATTGAGTTTGTTTGTGCCGCGTTTACTCTGCATCAGTTTTATAACCAATTATTTTTTACTCGTAGATAATAAACAGCGCATGTGCAACCCAAGCTATTGTTTCTGTTCTGTTGAACTCTTCTGGCATCACCCTTAGCGAGGACCTCAAAAAGCTCAAGGAGTTTGCGAAGGACATGCCGCCAGAGCTCAAAGGATTGGCTATAGTGAATTGTGAAAGCATTCGTATAACCAGTAACTCGTTTGCAAGGTCAGAGGACTACTCTGAGGAACAGAAATCCAAGGATGATGATGTCTACCATTTCATTAGCTATGTTCCTGTTGACGGCGTCCTGTATGAGCTTGATGGACTAAAGGAAGGACCGATTAGCCTGGGAAAATGCCCAGGTGGTATTGGGGAGATGGGTTGGCTGAAGATGGTGCAGCCTGTCATCCAGGAACGCATTGATAAGTTCTCTCAGAATGAGATAAGGTTCAGTGTCATGGCTATCACAAAGAACCGGAAGGAAATTTTCATCATGGAGCTCAAGGAACTTCAGAGGAAGAGGGAGAACCTCTTATCACAAATGGGTGATCCTTCTGCCAATCGGCAAAGGCCATCCGTTGAGCGGTCACTTGCAGAGGTTGCTGCTCAGATTGAGGCTGTGACCGAGAAGATCATAATGGAGGAAGAGAAGGCAAAGAAGTGGAAGACAGAGAACATCAGGAGGAAGCACAACTACGTGCCTTTCTTGTTCAATTTCCTCAAGATCCTCGAGGAGAAGCAGCAACTGAAGCCCCTCATAGAGAAGGCGAAACAGAATTCTCACAGCCGTAACCCTAAGTGAAACCTGCATTGTAAAATTTTATCGTCTTGATTGTTTGGGTTTTGTGTAGAGATGGCTGACTGGCTTTGTTTCCTAGCCGAATGCGCCTTGTAGTTCTAGTCCTAGACAGGCCATATATCGATACCGTCCTGATTTATTCAGGCAGATCTTAAAACATTCATGTAGGGGGAACACCCTGACTCCTTATCAGAATTATATGTGCATCAGAGGGTTGTTTCCCTGTCTAATAATTATTTCCAAACTTTAACTGAAAGTTTGACAATCATGGCAGGTTTATTTGGGTCAAGTTCATATGAACTACTAGCAAAAGGGCCCGTGTGTTGCTACGGGAGAACAAAATGCAAAAAAAAAAACGACTCAAGTGAAAAAATAACTTTTGAGCCGAGACGTTCGTCAGCTTGTCTTTCAGTGTGACGGTTTCTGACACCTCTAGATTGCCTCGTGCAATTGTTCTTATTCCTTTGTGCTTAATTGTATGTGCATTCAACGAGGAGATTTTATTTAGGGTCAAGTTCATATGAACTATTGCATGCGTAAACCATTAACAATTTCTTGATTAATTGCAACTCCGAACTGATTCTGACCTATCTTGAAATATGAAAAATAAAATATAGGCTAGATATTATCTTGGCAAACACTAAGAATATATTCGTGGCAAAGATTCAGATTTTGATACATTACAAGATCAAAACAACAGCCACAACCGCTGAGGCATGGAATATACCACCAAAAAACAAAGGAACACCCCAGCCACGTTTACAGCATACACACAAACTATAACACAACAAAACATCCCAAATTGATGGATTTGGGAGGCGTGGATGATCCAAACCATGGCTTGTACAAGGACGAACAGAGCGGCTGACAGAAGCCGAGTGCCAGGATTTTACTGTTGCGCCAAACAATGTGATTTATCCTGGGTTCGCAGGCAGAATGCAAGGCAACCACAGCAATTGACTGGTATACAGTCGATACCCCAGCCACAGAGTGCACACAATTTCACATTGACAACTTTGCATCCTAGCCAGTGTCAAGAACCGTAGACCTCAGCACCAGTGGTCACCGAACCTTCCCATTAACGCGTACACTCACTGAACCTCAAGACTCTTCCTTGCCTTTCGCGGATTGCTCCGCCACGTCAGCCTTTTTCTTGTCACTGACTGGTTTTTTGAACTGCACCAAGATCATGGTCATGTTGTCGCATCCATCTCCGCCCATTGTTGATGGAGCCAAGCATCTGTCGAGCACTCTTTCACACACTGCAGAAAGGCTGCTCTCCTGCATTTTTGTGTCGTTGTTAAACATAACAAGTACTATTTGACAAACGCACAACGTAATCTCCTCCAAAGTAAATGGTTTAGATAGGAAAACAACTTGGCACTCACCGTGTGTATATGCTCATGGATGAAATCCACCAACTGTTGGCTTGACATACAGTCCCTGTTTGTTAAATAAATGTGTTGCTTCTGTTAGGACTTGAGTGCAATAGGCCAGATGAAGCATAGCACCTAGCTGCTACTAAGTTATGCACTTCAGCTGCACATGAAACGAGAGAGCAATGATGGAAAGTGTGGCTATGCACACTGCAGGTGGAGAGCCTTACCAAATGCCATCACATGCTAAAACAAGAAAGTCATCCTCATTGCAAAGCTCCACCTAAAAATGAGATTGCATTATCTTAGAATGTAGCATAAGGATCATTGCAGATCATGATTAAGTGTGGAAATTTAAGGTGGTGCCAGCATTTAGAGAGCTTACAACATTGATGTCAGGATTTGAAGTCACTATTTGCTTCTCAGGAGGCAAGAATTTGTTCTGCTTAAATTCCATATCTCCTACACAAAGGCACTCATATAGGTAAGACACTAAACAAGGCAGAACATACTAATAAAAGGGAAGAAAAAATGCACACCAATCGCTCTCGCTAAGTTCAAACTTCCATTTATCCGCCCCATACGTATGAACCCGCCTGCTTTTAGTATTCTTTCTCTCTCAGCTACAAGCTCTGGCTTGTGGTCTCTGGACAAATTGTATGCCTGTCATGGATGTGACACAGAACAGACAGTCTGACTGTCAGACATATCTTTATGACTAATTATGTGACTAATAGCAGGAACGAGAATACATACCTGGCCAGCCCTAGAAATAACACACCGTGAATCACCAGCGTTTGCCACGACAAGTTGGTTATTCCTTACTAGTGCTACGCATGCTGTACTTCCACATGTTGGCCCATCAAAGTCAGAGTGAGGTCCCTGTTCAAAGATTATCAGTGTGAGATGGCTTAGTGGCCCAAATACAAAATTAGGCATACATAAAAACGGCAGCGACATAGTAACTGCATCTTCAAGACAAAGAAAATTATAAAAATAGCCATTACTGTTCGTTCTTAGCTTGCAGGTTGGTAGTACTGCAATGCAGCGCAAAAGCTAAGCAAACACCACACAAACAAATAAACCACACAATTATGTATGAACCCCCACATCTATATATGATCACCGCCAATACGTTGAACTTACATGCAATTTGTCAAATTCCTCTGGCTATTATCTTGTAGCAAATATGGTGCTGATTGACGAACATCACCAAAGCATGGATATCACTACGCGATACAATCTACTATAAACAAAACACGAGAGCAAGACCTACACAGAAGAAACCCCAGATATAAGTAATCAAAACAGGAATGTCTGAATACTCTTCCCTTTCAGTTGGGATAGCTATAACTTACAAAGGATCATCTCTAAAGCAGTAAAGCCACTTCTTGAGGCAATGCATGGTAAAAAAAAAGGCACCAAGAATTCTAGCTGAAAGGTTACGTGTGGTGGGCATCAGTATCTTTTTAAAACAATAGAGGCAACAATTGATGATACTTCGAGATGCTCAGAATATCCATAAAATGCTACATTCAGTGACTAAGCACCGAACTGTACTGTCACATTTATATCACTGTACAGCGTGAACACCGTTTTGACAACACAGCCTTAAGTCTTACATTTTTTCAAAAAATAACTTTGCATAATAGTCTAAATTGCACAAGTTTACGTTTTATAACATTAAGGTTTTGAAATTGTTGCACCTGCCAAAGCTTATGAAACTCTTTCAAGAATCAAACACAAATAAGGACCACACATCAACAGTATCATAGTATGTGTTTCTTTATTTTACAATATAAAGTAGGGTTGTACTCCCATTGCATATATACCTCCTCAAGAGCCCAGTCATCTTCTGCATTCTTCGGATCACTGCCTCTTGGAGACCAAATCAACCCTTCTATCATGCCACTGAACTTGTTCATCTTATCTCCTAGTGCAGATAGTTCTCTCCAACCTCTCTGTCCCCGCATCATTTCATCCATTCTGAAGTAATAAAACAAAATTAGTCTTTATCATGTCGATGCTGTCAGTAACGTCAAAACAAATGCCAAATCTATATATTGTTTCATGTGGTGATCCAATGACCCATATACCTAAAGAAAGCTTTATGAACAGCAGTTCCTAGGTCACCAGAAGAATATGCTTCACTTTTGAGAACTTGAGAGTGTAGATATTTTGCACAGAATTTGGCAACCACCCTTCCTGCAAAATGCAAGAATATCAGGATGTGCAACATTTGAAAGACTTAGTTTTAAGGTACAAACAAGAAAAGCACCAATCTTTGCAAGTAATGCTTACCTCCGTGGCCATCAAAAACACCAAAGAATGCTGTCTCATTGTCAAGATCTAGCAATGCTGAATGCTGAAAAATTATACAGGACATTAACACTACATGAGAGAAAGATTTCAGAAATATGTTTTTCTTTTGCAATATTTCAGAAACATGTTTAGTTTATATATCAACAAAATTGCAGCATTTGGAAGTGAACAATGCTTTATTGTGCAACAGAAAAATAGGTCAGATCACTGTGCTAAATCAACAGCACATATCAAAAGCACCACTACTATTACTGCAACATTGATTCATCAGACTCTGGAAAGATTAATAAACAAGAGCGTATGCATCAATTAATGATTGTTATTAAACTTAAAGCCTGAAACTATGACAAAAATAAAACAATAGCATACCTATTCTTTGTCAATTCATTAAATGAACAATTTTGGATACTGGAAATGGGCATCTCTTTTATGGTGAAAATAAATAACACATCAAATGTTTCATGTGCCCACAAAGTCAAAGCCAAGTTGCTGTGGAAGATAAATAACAGTGCTTCTATGCTCTCTCGGGACCTAGATTGGACAAATCCTGAAGACACATAAAGTAACTGGAGGAGCAGTTAGTGGTTGCGAATCAGGTATTCGTTTTAATGTTTTGTACAGCTCTCAGGAACTAGATTGGACAAATCCTGTAGCAACACTATGTCACAGTGAGGGGTGGTTGTGAATCAAGCATTTAGTTTAATGTGTTCTACCGTGCCGGCTTTACACTAGTTGAGAGAGCATAGAAGCACTAGCCGAAGTCAAAACTAGAATGTGTGGCCCCACCAGCTTCAAAGTATCAGCATTATTTTCAGGTAGTAAGTACGATCATGATAAGAAAGTTGGATCATGACAACAAGGTTTCTATTAAGAAATGAGCACAAGGAAAAGTAGTAGCTACACCCAAGTTCATTACACCCCATGATGAACAGTAAATCAAAACAAGTAGCAAAAAAAATCTGAAACTTCGTGGCACTGATTATGAACAAATATTTTAGGTGCTTGCAAAGTTTGGTTGCCAAATAACGTCAAATGATCTCCACACAAACGAAATACAAATTCTGCTCAAACAGTGGACATGTGTTTGAGCACAAATTTTGTTTTTCTTGTACAGAGCTCCTCGGATTTCATTTGGGCACCAAATTTTGCAAGCACCTAAAATATTGGGTCATAATTGAAGCCACAAAGTTTCAGATTTTTTTTATTTGCTATGTTCTCGATCATGGGTGCAATGTCCGTGGGAGTAGAAAAAACACTTTCATGAGCTCAATGTTATTTTGGTTTCCTCTTTTTTTTGTCTTTGTTTTCGTTTGGTCATTCCCACCATTGGTTCCTTGTACTTTATAAGCCTTACTGACGTTTTTCTTCTAATACACAACAACGCGCATCAACGTACATGTTCTAGAAAAAAAGACTCAATGTTCAGTGTTGCTAAGTGACATCAAACAATCAGAATAGCCTTGAAGTGGAAAACTCACAGCATCTTCCATGCTTGCACGCCATCCTTGCATAGATGAAAGACCAAATTTGAGTTTATCATTTTCCCCATCTTCGGAAAGTTTATCGGTCTTTGGTGTACTGAGGTAAACTCCCATCTTGGCAAGGAAAGAAATCTGCATATCATCAAAATGGAAATATAATAGAACAGTTAAGTACTGGAAATTAATCAGGTCATTCTGAATGACACTTACACCAACAGACACATCTGCTAACAGTGAAACATATACCTGTGATGTAGAATGGATACCACAGTTCAAGTAGCTCTGAACCTTGTTAACAACATTCCAGTGCATCAAATCTCAAGCTTCGGTTACAGTTCCATAGGAAGCTAAAAAGTTCCTGAAGAAAATCAAGATGTCAAGAATCATCACCAAACAGAAGAGCAAAAGCAGCCACATACAACAAGCCCAAAAAGCAACAGAACGACTGTGCAGTGATGAGCCCAAAAGATCAAGAGCGCAACTACCCAAATTACCACATAACAGATGCAGGCAATAGCAGTGGAGATGAAACAGAATGAAAATAGCAGAGACAAGAACCAAAGACAGTCGGATATAAGTGCCATGTATCACCAACAAGGACATATATAGTTTCCCAACTCGATCTTATCATCAAGACATTTCGAGCCCTCCATATAAGAAACCCAATCATTGTACCACAGACATCAGAAGTCGCAAGCGACAACTGCAAAACCCCAATTATACCTGCACGGCAGGTCGGCAGCAGAAGTAGCCCAACCCCCATGGCTACCATAGATAAGCTATGCCACTTTATTCAACCACCAGCAATAATTTTCACAGTGAATACTAATACCATGATAATTCTTTTCAAAATGCAATACATAACTGAAATGAGAATGGTACGAATTAAAACGCGTGCTGGGAACACATGTTTTTCTGATAAAATAAGCAGCAGGTGAATTCTTTAATAAGATAATAATTGAATAAAATAAGCAACCACCTGTGCTGCTTCGTAGGATCCACCCATGGAGCACATTCCAAGTTAGATTCGCGCAAATCCATCGCCAATAAACGAGAAATAGCCCATGATGACAGGGCATACAATACAATGATACGAGCATTACACAGAAACTACTCCCAGGTCTCAAATCTATAGCATCTCCACTCCACCTCCCAACAGCTCCCAATTCGGCAACAAGAACCCCATCCCAAGATCGACTGCGATAACGACAGTCAACAGCCCACCTCGAGAAACCCGACCTCGGCAGAGGACTGGGAAGAACGGAGAAGAATGCACGCCGGAGACACAACAAGCCAAGAAACCAGCTGCATGGAGAAAGGGAGCGATTTCTCGGCTAGGATTTGTTGTACCTTGCATGACGGCTGGCGCGCGCGGCTGAAGGTGGCGGATCACGGCCGGGTGCGCGTGTGCCGGGCTGTCGCGGGGAGGGAGGGAGGAGATTCCGATTTGGAGTTTTGGAAGCGGCGCGGGACGGAGGAGGGCGGCCCTTGCGGTCGCGGAGGGGCAAGGAAGGCGATAAGATGCAGCGCGAGCTGGAATTTGTTTTCCTTTTTCGGTGGGCTGGTGTTGGTGGTGTCGCCGCTGACAGGAATGGAATATAAAAGGGAAACGTTTGGATACGGAGCGCCGGCCGAAGCTTTCGGCCGGTCGCCTGCTACCACGCTCCTGCTTCTTCCGCGTTCCCATCACTGCGGCGGCGAGCGGCACAGGCGAGCGAGCGGCGAAGGCGCGCACCCCCGGCGAGGCCGTCGTCTACCCCCCGCACCAACAGCGAGCAACCTCGGCGAGCGGCGATGGAGAGCTGCAACGGCGAGCAGCCCCGGCAAGCGGCGACGGCGAGCGGCACCGGCGAGCGAGCGGCGAAGGCGCCCCCCCCCCCCCCCCCCCCCCGCACCAACAGCGAGCAACCCTGGCGAGCGGCGACGGCGAGTTCAACGGCGAGCAGCCCCGGCAAGCGGCAACGGCGAGCGGCCGTGATGGAACCAACATTGATTTTTGCTACATGCTTCAACCGGCATCGCGATTTGCTACAACCGGCGTCGTGATTTGCTACCAACGGTGTCGCATTTTGCTACATCGCACATGGCTTTGCGATTTTTGCTACAACCGGCAACCAAAAAAGCTACAACCGGCATCGTGATTTGCTACAACCGGCATCGCGTTCTGCTACCACCGGTGTCGCATTTTGGCGATTTTTTGCTACAACCGGCAACCAAAAAAGCTACAACCTGCATCGCGATTTGCTACAACCGGCAATCAGCTTTGCTACGACCGTGCAGCGGGGTGAGCGGCCAGGGCGTGCTGCGCCGGCGGGCGGCCGCGGTGAGCCGGCGAGCGGAGGCGGTGGTCCGGTGAGCGGAGGCAGCGAGCTGGCGAATGACGGGGCGGGGGCCGACACCGGTGGGAGCGCGTGAGGCGGATGCGGCTAGTGACGCGGAAGAAGGACTCACGTAGTTCTGTTTCTGATTTGGGACGAAGCAGTTTTGAGGAAGAAGATAAGATGACGTCAGGTAGCGGGATCCGACGGCTAAGGGATGTCTAATCTTGCGGTTACGGTGCGACCGGTCCAAACTTTGGGCCGGCGCGCCGGCGCAGATCACTACCCAATATAAAATGATCGGGCATCACGTTCCTGTCACGAGAATTTTCCGTTTTAACGTGTCAGCAGTTCTTGTATTCCTCACAGCGCAGCCTGACAAGAACCTACTTAATGTCTGAATGACAGCTTTTAATATTCTTCTTTTTTGACATTTTTAGGGATTTTTTATGACATGTTAATATTTCTTATCATGAGGAAACAGATAGGGTCTCCTACTCAGGTCCCGCGGGTCGCTCTTGCGACTCACGGGAAGACCCCCTGCCGCCACCACACAGCTCCTCCCCGTGTTCCTCCTCCTCACCGCCATCATCGAGCGCCTCTTCCTCCTCCTACTCCCCTCGTGCTTCCTTCCCATGGTAGGTCCCGACCTCCCTTCGACGGCATGCTCCTCCAATCCGTGTTCATTCTATCTCCGGCGGCTCAGCTGCCCACGGATCGTCAATCTCTTGTTGTAGCGTCCCGGTGGTGACGCGGTGGCGCCGATGCCTCTCGATCTGGCATTGGGGAGCCTTCCCAGTCGGAGTCATCTTTGGATTTGACCATAGGGGCAGAGTTGCGTGTGTCCCTTGGTGGTCGTCAGTCGGCAACCGTCTTGGTTGTAGTAAGCAGTAGTCTTGTGCCGGTGCGGCAGCTCGGATGGCTAGCTGCGCACTTGTGGCGTGTTACAGGTGGGTAACAGGTGAGGCTGGGTTTTCCCGGATCTGAGGTGGCAGCCTCGGGCACGGTGGGTGGCGCGCGTTGGTGTTGTCTGCTCCTCTGTAGGATCCAAAGTATGTCTAGAGGGGGTGATTAGACTACTTGACCAATTAAAAATCTAGCATTTTCTCAATTTTAAAGGTTGGCAAGTTTTAGCAATTCTATAAAGTCTAGCACACCCTACACATGCAAATCTAAGAGTATAGCAGCGGAAAGTAAAGGCATGCAAGTGTAAGAGTAGAGGGAAGGGATAGGGAGATCAAACGCAATGGGGACTGGAAGATTTTTTTCCCCGTGCTCCCCGTACTCCACCACACCATGCAACACGGCATTTACTCGACCTCCAGCATGCAAAAAGGGGAAGGATAGTTCACTAGACACCTCACTGCTGCAACTAGCACCTGCCCCCTGCATGAACGCTACGGCCGCGACCACACAATGCCCGTAATTTTCCATGGTGTAATTGAGTACGGCGTCAGACGCCGGGGGTCATCAAGAACATTTTCCATCCTAGACAAATTATCTGCTACGAGATTTTCAGCTCCCTTTCTATCAACAATGTGCAGGTCAAACTCCTGGAGTAAAAGCACCCACCTAATCAGCCTAGGCTTAGAGTCTTTCTTTTCCATAAGGTATTTAATAGCAGCATGATTGATGTGAATAGTAACTTTTGAATCAACGATATAAGGTCTAAACTTATCACATGCAAAGAAAACTGCTAAAAATTTATTTTCAGTAGTAGCATAATTCTTTTGAGCATTGTCTAGGGTCTTACTAGCATAATGAATAACATTCCATTTCTTGTCTACTCTTTGCCCTAGAACGGCACCAACAGCATAATCACTAGCATGACACATGATTTCAAATGGTAAGTTCCAATCAGGTGGTTGTACAATAGGTGCAGAAATCAAGGCTTTCTTAAGTATTTCAAAGGCTTCTACACAATTATCATAAAAAACAAAAGGAATATCTTTTTGAAGAAGATTAGTTAGTGGCCTGGAAATCTTCGAGAAATCTTTAATAAAACGCCTATAAAAAACAGCATGACCAAGAAAAGTTCTTATACCTTTAATATCTTTAGGACATGGCATTTTCTCTCTTGCATCAACTTTAGCTTTGTCTACCTCAATGCCTCGTTCAGATATCTTGTGCCCAAGTACTATACCTTCATTCACCATAAAGTGGCACTTCTCCCAATTCAAGACAAGATTAGTTTCTTCACATCTCTGCAAAACTCGATCAAGGTTGCTCAAGCAATCATCGAAAGAAGTACCGTAAACGGAAAAATCATCCATGAAAACCTCAACAATCTTTTCACAAAAATCAGAGAATATAGCAGCCATACATCTTTGAAAGGTAGCACGTGCATTACATAAGCCAAAAGGCATACGTCTATAAGCATAAGTTCCAAAAGGGCAAGTGAAAGTAGTTTTCTCTTAGTCTTCTTTTGGCACAGGTATTTGAGAGAAACCAGAATATCCATCAAGAAAACAAAAATGTGTGTGCTTAGATAGCCTTTCCAACATTTGATCGATAAACGACAAGGGGTAATGATCTTTTCTAGTAGCTTTGTTTAGTTTCCTGAAATCAATTACCATCCTATAACCAGTTATGGTTCTTTATGGAATAAGTTCATTTTTATCATTAGGAACAACCGTTATACCTCCTTTCTTAGGAACACAATGAACAGGACTTACCCATCTACTATCAGCAATAGGATAAGTTATACCTGCCTCCAGAAGCTTTAGTATTTCAGTTCTTACCACTTCCTTCATCTTAGGATTTAAGCGGCATTGATGATCAACGACAAGTTTAGCATGAGGTTCCATATTAATATTATGCTGACATAGAGTGGGACTAATGCCCTTAAGATCATCGAGAGTATATCCAATAGTAGCCATGTGCTTCTTTAGAGTTTTAAGTAATCTCTTCTCTTCATGCTCTGAAAGGTTAGCACTAATAATATCAGGATATATCTTATTTTCATCAACATAAGCATATTTCAAAGTATGGGGTAATGTCTTTAACTCAAATACGGGATCTCCCTTGGGTGGAGGAGGATCCCCTAATATATCAACAGGCAAGTTGTGTTTGAGAATAGGTGTTTGTCTAAGAAGTATATCATCTATCTCATTTCTTTCATTCATATGCATATCATTCTCATGGTCTAGCAAATATTGTTCTAGTGGATCAGTAGGAGGCACTGCAATAGAAGCAAAACCAATTATTTCATTCTTACTAGGTAATTCTTTTTCATAATGTTTTCTACCGAATTTAGAGAAATTAAATTCATGAGACTCATCACTAAAGCTTACCTTCACTTTCTCAGTAACACAATTAATTTCAGCATTAACAGTATTCAAGAAAGGTCTACCAAATATAGTGGGACAAAAACTGTCTTGTTGTGAACCAAGTACTAAGAAATCCTTAGGGTACTTTACTTTTCCACACAAGACCTCAACATATCTAACAATCTCAAGTGGTGTAGTGGTGTCTCTGTTTGCAAGTTTAATAGTGACATCAATATCTTCAATCTCAGAGGGTGCTATGTCATTCATAATTTCTTGGTATAAGGTAAAGGTATAGCACCAACACTAGCACCAATGTCACATAAGCCATGATAATAATGATCTCCAATTTTAACAGAAACAATGGGCAAGCCAGTAACATGTTTATTTTTATCTAACTCATCCTGATTGTTTCTAATAGGTTTTGCAATTCTAGTAGCCTCACCACAGAAATAAAGAACATGTCCATCAATATCACCAGATAAGAGATCTTTAACCATAGCAATATTAGGCTCAACATTTATTTCTTCAAAGGTTTTAGGTGTTCTAATATAACTTTTATTAACCACAGTTGTAGCTTTGGCATGTTCCTTAATCCTAACGGGAAAAGGAGGTTTCTCAACGTAAGTGGTAGGCACAACAGGATCAACATGGTAAACAATTCTTTTCCTCTTTAACTTTAACAAGTTCCTCTAATGGGTTTTCAATAGGTGGATGATATTTAAACCACTTATCCTTAGGGAGATCAACATGAGTAGCAAATGATTCACAGAAAGAAGCTACTATCTCGGAGTCAAGCCCATATTTATTGCTAAACTCATGGAAAGTATCAGTTTCCATAAAAGATTTAACACAATCAAACTTAAGCTTTATACCTGACTCTTTACCTTTGTCGAATTCCCAATCTTCAGAGTTGCATTTAATTCTTTCCAGCAGATCCCATTTGAATTCAATAGTCCTCTTCATGTAGGAAACTGTAGAAGAAGAATCAAGTAATAATTGATCATCATGAGAAAGCCGAGCATAAAAAATTATATAATCATTTCCCTCGAGAGCTCATGGTTGGGGCAAGTGTGCATAATAGATTTAAGCCTATCCCAAGCTTGAGCGATGCTTTATCCTTCACGAGGCCAACAATTATATATAAAGTTCCGATCACGATGGACTAGATACATAGGATAAAACTTCGGATGCAATTCCAACTTCAAGCGATTACAGTAACATGAACAAATATCATCCAATAGCCTGTACCACATTAGTGCTTTTCCCTCCAAAGATAAAGGGAAAACTTTCTTCTTAACTTTGTCTCCAGATAAATCTGCGAGCTTAAACAATCCACAAATCTCATCTACATATATCAAATGATAATTAGGATGAGTTGTACCGTCATAAGGGTTAGCCAGCAGCTTCTCTAACATACCCGAAGGAATCTCATAATAAATATTTTCAGTAGGTTCATTAGGTTGAGTGGCAACTTTTTCCACTTCCGTTCGAGGCGAAGATGCCCCGAACAAGCCACTCAAAGCGTGACCGTCCATAGTAACAAGCAACAGTAAATTTCAGCACATATCGCAAATGGTTCCTTACCAAATTCCACTTAGTAGAGGCACTTCACTCCCCGGCAATGGCACCAGCAAAGAGTCTTTATGACCCAACAAGTATAGGGGATCAATCGTAGTCCTTTCGATAAGTAAGAGTGTCGAACCCAACGAGGAGCAGAAGGAAATGATAAGCAGTTTTCAGCAAGGTATTCTCTACAAGTGCTGTGAGTACCAATGATAGATAGTTTTGCAGCAAGATAATTCGTAATAAGTGATAAGTAACAATAGTAGAAATGGTGCAGCAAGGTAGCCCAATCCTTATGATAGAAAAGGACATGCCCGAAAGTACTCTTATATAAAGCAAGCGCTCCCGAGGACACATGGGAATTTCTGTCTAGTCATGTTCATCATGTTGAGTTGATTCGCATTCGTTACTTTGATAATTTGATACGTGGGTGGACCGGTGCTAAAGTGATGTTCTTACTTGAACAAACAACCTACTTATGATTACCCCCTCTCGCAAGCATCCACAACTATGAAAGAAGAATTAAGATAAATCTAACCATAGCATGAAACGTGTGGATCCAAATCAGCCCCTTATGAAGTAACGCATAAACTGGGGTTTAAGCTTCTGTCACTCTGGCAACCCATCATCTACTTGTTACTCCACAATGCCTTCCCTTAGGCCCATGACATGGTGAAGGCTCGTGTAGTCGATGTTCACACGACACCACTAAGAGAAGTAACAACATACACATCATAAAAATATCGAACAAATACCAACTTCACATGATTACTTATAACAAGACTTCTCCCATGTCATCTGGAACAAAAGTAACTACTCACACATCATCAACATGTTCAAGATCAGAGGTGTAATAATGGAGATCAAGGATCTGAACATAATATCTCCCGCCAAGTAAACCAACAAGCATCAACTACGAGATGTAATCAACACTACTAGTAACCCTTAGGTACCAGTCTGAGGTTTTGAGACAAAGATTGAATACAAGAGATGAACTAGGGTTTGAGATGAGATGGTGCTAGTGAAGATGTTGATGAAGATTGGTCCTCTCACGAAGGAGGAAGTGTTGGTGATGACGATGGCTTTGATCTCCCCCTTCGGGAGGGAAGTTTCCCCGGCAGAATCTCTCCGCCGGAGATCAAAAGGGCATCTGCCCAGGTTTCCACCTCGAGACAGTGGCACTTCGTCCCGAAAGTATCCTTATGATTTTTCCTAGGGTAAAATACACCATATAGGAGAAGAGGGGAGTCGGGTGACCTGTTGGGGCCCCACAAGGCAACAGGGCGCGCCCAGGGGGTGGGCGCGCCCTGTTGCCTTGTGGCCAGTAGGTGGCCCCCTCTGGTATATTTTTGGCCCGATAATTCTTATATATTCCATAAAAATTCTCCGTGAAGTTTCAGGTCATTTGGAGTCCAGTGATTTTTCAGCAATTTTCTTGGGTTTCAGGTCCAGAATTCCAGTTTCCAGTGATTTTCCTCTTTGTGATGTACCTTACATATTCAGAGAGAAAAGGCATAAGAATTGTACCATAATGGGGAATAATGGACAAGATTAGCATAAATATCAATAAGAATTCATGATGCAAAATGGACGTATCAGCCTGCTTTCGGGGAGGCGTCGCTCGCTGCTCCCTTATCATCAAAGTGGTAACCTGGCTTCTGTCGTGCTCCACTGTCCCTATCCTGACAACGGGACGTCATCCACGTGGTGGGCGCGATGCCCCGCGGTTGGTGTCGTACGCCCAGCCTCGTGAGGTGGCCTCATGATGAGAGCCTCTTGAGGTGATCTGGTGCCTGGCGGCCTCGGCAGGGCCTGCCCCTCCAGAGGCAGCTCCCTCTAGGGTGGCCGGGGCAGAACCGTCCTTCTTGGGCTGGCCCAAGCGATGTCCTCTGGGCCATCGGCAGACGGGCCGTGGTACCCTGGTTCCCACTGGGCCGACAGTAGCCCCCAGGCCCGCGGAGCGCATGTTCCGCAAGCAAGGCACGAAACGGTGCCGGTCAAAATGCCGTGGGCCCCAACCTGTCGGGCCAGGAGGTGACACATGGCGGATTTGACGGGGCGGAGTGCCCCCACTCCCCACGACGCCTTGGAACCGTCGTCCTGATAATAAAGCCTGCGCGCAGGGGCGCGGTCTGATGACCCACAAGTATTGGGGATCAATCGTAGTCCTTTCGATAAGTAAGAGTGTCGAACCCAACGAGGAGTAGAAGGAAATGATAAGTAGTTTTCAACAAGGTATTCTCTGCAAGTGTTGTGAGTAACAGTGATAGATAGTTTTGCAGGAAGATAATTCGTAACAAGCGACAAGTGACAATAGTAACAAAGGTGCAGCAAGGTAGCCCAATCCTTTTTATAGCAAAGGACATGCCTGAAAGTATTCTTATATTAAAACAAGCGCTCCCGAGGACATATGTGAATTTCTGTCTAGTCATGTTCATCATGTTGAGTTGATTCGCGTTCGCTACTTTGATAATTTGATATGTGGGTGGACCGGTGCTAAGGTGCTGTTCTTACTTGAAAAAACAACCCACTTATGATTACCCCCTCTCGCAAGCATCCACAACTACGAAATAAGAATTAAGATAAATCTAACCATAGAATGAAACGTGTGGATCCAAATCAGCCCCTTATGAAGCAACGCATAAACTGGGGTTTAAGCTTCTGCCACTCTAGCAACCTATCTGTGACGCCCTGGATTTGTGCTACAGTAATCTCTATAATTAAGCTAGAGTAACCCCACGCTAATGATGCCACGTCACCACGATTACTGTTGTTAATCTCGCGATGATTCAATCCCGTGCAGATTCGAAATTCAAAACCAAGTCGGACGATAAAAGCTTTCAAATATCAAAACTAAAATGTTCGAAGTGTGTCAAATATTACATAGGTAATTGTGTTTAATAAATCAACATTATTGGGGGTATTTAAATTCACTAAAATAAAATAAAACTAAAACAGAAAACTAAAAAAAGGGAAAAAACTAAAACAAACAAAAAAAAGAAACAAACCCCCCCCATGGGCCAGTCCAACTGGCCGGCCCACCTACACCCACGGCCCACCCCGGGGCCTCTAACCCCCCCAGCCCCCCCACCGACAGCCACCCCTTGCTCCCACTCCCCCCACGTTCTCTCTCTCCCCTCACTCCCGTCCCGATCTGGATCGGGATCGGGCCGATCCCGCGCCACCTCGCCGGCGCTCCTCCCCCCCACCGGCGCCACGACGCCGGCGCCCACCCTCGTCGCCGTCGCCCGTGACCCCGCCGCCGCCGCTGGAGCTCCTCACCAGCGCCTCCCCGCCTCGTCGCACCTCCCCCGAGCAAACTGCCCCCCTGCCGGCGATGTGAGCCACCGGGCTCTTCCCTCCCCCCTCTTTCCCCCCTCCTGCCGGATCCGGCCGCCGGCGCTGCCTACCGCGGCCCCACGCGCCACCGCGCTCTGGCCCCGCACGCCTGCTCGCCCCTCCTACGCCCCCTCGCCGCCATGCGCGCGTTCGGCCGCGGCCCGCGCGCGCCTCGCCGCCGCCGCGCATTTGTCCCGCCTGCGCGCGCCGCACATGCAGCCGGGCCGCGTCGCTCGCTTCATGTCCCGCGCCCGCTTCCGGCCATGCCGCCGATCCACCACCGCGCCGCCCCGCGGCCCCCGCGCCGCCCCGCGGCCCCCGCGCCGCCCTCCGTCACGTCGCCGGCGCCGCCGCCCGCACCGGCCGCCGGCTGCCCGCCGGCGAGGCCCTGCCTCCCCCTGGACCGTTCGGTTAGTGGGTCTAAACACCCCCCACTAACCCCCCTCCCCTGTATAAAAATAATAATAAATAAATTAATAAAATCGTTAATTAATTAATTAAATAGTTAATGAAGGCTTAATTAGATAAGTTAATTATTCTGTTAATTAATTAATTTAAAAAGAATGACAGGTGGGTCCCACCCCCTTAATTAATCCTGATTAATATTAATTAAACTCTAATTAAAACTGAGTCAATGACAGGTGGGGCCCACTGGTCAGTTTGACCAGTTAATCCCACTGTTGACTGCTGATGTCAGCATGACATCATGCTGATGTCATAATTCTAATTTTGAATTAAATTTAATCTGTTTTATTCCAGAATATTAATAAAACTTTAAAAATTAATATAAAATAATCCGTAACTCGGATGAAAATAATTTATACATGAAAGTTGTTCAGAAAAATCCCACGAATCCGAATACGCTGTCCGTTCATCTGTCACATGCTCCTAGCATGATGAACATGGGCATTTAGCATTAGGATCATCTGTCCGGTAATAGCTAGAGACCCAGAAAATATCGTCAGATATTATTCCGATCCGTCTGCGACGTGTAGCCCTGCGTTAGTGCATGCCTAGCTCTGCATATTGTCATGTCATGCAAGTGATGCATCTGTTTGCTTTATATTTATTGTTTCTCCCCCTTCTTTTACCGGTAGACCCCGAGACTGACGGTGCTGCCGGCTACGACTACGCCGTTGACGATCAGCCTTTTGCCGCAGAGCAGCAAGGCAAGCAACCCCCCTTGAGCATTCCGATATCGCCCATACCCTTCCCTCTTATCCTTGCATTAGATTTTGCTACTGTATTAGTTAGCTCCTATTCTGATGCATAGCCTGTTTTTGATAAACTGCTACTATACCTGCAATCATATCAACTGCTTAGTATAGGTTGATCAGTGAATCCCCAGTGACCCCCCTTAGTCCCAGTTACCCCTGCTTCTTCATCGATGACTCGACGACCCGAAGACTAGAAGACTCGGTCAACCGACCGACGAGCCAGGCCCCTCACATCACCGCACACCCCTTAGTTGTACGACTCTGCAGAGTTACTATCGAGTACCGAGGGTGACACCTTGTGAAGTACTCATGATGCTAACTCTGTAGTGCAGCTAGCCGGTCGTGGTTATCGAGGGTGATTCCTCCTTCACCACTCCCGACGATGACTCTGTCGTGCAACCCCTCAAGTGTGGGACCCTCGAGGGTGATTCCTCTAAGTCCACCTTGACGGTTTCATCGAGCGGGACCCTTTGAGGGTGATTCCTCAGGTTCCGTATTGATGTTTTATACACACAGTTACTATTACCTGGT
This sequence comes from Elymus sibiricus, assembly GCA_039707655.1. Lineage (NCBI taxonomy): Eukaryota > Viridiplantae > Streptophyta > Magnoliopsida > Poales > Poaceae > Elymus > Elymus sibiricus. The sequence continues at coordinate 134,464,221 of CM077669.1, forward strand.
TACAGAAACATGTTGGTGATGGGTCGGCCCTGAGGGGTACCCACGGTTTGATGATGATGTGGCGTGGACGGGCAGAAGAGGCCCTTGCCACACATCCTCGAGACGAGGCGACGGAACCGCACTTCATGGGTCGCGCTTGCCCCGCATTAATAAAATGCTAATGGGTTGGGTATTTGATCTGAGTTGGTCGTTTGACCTTATACGCACCAAACCTTCACGTGGGAGAAGTTATGGGTACTTAGCGTCGTTGTATCAGCCGAAGCTCTTCGGACGTCAGCAATGGAGCGGCGCGCGCCCGAGTGGCCTGGACGGTACAACTCTTGGACTAGAGTGTGCTAGGGCTGACCTCGGTCGCGTACGCATCGTGCAGGAGCGCAAAGGGCAAGTGGGCCCACGACCCCTGTGTGCTTAGGATTTAGACCGGCGGGCTGGCCTCTCTGTTGAGCCTAGGTGGGGCGACGACGTGTTGATATCCCGAGGCCGGGCATGACCCAGGAAAGTGTGTCCGGCCGGAGGTGATCAAGCGTGTTGGAAATGCGGTGCACCCCTGCAGGGAAGAATTCATCTATTCAAATAGCCGTGTCCACGGTAACAGGACGACTTGGAGTTGTACTTTGACCTACTACAACTATAATTGTGACTTTAAATTGAAATGAATGTTGGCTCCGAGTGCTTCCTCGCAGGGAGTCGAGGAAGAATCTCTGGGCATGGTTACTTAATAAAATTGCTACAATAATATTTCTATATATGAGATACCAGTCTACTCTCTTCTAATGCTGCAAGATGCTGAAGATGCTAGTCTTCGATAGGACTAGGCCTTCCCCCCTATTCTTGCTTTCTGCAGTCAGCCCAGATATAACCCCATTCCTTGATACTGATGCATACTTAGCATAGTTCTGATATCAGTCTTGCGAGTACTTTGGATGAGTACTCACCGCTGCTTTGCTTCCTCTTTTCCCCTCGATACGATTCTGCGTTCAGACGATGGAGCCCAGGAGATGGAGTACGCCGGAGACGACTACTACACCACCGCTAGAGCCTACTACTATGTGGAGAGTGCCGACGCTCAGGAGTAGTTAGGTTGGCTCCCAGGCAGGAGGCCTCGCCTCTTTCGATCCGTTGCTTATGTTTGTGCTAGCCTTCTTAAGGCAAAACTTGTTAACTTATGTCTGTACTCAGATATTATTTGCTTCCGCTGACTCATGCTTGTCGAGCTTTGTATTCGAGCCCTCGAGGCCCCTGGCTTGTAATATGAAGCTGTATGACTTTAATTTGTGTCTAGTGTTGTGTTGTGATATCGATCAGTGAGTCCCTAATCTTGGTCGTACGCATTGCGTGTTTGATTAGCGTACGGTCGAAATTGGGGGCGTCACAAGTTGGTATCAGAGCCGACTGCCTCTAGGTAGCCCCCTTTCCAACTCCTTGGCCGAAGTTGAGTCTAGTCATTGGAAAACTTTTACTAACATAGTTGTGTGGCTTACGGGCCCACATCTCAATCGGGTGGTATTAGGATCTTTTATTCCTCGTCTATACTCTGGGTTCTAATCTCTCTTCTCTTTCGGGTTAAAGATTTTGCTAACTCTAACTCTAGGTTCTCGTAACTACTTCCCCCGGAGAGCCCCTCATTTCAGACGATGGCTCGATTCATCTGAAGACTTCGAAGATACTCTCCGATGTTCTCCCGAGAACTTGTGCTCATCGCTTTTGCGATTCCCTTCCGCCGTCAACCCCTATGGATGACTACATGCAATTGTCGCTCATACTTTAATATCCAGTTGCTCTTGTTATTACAAGGTACATCGAATTATCTTACCGGAGATTCGTTCTTCCTCGGTTGATCATGTGTTTCACAGAGTTCTTTGAAACGCTATTCGATCTTCCGTAATCCTCTGTAGCCTTTTGCTCTTGACCTTTCTCACCTGCTTGCATTGTGGTTAATTCCATATGTCTAGCAATATTCATTGAAATCCCTCGTGATTGTCATTTGATCTTATTGATTCAACTTGTGTGTGAATGCACACAATCCTCACTTGATACTCATAAATTATCTGTCCGGCTCGGACGTCTTTCCAATCAAGAGCTGGTTCTCGTTAAATCAACCTTGGTTGATTGTCCATCTAAGTCCTTTCAACTTATTGTTATTGATCGGAGCATCTGATTCTGATACACCAAATTGGGAACTTAATTCCCTTGGTTATTTAAGCATCAAATTATTGGATGTTCTATAACCTGATGCTTTGCATTCTTCTCCCTCTGATTGAGCACCGATATTCACATCAGGTCCTTTGTGGACCGCCAGACCCAGTGTTGGGTTATTATCCGATAGCATCCTTCACATTCAAAATTCTTATGATGTTCTTCCCCTGATACATGATACCATTGGTAAATTGTGTCTTCTCCCTCTGATAAGTTGTATCATATGCTTTCGTCAGCCATGCTCTGTTTGCAAGCATGTGTTAATTACTCTTGAAGCTTGTGGTATATGTTCCTAAGATGCCCCGATGGGTTGAACCTATGCCTTCCTTAATCCGTGTGAACCCGACAGTTTTCACGAGTCATACTCTCCTGGTGTTTTGCCAGTTAAACTTTCAAAACTACAACTTCATCAAAGGCGAGGTGTAAATGGAAGGTGATGCATTGATGAAGTGGGAGTCGACCTTGAACCTTGTGTTCATGCCCATGGAAACGATGTTGATCTTATCATACAAGCTTCTCCTTTCATATAATCATTCATTGTATGATTTGATATTGTATCTTTGATCTTGTCCTTTGCAATCGTGGTTCCGACCATGTTGTTCTACTTTGATTTCATTCTCAGACAAGTTAAAGTGCTTGCCTTCCACCGATCAATACGCTAGTCTAACCTCTATTCTGATCTATCTCCGAGTATTATCCCTGGTATCTTGATAAATATCACGGAGCTATATAACTTTTTATGAGCTCCTCATCAACTATGATATTTCACTGCTTCCAGTTTCCTCCTGTTCTGAGTTGTTGGACAATCAAGGACACTGATACTTGAATCGAGTACGCTTTGTGATTCAACAACTCTTAGAATCTTCTTTGCTTATGAGTTTGTACTCGATCATGTCTTTCCAAGCTGTTAGGCCCCATCATTATCGTCATGCTAGAGCTTGACCATGCTCATCTTGTTCGAGATGCCGAAGCCCGGCTATATGCCTTGAATGCATTAAATGTGTCACCTCTTGATGGGATTGAAAACATTCCAGTTGTCCGGGATTTCCAAGATGTCTTTCCGGAAGAACTTCTAGGGATTCCCCCTGTAAGAGTTGTCGAGTTTGTCATCGACTTAGTGCCAGGCACCACCCCTATTGCTAAGCGGCCTTATAAGATGCCCCTTCATGAACTCCTTGAGATGAAACAAGAAATCAATGATTCACTTCGACAAGGGTTCATTCGCCCAAGTTCCTCTGCTTGGGGAGCACCTTCTCTCTTTGTCAAGAAGAAAGATGGTACGAATCAATTGGTCCAAGATTACCGTCCCATCAACCAAGCAACGATTCAAAACAAATACCCGCTTCCTCGAATCAACGATCTGTATGATCAACCTGCTGGTTCATTAGTGTTTTCAAAACTCGACTTGAGGTTGGGTTACCATCAGATCCGGGTTCGTAAAGAGGATATTCCCAAGACTGCATTTGTTACTCGCTATGGTTCATACGAGTACACCGTCATGTCCTTCGGCTTAACCAATGCTCCAGCAACTTTCTCTCACCTGATGAATTATATATTCATGGATTACCTCGATAAATTCGTCGTGGTTTATATGGATGATATCCTGGTTTAATCCAAGAATAAAGAAGAGCATGCTGAACATCTTCGTCTTATACTGGAGAGGCTTCGAGAACATCAACTTTATGCAAAGTATTCAAAGTGTGAGTTCTGGATGGACAAAGTAACCTACCTTGGTCATGTGATCTCCAAGGGTGGTATTGCGGTCAACCCTGAACGAGTTCAGGCTATTCTTGACTGGACTCCCTCGAAGAATGTCAAGCAAGTCAGAAGTTTTCTCGGACTCGCCAGCTATTGCCGTCGATTCGTCGAGAACTTCTCCAAGATTGCAAAGCCCTTAACCAATCTGCTTCACAAAGGTGTTAAATATGAGTGGACAGAAAAATGTCAGGAGAGCTTTCAGGCACTTAAGGACAAGCTGACATCTGCTCCAGTGCTTGCTCATTCGGATACTCGTAAGGACTTCGTCGTTTATTATGACGCTTCGCGTCAGGGAATAGGCCGTGTCTTAATGCAAGAGCGCAGAGTGGTTGCTTATGCATCTCGTCAATTGCGTCCTCATGAAGAGAACTACCCAGTTCATGACCTCGAACTTGCTGCAGTAATTCATGCACTAAAAGAGTGGCGGCATTACCTTGTTGGTAATCGTTGCGAGATCTACACCGATCACCAAAGTCTGAAGTACCTGTTTACTCAGCCAGATCTGAACCTCCGTCAACAGAGATGGATGGAGCGCATAGCAGATTACAATGTGGGTATTTCTTATACACCAGGAAAGGCTAATGTAATGGTTGATGCTTTGAGCCGCAAGTCATACTGCAACCACCTTCAGGTTCACAAGGTTCACCCCCTTCTTCAAAAGGAATTTCGCAAGCTGAACCTCCATATTGTTCCTCAGGGTTATCTCGCTCCCCCTCCTAAAGGGTCCTACAAAATGAACCTCCACGTTGTTTCCCAGGGTTCTCTTAATACCCTGGTTGCTAAACCAGATCTAGTGGACGTCATCAAGTGGATCCAAAAGTGTGACAATGAAGTCGAGAGGATTAAACTCGATCTCGCAGAAGGAAAGCCCTCACCCTTCACTATTGCTGAGGATGGCGCTTTGTACTTCAAAGGCCGCCTAGTGGTACCGAGTAAGGAGAAAAACAATGATATGACTCAGGAGGTCATGAAGGAAGCACATGACACTCCGCTGTCTATTCATCCTGGTAGTACCAAGATGTACCAAGACATTCGTCAAAGATTCTGGTGGTCCAACATGAAGCAAGACATTGCTCGCTATGTTGCTGAATGTGATGTTTGCCGTCGTATCAAAGCAGAACATCAAAAGCCTGCTGGAACTCTGCAACCTATTTCTATTCCTGAATGGAAATGGGATCATGTTGAAATGGACTTCGTTACTGGTTTTCCCAGATCGCAGAAAGGTAATGATGCTATTCTTGTCGTCATTGACCGGCTGTCCAAAGTTGCACATTTTCTGGCTGTCAAGGAAACTATTACTGCTAGTCAGGTGGCAGATCTATATATGTCCAGAGTTGTTTCACTCCACGGTATTCCATTGGTGATTAGTTCAGACCGTGGCAGTTTATTCACTTCAAGATTCTGGGAAAGTTTCCAAGAAGCTATGGGAACTCATTTGTCATTCAGCACCGCTTTTCACCCTCAATCCCAGGGACAAGTTGAAAGAGTCAACCAGATTCTCGAAGACATGCTTCGAGCTTGTGTCATTTCTTTCGGCAAGAAATGGGAGGAATCTCTCCCGTATGCTGAGTTCTCCTACAACAATAGCTATAAAGCTAGTCTGAAGATGGCTCCCTTTGAAGTGTTATATGGACGTAAGTGTTGGACTCCTCTGAATTGGTCAGAAACTGGGGAACGTACACTTATCGGTCCGGATATTATCCAACATGCCGAAGATCAAGTCCGCATTATTCATGCAAATCTGAAGGCTGCTCAGTCTCATCAGAAGAGTTAGTATGACCGTCATCACAAGGATATGGTCTATCAACCTGGCGAAAAGGCTTATCTTCGAGTCACGCCAATGAGAGGTGCACACCATTTTGGGATCAAGGGCAAGCTGGCTCCTCGATATATTGGTCCTTTCACTGTTCTAGAAAGGCGTGGTAAAGTGGCATATCAACTGGAACTACCGCCAAACCTTTCTCAGGTTCACGATGTGTTCCATGTGTCACAACTTCGTCGCTGCTTCAAGGATCCTATCCGAGTAGTGGATCATGATATGCTAGAACTACAACAAGACCTTTCTTACAAGGAGCAACCGGTCCGCATTCTCGATGTAACTGAACATCGGACTCGTCAGAAGGTTACCAAGTTCTTCAAAGTGCAGTGGGCAAATCATTCTGAAGATGAAGCCACTTGGGAACGCGAAGATCATCTTCGTGCAGAATACCCCGGGCTCTTTCCTTCTACTTCTTAATTCTCGGGACGAGAATTCTTTGTAGTAGGGGAGAATTGTGACGCCCTGGATTTGTGCTACAGTAATCTCTGTAATTAAGCTACAGTAACCCCACGCTAATGATGCCACGTCACCACGATTACTGTTGTTAATCTCGCGATGATTCAATCCCGTGCGGATTCGAAATTCAAAACCAAGTCGGACGATAAAAGTTTTCAAATATCAAAACTAAAATGTTCGAAGTGTGTCAAATATTACATAGGTAATTGTGTTTAATAAATCAACATTATTGGGGGTATTTAAATTCACTAAAATAAAATAAAACTAATAGAGAAAACTAAAAAAAGGGAAAAACTAAAAAAAAGAAATGAAACAACCCCCCCCCCCATGGGCCAGTCCAACTGGCCGGCCCACCTACACCCACGGCCCACCCCGGGGCCTCTAACCCCCCCAGCCCCCCCACCGACAGCCACCCCTCGCTCCCACCCCCCACGTTCTCTCTCTCCCCCCACTCCCGTCCCGATCTGGATCGGGATCGGGCCGATCCCGCGCCACCTCGCCGGCGCTCCTCCCCCCCACCGGCGCCACGACGCCGGCGCCCACCCACGTCGCCGTCGCCCGTGACCCCGCCGCCGCCGCTGGAGCTCCTCACCAGCGCCTCCCCGCCTCGTCGCACCTCCCCCGAGCAAACTGCCCCCCTGCCGGCGATGTGAGCCACCGGGCTCCTCCCTCTCCCCCTCTTTCCCCCCTCCGGCCGGATCCGGCCGCCAGCGCTGCCTACCGCGGCCCCGCGCGCCACCGCGCTCCGGCCCCGCATGCCTGCTCGTCCCTCCCTGCGCCCCCTCACCACCATGCGCGCGTTCGGCCGCGGCCGCCCGCTAGCCACCACCGCGGCCCGCGCGCGCCTCGCCGCCGCCGCGCATTTGCTCCGCCCGCATGCGCCGCACATGCAGCCGGGCCGCGTCGCTCATCTCCTGTCCCGCGCCCGCCTCCGGTCGTGCCGCCGATCCACCACCGTGCCGCCCCGCGGCCCCCGCGCCGCCCTCCGTCACGTCGCCGGCGCCGCCGCCCGCACCGGCCGCCGGCTGCTCGCCGGCGAGGCCATGCCTCCCCCTGGACCGTTCGGTTAGTGGGGCTAAACACCCCCACTAACCCCCCTCCCCTGTGTGAATGACAGAGGGGGCCCAACCCCCCTAAAAACGTTTTATAAAAAAAATAAAAAAAATAAAAAATAAATAAATTAATAAAATTGTTAATTAATTAATTAAGGCTTAATTATATAAGTTAATTATTCTGTTAATTAATTAAGTTAAACGGAATGACAGGTGGGTCCCACCCCCTTAATTAATCCTGATTAATATTAATTAAACTCTAATTAAAACTGAGTCAATGACAGGTGGGGCCCACTGGTCAGTTTGACCAGTCAACCCCACTGTTGGCTGCTGATGTGAGCATGACATCATGCTGATGTCATAATTCTAATTTCGAATTAAATTTAATCTGTTTTATTCCAGAATATTAATAAAACTTTAAAAATTAATATAAAATAATCCGTAACTCGGATGAAAATAATTTATACATGAAAGTTGTTCAGAAAAATCCCACGAATCCGAATACGCTATCTGTTCATCTGTCACATGCTCCTAGCATGATGAACATGGGCATTTAGCATTAGGATCATCTGTCCGGTAATAGCCAGAGACCCGGAAAATATCGTCAGATATTCTTCCGATCCGTCTGCGACGTGTAGCCCTGCGTTAGTGCATGCCTAGCTCTGCATATTGTCATGTCATGCAAGTGATGCATCTGTTTGCTTTATATTTATTGTTTCTCCCCCCTTTTCTTACAGGTAGACCCCGAGACTGACGGTGCTGCCGGCTACGACTACGCCATTGACGATCAGCCTTTTGCCGCAGAGCAGCAAGGCAAGCAACCCCCCTTGAGCATTCCGATATTGCCCATACCCTTCCCTCTTATCCTTGCATTAGATTTTGCTACTGGATTAGTTAGCTCCTATTCTGATGCATAGCCTGTTTTTGATAAACTGCTACTATACCTGCAATCATATCAACTGCTTAGTATAGGTTGATCAGTGAATCCCCAGTGACCCCCCTTAGTCCCAGTTGCCCCTGCTTCTTCATCGATGACTCGACGACCCGAAGACTCGAAGACTTGGTCAACCGACCGACGAGCCAGGCCCCTCACATCACCGCACACCCCTTAGTTGTACGACTCTGCAGAGTTACTATCGAGTACCGAGGGTGACACCTCGTGAAGTACTCATGATGCTAACTCTGTAGTGCAGCTAGCCGGTCGTGGTTATCGAGGGTGATTCCTCCTTCACCACTCCCGACGATGACTCTGTCGTGCAACCCCTCAAGTGTGGGACCCTCGAGGGTGATTCCTCTAAGTCCACCTTGACGGTTTCATCGAGCGGGACCCTTTGAGGGTGATTCCTCAGGTTCCATCTTGATGTTTTATACACACAGTTACTATGACCTGGTTACAGAAACATGTTGGTGATGGGTCGGCCCTGAGGGGTACCCACGGTTTGATGATGATGAGGCGTGGACGGGCAGAAGAGGCCCTTGCCACACATCCTCGAGACGAGGCGACGGAACTGCACTTCATGGGTCGCGCTTGCCCCGCATTAATAAAATGCTAATGGGTTGGGTATTTGATCTGAGTTGGTCGTTTGACCTTATACGCACCAAACCTTCACGTGGGAGAAGTTATGGGTACTCAGCGTCGTTGTATCAGCCGAAGCTCTTCGGACGTCAGCAATGGAGCGGCGCGCGCCCGAGTGGCCTGGACGGTACAACTCTTGGACTAGAGTGTGCTAGGACTGACCTCGGCCGCGTACGCATCTTGCAGGAGCGCAAAGGGCAAGTGGGCCCACGACCCCTGTGTGCTTAGGATTTAGACCGGCGGGCTGGCCTCTCTGTTGAGCCTAGGTGGGGCGACGACGTGTTGATATCCCGAGGCCGGGCATGACCCAGGAAAGTGTGTCCGGCCGGAGGTGATCAAGCGTGTTGGAAATGCGGTGCACCCCTGCAGGGAAGAATTCATCTATTCGAATAGCCGTGTCCACGGTAACAGGATGACTTGGAGTTGTACTTTGACCTACTACAACTATAATTGTGACTTTAAATTGAAATGAATGTTGGCTCCGAGATTGCTTCCTCGCAGGGAGTCGAGGAAGAATCTCTGGGCATGGTTACTTAATAAAATTGCTACAATAATATTTCTATATATGAGATACCAGTCTACTCTCTTCTAATGCTGCAAGATGCTGAAGATGCTAGTCTTCGATAGGACTAGGCCTTCCCCCCTATTCTTGCTTTCTGCAGTCAGCCCAGATATAACTCCATTCCTTGATACTGATGCATACTTAGCATAGTTCTGATGTCAGTCTTGCGAGTACTTTGGATGAGTACTCACCGCTGCTTTGCTTCCTCTTTTCCCCTCGATACGATTCTGCGTTCAGACGATGGAGCCCAGGAGATGGAGTACGCCGGAGACGACTACTACACCACCGCTGGAGCCTACTACTACGTGGAGAATGCCGACGCTCAGGAGTAGTTAGGTTGGCTCCTAGGCAGGAGGCCTCGCCTCTTTCGATCCGTTGCTTATGTTTTTGCTAGCCTTCTTAAGGCAAAACTTGTTAACTTATGTCTGTACTCAGATATTATTTGCTTCCGCTGACTCGTGCTTGTCGAGCTTTGTATTCGAGCGCTCGAGGCTCTTGGCTTGTAATATGAAGCTGTATGACTTTAATTTGTGTCTAGTGTTGTGTTGTGATATCGATCAGTGAGTCCCTAATCTTGGTCGTACGCATTGCGTGTTTGATTAGCATACGGTCGAAATTGGGGGCGTCACACTATCATCTACTTGTTACTCCACAATGACTTCCCTTAGGCCCATAGCAAGGTGAAGTGTCATGTAGTCGATGTTCACATGACACCACTAAGAAAAGTAACAACATACATATCATCAAAATATCGAACGAATACCAACTTCGCATGATTACTTATAACAAGACTTCTCCCATGTCCTCAGGAACAATAGTAACTACTCACACCTCATCAACATGTTCAAGATCAGAGGTATAATAATGGAGATTAAGGATCTGAACATAATAACTTTCACCAAGTAAACTAACAAGCATCAACTACAGGATGTAATCAACACTACTAGTAACCCACATGTACCAATCTGAGGTTTTGAGACAAAGATTGAATACAAGAGATGAACTAGGGTTGGAGATGAGATGGTGCTGGTGAAGATGTTGATGAATATTGGTCCTCCCACAAAGGAGGAAGCGTTGGTGATGACGATGGCTTCGATCTCCCCCTCCTGGAGAGAAGTTTCCCCGGCAGGATCAGCCTGCCGGAGTGCAAAAGGGCCTCTGCCCAGGTTTCTGCCTCGAGACGGCGGCACTTCGTCCCGAAAGGTTGCTTATGATTTTTCCTAGGGTAAAACACACCATATAGGAGAAGAGGGGGGTCGGGAGGCCTGCTTGGGCTCCAAAGAGTGGAGATCGTCGCCGTCGTCATCACCAACCCTTCTCCATCAACTATTCCATGATGCTCACCACCGGGCGTGAGTAATTCCTCTGTAGGCTTGATGGTCAGTGATGGGTGTGGATGGAATTGATCATGTAATTGAGTTAAGTTTGATAGGGCTTGATCCCTAGTATCCACTATGTTCTGAGATTGATGTTTCTATGACTTTGCGATGCTTAGCACTTGTCACTAGGGACTGAGTGCCATGATTTCAGAGCTAAACATATTATATTACCTCTGAATATAAAATTGATTTGGATCCTATCTTGCAAGTTGTATGCACCTATAAGTGTCTTGATCCGCATACCCCAAGGTGACAATAATTGAGATTCTTTCCAGTGATTGCCGTAGTTTGAGGAGTTCATGTATTCACCAAGTGTTAATGCTTTGTTCCAGTTCTCTATTAAAAGGAGGCATTAATATCCCTTAGTTTCCAATAGGACCCTGCTTCCACGGGAGGGTAGGACAAAAGATGCCATGCAAGTTCTTATCGCAAGCACGTATGACGACATACAGAATACATGCCTACATTATATTGATGAATTGGAGCTAGTTCTGTGTCGCTCTAGTGTGTAACTGTTACATGATTGATGTCATCCATATCTTTCCATCGCTGCACCATTGCCTACGCTTTACATATACTAAATCTTGCTAAGTTACTACTATTGCTGTTACTGTCACACCTGCTACGCAATCGCTACTATCACTATTGTTACCAAAACTGCTGCTATCACTGTTACCGCTACTACTATTATTTGCCGTGCTACTAAACTTTTGCTGCAGAGAGATATCCCAGGTGCGGTTGAATTGACAACTCAACTGTCAAGGCCAATAAATACTCTTTGGCTCCCCTTGTGTCGAATCAATAAATTAGGGTGAAATACTACCCGTGAAGACTGTCGCGATCCCCTATACTTGTGGGTTATCAAGACCTTTTTCTAGCGCCGTTGCCAGGGAGCATAGCTTTATTTATTGTGTTAGCTTGAGGATATCCAATTGCCACTATGAAGAATCTGAAAGATAATCGAACTAAGATCGTCCCCTCTCGCACGAGAGCAGGTAAGGAACTGCCATCTAGCTCTGCTTTCGATTCACCTTCTGTTTTGAATCAGCTTATTAGACCACCACCTATTGATCGTCCTGATATGTCACGTGAACTTGATGATGCTACCTCTGAAACTAATGGTACTACTGCTACTACTACTACTACTACTCATGATGAAATTGAAACTATGCCACTTGGTGATTTGCTTGATGCTCATATTGCTAGATCTATAGAACTTGAAAATGCTGAAACTGATGAAGACTTTGAATCACCTATTATCCCTCGTTCTCCCAATAGATATGAATTGCCCAATATACCTGAAGGTTATGTTATGGATGGTGAGGTAGCTAGGGACTTTCTTGCTTGTGAAAACAGAGATGATTTGAAGAAACTACTTTGCAAATTGAAAGAAAAATCTATGATGGAGAAAATGAAACATGATGCTAAATTTGCTACTTCTCCCATAATTGTTACTTATAAGGACTGTGAATTTTCAGTAGACCCCGAACTGATTACTATAGTAGAGTCCGATCCTTTCCATGGTTATGAAACTGAAACTGTTGTCGGACATCTAATGAAATTGAATGATACTGTTGCTTTGTTTACCAATGAGGAAAAGATACGCTACTATTATATCCTTAAGCTTTTTTCCTTTCTCGCTAAAAGGCGAGTCTAAAGAATGGTTCTTTCACTTACTCCTGGTTGTATGCGTAGTCCCCAGGATATGCTTCACTACTTTTCTGCGAAATATTTTCCGGCTCATAAAAAACAAGCTGCCTAACAGGAAATATTCAACTTTGTGCAAATTGAAGAAGAGAATCTCCCTCAAGCTTGGGGGAGGCTTCTCCAGTTACATAGAGATTTGCCTGGCCATCCTCTTAAGAAAAATGAAATACTTGATATTTTTTATAATGGACTAACCGATGCTTCTAGGGACTTCCTAGATAGTTGTGCTGGTTGTGTTTTCAGGGAAAGAACTGTTGAGTAAGCTGAAGAATTATTGGATAACCTATTACAAAATGTCGATGATTGGACACTTCCTGAACCACCTCCGGAACCTATTCAGAAGAAGAGAGGTATTATATTCCTTAGTCCTGAAGATATGAGAGAAGCCAAGAAATCTATGAAGGAAAAAGTTATTAAAGTTGAAGATGTCAAGAAATTACCACCTATCGAACAAATACATGGACTTGACACCCCGACACAGGTAGTAGAGGTAAAATCTCTCTGTACCTTTAATGAAAACGATATACCTTATAATAAGACTCCTAGCCAATGCATGGATGAATTTGCTAATTACATTGTTAAGCAAGAACACTTCAATAATTATGTTAAAGATCAATTAAGACGCAATGTCATGATGATAGATCATTTGGGTGACTTGATGTTTAGAATTGCTAATGATGTTAAAGGTCTAGGAAAACAAGCTTCTATGGTTCACACCCAACTAGATCAAGTTGCTAAGTCACAAAATGATTTGCTTCCTGAAATGAATAATAACATGAATGATCATGATGTTAGAGTAATGACTAGAGGAGGAAGAATAACTGATGACCCACAAGTATAGGGGATCAATCGTAGTCCTTTCGATAAGTAAGAGTGTCGAACCCAACGAGGAGCAGAAGGAAATAACAAGCGATTTTCAGCAAGGTAATTTCTGCAAGCACTGAAATTGTAGGTAATAGGTAGTTTGATAGCAAGATAATTGGTAAAAAGCAAGTAACGGTAACAGTAAATAAAGTGCAGGAAGGTAGCCCAATCCTTTTGTGGCAAAGGACGGGCCAGAACAGTCTCTAGTAATAGGCAAAGTGTTCTTGAGGGTACACGGGAATTTCATCTAGTCACTTTTTTCATGTTGGTTTGATTTGTGTTCGCTACTTTGTGAGGGATCACTAGAAGAGTGTCTAGAGGGGGGGTGAATAGACTACTAGCAGGAATTGAAAACCTAACCTTTTCCCAAGTTAATTGGTTGGCAGATTTTAACAGTTATAGCAAGTCTAACAGCCCTACACATGCATGTCAACAAATATGGCAGCGGAAATTAAAGACATTGCACATGAAGTAAAGAGTAGAGATATGGAGATCAAACACAATTGGAGACGCATGGATTTTTCCCGTGGTTCCGATAGGTGGTGCTATCGTACGTCCATGTTTATGGAGTCTTCAACCCACGGAGGGTAACGGTCGCGAGAGTCCACGGAGGGCTCCACCCATAAGGGTCCACGAAGTAGCAACCTTGACTATTCCATAACGGCTTCCGTCCACGAAGGACTAACCTCACTATGGGTAGATCTTCACGAAGTAGGTGATCTCCTTGCCCTTACAAACTTCTTGGTTCAACTCCACAACACGAAGTAGGAGGCTCCCAAGCGACACCTAACCAATCTAGGAGGCACCACCCTCCAAAAGGTAATAGGCTCGGTAATGTCGATGAACTCCTTGCTCTTGTGCTTCAAGATGATAGACTCCTCAACACACAATCACTCTCTCACAGATTTGGCTTGGTGGAAGAGATGGGATTGGTGGAAAGCAACTTGGGGAGGCTAGAAATCAAGATCCATATGGTTGGAGTGGAAGATCTTGACCTCAACACAAGAATAGGTGGTTCTCTCTCAGAAAACTGGATGGGGCAAGTATGGAATAGTTCTGAGTGCTTCTCTCTCGAGTAGGTGGTGGTGGAGGGGTATATATAGGCATCCCCAAAAATCCAACCGTTACACACAAAATGACCAACTCGGTGACACCGATGTGTAGATCTCGGTGGTACCGAAGTGACCAAAAGGTGGCAACTTTTGAATCTCGGTGAGACCGATATAGGAAACTCGGTTGCACCGATAAGGTGACCAACGGTCAGATTCCCAATCTCGGTGACGCCGATCCAACAATCTCGGTGGTACCGATATTGTGAATTTGCATAACAGAAAGTTGGCAACCTAAACTCGGTGGCACCGGTATGGAATCGGTTGCACCGAAGTGGCTAGGGTTTGGCTGAGTCTGTCTGAGGTTGAGAATCGGTGGCACCGGGATGGAAATGTTGGTTGCACTGATTTTGAGTATTTGGCTTTGGACAGACTTTGGTGGGAGAGCTTGTGGGTGTTTTTGGTGACTATCACTTGTGCACGTATGAGCATTTTGTTCACCAACAAAACCTTACCCCCTTTTAATAGTATTGGCTTTCCTATGGACTCAAAGTGATTTCTCACAAATGTAAAATGTAGAGTCCTCTTCCTTGAAGCTTTGCCAACCTATTTCCTTGCATCTCGGGGTATTCCACAATCTCCACAATCCTTTTGCCAACCCTCTCTGTGGACTTTATCTGAAATACACTAGGTAAAAGTATTAGTCCAAGAGACAATGTATGTTGTCATGAATTATCAAAACCACCAAGGGAGCATATTGTGCTTTCAAAATTCCCCTTTTTGGTAATTGATGACAACATACAATCAAAGCTTCAAATAAAGATATGCATGGATATAATGAAGACTTTGAGAGACACATGACTTAGATTTGCTCCCCCTAAATGTGTGCAGTCCTTTAAAGGATAGTTGCTTTGGAATGCATGGGCACACATATGGATGAAGGGATATAATAAGTGATGTATATCTTGGCCATATGCATCAAACATATATGAATGAGATGTATCCTTGTTCAAGACTTCACTCTTGCAAACAATATGTGCAAGAAGCAAGAGATCATCTTGATCAAGGGTATGATGCATATACTTACCTTGAGTTCTTGAGCATTCTAGTAGTAGAAACACACTTGAGAAAACAATGTTAGAAAACACAAGAGTATTCTACCAAACAACAAGGCAATAGAACTCAACAGTACCAAGATATGGAGAACATATAGAAGATAGCATTTCTTAAGATTGATATGTCTCCGAAATTATTTCTTTCTCCGCTTAGATATGACAATAGTAGAACATCCTCTCCCCCTGAATCTCAGCATATAGATATTGGGATTGGATAGGGTGAGAAGGGTAAACTTCCAAATTTGTCTTCTCCCCCTACTTTGATATTCTCCCCTTATTTAAGTGAGTATGAATGTTGATATTGGCTCTCCCCCTTGATCGTATCTCCCCCTTTGCATAAGCATGTATCTCCCCTTTAGCATGAAGCTTTGTTCTTCTCCCCCTTTGGCATTAATTTCCAAAAAGGTCAAAAACAGGGATAGATACAGGGATCATTGACTGAGAAGGGATCCTTGAGAACAAGGGTCACTGAATGTAGGGTTCATAGAAATGAAAACTGAGGGAATCATGGAAAATAGTTTCTCTCCCTTTGGGATGTTGTAAGATTTTGTTATTCTCCCCCGATTTTTTTTAAACGGGATCATCGAATTAACAGAAGTATTGCTTGTAGGATTGCAAAAGAAACATAGATTTGCAAAAAAAAACACAAATAAGAAAAAGAAGAAAAATAATCGGTGACTCTGAGACAGATCAATTGGTGGTACGGAAGTTTTGTAGTGCAGTTTATCTGCAATTTCGGTAGAACCGAGAAATATGTATCGGCGGCTCCGAGGCTAAAACAGCAACATAAATAAGGGACCAAGTTTCTGTTTTCAAGGCGTCAACAAAGAACTTTTTCAAAGGGAATGCAAAAGTTTTTACAGAAAAATATCAACTAGAGAAGATTTGAGTGGTTTCAAGAAATCTTTGCAAAATAGAGAATGAACCAAACAAGATACTTAACTAGATGATGGGCGGTGACTAGGTCACCTATATTAGAGTATATTGACTTAGGAGCCAAGTAAGAATACTTGATCATAGGTCATACTCTATGTTAAGCTCAAAATGGGGTTACCATTTTTCGATTAAGCATTTTAATGTCTTCATATCACTTGAGTTGCTTTTAGCTCATGACTTGGAGCGAAGCCTTTTCAAGGATATGAGTACATACCTTTGAGTGATGTTGATGACGTTGCTCGTAGGTGAACTTGTTGAGGATGCTCGAGGTTGATGAAGATCATCTTGAGTTGGGAGCAATCCTTCTCGTTTTAGTACACTTGTCACCTACAAAGGTTAGTCATGCAAGGAAGGGCAATAGATATATCCATTTGACATGATACCAAATTAAGAATTATAAATGTATGTCAAGGATATGATTGAGGTGTCTTCTTCCTTCCATCATCAAGAGGGGTTGTGGATACTTGATAATGACAAGATTGCTTAAGAGTTGAATTGATGGCAATCTTGTGGAATGAGAGTCTCCCAAGTACCTACAAAAGGGTTAGATGCAATACAAGGGAGCATAGAATTCCATGGCATAAGATAACATGTTAGAAATATCATGGAAGTATCAAGAAAGCTCATGCCCTTGCATGCAACCGAGTGAGACTAGCTCAGGTTTGAAGCATCAATGATGTTCAACTCACTCCTCAAATAACAAAATGTTTTCTCATCAAGTGGCTTGGTAAAGATATCGGCCAATTGCTTGTTGGTGCGAACATGCTTAAGATTAATATCTCCTTTGGCAACATGATCACGAATGAAATGATGTCGAACTTGAATATGTTTTGTTCGAGAATGTTGCACAGGATTATGACCAATTTTAATAGCACTTTCATTGTCACAAAGTAATGGAACATTTTTAACATGGATTCCATAATCCTTAAGCGTTTGTGTCATCCATAGTAATTGTGCACAACAAGATCCAGCAGCGATATACTCAGCTTCGGCAGTGGATAAAGATACCGAGTTTTGTTTCTTGCAGGACCAAGACACAAGAGATCTACCCAAAAATTGACAAGTACCCGAGGTGGATTTTCTATCAACCTTGTCACCGGCATAATCCGAATCGGAATAGCCAACAAGGTTAAAGGAAGATCCTTTGGTATACCAAATGCCAAAGTTTGGTGTTTGTATCAAATATCTCACAATACGTTTCACGGCCAAAAGATGACACTCTTTAGGTGCAGCTTGATATCTAGCACACATGCAAACACTAAGCATAATATCGGGACGAGAGGCACATAGATATAGCAATGAACCAATCATAGATCGATAAACCTTTTGATCAACCGGTTCATCCTCCTTGGTAAGATCAACATGTCCGCTAGTAGGCATGGGGGTTTTCATACCTTTGCACTCTTGCATGTTGAACTTCTTGATCAAGTCCTTGGTATACTTAGTTTGAGAGATGAAAGTTCCTTCTTTCATTTGCTTGATTTGCAAACCAAGAAAGAATTTTAGCTCACACATCATAGACATCTCATACTTCTCGGACATCAACCTTCCAAATCTTTCACTAAATTGTGGGTTAGTAGATCCAAAGATAATATCATCCACATAGATTTGGCATACAAATAATTCACCATTAACTCTCTTAGTGAACAAGGTTGCATCAATTTTACCAATTTCAAAACCTTTTTCAATGAGAAACTTCGTTAAGCATTTGTACCAAGCACGAGGGGCTTGCTTAAGACCATAGAGGGCTTTACGAAGCTTGTAAACATGATTAGGTTTCTTAGGATTCACAAAGCCAGGTGGTTGCTTAACATAGACTTCTTCTTCAATCTCACCATTCAAAAAGGCACTTTTAATGTCCATTTGATAAAGCGTGATATCATGGTGATTAGCATAGGCAAGAAGAATGCGAATAGCTTCAAGTCTAGCAACGGGGGCGTAGGTCTCACCGTAGTCCATACCTTCGACTTGCGTATATCCTTGGGCTACGAGACGAGCCTTGTTGCGCACGACTTGACCGTCTTCGTCTTGCTTGTTCCGAAACACCCATTTGGTTCCGATGATGTTTTGCTCATCCTTGGGCTTCTCCACGAGTGTCCACACTTCGTTCCTCTCGAAGTTGTGAAGCTCTTCATGCATCGCGTTCACCCAATCCGCGTCTTCAAGAGCTTGTTCTACCTTCAAGGGCTCAATGCTAGAGATGAAAGAATAATGCTCACAAAAGTTAGCTAGACGAGTTTTAGAGTGAGTGATTCTCCCGTTTTGGATGTCACCAAAGATTTGGTTTAGGGGATGGTTCTTGGTCACTTGTGCTCGAATTCGGGGTAGCTTGGGTTTGTTAGATGGTGGAGCTTCTTTTTCTTCATCATCATCTCCTTCATCTTCGTTGTTGTTGATGGTGTCGTTCCCTTGAGGTGGTGGTGAAGGTGGTTGTGGTGGATCTTCATGATGCACTTCCTCCTCTTCATCATCTTGTCGTGTACCGTTTGTGGATGCCTCCATGTCATGTTGTGGTTCACCTTGACGTGAAGTAGGGGCTTCCACTTGTGTTGATGAAGTACTTTCCTTCACCTCCATGGGACGAATCTTGCCGATGGGCAAATCTTGGATAGCTTCCGAAGGGTCCTTATCACCTAGATCATTTGGCAATTGTTCGACTTGCGAACCATTAGATTCATCAAACTTCACATCTACCGTCTCTTCAACTTTTCGAGTGAAGTTGTTGTAGACACGGTAAGTGTGAGAGTTTGATCCGTAACCAAGTAGGAATCCTTCATGAGATTTAGGAGCAAATTTAGTACGACGATGCTTATCAAGAATGTAGCACTTTGAGCCGAATACCCGAAAGTATCCAACTTGGGGTTTGTTACCGGTGAGTAGCTCGTATGCCATTTTACCGAGAAGCTTGTGCAAGTAAAGTCGGTTTGTGGCATGACATGCTGTTTCCACGGCTTCTGCCCAAAAGTGTCTTGGCGTCTTGTATTCGTCAAGCATCGTTCTTGCCATCTCAATGAGCGTCCGGTTCTTCCTCTCAGCAACTCCATTTTGTTGAGGTGTGTACATAGCTGAGAACTCATGTGAGACACCTTCTTCGTCAAGGAAGGTATCCACATGGGTGTTCTTGAACTCCGATCCGTTATCGCTCCGAACCTTCTTGATCTTCACTTCAAACTGATTTTGCGTTTTGCGAGCGAAGTTCTTGAAGATCTTTTGAACCTGCGACTTATCATCAAGAAAGAATACCCACGTAAATCTGGAAAAATCATCAACTATAACTAGACCATAGGAATTTCCACCGAGACTCTTGTAAGCGTTGGGACCAAAAAGATCCATGTGAAGTAACTCGAGTGGTCTCCTAGTAGTCATGATATTCTTAACGGGATGACTTCCACCTACTTGCTTTCCAGCTTGACAAGCACTACAAAGTCTATCTTTGTCAAAGATAACATCTTTAACACCAAGCATATGATCACCTTTGATAAGCTTGTCTAAATTACGCATGCCAACATGTCCTAGTCTTCTATGCCAAAGCCAACCTTTAGAGGATTTAGCAATTAAACAAGTGCGAGGTTTGGATCTCTTAGTGAAGTCAACAATGTATAGATCGCCTCTACGGAAACCGGTAAAGACCATTTTATGATTATCTTGACGAAACACTTGGCAATCTACTTTCGTGAATAGCACATTAAAACCAAAGTCAGCAAGTCTAGATACGGAAAAAAGATTGTAGCCAAGAGATTCAACAAGCATAACATTTTGGTCACCTTACCAAGACCAAGTACCTTACCCTTGGAGTTGTCTCCAAACGTTACGTACCTTCGTGGTCCATGGTTTGGTGTGATCTCTTCAAACATCTCTCTATGTCCGGTCATATGATCGGTACATCCGCTATCGAGAATCCACTCTTTTCCTCCGGACATGTAATCCTTGAAGTTTGCCATGAGACTTAGATTCTTCATGATCTTCTCATACTCGATGTCGAACAGCTCATCTTCATCATAGTAGCCATGTTCCACATTGTCATCATCAAGTGGGAAATCCTCGTCATAAACAACAAGAGATTCGTTAGGATGGTGATCATGACAATGTTCAAGTTTATGAATGCGAAGGACTTCTATAATGATATTGTTGATAGTTGTGACATCTCCTTTAGCACGCATGAGGTCTCTAAGCTCAAATAGACAATCATCAAATTTAGGATCACTAGGCGTCATTTTGTGGAAGGCAATAGTTTTATGTAGAATTTCATCAAGATTACTCTATGAATAACTTGGATATCGTTTCTCCAAGTCATTCCACAAAGTGTAAGCACATACAAAATTCTTCATTTGATTGAGCACATTTCTAGGCAAAGCTCTAACAATGAGATTGACAGTTCTAAGATTACATAGCATATCAACTTCCTCTTCGTGTGTGGGATGCAAGGGATCAATGGGAGGCACATAGGGGCTCTTAACAAATTTGCTCAATTTAAATTCATTAAACAGCTCAAGCATCAAAGTTTTCCATTGACTATAGTACTCTCCATCAAGAATAGGCACTCTACAACTCAAACTCCCTATACTAGACACATCCATCTTCCTCCTCGGTGATTAGACCGAAGCAATGGAGACCAAAGCTCTGATACCAATTGAGGGATCACTAGAAGAGTGTCTAGAGGGGGGTGGGGTGAATAGACTACTAGCAGGAATTTAAAACCTAACCTTTTCCCAAGTTAATTGGTTGGCAGATTTTAACAGTTATAGCAAGTCTAACAGCCCTACACATGCATGTCGACAAATATGGCAGCGGAAAGTAAAGACATTGCACATGAAGTAAAGAGTAGAGATATGGAGATCAAACACAATTGGAGACGCAGGGATTTTTCCCGTGGTTCCGATAGGTGGTGCTATCGTACGTCCACGTTTATGGAGTCTTCAACCCACGGAGGGTAACGGTCGCGAGAGTCCACGGAGGGCTCCACCCATAAGGGTCCACGAAGTAGCAACCTTGACTATTCCATAACGGCTTCCGTCCACGAAGGACTAGCCTCACTATGGGTAGATCTTCACGAAGTAGGCGATCTCCTTGCCCTTACAAACTTCTTGGTCCAACTCCACAACACGAAGTAGGAGGCTCCCAAGCGACACCTAACCAATCTAGGAGGCACCACCCTCCAAAAGGTAATAGGCTCGGTAATGTCGATGAACTCCTTGCTCTTGTGCTTCAAGATGTTAGACTCCTCAACACACAATCACTCTCTCACAGATTTGGCTTGGTGGAAGAGATGGGATTGGTGGAAAGCAACTTGGGGAGGCTAGAAATCAAGATCCATATGGTTGGAGTGGAAGATGTTGACCTCAACACAAGAATAGGTGGTTCTCTCTCAGAAAACTGGATGGGGCAAGTATGGAATAGTTCTGAGTGCTTCTCTCTCGAGTAGGTGGTGGTGGAGGGGTATATATAGGCATCCCCAAAAATCCAACCGTTACACACAAAATGACCAACTCGATGACACCGATGTGTAGATCTCGGTGGTACCGAAGTGACCAAAAGGTGGCAACTTTTGAATCTTGGTGAGACCGATATAGGAAACTCGGTTGCAACGATAAGGTGACCAACGGTCAGATTCCCAATCTCGGTGACGCCGATCCAACAATCTTGGTGGTACCGATATTGTGAATTTGCGTAACAGAAAGTTGGCAACCTAAACTCGGTGGCACCGGTATGGAATCGGTTGCACCGAAGTGGCTAGGGTTTGGCTGAGTCTGTCTGAGGTTGAGAATCGGTGGCACCGGGATGGAAATGTTGGTTGCACCGATTTTGAGTATTTGGCTTTGGACAGACTTTGGTGGGAGAGCTTGTGGGTGTTTTTGGTGACTATCACTTGTGCACGTATGAGCATTTTGTTCACCAACAAAACCTTACCCCCTTTTAATAGTATTGGCTTTCCTATGGACTCTAAGTGATTTCTCACAAATGTAAAATGTAGAGTCCACTTCCTTGAAGCTTTGCCAACCTATTTCCTTGCATCTTGGGGTATTCCACAATCTCCACAATCCTTTTGCCAACCCTCTCTGTGGACTTTATCTGAAATACACTAGGTAAAAGTATTAGTCCAAGAGACAATGTATGTTGTCATGAATTATCTAAACCACCAAGGGAGCATATTGTGCTTTCACTTTGATAATTTGATATGTGGGTGGACCGGTGCTTGGGTGCTGTTCTTACTTGAACAACCTCCCACATATGATTAACCCCCTCGCAAGCATCCACAACTACGAGAAAAGTATTAAGATAAAATCTAACCATAGCATTAAACGTTTGGATCCAAATCAGCCCCTTACGAAGTAGCGCATAAACTAGGGTTTAAGCTTCTGTCACTCTAGCAACCCATCATCTAATAACTACTCCACAATGCATTCCACTAGGCCCAAGGATGGTGAAGTGTCATGTAATCGACGTTCACATGACACCACTAAGGGAATCACAACATACATATCATCAAAATATCGAACACATACCAAATTCACATGATTACTTGCAACATGACTTCTCCCGTGACCTCAAGAACAAAAATAACTACTCACAAATAATATTCATGCTCAAGACCAGAGGGGTATTAAATAGCATAATGGATCTGAACATATAATCTTCCACCAAATAAACCATATAGTAATCAACTACACGATGTAATCAACACTACTAGTCACCCACAGGTACCAATCTGAGGTTCCGGTACAAAGATTGAACAGAAGAGATGAACTAGGGTTTGAGAGGAGATGGTGCTGTTGAAGATGTTGATTAAGATTGGCCTCCCAAAGATGAGAGGGGTTTTGGTGATGACGATGGCTTCGATTTCCCTCTCCGGGAGGGAAGATCCCCCGGCGGAATCGCTCCGTCGGAGGGCAAAAGTGCTCCTGCCCAAGTTCCACCTCGAGACGTCGGCGTTTCGTCCCGAAAGTCCTCTCCTTATTTTTTCTAGGACAAAAGACCTTATATACCAGAAGATGGGCACCGGAGGTGAGCCGTGCTGAGCACAACTCACCAGGGCGCGCTTGGGGGGCCTGGCGCGCCCTGGTGTCTTGTGCTCACCAGGGTGGCCCCCTCCGGTAGTTATTTTCTCCAGTATTTATTATATAATACAAAATAATTCTTCGTAAAGTTTCAGCTTATTTGGAGATGTGCAGAATAGGTATCTCTGATGTGCTTTTTCAAGTCCAGAATTCCAGCTGCCGGTATTCTCCCTCTTTGTGTAAACCTTGCATATTATGAGAGAAAAGGCATTAGAATCACTCCCTAAAGCATTATTATTCAACAAAACATTATAAATAACAATAGGAAATCATGATGCAAAATGGACGTATCAATGACTCAGGAACCTCTTTATCCTGAAGGTCACCCTAAGAGAATTGAACAAGATTCTCAGAGAATTAATGATGATGCACCTAGTCCATCTAAAAAGAAGAAGAAAAAGAATAGGACTATGCATGCTTCTAGTGAACCTATTATAGAAAAATCTTCTGAGAATCATAAAGATGTTTCTATTTCTGATGCTAAGACACAATCTGGTAGTGAACATTCACCTAGTGATAATGATGATGATAATGATAATGGTGATGTTCATGTAGAAGCCCCACCTGACAACAATAAAACATCTAATAATGATGTGGAAATGGAACCTGCTGAAAATCTTGATAACCCACCTCCTAAAAATAAACGCTATGAGAAAAGAGACTTTGTTGCTAAAAACATGGAAAAGAAAGAGAGCCATGGGTTCAGAAACCCATGCCATTTCCTTGCAAGCCTTCTAAAAGGAAGGACGAGGAAGGATTTGAACGCTTTGATGAAATGATTAGGCCTGTCATTTTGCAAACTCATTTGACTGATATATTGAAAATGCCTCCATATGCTAAGTATATGAAGGATATTATTACCAACAAAAGGAAAATACGTGAAACTCTACTATGCTTGTTAATTATTGTTTTGATGGTGGAGTTCCTAAGAAGTTGGGAGATCCAGGTATACCCACTATACCTTGCTCCATTAAACGAAGTTATGTTAAAACTGCATTATGTGATCTAGGAGCCGGTGTTAGTGTTATGTCTTTCTATTTATATAAAAGACTTGATCTAAACAAGCTTACACCCACTGAAATATCTTTGAAAATGGCTGATAAATCCACCGTTGTACCTATTGGAATTTGTGAGGACGTTCCTGTTGTTGTTGCAAATGTTACTATCTTGACAGACTTTGTTATTCTTGAGATGCCCGAGGACGAGAACATGTAGATTATCCTTGGTAGACCCTTTTTAAACACTGCAGGGGCTATTATTGACTGCAACAAAAGCAAAGTTACTTTTCACGTCAATGGCAAGCAACATACCATGCACTTTCCAAAGAAGCAAACTCTAGTTAACAATATTAATGTCATTGAGCCAAGTGCCATGGTTATCATTGGAGAGTTTAAAATTCCACTACCTACTACCAAGAAGAAATATTATACTCTTATTATTGGGGAGATGCGAATCTCCATTGAGGTAACTTAGTGTTATACAAAAATTCTTTGGTTTCATGTCAATTAGAAACGGTTATTAATAAGACTTGATCAACCTTATTAATGGATCATTTTTGAAAGACATGTGATTGATGAATTTAGTATGCACAACTCTCTGTAATATTTGTTTGCTCTCTGTTTGAGAACCAGATGACCAAAACATGGTCTTTCAAAGAGTTTCCCTAACCCCCGGTTAAGAGTTCAGGTTAGAGTTACCACTAAGATCAACCAAGCCAGAGCCCATAATGACTTGCAGTTGCATAGGTAAGCTTCCGGTCGTGAAGTATCCATCCGTCTCTTTGATTCTGGGTGGAGTTGGTTGCTGGTATCTCTCCAACAGGGTTAGGTTCACTCCTGTGAGGTATTCCAGGGGCGCCTATCAATGGTTCACAAACACTGGGAATTCCAGCGGCCTATCAAGGTGCACACCCACTGGTTACTCCAGAGAGCCTATTTCCAAATGCACCCAGTAGGTGTATTAAAGTTTGTTTTGAATCATGAAGTCTTCATCTCCTCGAAGTAGCCTTGATCACATCAAGTGGTATTCATCATCTTGAATTGGTCATCATCCAAGACACTCACAACTCCCATGTAACACTCAACCAAAACCCCGTCTACTTAAGCGTAGCATCAAATAAAAAGTCCGTCCCGGGGCCAGGTTATCAAGGAATTTGTGGGGTTGTCCTACCTCATGATATTACTCAACAAGTTTAATACTCCTACTACATGCATGGTGGAAATTATCACCTAATGCAAATAAAACCTGGGTAAAACATGATCAAATGACTTGCCTTGATGACGGTCTTGAAATTCTAAAGCTTCGTAATAACAAGCTTCGCACTCCGGATAATCTAACGAAACAAACAATTCACACAATAAGCGAACATATTCACAAAAATAAATAACATCCAGTAAAACTAATATAAAACAATCAAGGAAAACAATAATGAAATCAAAGGAAACAAAATAAAATTCCAACGAAAACTTTAAAGAAAACTAGAGAGAAACCAATTTACACAAATTCTATCATAGCAACATTAAATTATTCTAAACACTCAATAACAGAAAAGAACTAATTAAACAACAATTTAACAACAATCAATTTAACAAACAATTAACTAGAAAAAAGGAAATACTTTAATAGCTAAGTTACTATCTAGTTATCACCAAAACAACTATAATAACAATAAAAACATTGAAACCATACTAAATTATTATAAAACTAATCTATTTCTAATTAACAGAAACAATAATAAAATAACTTGAAGTGGCAAAAAAAAGAAATACTTTTGTGACAATAAAACTATTCTATTTACTCTAGTTAAATAACTAAATAACCATAGAACAAAACATTAGCTAAAATAATACTAATTAATTATAAAAATTTATCTACTGTAGTCTAACAGAAGCATATAACTACATGTAAAAATCTACAAAAATAACTAACTAAAAATAATTAAAAACAATAATTAAATGACTAAAACAACTATATACACAAAACAGTACTGTTTTAGCTAAAAACTTAATTTAAATAAATCTAAAAATAAATAACTCAATTCTACTGGACAGGCCAATCAACAACAAAACAGTGGCAAAAAGAATCAATCAAAAATATATCATAAATCTCAAGATATGGCCAAATTAGTGATTTGAACAAAATTAAGCAAATTCAAAATTACAATTCTCAAATTTGGAATCCAACTGCACCATCGGAAACTACATAAAATTTTGAAACTATAGCAAAAAGAATCACTCAGTTTGGAGTTGTATACTAATTGATATGAATTTTCTAAGATTGCACTTTTTCTGAAAAAAGAATTACGGTATTTTTTTGGATCTCACTGGAGTAGTTGCCGGAGTTGGGGAAGACGAGCTCGGATCTGATGATGTGGTAACTCCCGGAGGAAGGTGAGCACGGGAAGGTGAAGAGGTCGTCTCAGCAACCTCGGGAGAGGCCGTGGTAGGGCCAACCGTGCCTCACACGGCGGTGGAGAAGCCGCCGGAGTTGACGAACTCCGACGAGCAATTCCTCGAGGAATAGAACGATTAGCAAGAGGGTTTTGGGTCTGGAGATTAAGTGGGTCGAGGTGCTTCTCGGGGTCCCTTTTATAGGAGGAGGAGAGGTCGGTTCATGGAGATCTGAGGCGAGATTTGTGGAAGCCATTAATGGTGTAGGTGGAGGTGTTTCCGGATATTCAACACATTAAATCGAGATTTAATTCCCTGAATGGATTCTCCATAATATTCTCCACAATTTTCGTGTAGTCACCGAAGTGAATCGAGGAAAGAATCGATGTGAGGAGGGAAGGAAGAACATCCATGATGTTCTGTACGTGTACGTGTACATGGTGTCTTGAGGATGAAGAATATGCTGGTGGGCTGCGCTGGCGCTTAGTGGGCTGCGGTGCTAATGGGCTTCGTCCTATTTTTGTTTTTAACAAAAGTAAAACACAGAGATAAAATAGTTTTGGAACATAAATAAATATGCAATATAGGCATGTTATATATAAAAAAATTCAGTAGAAAATTTCCTAAATTATGAACATCTTTTCACGAATTGTTGAAATAATATTAAAAAAATTATTTTTTTAAAATAATAAAAAAATGGTTTTGATTCCAATATGAAATATTTTCCAATTTTTTTTCTGAGTAATATAAATTTAAATGTAATTCAAATTTACCCCTGATAATGGAGGTTCATGTTGCTCCACTCGTTATTTTTTTGAATATTGATCAGGGCATTTGAATTCATCCGAATTTAAAATTGAAATGGATCAATTTTGCAAATGGAAATACTCCAGATGAAAAAAAATACTTTCAAATCCTATTTCAAATTATTTATTTGAAGAAGTCATGTCATCTTCTCTCTATGATTTTAATTTGAATTGGATTTGGATTCAAAAGCAAAGAAAAAGTTTTGGGAAAGTCATTTTATTCCCTCTCTTATATTTTTCAAAAGTTTTCAAATTCACTCAATTTCACACAATCATTCACACAATCAATCAATATAGTTAATTTAATATAACATTCCAAAACTTAGAGTTTTGGGATGTTACACCGCCCACAACCCACCAGGGCGCGCCAGGGGCCCCGGGCGCGCCCTGATGGGTTGTGGCCTCCTCGGGAGTCCCCTCCACCGCCTGTGATGCCTATAAATTCCCAAATATTTCAGAAACCCTAAGGGAGTCGACGAAAAACACATCCAGCCGCCGCAAGTTCCAGAACCGCTAGATCCAATCTAACACCATCACGGAGGGGTTCATCATCCTCATTGGTGCCTCTCCGATGATGTGTGAGTAGTCCACCATAGACCTACGGGTCCGTAGGCAGTAGCTAGATGGCTTCCTCTCTCTCTCTCTCTCTCTCTCTCTCTCTCTCTCTCTCTTTTGATTCTCAATACAATGGTCTCTTGGAGATCTATTTGATGTAAACTTTTGCGGTGTGTTTGTTGGGATCCGATGAATTTTTAGTTCATGATCAGTTTCTATCCATGAATATTATTTGAGTCTTCTTTGATCTCTTATATGCATGATTACTTATAGCCTCATATTTCTTCTTCGAAACTTTGATTTAGTTAGGCCAACTAGATCAGTTTTTCTTGCCATGGGAAGAGGTGCTTTGTGATGGGTTCGATCTTTCGGTGTCCTCTCCCAGTGACAGAAGGGGCAGCGAGGTGATGACCCACAAGTATAGGGGATCAATCATAGTCCTTTCGATAAGTAAGAGTCGAACCCAACGAGGAGCAGAAGGACATGACAAGCGGTTTTCAGCAAGGTAATTTCTGCAAGCACTGAAATTGTAGGTAACAGATAGTTTGATAGCAAGGTAATTGGTAACGAGCAAGTAACGGTAACGGTAAATAAGGTGCAGCAAGGTAGCCCAATCCTTTTGAGGCAAAGGACAGGCTAGAACAATCTCTAGTAATAGGCAAAGTGTTCTTGAGGGTACACGGGAATTTCATCTAGTCACTTTTATCATGTTGGTTTGATTCGTGTTCGCTACTTTGATAATTTGATATGTGGGTAGACCGGTGCTTGGGTGCTGTTCTTACTTGCACAACCTCCCACTTATGATTAACCCCCTCGCAAGCATCCGCAACTACGAGAAAAGTATTAAGATAAAATCTAAACATAGCATTAAACGTTTGGATCCAAACCAGCCCCTTACGAAGTAGCGCATAAACTAGGGTTTAAGCTTCTGTCACTCTAGCAACCCATCATCTAATAACTACTCCACAATGCTTTCCCTTAGGCCCATGAATGGTGAAGTGTCATGTAGTCGACGTTCACATGACACCACTAAGGGAATCACAACATACATATCATCAAAATATCAAACACATATCAAATTCACATGATTACTTGCAACATGACTTCTCCCGTGACCTCAAGAACAAAGATAACTACTCACAAATAATAATAATGCTCAAGATATGACGATAGCTTTGATTTCCCCCTCCGGGAGGGAAGTTCCCCCGGCAGAATCGCTCTGCCGGAGGGCAATAGTGCTCCTGCCCAAGTTCCGCCTCGAGGCGGCGGCGCTTCGTCCCGAAAGTCCTCCTCTAATTTTTTCTAGGTTAAATGTGACTATATACCAGAAGATGGGCACCGGAGGTGGGACGAGGAGGCCACAACCCATCAGGGCGCGCCCACGGGGGTCTGGCATGCCCTGGTGGGTTGTGCCCACCAGGCTGGCCCCCTCCAGTAGTTCTCTGCTCCAGTATTTTTTATTTATTCCAAAAATAATCTCCATGAAATTTAAGCTTCATTGGAGTTGTGCAGAATAGGTATCTCTGATGTGCTTTTCTTGGGTCCAGAATTCCAGCTGCCGGTATTCTCCCTCTTTGTGTAAACCTTGCATATTATGAGAGAAAATGACATTAGAATCACTCCCCAAAGCATTATTATTCAACAAAACATAAGAAATAACAGTAGGAAATCATGATGCAAAATGGACGTATCAACTCCCCCAAGCTTAGACCTCGCTTGTCCTCAAGCGAAAACCAATATTGAAAAGCATGTCCACATGATTTGAGAGGGAGGTGTCGATAAAAACACAATACAGACATAGTAGCATCATGCTTATTATCATAACAGCAAGAAACTCTATCATAAAACTTATTCAATACACTTTTATCATATAGCTTCTCATGAACAAGTAACAATTCATCACAACATAGAAGTATGAAGCATAAACCTTATTGAAAACCAACAAACTATGTTCTCAGTCAACTTTGCAACTACAATTCATCATATTTTCAGGAAGGGTCTCATGTCGGAGCCTTTTGGTAAGTCCACATACTCAACCATCATTTAGTCTTCTATGATTGCTAACACTCACGGCATACCCATGAACAAAAAGTTTCAACCGGACACATAGGAAGATAGAGGCTTATAGTTTCGCCTCCCAACGTATTCACCTCAAGGGTGATGTCAACAATAATAACTCATGCCCACCCATATCCAACTGGATATATGTGCCTAGATCTTTCCTCACCACATGATGCTTGCAAAAGAAAAAAGTAAAAATGAATAGGGAAGAATACTTTGACTCTTTGCATAAAAGTAAATACATAAAAGTAAAAGATAGTCCCTTCGCAGAGGGAAGCAGAGGTTGTCATGCGCTTTTTGGTTTGTATGCCCAATCCCTTATTGTAAAAGAACGTCACGCTATATTGCCCCCTATGATAGCAGCCTTTATTATGCAGTTTGTCGCTTTTATTACTTTGCCATCATAAGTTCGTATAGCGCTCAATTTTCTCTTACACTAATTGATCAAAACACTTTTAGAAGCAATTTTTATTGCCTTATTGCACCGATGACAACTTACTTGAAGGATCTTACTCGATCCATAGGTAGGTATGGTGGACTCTCAAAGAATGAGTTTGGTTTTGGGTTTTTGGATGCACAATTAGTATCTCTACTTAGTGCGGAATTTTTGGCTAGCAAAGATATTGGGCAAGCACCACATGTTGAAGGATCTATGACAATATAACTTCTATGTAGATATGAACAAACATAAATCATTATGTTGTCTTCCTTGTCCAACGTCAACAATTTTGACATATAATATTTAATGGGGGCTCACAATCATAAAAGATGTCCAAGATAGTGTATTTGCATGTGAATCTTCTCTTCCCTTATTAATTCTTTCATGAATTGCATCATTGACCAATGCTATGTTTGTCAATCTCCAATAAATTTTACTACTTATACTTTTCCTTATGTGATGTCATTACTCACCATAAGATTAGCATATGATTCTTTTCATTTATTTTTCTTCCCTTTTATTTTGATTGCAACAAGAAAGTAAAGAGGCAAAAACTCAAACTAAACTTTATTATATAGCTCTCACTCGATTACATAGATAGATAGGCCATGAAACTAACACACGCAAATAGATCATACTAAACTTTTATTCAACTAAAGCAAAGGGAAACTAAAGATTGAACTAAAATAGGTAAAGGTGAATAAAAGTGATGGTGATACGATACCGGGGCACCTCCCCCAAGCTTGGCTCAAGCCAAGGGGAGTGCCAATACCCGTGTGCTCAAGTCTCCTTTGGTGGTGGTGATGAAGAAGGTGGTGGTGAAGATGTTTCACACTTCAACTTCAAAAGGTGCTCCAATTTGCGGATGACTCTCCGAAGGTTATTGATATGCTCCCCTAGCA
Organism: Elymus sibiricus; assembly: GCA_039707655.1. Taxonomy (NCBI): domain Eukaryota; kingdom Viridiplantae; phylum Streptophyta; class Magnoliopsida; order Poales; family Poaceae; genus Elymus; species Elymus sibiricus. The sequence goes on from CM077669.1 coordinate 134,495,897, forward strand.
AAATATTTTCATGGATGAGAAATTTATTCTGAACACAGACCGCTTCGAAAGCTCTAAAAGCTTCGATTTCAATAGCGGTGAGATGACTATAATAAGGTTGAAGGATATCTTCTTCTTCTCCCTCCTTTGCTGGCATGGATTCTCTCCTTCAGGGGGCTGATCCACTATAGCCTCCTTGGCCTTCTCTTCCTTGTCGGCTTCTTCCGGCTCCTCCCTCTTCAGCTCTATCTTCATCAGCCAGGCATCTTCTTCCACGTTATTAGAAGAAGGAGAAGACATGATGCCAGACTTGATAGATCTGACAGGAGAAACAACATGAAACAAGAACAGAGGATTTTTCTGCGATGCGGTTGTCAAAATAGTTGGGGGTATATATAGAGAATTTTTATTCTTGGAAAACAAGCATATGGAAAGAAAACGGAGTTGGGAAGGTATCCGAAGTGGGCACAACCCACCAGGGCGCGCCCAGGGGTGCCTGACGCGCCCTGGTGTATCGTGCTCACCTCGATCACCTTCCGGTTTATTTCTTTATTCCCAAAATTTCCTAATATTCCAAAACTGACAAAAAATATTTTTTCGGATTTTTCGGATTCCGTTTACTTGCCGTATCACGTACCTCCTATTTTTCAGAATTCTCGAGTGTTCCGAAAGGTTTCTTTTATGTGTTCCTCCGGTGTCATGGTTTGGATAACATTGCTTTCAACGTTAATAGGCGTACCTGAGATATAGTGCTTAATTCTTTGTCCATTGACCACCTTCGGGTTAGTATCTTCGGCGTTATTAATCTTGATAGCTCCAGAACGATAAACCTCTTCGATAATATAAGGTCCTTCCCATTTGGAGAGAAGCTTACCTGCAAAAAATCTTAAACGAGAGTTGAACAAAAGAACATAGTCTCCTATTTTAAATTCCTGCTTTTGGATTCTTTTGTCAAGCCATCTTTTTACTTTTTCTTTAAATAACTTGGCATTTTCATAGGCTTGGGTTCTCCATTCATCTAATGAGCTAATATCAAATAGCCTCTTCTCACCGGCAAGTTTGAAATCATAGTTGAGTTCTTTAATTGCCCAAAATGCTTTGTGTTCTAATTCTAGAGGCAAATGACAAGCTTTACCATATACCATTTTGTATGGAGACATGCCCATAGGATTTTTATAAGCTGTTCTAAAGGCCCAAAGTGCATCATCTAATTTCTTAGACCAATTCTTACGAGACCTGTTGACAGTTTTTGTAATATTAATTTTATTTCTCTATTGCTAAGTTCAACTTGACCACTAGATTGAGGATGATAGGGTGATGCAATTCTATGGTTAACATCATATTTAGCAAGCATTTTGCGGAAAGCACCATGAATAAAGTGTGAACCACCATCAGTTATTAAATATCTAGGGACTCCAAACCTCGGTAAGATAACCTCTTTAATTATTTTAATGGAGGTGTGGTGATCAGCACTACTAGTTGGAATAGCTTCTATCCACTTAGTGACATAATCAACAACAACCAAAATATGAGTGTACCCATTAGAGGAAGGAAAAGGTCCCATAAAATCAAAACCCAAACATCAAATGGTTCAAACAAGTGAATAATTCATTGGCATTTCCTGACGCTTACCGATATTACCAATTCTTTGACATTCATCACAAGACAAGACAAAATTACGGGCATCGTTGAAAAGAGTAGGCCAATAAAAACCAGATTGCAATACCTTGTGAGCAGTTCTATCTCCCGCATGATGTCCTCCATTAGGTTCGGAATGACATTTCCATAGGATTTGTTCTTGTTCATGCTTAGGTACACAACGTCTAATAATACCGTCTACACCTTCTTTATAAAGATGTGGGTCATCCCAAAAGTAATGTCTCAAGTCATAGAAGAATTTTTTCTTTTTTTGGTATGTAAAGCTAGGTGGTATATATTTAGCGACAATGTAATTAGCATAATCAGCATACCAAGGGGTGTTTTGAGAAACATTTATTGCAGCTAACTGTTCGTCAGGGAAACTATCATCAATAGGTAATGGGTCATCAAGAATATTTTCTAACCTAGACAAGTTATCAGCTATGGGGTTCTCAGCTCCCTTCCTATCAACAATATGCAAGTCAAATTCTTGGAGCAAGAGAATCCACCTAATAAGTCTAGGTTTAGCATCTTTCTTTTCCAAAAGATATTTTATAGCAGCATGGTTGGTGTGAACAATTACTTTTGAGTCAACAATATAGGATCTAAATTTATCACAAGCAAACACGACCACTAAAAATTCTTTTTCAGTAGTAGCATAATTTCGTTGAGAACTGTCTAGAGTTTTGCTAGCATAATGGATAACATTCAATTTTTTATCTACTCTTTGTCCTAGAACAGCACCAACAGCATAATCACTAGCATCACACATAATTTCAAAGGCAAGTTCCAATCAGGTGGTTGAACGATAAGTGCAGAGGTTAAGGCTTTCTTGAGTGTTTCAAAGGCTTCCACACAATCATCATCAAAAACAAAAGGGATATCCTTTTGCAAAAGATTAGTAAGAGGCCTAGAAATTTTAGAGAAGTCTTTAATGAACCTCCTATGAAAACCAGCATGACCAAGGAAACTGCGAATACCTTTAATATCTTTAGGACATGGCATTTTCTCAATTGCATCAACTTTAGCTTTGTGCACCTCAATACCGCACTCAGATATTTTATGCCCCAAGACAATACCTTCATTAACCATAAAGTGGCACTTCTCCCAATTCAAGACAAGGTTAGTTTGTTCACATCTCTACAAAACTCGATCAAGGTTGCTTAAGCAATCATCAAAAGAAGTTCCATAAACGGAGAAATCATCCATGAAAACTCCACAATCTTTTCACAAAAATTAGAGAATATAGCAGTCATACATCTTTGAAAGGTAGCAGGTGCATTGCATAAACCAAAAGGCATACGTCTATAAGAATAGGTTCCAAAAGGGCAAGTAAAGGTGGTTTTCTCTTGATCGGATTGTGACACATGTATTTGAGAGAAACCAGAATATCCGTCTAAGAAGCAAAAATGTGTGTGCTTAGATAATCTTTCTAGCATTTGAGCAATGAAAGGCAGAGGGTAATGATCCTTCGTAGTAGCTTTATTTAATTTTCTAAAATCAATTACCATTCTATAACCAGTAACAATTCTTTGTGGGATGAGTTAGTTCTTATCATTAGGAACAACGGTAATACCTCCTTTCTTATGGACACAGTGAACGGGACTTACCCATCTACTATCAGCAATAGGATAGATTATACCTACTTCCAGAAGTTTTAATATTTCAGTTCTTACCACTTCCTTCATCTTAGGATTCAATCGTCGTTGATGATCAACAACGGGTTTAGTATCAGGTTCCATATTAATCTTGTGCTGATATAGAGTGGGACTAATGCCCTTAAGATCATCAAGAGTATATCCAATAGCAGCCATGTGCTTCCTTAGAACTTTTAATAATCTTTCTTCCTCATGTTTGAAAGGTTAGCACTAATAATAACAGGATATATCTTTTTCTCATCAAGATAAGCATACTTCAAAGTGTCAGGCAATTGTTTCAATTCAAACACAGGATCACCTTTAGGTGGAGGAGGACCTCCAAGAGTTTCAATAGGCAAATTGTGTTTAAGGAGAGGTTGTTGTTCAAAGAAAATTTGATCTATTTCATTTCTTTCACGCAAGTGCATATCATTTTCATGGTCAAGCAAATATTGTTCTAATGGATCAGTAGGAGGCACATCAATAGAAGCAAGACCAATTATTTCATCCTTACTAGATAACGCTTTATCACGAGGTTGTCTACTAAACTTGGAAAAATTAAACTCATGAGACACATTACCAAAACTGACACCGACAGTTTGTTTTTCACAATCTATCTTAGCATTGACGGTGCTTAAGAAAGGTCTACCAAAGATAATGGGACAAAAGTCATCTTGTGGGGAACCAAGAACTAGAAAATCAGTAGGGTATTTCACTTTCCCACACAAGACTTCAACATCTCTAACAATCCCAAGTGGTGTGATAGTGTCTCTATTAGCAAGTTTAATAGTAACATCAATGTCTTCTATTTCAGCAGGTGCTATTTCATCCATAATTTCTTGGTATAAGGTAAAAGGAATAACACTCACACTAGCACCCAAATCACATAAACCATGATAACAATGATCTCCTATTTTGACTGAGACAACAGGCATGCCTTCTATGGGTCTATGTTTATTTTTTTCATCGGGTTTAGCAATTCTAGCAGCTTCATCACAGAAGTAGATAACACGCCCATCGATATTTTCTACCAAGAGATCTTTAACTATAGCAACACTAGGTTCTACTTTAATTTGCTCAGGGGGCTTAGGTGCTCTTATATTACTCTTACGAACCACAGTTGATACCTTAGCATGTTCCTTTATCCTAACAGGGAAAGGTGGTTTTTTCAATATAAGCAGTAGGCACAACTGGATCAACATTGTAAAAGATGGTTTCTTCTTTAGCTATGACCAGTTTTTTAATTTCTTCTTTAATAGGGGGATGATATTTAAACCACTTCTCCTTATGGAGATCAACGTGAGTAGCAAATGCTTTGCAGAAAGAGGCTACTATCTCAGAGTCAAGTCCATATTCAGTGCTAAAATTGTGAAAAGTATCGGTATTTATAAAAGATTTAACACAATCAAATTCAAGCTTTATACCTGACTCATTACCTTCGTCGAGTTCACAATCTTCAGAGTTGCATTTAATTATTTCTAATAGATCCCACTTGAATTCAATAGTCTTCTTCATATAAGAACCAACACAAGAATTATCGAGCATGGATTGATCATTATGAGAAAGACGAGCATAAAAATCTTGAACGATAACTTCTCTCGGAATGTCATGATTGGGTCATGAATATAGCATTGACTTGAGCCTCCCCCAAGCTAGAGCGATACTTTCTCCTTCACGAGGCCAAAAATTATATATATAATTCCGATCACGATGAACTAGATGCATGGGATAAAACTTTTGGTGGAATTCCAATTGCAAGCGATTCCAGTTCCACGTTCCAAGATCATCACATAGCCTATACCATGTCAATGATTTTCCCTCCAAAGATAAAGGGAAAACCTTCTTCTTAACTTCATCTCCGGGTAAACCTGCAAGCTGAAATAATCCACATATTTCATTCACATATAATAGATGAATATCAGGATGTTCAGTTCCATCTCCTGCATAGGGTTTAGCAAGCAGTTGTTCTAACATACCCGAAGGAATTTCATAACCAATATTTTCAGTAGGTGCAGTAGGTTGAGGGGCAACTAATTGTGGTTTCGGTCGAGGTGAAGATACCCCGAACAAACCCCTCAAAGGATTGTTCTCCATAGTAGCAAGTAGCAATAAATTTCAGCACGTAGTATACGTTTTTCCTTACCGATTTCCACTTACCAAGAGCGCTTCACTCCCCGGCAACGGCGCCATAAAAGAGTCTTGATGACCCACAAGCAAGGGGATCAATTGTAGTCCTTTCGATAAGTAAGAGTGTCGAACCCAATGAGGAGCAGAAGGAAATGACAAGCGGTTTTCAGCAAGGTAATTTCTGCAAGCACTGAAATTGTAGGTAACAGATAGTTTGATAGCAAGGTAATTGGTAACGAGCAAGTAACGGTAACGGTAAAGAAGGTGCAGCAAGGTAGCCCAATCCTTTTGAGGCAAAGGACAGACCAGAACAATCTCTAGTAATAGGCAAAGTGTTCTTGAGGGTACACGGGAATTTCATCTAGTCACATTTATCATGTTGGTTTGATTCGTGTTCGCTACTTTGATAATTTGATATGTGGGTGGACCGGTGCTTGGGTGCTGTTCTTACTTGAACAACATCCCACTTATGATTACCCTCCTCGCAAGCATCCGCAACTACGAGAAAAGTATTAAGATAAAATCTAAACATAGCATTAAACATTTGGTTCCAAACCAGCCCCTTACGAAGTAGCGCATAAACTAGTGTTTAAACTTCTGTCACTCTAGCAACCCATCATCGAATAACTACTCCACAATGCATTCCCTTAGGCCCATGAATGGTGAAGTGTCATGCAGTCGACGTTCACATGACACCACTAAGGGAATCACAACATACATATCATCAAAATATCGAACACATATCAAATTCACACGATTACTTGCAAAATGACTTCTCCCGTGACCTCAAGAACAAAGGTAACTACTCACAAATAATAATCATCCTCAAGACCAGAGAGGTATTGAATAGCATAATGGATCTTAACATATAATCTTCCACCAAATAAACCATATAGTAATCAACTACGCAAGGTAATCAACAGTACTAGTCACCCACGGGTACCAATCTGAGGTTCTGGTACAAAGATTGAACACAAGAGATGAACTAGGGTTTGAGAGGAGATGGTGCTGTTGAAGATGTTGATGAAGATTGGCCTCCCAAAGATGAGAGGGGTGTTGGTGATGACGATGGGTTCGATTTCCCCCTCCGGGAGGGAAGTTCCCCCGGCAAAATCGCTTCGCCGGAGGGCAAAAGTGCTCCTGCCCAAGTTCTGCCTCGAGGCGGCGGCGCTTCGTCCCGAAAGTCCTCTTCTTATTTTTTCTAGGTTAAATGTGACTATATACCAGAAGATGGGCACCGGAGGTGGGCCGAGGGGGGGTCTGGCGCGCCCTCGTGGGTTGTGCCCACCAGGTTGGCCCCCTCCGGTAGTTTTCTGCTCCAGTTTTTTTTATTCCAAAAATAATCTCCGTAAAATTTCAGCTCATTGGAGTTGTGCAGAATAGGTATCTCTGATGTTCTTTTCTTGGGTCCAGAATTCCAGCTGCAGGTATTCTCCCTCTTTGTGTAAATAAAAGCACATTTGCTCCCTTGGTGGTTTTGGTAATTAATAACAACATATATGTCATTGAACTACAATTTCCACTAAGTATATTTCAGGAAAAGTTCAATGATGGGTTGGCAAAAGGATTGTGGAGAAACCCCTAGAAGCAAGGAATTGGATTGGCAAAAGCTTCAAGCAAGAGGACTCTACATTTTACTTTGTGAGAAATCACCTTGAGTCCATAGGAAAGCCAATACTATTAAAAGGGGGTAAGGTACTGTTGGTGAACAAGATGCTCCACGTGCACAAGTGATAGTCACCAAAAACACCCACAAACTCTTCCACAAAAGTCTGTCCAAGCCTATCATGAAAATCGGTGCTACCAACAATTTCCACTCGGTCCCACCGATTTCCCACCTCAGACAGACCCATGCCAAACCCTAGCACATCGGTGCAATCGATTCTTATTCGGTGCCACCGAGTTCAGCTTGCCAACTTTCTATTACCTCGATTCTTAAAATCGGAAATTCCGAGTTTTTGGATCGGCGTCACCGAGTTTTGGAAACTGACCGTTGGTCACCTAATCTGTACCACCGAGATCTTTGTATCGGTCTCACCGAGATTCAAAAGTTGCTACCTTTGGAGCAACTCGGTACCATCGAGTTTTATACTTCGGTGTCACCGAGTTGGTCACTTTAGGTGTAACGGTTGGATTTTTGGGGATGCCTATATATACCCCTTCACCACCACCCACTCGAATGAGAAGCACTCAGAACTATTCCATACTTGCCCCATCCAATTTCTGAGAGAGAGCCACCTACTCATGTGTTGAGATCAAGCCATTCCACTCCATCCATATGAATCTTGATCTCTAGCCTCCCCAAGTTGCTTTCCACAAAATCAATCTCTTGCACCAAAGCCAAATCTGTGAGAGAGTGATTGTGTGTTGAGGAGTTTATCATCTTGAAGCACAAGAGCAAGGAGTTCATCGACATTATCGAGCCTATTACCTTTTGGAGGGTGATGCCTCCTAGATTGGTTAGGTGTCGCTTGGGAGCCTCCTACTTCGTGTTGTGGAGTTGAACCAAGAAGTTTGTACGGGCAAGGAGATCGCCTACTTCGTGAAGATCTACCCATAGTGAGGCTAGTCCTTCGTGGACGGAAGCCGTTATGGAATAGTCAAGGTTTCTACTTCGTGGACCCTTATGGGTGGAGCCCTCCGTGGACTCTCGCGACCGTTACCCTCCGTGGGTTGAAGACTCCATAAACGTGGACGTACGATAGCACCACCTATCGGAACCACGGGAAAAATCTTCGTGTCTCCAAATTGCGTTTGATCATCCTCCCTACCCTCTACTACATATGCTTGTTGTTACTTTCCGCTGCTATACTCTTAGACATGCATGTGTAGGGTGTACTTGAATTGCTATAATCGCTAAAATCTGCCAACACTTAAAATTGGGAAAAGGTAGAATTTTGATTTGCTCAAGTAGTCTAATCACCCCCCCTCTAGACATACTTTCGATCCTACAAGTGGTATCAGAGCTTTGGTCTCCATTGCATTGGTCTCACAACCAAGGAGAATATGGCGTCTAGTGAGGGAAATTATCACCGTAGAGGTCCGTACTTTGATGGCACAAATTTTGCTAGTTGGAAGCACAAAATGAAAATGCATATTCTTGGTCATAACCCTGCCATTTGGGCTGTTGTTCGTGTTGGTTTGCAAGGTGAATTGTTTGGTGATGGAAAGCAACCAGATCGTGAAGTGACCCCAGATGAATTGAAGATGTTGCAATACAACGCTCAAGCATGTGACATTCTCTTCAACTGCCTATGCCCCGAAGAATTCAACAAAATCAGCCATCTTGAGAATGCCAAGGAAATTTGGGATACTTTGGTTGATATGCACGAAGGTACCGAATCCGTGAGAGAATCCAAGTTGGATGTTCTTCAGAGTCAACTTGACAAGTTCAAGATGAAGGATGGTGAAGGAGTCGCAGAGATGTACTCTAGGCTAGCTCTCATCACAAATGAGATTGCCGGCTTAGGAAGCGAAGAAATGACCGACAAATTCATCATCAAGAAGATACTTCGATCTTTGGATTAGAGATATGACACCGTGTGCACATTAATCCAAATGATGCCCAACTACAAAGATCTCAAGCCTACGGAAGTGATTGGAAGGATTGTTGCTCAGGAGATGACACTCAAGGACAAGGAAGAGCTTCACAACAAGTCTAGCGGTGCTTACAAAGCCACAAGTGATGCTCCCGCAACTTCAAGTGACAACCTTGTCACCAATGAAGAGATAAGCCTCATGGTTAAGAAATTCAACAAGTTCTACAAGAATAGAGGCAAAGAACGAAGCTCCAACTCAAGATATGAAGAGAAGCGTTCGTCAAGTCGTGACCGAAACTGCTACAATTGTGGGAAGCCCGGACACTACTCCAATGAGTGCACGGCTCCCTACAAACGAAGAGAAGAGTCACCTAGAAGATGAAGCTCAAGAAATGAATCACCTCAAAGAGAGAGAAGGAGTAGAGATGATCGTTATGAATGAAGACCCTCAAGGAGAAGTAGGGACTCGGAGAAGAAGGACAAGTACACCAAGAGCTACTCAAGAAGAAGATATCAAGCTCATGTTGGTGAATGGGTTTCCGGCTCCGAATCCGACAACCACTCCGAGAGAAGCTATCACTCCAACTCCGACTATAGTCAAGATGAAGGTGTTGCCAGACTTGCACTAGTGACTACCAACTCCTATGATCTATTTGATTCACCAAAGGAAGGGAGTGGAAGTTGCTTCATGGCTAAAGGCCCTAAGGTATCACACCCCGAGTATGTTGATTTCAATAGTGATGAAGATGATTTACTTGGAGATGATGACTTGCTCTTTGATAAAACTAGTGATGTCAGCCAAAATGAACTTGATAATTTTCATGCTAGTCAAGATAAGTCGGTTGATGATGATAAGATGAAAATAGAACAACTAACTAAAGAATTAAACACTCTTAAGTTAGCCCATGAATCTACTCTAGAAGATCATAGAGAGATTGTATGGACGCATGAGAAGCTACGCTTCGAGAAGCTCACCTTGGAGCAAGAACATGAGTTTCTTAAAGCTATCAATGACGATCTCCAAAAGAAGACTTCATCCTATCTAGCCAAACGATTACTATTGTCTACATTCATGCCACAAGTTAAACCTAGACAAACTAGTAACAAAGGCAAGAAAGGTTCTTCATCTAGTAACAACAATAAAAATGCTAAATCTAATGATGTTGCTTCTAGTAGTTCTATTGATTCCACTAATGATGATTCTCTTAGCCAAGTTACACTTGATCAAGAAAACGATTTATTGAAAGGAATTATAGAGAAAGGTATCTACAAGAGTCTTGCCGGGTGTAAGCAATTTGAGGAAATTGTACGCAAGCACGGAGGATACCGGAAGAACCATGGCATTGGCTACTTCAACGCAAATGAAGTTGAATGGGAAGAAGGTCAATACCCCAAGCCCAAGTTTGTTACTCAAAGGGAGAAGTATGAACATACTCTTCCCAAGGGAACAAACACTGAAGATGACCTTCCACCACAAGACCACAAGCTCAAGGGCAAGGACAAGCTTCAAGAGGACATTGACTCATATGAAGATGAATCCCAAGCTTTGGTGGAGTGGGTTCCCAAGGCTACTTCAAGCTCAACTTCTACAAGTGCCACTTCAACACCAAGGATCACCATCAAGTTGATGTGAGTCCCCAAGAAGAAGAACTAGAGAAGTTCTTGAGGGGTGACTCCGCCAATGAAATTCACTCATATTCATTATTGGCAAGAACTAGTTGCAATCAACGTCAACATCATGCAATAGTTCAAAGAGTCACACATTCCCTCAAAGGTAAGCAAGGGACAAGGTAATCAATAAATCCATGGACATCATCATGTATGCTTTGCACTCCATGTCCATAGATATCCTTGTATTTGTCTCTTGTGTGTTGGGACTAACCCATGTAGGTGAGAAGAGTAAGGAAACAACAAGGATGCTCCCAACTCTTGGTGATCTTCATCAACCTTGAGCATCCACCACTACATCACCCACATGAAGTCTTCTACGACAAACCCAAGGTTAGTTTATCCCTCCTGAGGGGGGTGTAGGATCGAAAGTATGTCTAGAGGGGGGTGATTAGACTACTTGAGCAAATAAAAATTCTACCTTTTCCCAATTTTAAGTGTTGGCAGATTTTAGCGATTATAGCAATTCAAGTACACCCTACACATGCATGTCTAAGAGTATAGTAGCGGAAAGTAACAACAAGCATATGTAGTAGAGGGTAGGAAGGAAGATAAAACACAATTTGTACACACGAAGATTTTTCCCGTGGTTCCGATAGGTGGTGCTATCATACGTCCACGTTTATGGAGTCTTCAACCCACGGAGGGTAATGGTCGCGAGAGTCCACGGAGGGCTCCACCCATGAGGGTCCACGAAGTAGCAGCCTTGACTATTCCATAACGGCTTCCATCCATGAAGGACTAGCCTCACTATGGGTAGATCTTCATGAAGTAAGCGATCTCCTTGCCCTTACAAACTTCTTGGTTCAACTCCACAACACGAAGTAGGAGGCTCCCAAGCGACACCTAACCAATCTAGGAGGCACCACCCTCCAAAAGGTAATAGGCTCGGTAATGTCGATGAACTCCTTGCTCTTGTGCTTCGAGATGATAGACTCCTCAACACACAATCACTCTCTCTCAGAAAATTGGATGGGGCAAGTATGGAATAGTTCTGAGTGCTTCTCTTTCGAGTGGGTGGTGGTGAAGGGGTATATATAGGCATCCCCAAAAATCCAACCGTTACACCTAAAGTGACCAACTCGGTGACACCGAAGTGTAAAACTCGGTGGTACCGAGTTGCTCCAAAGGTAGCAACTTTTGAATCTCGGTGAGACCGATACAGAAATCTTGGTGGTACCGATTAGATGACCAACGGTTAGATTGCGCAACTCGGTGAGACCGATTCTCAAATTTCGGTGGTACCAATTCTTGACAATGGCTAACCAGAAAGTTGGTCCAAAACTCGGTGAGACCAATTCACAAAACTCGGTGGTACTTGAGAATGGCTAACCAGAAAGTTGGTCCAAATCTCGGTGAGACCGATTGGCAAAACTCGGTGGTACTGATTCTTGAAAATAGGATACCCGAAAGTTGGCAACTGAACTCGGTGGCACCGAATCAGAATCGGCTGCACTGATGTGCTAGGGTTTGGCTTAGGATCCGTCTAGGGTTTGAATCTCGGTGAGACCGAATAGGAATTATTGGTCTTACTGATTTGAGTGGTAGGGTTCTAGACAGAGTATTTGTGGAAGAGCTTGTGGGTGTTTTTGGTGACTATCACTTGTGCACGTGGAGCATCTTGTTCACCAATAGTACCTTACCCCCTTTTAATAGTATTGGCTTTCCTATGGATTCAAAGTGATTTCTCACAAAGTAAAATGTAGAGTCCTCTTGCTTGAAGCTTTGCCAATCCATTTCCTTGCTTCTAGGGGTTTCTCCACAATCCTTTTGCCAACCTATCATTGAACTTTTCCTGAAACATACTTAGTGTAAACATTAGTTCAATGACATATATGTTGTTATTAATTACCAAAACCACCAAGGGAGCAAATGTGCTTTTAGGGGGACGTCACATCAAGGGGGAGCTTTACTCTAAGACTTGAGTTAAAGCATCTCTTAGAATGTGACAACATTAAATGCTTTATGTAAAAGTGGTAACCCCACTTGCGCTTAAACGATGAGTATGACCTATGATCAAGTATTCTTGCTTGGCTCCTAAGTCAATATACTCATATATAGATGACTTCCTCATCGCCAAAATGCATGATAGATGCTAGTATGTATGTGCATGTTTGCCATGATTTCATTTGACATCTTATTGTGTGAGCATGTTGGTATGCATTTCTTTTTCCATTTGAGGACATCCAATTGTTGCTATTTGGATTTTGATTTCTCTTTTGCCAATTGGATGGACAAGAATGCCTAGGACCCCTCTCTAGCTATCTATGCTTTCTCGTCTCATATTCCATTCTTGCTGCATCACAAAATTTGAACAAGTACTTTTCGATCTCTCTGTGTGGGGAGCACTCGGAGTTCCGTATCGACAAGGACTGACCATTAAAACCTCCCAAGTGCATCTCGATGGAACCAATACCAAAATCTCGGTCTCACCGATGCCTAGGGTTGATCTGGTTTTCAATCTCGGTAACACCGACTCCTTATTCTCGGTTACACCGAGTTTCCCTGTCAACTGACAGTAGAGAAACTCGGTGGTACCGATAATTTCGAACCGGTGTCACCGACAGCCACGGGTATATAAAGAGGCGGACCCGACTATTGAAACTACTTTCTCAAACGTCATCCCCTCCAAAACCCTAGCTGCCGAACAAAGACCCCTGGTCATCTCCTTCGTCTTCCCGAGTGCCTCCGCCGTTGGAAGTCCACGCCGTCGACGGAATCTTCACCACCGTCGCCGCCGTAGCGAGATCGTCACCGAATTATGGCACGATTTTGACCCCTCATGCGCTCCTCCCTCCGAATCTTGCACATTAGGACTTTTCCATCGATAAGACAAACTTTGAGATTGATCTATCCACAAGAACTTCCATTAGAATAGCGAACGAAAGATTTTTTAGGGTTTGCCGTCCGCAACTTGAATCCCGGTGAAACCGAAGCAAAAGAATCGGCAGCACCGATTCCCTTTTAGGTCAACTGAGAACAACCTCGGTGAAACCGAGTGCCCATTTTCGGTGACACCAAAAGTGGTGCCAAGTTTCTGTAATGCAGGTTGTTTGTCTTGGTGGGTCCGAAAAGTTTGCCTCGGTTGTGCCGATATTCACTTGGCAGAATGCAAATCTTGAGAAATTTTAGTTCAAATCTTTGAGAAAATTGTCCGCATTTTGGGATGACTCAACCCTTCTGCTCTTCTATACTCTATTTCACAGGGTCAGAGATGTCAGGTTCTGATGATAGCCAGAATGACTTCAGAGAGAAGAATGTTGACATGAGCTCGGGCACTAGTCCCGAAGGGAGCTATGATGATGTACCTAGCTCACCAGATCTGCCCAAGGCTGCAACCAGGGCGAGAAGGAAGCTCAACTCAGATGAGGAGGATGAAGACTTTGTACCTGAGGAGCTACCCAAGAAAGATGCAACTGCCAAGAGCACTGCTGCTGCCACTTCATCCAAGAAGAAGGCAATAAGGAAAGAATATGCCAGCTCAGGGTTAGTAAGAGCACCAGAGAGTGCTAGGGCAACATTGACTGTTGAGCCCTCAAAGAAGTCTATGCCTAAGAATGCAGGAGAACAGAAGAAGTCCAGGAACAGGATCATACATGTTATGTGCAGGCCTACCTCTATGTATGAGGATCCAGAGGTTGAGGCTGAGGAGGAGGAAGAGCCAGCTACCAAGGCTCCTCCTAAGAAGAAGAAGAAGCTTATGGCTGATGCTATGCCCAAGGATACATCATCTAAAGGCACCAAGACTGACCCCAAGAAGACTGCTGCTGTTCCTAAACCCAAGAGGTTTTCCAGAGACATCCCAGCTTCTAGCAAGAACAAGACTTCTACTATCAGGGAAGCTGAGGATGATACACAATTTGTTTTGATGAAGCTAAGACCACACCTTCCAGAGCATAATGCCATCCATCCTGTTGCTGAAGACATGAAGAAGAGGAAGGACTCAGGTTTGAGAGAGTGGAGAGCTATTGATCCTTACTCTTAGAGGAGATGGACAGCTGTAGACTACAGGTTCTACACAAAGGAACAACAAGATTTCTATGAAACAGTTTTGCTTGACAAGAGACCCGCAGTGAGTGACATGAGATATGTGGATTGGAAGCACATCAAGGTCAATGAAGACTACTTCCCAAGTGTGCAAGATAACTTCCACTGCATTGGTCTTGATGAGTTTGTTGGTAAGGAGTTCACAGCTTGGAACGATGAGATGATCATGCAATTCTACTCCACTGCACATTTCTATGGAAATGGTAGGATTGTATGGATGACAGAAGGAACCAGGTATGAATCCACAGTTGAGGAGTGGGCTGCCATCTTAGGAGCTCCACATGTGGAAGACGGTGACCTAGATGTGTACTCCGAGTCCAAGGCAAATCATAATTCCATGAAGAACATGTACAATGAGATCCCTGCTGCAAACTTGCAATCTCACAAGCTTGGATCCATTTAATTCCTCCAGGCTGGTCTACACACGATCAACACTATCTTAAGGCATACCTTGATGCCTAAGTCTGGAGATGAGAAGATGATAAGAGGATACTCTATCAACATGCTGCTCCATCTTGATCAACACACCAGATTCAGAGTGATGGACTTGATAGCTGAAACAATGAAGAGGACTGCAGCAGATCAGAAGAGGTCATGTGGATATGCTCCATATATTCAGATGCTTATCAACTCCAAGTTGGAGAAGCACATATATGCACTTGATCGACCACATTTGCCACTCTTGCCAGAGCTAGAAGATAATGTTGTGGTGATGGACCCAGATCATCCCACCTCAGCTACAACACAGGCACAGGCACAGGCTGCCAGAGACTCTAGTTCTCAGGTGCCAAAGACTAGGAGTGAGCAGATGGATCTTCTTCTTAGCTCTATGCTTAGTATGCAGAAGGACATCGGGAACATCTTGAAGAACCAGGAGAGCCTCTCGAGGATTGTTGATACCAAGTTTCATATTCTCAACAACAAGGTGGATGAGCTCACATTGACTATGAATGAGCTCAAGAAGGAAGTTGATGGCGTGCCCAGTCCCCACACTATAGATGATGATGAGGATAGTCCACATCTCAGGACAACCACTCAGTTTAGGACTCAGCCCAGATCTGCCATAGTGCCAGTTCCAGAGTCTAGACCTTCTTCATTAGCACCTGCCGCAGCCCCTTCAGCTCCTCCAGCACCTCCAGTTGCTACTCCGACTCCGTCCATGACGTCTGCAGAAGTCTTCGCTGATGCCGTTCTCTCGACTCCTTCATCAGCCATCGGAGGAGATCAGCCCCAGAAGAGCGCTTAGCTCTATACCTTTGAACTTTTTGGTAACTTGTTGCCAAAGGGGGAGAAGTTGTATAGATCATTAGGGCTTCGAGAGAGAGAGAGAGCGTTGCTTTTTATCGCCTTTCAAAACATTGATATCTTTTGGTTGGTTTGCTTGTGTTAAACCTTGTTGGTGTTTGATCATACACTTGATGTGTATTGCTACTATTTCCTATCCTTGTGTTGCTTATGAGATGATCATTCACTTTTGTGTGATTGTGTTGTGCTATGATATTCATTCATATTATTCTCGCACACCACCAAGTTGTATGTGACATGAAAGAGTGCCCCATGTACCTAATCGATCGTGCATTTGCATTCAAACGCAAATTCAAATTAATGCACAAATTTAAGGGGAGCTCTTGCTTATCACATACTTCTCAAAGCGACGATTATATTCATTGATTATATTATATGTCGAAGCTTTGATCTATATGTTGTCATCAATTACCAAAAAGGGGGAGATTGGAAGCACATTTGCTCCTTTGGTGGTTTTGGTAATTAATAACAACATATATGCCATTGAACTAATGTTTCCACTAAGTATATTTCAGGAAAAGTTCAATGATGGGTTGGCAAAATAATTGTGGAGAAACCCCTAGAAGCAAGGAATTGGATTGGCAAAAGCTTCAAGCAAGAGGACTCTACATTTTACTTTGTGAGAAATCACCTTGAGTCCATAGGAAAGCCAATACTATTAAAAGGGGGTAAGGTACTGTTGGTGAACAAGATGCTCCACGTGTACAAGTGATAGTCACCAAAAACACCCACAAACTCTTCCACAAAAGTCTGTCCAAGCCTATCATGAAAATTGGTGCTACCAACAATTTCCACTCGGTCCCACCGATTTCCCACCTCAGACAGACCCATGCCAAACCCTAGCACATCGGTGCAACCGATTCTAATTCGGTGTCATCGAGTTCAGCTTGCCAACTTTCTGTTACCTCGATTCTTAAAATCGGAAATTCCGAGTTTTTGGATCGGCGTCACCGAGTTTTGGAAACTGACAGTTGGTCACCTAATCGGTACCACCGAGATCTTTGTATCGGTCTCACCGAGATTCAAAAGTTGCTACCTTTGGAGAAACTCGGTACCACCGAGTTTTATACTTCGGTGTCACCGAGTTGGTCACTTTAGGTGTAACGGTTGGATTTTTGGGGATGCCTATATATACCCCTTCACCACCACCCACTCGAATGAGAAGCACTCAGAACTATTCCATACTTGCCCCATCCAATTTTCTGAGAGAGAGCCACCTACTCATGTGTTGAGATCAAGCCATTCCACTCCATCCATATGAATCTTGATCTCTAGCCTCCCCAAGTTGCTTTCCACAAAATCAATCTCTTCCACCAAAGCCAAATCTATGAGAGTGATTGTGTGTTGAGGAGTCTATCATCTTGAAGCACAAGAAGAAGGAGTTCATCGACATTATTGAGCCTATTACCTTTTGGAGGGTGGTGCCTCCTAGATTGGTTAGGTGTCGCTTGGGAGCCTCCTACTTCGTGTTGTGGAGTTGAACCAAGAAGTTTGTACGGGCAAGGAGATCGCCTACTTTGTGAAGATCTACCCATAGTGAGGCTAGTCCTTCGTGGACGGAAGCCGTTATGGAATAGTCAAGGTTGCTACTTCGTGGACCCTTATGGGTGGAGCCCTCCGTGGACTCTTGCGACCGTTACCCTCCGTGGGTTGAAGACTCCATAAACGTGGACGTACGATAGCACCACCTATCGGAACCACAGGAAAAATCTTCGTGTCTCCAAATTGCGTTTGATCTTCCTCCCTACCCTCTACTACATATGCTTGTTGTTACTTTCCGCTGCTATACTCTTAGACATGCATGTGTAGGGTGTACTTGAATTGCTATAATCGCTAAAATCTGCCAACACTTAAAATTTGGAAGAGGTAGAATTTTTATTTGCTCAAATAGTCTAATCACCCCCCTCTAGACATACTTTCGATCCTACAGTAAACCTTGCATATTATGAGAGAAAAGGCATTAGAATCACTCCCCAAAGTATTATTATTCAACAAAACATAATAAATAACAGTAGGAAATCATGATGCAAAATGGACGTATCACGAGGCACGCATGTATCGTTGCTATTAAGGATAACAAGATGGGTTCTATTCTTACATGAATAGATCTTGTCTACATCATGCCACCGTTCTTATTGCATTACTCCATTTTTCCATGAACTTAATACACTAGATGCATGGTGGATAGCGGTCGATGTGTGGAGTAATAGTAGTAGATGCAGAATCGTTTCGGTCTACTAATCTTGGACGTGATGCCTATATAATGATCATCGCCTTGGATATCGTCATGATTATTTGATCTTCTATCAATTTCCCAACAGTAATTTGTTCAGCCACCGTGTGCTATACTCATTAGAGAAGCCACTAGTGAAACCTACAGCCCTCGGGTCTACTTTTCCAACGTATTGCTTTCCGATCTATCTTTTTGCCACTTTTTTTCAGATCTATTATTCCAAAAATCCAAAAATACCTTGCTGCACTTTTTATTTGCCTCTTTTATTTTGTGTTCCCGAGAGATCTATCTATCCAATCTATCATATCCTAATCTATCTTTTTACCGTAGAGAGATTGACAACCTCTCTTTCGCGTCGGGTTGCAAGTATTTGTTCTTTGTGTGCAGGTGTTGTTTACGTAGTGTTGGTCATCCTCCTACTGGTTCGATACCTTGGTTTCACAACTGAGGGAAATACTTACCTTCGCTGTGCTGCATCATCCCTTCCTCTTTGGGGAAATACCGGCGCAGTCTCAAGCCACGTCACACACCAAATACAATGGTAAATTGTATAGGTGCACTAGTTCGATGAAGAGATGGTGATACAAGTGTAGTAATGATAGTAGATATTGATTTTTGTAATAGTGACAATAAAAACAGCAAGGTAGCAAGTAACAAAAGTGAGCACAAACGGTATTGCAATGCTTGAAAACAAGGCCTAGGGTCCGTACTTTCGCTAGTGCAATCTCTCAACAATGCTAATATAATTGGATCACATAACAATCCCTCAACGTGCAACGAAGAATCACTCCAAAGTTCTTATCTAGCAGAGAACATAAGAACAAATTGTTTGTAGGGTATGAAACCACCTTGAAGTTATCCTTTCCGATCGATCTATCCACGAGTTCGTACTAAAATAACACCAACTTATCCTTTCCGATCGATCTATCTAAGAGTTCGTACTAAAATAACACCATATGATACGCATCAACCAACTCTAATGTCACCTAGATACTCCAATGTCACCACAAGTATCCATGAGTTAATTATACGATATGCATCAAACAATTTTAGATTCATAATACTCAATCCAACACAAAGAACCTCAAAGAGTGCCCCAAGATTTCTACCAGAAAAAGTAGGACAAAACGGCATCAACCCCTATGCATGGATTACCCCAATGTCACCTCGGGAATCCGCGTGTTGAGTGCCAAGAGATAGATCAAGTGCTCTCAAATCCATAGAAGTATTCAATCCGGTAATAACAAAATCTCAAAGGGAAAACTCAATTCATCACAACAAGATAGAGAGGGGAAAACACCATATCATCCAACTATATTAACAAAGCCCGCGATACATCAAGATCGTGCCAAATCAAGAACACGAGAGAGAGAGATTAAACACATAGCTACTGGTAGAAACCCTCAGCCCCAAGGGTGGACTACTCCCTCCTCGTCATGGAGACCATAGGGATGATGAAGATGGCCTCTGGTGATGATTTCCCCCTCCGGCATGATGCCGGAACGGGGTCTAGATTGGGTTTTCATGGCGACAGAGGCTTGCCGCAGCGGAACTTCTGATCTAGGGTTATTTCTGGGGGTTTCTGAATATATAGGATTATAGGGCGTTGGTTTCACGCGAAGATGGGCCACGAGGGGCCCACAGACACCAGGGTGCGCCAGAAGGGGCTGGCGCGCCCTGGTGGGTTGTGGCCACCTCCTGGCTCTTCTGGCCCTCCCACGAAGTTCTAGTGCATCTTTTGTTCCAAAAAAATCGTCAAAAAGTTTCATTGCATTTGGAGAACTTTTATTTCCGCACAAAAAACAACACCACGGTAGTTCTGCTGAAAACGGCGTCAGTCCGGGTTAGTTCCCTGCAAATCGTACCAGAACCATATAAAATTGTTGTAAATATGGCTTGAATACTTCATAAATTAAAGATACGTTGGAGATGTATCAGTAAGCCGTACTTACTGCAATGTCCTTTTGGTGGGAACAGCTTCATGTTGCTTACTCGTCTGCAGCATTCTGCAGGCGATTTTAGGATCTGCCGAAGAGTGTGGCGGATGCGGCCCGACATTATGCCATCCGGGACAGGGATGTCGCTCAGCGGCTGTTCTGGGAGCAATTTCAGGCCCTGCAGCATCCTCCCCTCCCGACTAACCAAATCAAGCAACTGATGGAGCTGCACCGGATGGCGGAGCCTGATACGTCCATTTTGCATCATGATTTCCTACTGTTATTTATTATGTTTTGTTGAATAATAATGCTCTGGGGAGTGATTCTAATGCCTTTTCTCTCATAATATGCAAGGTTTACACAAAGAGGGAGAATACCGGCAGCTGGAATTCTGGACCCAAGAAAAGCACATCAGAGATACCTATTCTGCACAACTCCAATGAAGATGAAATTTTACGGAGATTATTTTTGGAATAAATCAAAAAAATGGAGCAGAAAACTACCGGAGGGGGCAAACCTGGTGGGCACAACCCACCAGGGCGCGCCCTGATGGGTTGTGGCCTCCTCGGCCCACCTCCGGTGCCCATCTTCTGGTATATAGTCACATTTGACCTAGAAAAAAAATCAGAGAGGAGGACTTTCGGGACGAAGCATCGCTGCCTCGAGGCGGAACTTGGGCAGGAGCACTTTTGCCCTCTAGCGGAGCGATTCCGCCGGGGGAACTTCCCTCCTGGAGGGGGAAATCGAAGCCATCGTCATCACCAACACCCCTCTCATCTTTGGGAGGCCAATCTTCATCAACATCTTCAACAGCACCATCTCCTCTCAAACCCTAGTTCATCTCTTGTGTTCAATCTTTGTACCAGAACCTCAGATTGGTACCCGTGGGTGACTAGTAGTGTTGATTACCTTGCGTAGTTGATTACTATATGGTTTATTTGGTGGAAGATTATATGTTCAGATCCATTATGCTATTCAATACCCCTCTGATCTTGAGCATGATTATTATTTGTGAGTAGTTACCTTTGTTCTTGAGGTCACGGGAAAAGTCATGTTGCAAGTAATCATGTGAATTTGATATGTGTTCGATATTTTGATGGTATGTATGTTGTGATTCCCTTAGTGGTGTCATGTGAACGTCGATTACATGAAACTTCACCATTCATGGGCCTAAGGGAATGCATTGTGGATTAGTTATTAGATGATGGGTTGCTAGAGTGACAGAAGCTTAAACCCTAGTTTATGCGCTACTTCGTAAGGGGCTGATTTGGATCCAAACGTTTAATGCTATGGTTAGATTTTATCTTAATACTTTTCTCGTAGTTGAGGATGCTTGCGAGGGGGTTA
Organism: Elymus sibiricus; assembly: GCA_039707655.1. Classification (NCBI taxonomy): domain Eukaryota; kingdom Viridiplantae; phylum Streptophyta; class Magnoliopsida; order Poales; family Poaceae; genus Elymus; species Elymus sibiricus. The sequence continues at coordinate 134,517,354 of CM077669.1, forward strand.
ATCATAAGTGGGAGGTTGTTCAATTAAGAACAGCACCCAAGCACCGGTCCACCCACATATCAAATTATCAAAGTAGCGAACACGAATCAAACCAACATGATAAAAGTGACTAGATGAAATTCCCGTGTACCCTCAAGAACACTTTGCCTATTACTAGAGATTGTTATGGCCTATCCTTTGCCACAAAAGGATTGGGCTACCTTGATGCACCTTATTTACCGTTACTGTTACTTGCTCGTTACCAATTATCTTGCTATCAAACTATCTGTTACCTACAATTACCTTGCTGAAAACCGCTTGTCATTTCCTTCTGCTCCTCATTGGGTTCGACACTCTTACTTATCGAAAGGACTACGATTGATCCCCTATACTTGTGGGTCATCAAGACTCTTTTCTGGCGCCGTTGCCGGGGAGGGAAGCGCTCTTGGTAAGTGGAAATCGGTAAGGAAAAACTTATACTACGTGCTGAAATTTATTGTTACTTGCTACTATGGAAAACAATCCTTTGAGGGGTTTGTTCGGGGTATCTTCACCTCGACCGGAACCACAATTAGTTGCCCTTCAACCTACTGCACCTACTGAAAACATTTGGTATGAAATTCCTTCGGGTATGGTAGAACAACTGCTTGCTAAACCCTATGCAGGAGATGGAACTGAACATCCTGATATGCACCTATTATATGTGAACGAAATTTGTGGATTATTTAAGCTTGCAGGTCTACCCGGAGATGAAGTTAAGAAGAAGGTTTTCCCTTTATCTTTGATGGGAAAAGCATCTTGGATCGTGGAACTGGAATCGTTTGCAATTGGAATTCCACCAAAAGTTTTATCCCATGCATCTAGTTCATCGTGATCGGAATTATATATATAATTTTTGGCCTCGTGAAGGAGAAAGCATCGCTTTAGCTTGGGGGAGGCTTAAGTCAATGTTATATTCATGCCCCAATGATGACATCCCGAGAGAAGTTATCATTCAAAATTTTTATGCTCGGCTTTCTCATAATGATCAATCCATGCTCGATACTTCTTGTGCTGGATCTTATATGAAGAAAACTATTGAATTCAAGTGGGATCTTTTAGAAAGAATTAAACTCAACTCTGTAGATTGGGAACTCGACAAAGGTAATGAGTCAGGTATAAAGCTTGAGTTTGATTGTGTTAAATCTTTTATGAATACCGATACTTTTCACAAGTTTAGCACTAAATATGGACTTGACTCTGAGATAGTAGCCTCTTTCTGTGAAGCATTTGCTACTCACGTTGATCTCCCTAAGTAGAAGTGGTTTAAATATCATCCCCCTATTAAAGAAGAAATTAAAAAACCGGTCATAGCTAAAGAAGAAACCATCTTTTACAATGTTGATCCAGTTGTGCTTACTGCTTATAATGAAAAACCACCTTTCCCTGTTAGGATAAAGGAACATGCTAAGGTATCAACTGTGGTTCATAAGAGTAATATAAGAGCACCTAAGCCCCCTGAGCAAATTAAAGTAGAACCTAGTGTTGCTATGGTTAAATATCTCTTGGTAGAAAATATTGATGGACATGTTATCTACTTCTGTGATGAGGCTGCTATAATTGCTAAACCCAATGAAAAAGATAAACATAGACCCATAGAAGGCATGCCTGTTGTCTCAATCAAAATAGGAGATCATTGCTATCATGGTTTATGTGATTTGGGTGCTAGTGTGAGTGCTATCCCTTTTACCTTATACCAAGAAATTATGGATGAAATAGCACCTACTGAAATAGAAGACATTGATGTTACTATTAAACTTGCTAATAGAGACACTATCACACCACTTGGGATTGTTAGAGATGTTGAAGTCTTGTGTGGGAAAGTAAAATACCCTACTGATTTTCAAGTCCTTGGTTCCCCACAAGACGATTTTTGTCCCATTATCTTTGGTAGACCTTTGTTGAGCACCGTCAATGCTAAGATAGATTGTGAAAAACAAACTGTCGGTGTCAGTTTTGGTAGTGTGTCTCATGAGTTTATTTTTTCCAAGTTTAGTAGACAACCTCGTGATAAAGCGATATCTAGTAAGGATGAAATAATTGGTCTTGCTTCTATTGCTGTGCCTCCCACCGATCCATTAGAACAATATTTGCTTGACCATGAAAATGATATGCACTTGCGTGAAAGAAACGAAATAGATTGAATTTTCTTTGAACAGCAACCTCTCCTAAAACACAATTTGCCTATTGAAACTCTTGGAGGTCCTCCTCCACCTAAAGGTGATCCTGTGTTTGAATTGATACAATTGCCTGACACTTTGAAGTATGCTTATCTTGATGAGAAAAAGATATATCCTGTTATTATTAGTGCTAACCTTTCAGAACATGAAGAAGAAAGATTATTAAAAGTTCTAAGGAAGCACCGGGCTTCTATTGGATATACTCTTGATGATCTTAAGGGCATTAGTCCCACTCTATGTCAGCACAAGATTAATATGGAACCTGATGCTAAACCCGTTGTTGATCACCAACGACGACTGAATCCTAAGATGAAGGAAGTGGTAAGAACTAAAATATTAAAGCTTCTGGAAGCAGGTATAATCTATCCCATAGCTGATAGTAGATGGGTAAGTCCCGTTCATTGTGTCCCTAAGAAAGGAGGTATTACCGTTGTTCCCAATGATAAGAATGAACTCATTCCACAAAGAATTATTACTGGTTATAGAATGGTAATTGATTTTAGAAAGTTAAATAAAGCTACTAGAAAAGATCATTATCCTCTACCTTTCATTGATCAAATGCTAGAAAGATTATCTAAGCACACACACTTTTGCTTCCTAGATGGATATTCTGGTTTCTCTCAAATACCTGTGTCACAATCCGATCAAGAGAAAACCACCTTTACTTGCCCTTTTGGAACCTATGCTTATAGACGTATGCCTTTTGGTTTATGCAATGCACCTGCTACCTTTCAAAGATGTATGACTGCTATATTCTCTGATTTTTGTGAAAAGATTGTGGAGGTTTTCATGGATGATTTTTCCGTTTACGGAATTTCTTTTGATGATTGCTTAAGCAACCTTGATCGAGTTTTGCAGAGATGTGAACAAACTAATCTTGTGTTGAATTGGGAGAAGTGCAACTTTATGGTTAATGAAGGCATTGTCTTGGGGCATAAAATATCTGAACGAGGTATCGAGGTGGATAAAGCTAAAGTTGATGCAATTGAGAAAATGCCATGTCGTAAAGATATTAAAGGTATTCGCAGTTTCTTTGGTCATGCTGGTTTCTATAGGAGGTTCATTAAAGACTTCTCTAAAATTTCTAGGCCTCTTATGTCGGATTTCGGGCTCCGCAAAACCCTAAGAAGTCGAACCCAGGGGCGCGTGCGAAGATCCCCAACAGCTTCACCCCTCCAAGCTCTCAACACGATAACCTTGCTCGATGGCAAGGAAGAAGATAACACACGAGAGTTTACCCAGGTTCGGGCCGCTGCGAAGCGTAAAACCCTACTCCTTCCTTTGGTGGATTGCCTCACGAGGAGGTTTGTGGAAGAACTAGTACAGTGGTGAGTCGCCTCACGGTGTGTCTGCGGGTGGTTGTGTCGTCTCCCCCTTCTACAGAGTAGCCTAGCCTCTATTTATAGCGGCTCGGGTCCTCTTCCCTTATCGCAATGGCGGGAAGGGATCCCACAACGGCCAAATTTGAAAGGGGACAGGAGGTACATCTTATCCCGACGAAAGGCGGTCTTCACCTGCAAAGCAGCCGGTGGTGATGCAGAGGTGGGCTCGGCGATGACGTCTGTCCTGCGAGGCTCGGGGTCTTGGTCTTGTTGCACCAGAAGGGAAACCTTTGGGGGGCGCTTTGGGAACCTGTGCTCGTCCTTGTCTCCTTTGCACTAAAGAGTAAACTATCCCCTCTGGCACGATGGCGCCCGCCTAGCTTGGCTGGCGTCACCCTTGACCTCCTGAGGCCCAGCGTTGCATAGAGATCTCTGCCGCTCGGGAGGAGGCTTGGGGAGGCCTAACTGTCGGTGTCAAAACCGGCGGATCTCGGGTAGGGGGTCCCGAGCTGTGGGTCTTGGATCGATGGGTAACAGGAGACAAGGGAGACGGTGTTTACCCAGGTTCGGGCCCTCCTATGGAGGTAAAACATTACGTCCTGCTTTGTTTGTATTGATGATGGTGCATCGAGTACAGAGTTGATCTACCACGAGATCGTATGTAGTGGTCTAAACCCTAAGAGCTATGCTCGTATGATGATATGATCTATGATGATCTGATTGTCCCTAATGACTAGCTTGGCCTCGGCTTATATAACACACCAGAGGCCTAGGATAACAAGAGTCCTAGTCGGCTACGTCGGTGGAGATGAGTCCTTGTCTTGATCACCAAGTCTTGTGGAATCTTCCTCGTATGCATCATGGGCTGTCCGAACTGGCCCGTTAATGAACCGCCCTGGGGGTCCTCGGCCCGACCCACTGGTCGGGAGACGACGTGGTGAGTACCCCCTAGTCCAGGACACCGTCAGTAGCCCCCTGAACCGATCTTCAAGTTAGGGATGCTCCTCGGTTCTTCCGAACAGTTCTTCGTCTTCGGCCGTCGGTCTTGAAAACTGGTTCAAGAAATCTTCCCATCACTGATCTTGAGGATCGCTGAGGTGAATCCAAAGAGTTCACAAGTCGGGCATCCGAGTAGCCCCTTTAAGTTATCGGCCTGTATTAATGCCTCATTATTTTTACGCCACAACTCGGGTCCGAAGTGTTTCCCGTGTGGCGGTATCCTCTTGTGTCCGAGCTCCAACGCCGAACTGTATCCGAGGTGTCTTTCTGAGCCCGAGATCCAACGCTGGTCAGCATCCGAGGTGTCATAGGATACCTCAGTCTCTGAATATTTGAAGTAGTTCATCCGAGCTTAAATATCGGGATAGTCTTTTATGGAGCCAACCGTTCGCATTCGAGCTTTATGCCGGACTGCTTCCGAAGTGTCTTCGATCTTGAGCTTTATGCCGGAATGCTTCCGAGCTCCAATGCCGAACCGCATCCGAGCTCCAACGATGATAAGCGTCCAAGGTGTTATAAACTACCTCGGTCTTTAAAAGATTGAACGAATTTAGCCGAGCTTAATGCTGGAAATGCCCTCTATGAAGCCAGCCACTTGCGCCCGAGCTTTATGCCGGACTGCTACCGAGGTGGTGCACCACCCCGACCGCGGGCTGATTTTTTGTGGATATTTTTGATTGGTGCAATTTATTCTCTGCCGAGATATATAGCCAGTAGCCCTCAAGGTGCGTGTCGGTCTAAAACCTGAGATGCCCCTGAAGGAAAAAATAATTATCAAAGTAAAACCACTAATCCCAGTAGCCCCTGAGACTTAGGTCGATTTGCAAAATCGGCCTGAGGATCAAGTTCTTGCTCGGCGGCATTCGTTAGGGATGTAAACGCGGTACGCAATAGTTTCCGAGACTCGGGTTGGGTGCGGCCGACCAACCTAAGGATCGAATCTCCTCAGAAACCGTATTGCACTTTGAATTTGCTGCATTGAATATGCAATGTAGTAGCCCCCGAGCCTTAATTTGGGCACGGGTGGTCAAATTAAGGATCGATATTTGTTTGACACAAACTTTGTGACGTTTGACACAATTTATGAGTAATGATTCTACGTATCCAAGTACTCCCTCTGTTCCACAATGTAGTGCGTATAGATTTTCGAAGAAGTCAAACTTTATAAACTTTGACCAAGTTTGTAGAGAGAAATATATACATCTATAATACCAAATACATATCCTTAGATACATCACAAGACATACTTTCATATTATATATATTTGGTATTGTAGAGATAAATAGTTTTCTCTATAAATTTGGTCAAAGTTTATAAAGTTTGACTTTCGTAAAAATCTATATGCACTATATTATGGAACGGAGGGAGTACTTTACATCATTAATGCTCAGATCCACATTGTACAAGACTTTGTTGACCGACCATCAGCTTCAACCTCCTTGGCTAGTAGCCGAGGAGTGTTTGTCCTACTTTATAAAGCCTTTATAAGGGCAAAGATTTACGGCAAACAAGGCAATCCGGCCATGCGGTTTTATAAACAAAGGTATGCGGAGAGATATGTTATAACAAATATCTTCTGGGAAAAATAGTTCATTTATAAGTTCCTTTTCCCAGGATATTATGTTAACCATGATCGTGAAACCTCAACTCTGATCAATGTGGGAGGAAAATATTGAGGATTTAGTTCGGGGAATGTTCCCGAACTCCGTGGCCTTTAATGAACCAAAATTTTCACTTCCGTCGTTGCCGACCTATTATATTCTTAAGATGGCTAGCTTTCGGCTTCACCCAATCTGAGGTACTAACCCGGATGACCCAGAAGTAACAATCACAGAGGTGCTCCCTTTACCCCCTAGCCGAACAATCGGGAACGTAGTGGGTAAGCACAGGAGCCAGGCAACCCAGCTTGGCCAAAATCTTAAGTCAAACTGATGCATATCGATGGCATTATAACGATCACTATGGAAGGCAGCGTTCGTATATTAAATACAAACGCTGATGATATGTTGGGCTCTCCAGGAATCCCAATGTATCTATGCCGAGGTGCCAGAAGGAACCCTCGGTATGGTTTATTTTAACTCCGCCGCGACTGTTTATAATCTGAAAGTGGCCTAACGTCGGCTTCCACCCCTTTGTAGATGCTACGTAGGGTGTTTCCGTACAAACAAGACAACCCTTAGCCGACGTCTCGGTGCCCGGAGGCGGTTGTGTTCGTGGAAACGAGGCAATCAGATATTTAGGCTTTATAACTTTCACTTAGTCATAGGAGCATATGTTTGGGGGCAACTTAATAGCTCCCGGTATACGTCGACTCCTCGGATTATTCGAGGTTGAACCACCTACAACTTGGCCTTTTCAAGAAAGAAAGGCCCTTCATTTTACTCGGATAACCTCGATCGGCTATATTTGGTTGAACACCGCCTGCGGTTCGCTGACCGATTTACGCTTGTTGTGACAGTCAGCTTTCGGCTTTCTCCAACTGAGGCACTTAACCAGTTAAACCGGAAGTGACAATCGCAGTGGTTCTCCCTTTACCCCTTAGCCGAACAAAGCGGAAACGTAAGGGGTAAGCACAAGAGCCGGGCAATCCAGCTATAGACCAAAGACACAACTCGAAATCAATGCATATAAATACGAAATACCGAGGACATTTTGCCGAGGACTGCATGGAGTACCTCAGTGTTTGGTGGGTTTGGTGTTAACCGTAGACCCGCTTTAATACTGCCGATGCGTGAAATGCATCTTGCATTGTACTACAAGAGTTATGCTCGGAAATACCAAAAAACTTATGCAAAAAACTTTATTTTAGATAAAAGAAAATTGTGCCAATCCAAAATTGGTCTAAAATTTAATTTGTGCTTGGGTTGTGTTTTAACCTGATACATCCGATCTCCGGACTCCAAGCGGGTCAGCCTTTGGCTTCAACCTCTATATCCTGACGGCGGAGTGTTTCTCTGAGGCTTGTTTAGCGAACTAAACTCGAGCGGCTTTAGAAAGAAACCAGGCTATCCGGCTATTGACCACACGCTAGTGTCGGAAAAAGGAGTAGTAGAAAAAGACTTTGCAACGACTAAGAAGAAAACACAGTTATTATAAAATGGCTCATATAAATTTAAGAGCCCCCGGTTAAATCGGGTAAATAAATTTTTAACAAACAAAGTTTTTTTTGTTTAACAAAAAATATAATGTTTGGTTGCACCAAACAAAATAAAATTTCAAAGAGAGCTGAGCACGAAAACGATTTAGCTGGTTAATGTGCTCGGTGCGGTTCAGGGTTGTGGCGTGACGAAGACGTAGTCCTCGGCCTGGCAGAGGTCCCAGCCCCCAAGCCCGAGGTAATCGAGCGAAGAGCTCGGGTCGAGAAGTGGCAACGCAACACGGTTGCTGCGGCGAGGCGAAGCCTCCGGTCCAGCCAAGGAGAGTAGTTCGGCAGCGTGACAGTGAAGCCTCCAGGTCCGTCGACCATGTCGACGACACAATTTTGTTAATGGAGGCAGGACGACGATGTAGGCATGCCAAGGTGACCGCATGACACAACCGAAGTCGATTACCTGAGCGAAGAGTTCGGCTTGACGAAGTGGCAACGCTGCACGGTCGATGTGGAGAGGCGAAGTCCCTGGTCCAGCTAACATGGCGAAGCTGGTCGGCTGGTGACGCCGAAGTCCCTGGAGCAGGTTGATGAAGAGATGCCAAAGCCCCCGGTCTAGCCGAGGTGACGGAGCAGGTCGGCTGGTGACGCCGAAGTCTCATGCCAGCTGAGGTGTCGAAGCAGGTTGACTGGTGACGCCGAAGTCTCACGCCAGCCGAGGTGTCAAAGCTGGTCGGCTGGTGATGCCGAATTCTCATGCCAGCCGAGGTGTTGAAGCTGGTCGGCTGGTGACACCGAAGTCTCCGGAGCGGGTTGATGAGGAGATGACAAAGCCCCCGGTATAGCCGAGGTGACGGAGCAGATCGGTAAGGTGATGCTAGAGCCCCATGCCAACCGACGTGTAAAAGCAGGTCGGCGTGGTGGACGTCAGCTTGAAAAAGTAACGGCGCGGCGATGCCGACGCAGGTCGGAGTTTGTGACGAGGTCAATGCTGGCTTGATGAAGCAACGGAGCGCCCGACCCGTACAACCCGCGGATGACGAGGTTCTCTTGATGATTATTCGGCCCTCGCGATGCCGAACTCTTGGTCGGTTGACCGAGGTGATGAGAAAATTTCCTTCAAGAAGGACGCCTCACAACCCATTCATGAAAAAGATGAACTCGGGTCGGATTAGTTTTCGCGCAGAAAATAGATCCAAAATTCGTTGTACTCATCGGATGTTTCCCGGAGTTTGGACGGTCGGATCGAGCTAAAATTTGGAGGGGTGATCCGTATAGGAATTCCGCAGTCGATGAACGGTGGGATTTTCCAACGGATATCCGAGCTAGATACTGGACACCTCGTCCTAAACTCATTCAGATTCCCGTCCAGATTCGATAGGGCTCTGATATATTGGAGATTGCCGGAGATTCCTCCATTGGAACGCGACGAAATTTTGCAGGGTTATTGTAGATACAATTCCGCACAATTCCACGGAAGCAATCGTCAAAACGACGCTCGAGGTAACGGGGACGATGAGCACAAATTCGCTGTCCAGAAAAAACTGCAATATGCAGATGAGCCATCGATCCTTCTAGCAATCCCACAGCGGAACTCTCAATGAAAGCACCAATGTCGGCGTCAAAACCGGCGGATCTCGGGTAGGGGGTCCCGAGCTGTGGGTCTTGGATCGATGGGTAACCAGAGACAAGGGAGACGGTGTTTACCCAGGTTCGGGCCCTCCTATGGAGGTAAAACCCTACGTCCTGCTTTGTTTATATTCATGATGGTGCATCGAGTACAGAGTTGAGCTACCACGAGATCGTATGTAGTGGTCTAAACCCTAAGAGCTATGCTCGTATGATGATATGATCTATGATGATCTGATTGTCCCTAATGACTAGCCTGGCCTCGGCTTATATAACACACAAGAGGCCTAGGATAACAAGAGTCCTAGTAGGCTACGTCGGTGGAGACGAGTCCTTGTCTTGATCACCAAGTCTTGTGGAATCTTCCTCGTATGCATCATGGGCTGTCCGAACTGGCCCATTAATGAACCGCCCTGGGGGTCCTCGGCCCGACCCACTGGTCGGGAGACGACGTGGTGAGTACCCCCTAGTCCAGGACACCGTCACTAACCCCCTGCGGGTCTTGGCACTGTCTCCCTCGCGAGCTCGGGGTCTCGTGAGGGCCTTGTGTTGAACGAAGCCGCATTGTGCTGTACTCGGTCGTCGAGGTGGGCCACGCCCTGGGCCGCAGGCAGGCAAGTCTGGGTACACCGGTATCCAGAACACCGACATCTTACTAATCTTTTGCAAAAGGATATTCCTTTTGTTTTTGATGATGATTGTGTGGAAGCCTTCGTAACACTCAAGAAAACCTTAACCTCTGCACCTATCGTTTAACCACCTGATTGGAACTTGCCCTTTGAAATTATGTGTGATGCTAGTGATTATGCTGTCGGTGCTCTTCTAGGACAAAGAGTTGATAAGAAATTGAATGTTAGCCATTATGCTAGTAAAACTCTAGACAGTGCCCAACGAAATTATGCCACTACTGAAAAAGAATTCTTAGCAGTTGTGTTTGCCTGTGATAAATTTAGATCCTATATTGTTGATTCCAAAGTTATTGTTCACACCGATCATGCTGCTATAAAATACCTTATGGAAAAGAAAGATGCTAAACCTAGACTCATTAGGTGGGTTCTCTTGCTTCAAGAATTTGACTTACACATCGTTGATAGGAAGGGAGCTGAGAACCCCGTAGCTGATAACTTGTCTAGGTTAGAAAATATTCTTGATGACCCACTACCTATTGATGATAGTTTCCCCAATGAACATTTAGCTGCAATAAGTGTTTCACAAAACACCCCTTGGTGTGCTGATTATGCTAATTACATTGTCGTTAAATATATACCACCTAGCTTCACATACCAACAAAAGAGAAAAAAAATTCTATGACTTAAGACATTACTTTTGGGATGACCCACATCTTTATAAAGAAGGAGTTGATGGTATTATTAGACGTTGTGTACCTGAGCATGAACAGGAACAAATCCTATGGAAATGTCATTCCGAAGCTTATGGAGGACATCATGCGGGAGATAGAACTGCTCATAAGGTATTGCAATCTGGTTTTTGTTGGCATACTCTCTTCAAGGATGATCGTAAGTTTGTCTTGTCTTGTGATGAATGTCAAAGAATAGGTAATATCTGTAAGCGTCAGGAAATGCCTATGAATTATTCACTTGTTGTTGAGCCATTTGATGTTTGGGGTTTTGATTATATGGGGCCTTTTCCTTCCTCTAATGGGTACACTCATATTTTGGTAGCTGTTGATTATGTCACTAAGTGGGTAGAAGCTATTCCAACTAGTAGTGTTGATCACCACACCTCCATTAAAATGCTTAAAGAGGTTATCTTCCCGAGGTTTGGAGTCCCTAGATATTTAATGTCTGATGGTGGTTCACACTTTATTCATGGTGCTTTCCGTAAGATGCTTGCTAAATATGATGTTAACCATAGAATTGTGTCACCCTATCATCCTCAATGTAGTGGTCAAGTTGAACTTAGCAATAGAGAAATAAAATTAATATTACAAAAAAACTGTCAATAGTCCTCGTAAGAACTGGTCTAAGAAATTAGATGACGCACTTTGGGCCTATAGAACAGCTTATAAAAATCCTATGGGTATGTCTCCATATAAAATGGTGTATGGAAAAGCTTGTTATTTGCCTCTACAATTAGAACACAAAGCATTTTGGGCAATTAAAGAACTTAACTATGATTTCAAACTTGCCGATGAGAAGAGGCTATTTGATATTAGCTCACTAGATGAATGGAGAACCCAAGCCTATGAAAATGCCAAATTATTCAAAGAAAAATTAAAAAGATGGCATGACAAAAGAATCCAAAAGCGGGAATTCAAAACAGGAGACTATGTTCTTTTGTTCAACTCTCGTTTAAGATTTTTTGCTGGTAAGCTTCTCTCCAAATGGGAAGGACCTTATGTTATCGAAGAGGTTTATTTTTCTGGAGCTATCAAGATTAATAACGCCGAAGGTACTAACCCGATGGTGGTCAATGGACAAAGAATTAAGCATTATATCTCAGGTACGCCTATTAACGTTGAAAGCAATGTTATCCAAACCATGACACCGGAGGAACACATAAAAGAAACCTTCCGGAACACTCCAGAATTCTAAAACATAGGAGGTACGTGATACGGTAAGTAAACGGACTCCGAAAAATCCGCAAAAATATTTTTTGTCAGTTTTGGAATATTAGAAAATTTTGGAAATAAAGAAATAAACCGGAAGGTGATCGAGGTGAGCATGATACACCAGGGCGCGCCAGGCACCCCTGGGCGCGCCCTGGTGGGTTATGCCCACCCCGGACACCTTCCCGACTCCGTTTTCCTTCCATATGCTTGTTTTCCAAGAATAAAAATTCTCTATATATACCCCCGACTGTTTTGACGACCGCATCACAGAAAAATCCTCTGTTCTTGTTTCTTGCTGTTTTCTCATCAGATCTGGATCTCCATGGCTCCACCAAGCTCCTCCAAGGACAAGTTCTTCGAGAAGGTCATAAACCCGTACTTGCCGGAGGTGATGAAGCACCCTCAAGCCATTGAGATGCGTGAGGGGGTGCTCCACATTCGCGATGTTCAGGAACCCAAGAAGACCGGAAGCATGGAGGCTAGGCTCGAGGCGGTGGAACAGGAAATCTTCAAGTGCCAGAAGATGGTGGAGCGTGGACTTAGTGCCAATCACTCCATGCTCATGGAATTCACCCATGATCAGATGGTCGATGGCCGGTCTATGAAGGACATCATCTCCACCCTCAACGAGCAAATTAATTTTCGGCAGAGCCAAGTTTATGATCTTCATAACCAAGTTTTTGAGTATGAAGCAAGATTTAAAGGTATGAGTTTAGCTGCCAGTTGTCGTGGGAATGAGCCTGACAGTAGAAGGTAGGGGTACGTAAGGAGAGGGCAGAGTCCTAGCTACGGCGAGGATGTACACACGGATGTATGAGTTCAGGCCCCTCTCGTGGAGGTAAAAGCCCTACGTCTCAGTGCTCGGGAGCTCTTGTCGAGTGAAATATAAGTGTCGTTACAGGGGATGCGAACCAACCCTTATGCCGGAGGGGAGGGGTGGCTTATATAGAGTGTGCTGCCCCTCATAAGTGTCCGGCGTTTAAGGGTCAGATCGTGGCTATAAAGACGTACGTTACTGGTAACGTATGTAATAAATGCTATTAATGAGACAAACAAACGCCTGCCCGTTGGCCTCCCTGGGGTGGCTTCTGGTCTTCTGCGGTCGACTGTCTTCCGGTTCTTCCGAGTGAATGGTACCGGTCGAGTGAAAAGGTAATCTCCGAGTGGATATTGTCGAGTGACTTGTATGCCTTGGTGATTTCAGTCGGAGATCTCCTTGCAACCCTTAAGCTTTCTGGGGCAGTGTCCTTGGGTAGAGCAGGTAGGTCAGGCCTATGACCCTACCCTAGGTACACATCCCCATCATTAGCCCCCGAATGGATCGGGGTTTGAGTGTAAAAGGTGTCAATACAAGTTCTGACAAGACACAAAAATTCCGAGTGTATTTTGAGGCTTCTCAGAAATCTGCGTCGATTGGAACCTTTATCGTTCGCCCTGATCGATTCTGTCTCGAAGTATATCCGAGTGAAACTGAGCTCGAAATCAGGTCCGAGTGAAACTGAGCTCGAAATCAGGTTCGAGTGGTCTGCAGAGTCTTCTGATGTGACGGTTCGCTCCATCGGGTCCGGATTTTATGGGATTCGAAAATTGGATAAACGCGTGCCGAGCGAGGATGATGCAACCGCAAAGGCAAGTGGGGACACGACGCCTCGATTACCGCGCCGCCAAAATCGACACGAGGCGCGCCTCCTCTGAATTCGGGATACTTAGAGATCTGGCGGGCCCACAGGTCAGTGACCCACACGGGCGGATATAAGAGGCGACGACGCCGGTGCTGGTACAATATTCTTCCCCCAAATCTGCTCTTCTCCTCCTCCTCTTCTGCTCAGCTCCACTCCAACGACTGCCGCCGCCATGACGAAGGGCAAGACGGAGAAGCTCGAGTGCGCCAAGAAGGGAGGAGCCAAGGCGAAGAAGCCGTCGGGCGCCCGGTCGACGGTGCCGCCGGGGTGGATCCAGGGGGATTTCCTCCAATCGACGGTCACGGCGGAGGATGTGCAAAATCTCATCGACGACGGGTTGATAGCTGCGGAGTCCTGGAGATTGCCGAAGGGGGAGACCGAACCAGAGCCACGCGACGGCGAGCGAGTTCTGCTTCTCACCCACGTCGAACGAGGTTTCTCCATGCCACCCCACCCATTCATCCGTAGTTTCCTGAACTATTTCGGGGCGCAGCTCCACCATTTCCCTCCGAATGCAATTGCCTATCTTTCCTATTTCATAACCCTGTGCGAATGCTTCTTGGGCTGCTCTCCGCATTGGAGTTTGTTTAAACACATATTCTCTGTTAGATCTCAATCCGTCAAGAAAGCCAATCTCAGTGATAGCAAAACCCACGTAATCCAACTGTGTGGTGGCTTAGGGATCCAACAGAGAGGTAGGAGTGCATTCCCCTCTATGACCTTTCCTGATTCTGTCCGGGGTTGGCAGTCGACATGGTTCTATTGCAAGGATGTTGCATCACCAAATATGTCGACTGGACTTCCTCCTTTCACCTTGGATCGACCTACCACCCCCAAACCACTATACGTGACAAAGGTAGAGAAAATCCAGGTAGGGATCCTAGTGAACGCTGTATCTGATCTGATCCGCGGCGGAGTGACTGGCTTGGATCTCCTTGAAACGTTTCTCAGTCGACGGATCCAGCCTCTCCAAGCCCGGGATCACACCATGTGGCATTACTCGGGCCCTGAGGATACCACTCGGACTCATCCTGAAGAAGTTTCCGACGAGACCGTTTCTCAGTGGCTCAGGAGCATCACCGGAGCCTGTGATAATCCCGAGGGAGCCAAGCGAATTCCGCCCTTTTCTGCTTTGAACCCACCAAAGAACCTGGTGAGTTATACCTCTGTCGATTGTTTTAATATTTGTCGAGTAACTGGATCTTCAGTCGACTGACTTTGAAGCTTGTATCTTGCAGGAATTTACAAACATGTACTCGCCCGTGCCAAACGGAGAATAGCCTGACGAAGAAGAAGGGAGCGTAGATGGCAGCGCCGACGGCAATTACACCGACGATAGCGAGAGCAGCGATGACGACCTGGAGGAAGGCGAGGTGGAAGCTCAGGTCCCTCTGCGCACCGGGCGTCGCACCAAGCAGCAGGAAGACCCAGAGGTTGCCCCGAGCAAAACTGTGGCGTCGAGCACAAGGAACCCAAAGCGTGACCGTGCCGCAACATCGGGGTCGACTGAAAAAGCTGCGAAACAACTCAAGCCGGACGCGCCAAAGCCTCGGAAGGCCCTGCCTCGTATCAAGATTGCTGTGCCTGTTGTCTCAACGTGAGTGTTTATTTTCCCGCAATTGTGATTGTGGCACTTCATGTCTCTGCTGACCGAGTGGAGTTTATCCGCCAGAGCTGCTACCTCAGTGACATCGCCCCAGCAAAATGATGGGGACCGTATGGAAGTGGACACTCCTAATGAGGCCACCTCCCAACGAGGTATAACAAACCCACACTCAACTCTGTTTTTTGAAGAATAATCGTCGAGTGCCTTGACTAAAATTGCCGATTGATAGCTGACGAAGTCATCGAACTGGAAGATGATGAGGAGCTGCAGCGCGGAACGCAGGATGAAGCTATGCTTCTGGGGGCTCCATGCGTACGCACTCGGAGAACATCGTCAGGACAGACGCCCCGTGGGACGACTGCTGCGACACCTCCAGCCCTTGTGGCCCCGCTGTCGAGTGCTCCGCCAGCCACTTCAATTCTAGTGGCTTCAGCACCTATTGGACAATCCGAAGCACCTCCTGCTGCCTCAGTTACAACACCAATTCATTCGACGCCCGCATACCCTTTGTGTCACGTCCCGGAGGACCAAACTGGAGCTGCCAAGGAAGCCATGATTCAGGCTGGGCAGATGATGCTGCGAACAAAGGAGGCGTATGAAGCCATCAAGTTAGTCTATGATGCCAGCTCAGCGCTTCAAGCCAACGTCCGAGTAAGTGCTATTGTAAGTTCATCTCCAATTGAATTCCTGTCCGTCTTGATTTTACACCCACTGGGTGTTTTCTTCGCAAGTAGATCAGGTAGTCTCTGGTCCAGTGGGGGCACGCTGAGTGCACCCACTGGGTGTAGTCCCCGAGACCGCTGTCGAATGGTGAAGGCATCGACAGGGGTCTTAGAGTCGGTTTGAAAGTTGTCTTCTATTCGACAGGACAGACCTTGTCGAGTAAAAGTAGGTCCAGTGGGGGCACGCTGAGTGCGCCCACTGGGTGTAGTCCCCGAGACCGCCGTCGAGTGCGTGCATCGGCGGGGGTCTGATAGAAACGATGTCCGCTTGCTTGCTTTCTTCTCTCGGACAGGGCGGACCTGGTCGAGTAATTTCCTGTCCAGTGGGGGCACGCTGAGTGCACCCACTGGGTGTAGTCCCCGAGACTACTGCCGATGATATGGGGAGTAGTCTTAAGAACTGTTTTGCAGGTTTCATGGACATCATTTCCATCAACCATGATATGACGCTGTATAGGGTTGTGGGGTTGGGCGGCGGGCCGCCTTTTAGTCGACTGCACTTGTACTTTTCCACTCGGGAGTAGAGAAATATTTATGTCGACTGAACCCCTTCTTTGCTGATTTCAGAAAGCCATTGGGCTCGGGACCAAGTACGTCGAGCTGGAAAAAGAAAAGAATCGACTTCTGCTGGATCTGGAGCTGACGAACAACAACCTGGACCGAGCACAAACTAAATTGAAGACTTTGGGAGGTAATCCTTGTCGATCAATTGTATTATCACTTTCATCTTCCATCCTTTGAACCGAGTGAATCCACTCAAACAGACGTACGTGATGAGAACCGTCGTCTCCGAGCGCGACTCAACAATGTTATTTCTTTAGATACCATGAAGAAGGCGCTCGAGGACAAGGAAAAATCACTTGCTGATGCTCAGAAGGAAGCGAAGGAGAAAACTGAAGCTGCTGAGAAGAAACTTGCTGCAGCCAGAAAACTGGAAGAAGAGAACACCAAACTCAAGCAGGAACGATCCAACTGGATCAAAAAACTTGAAGTGCAGACCAAGGGAAAGAGTGCTCTGGAAAAACACTTATGAGACTTTGCGAAGAAAATGTTCAGCATGCTTGAAGGTGACTTTCTTCTGTCGAATGAATTTCTTTGATTTCCTCAGAACGACATTGTGATCACCTTTTCCCTTTCTCTTCACGCAGAATTCTGTCAAGACTTTGAGAAGGAAACCGAAGAGATCGAGCCCAATCTGGACCCCACGAAGTCACTCGTCGGAGACGCCGTGGCCATGGATATGTTTCGACTTGAAGCTCGTCTCAAGAATGTCCAGGGATATGTCACTCGGCTGAGGGCTGCATTCGAGAAAGTCGACAAGGAACTGTGGCCTGAAGACCCCCTCCAGACTGACCTCGAGTGTATGGTGACTCGCGTCAATGAAATTCCAAGTCGAGTGCAGGCGTGGAAGAAGTCCGCTGCCCGTTGTGGTGCCGATGTGGCACTTTCACTCATCAGGGTTCATTGCAAGGAGGTCAGGGAGGACAAACTGAAGGCCCTCCGAGTGATCAACACAAAGAAACTTCAATTTGAAGATTTCATGGAGACTTTCATCGAAGCAGCTACTCGGATCGCCGACGGAATTGACCTGGATACCTTTGTCGAGCCTTCAAGCCCTACCGGAGCTTGAAAAAGTACGTTGCTTTTAGTTAAAACTTTATTTGCCTCGGCATGCCGAGTGATGGTGTAACCGATTAAAACTTCGTTCAGGCCTTAAGCCTGAGAACTTCCCTTTGCGCGAACAAGTTTATGCTGCGCTAGAGATTCTAGTCTTACTCGCATTTTGCTTTCCGACATTTTGCTTGACTGAATTTATTTAATTCTCGAATGGAACGGGTGTTCTGCACTCGAAAGAATTTAGGACTTAGGCGAAGACTGGTTCGCAGCTAAGTTCCGAGTGTTAGGAATACGTTACACTCGGAAGGATTTTTTAACTTAGGTGAAAACTGGTTCACAGCTAAGCCCCCAAGTGAGAGAATTGCTCTTTACTCGGAAAAGTTTTTGAACTTAGGCGAAACGGGTTCGCAGCTAAGCCCTCGAGCAAGAGGATTGCTCTTTACTCGGAGAAGTTTTCTGAACTTAGGCGAAGACTGATTCGCGGCTAAGTCTCCGAGTGTATCGAATGTTATACACTCGGAAGGGTTTTTCACTTAGGCGAAACGGGTTCGCAGCTAAGCCTCCGAGCAAGAGGGTTGCTCTTCACTCGGAGAAGTTTTCTGAACTTAGGCGAAGACTGGTTCGCGGCTAAGTCTCCGAGTGTATTGAATGTTATACACTCGGAAGGGTTTTTAACTTAGGCGAAGCGGGTTCGCAGCTAAGCCCCCGAGCAAGAGGGTTGCTCTTCACTCGGAGAAGTTTTCTGAACTTAGGCGAAGACTGGTTCGCGGCTAAGTCTCCGAGTGTATTGAATGTTATACACTCGGAAGGGTTTTTAACTTAGGCGAAGCGGGTTCGCAGCTAAGCCCCCGAGCAAGAGGGTTGCTCTTCACTCGGAGAAGTTTTCTGAACTTAGGCGAAGACTGGTTCGCGGCTAAGTCTCCGGGTGTATTGAATGTTATACACTCGGAAGGGTTTTTAACTTAGGCGAAGAGGGTTCGCAGCTAAGCCCCCGAGCAAGAGGGTTGCTCTTCACTCGGAGAAGTTTTCTGAACTTAGGCAAAGACTGGTTCGCGGCTAAGTCTCCGAGTGTATTGAATGTTATACACTCGGAAGGGTTTTTAACTTAGGCGAAGCGGGTTCGCAGCTAAGCCTCCGAGCAAGAGGGTTGCTCTTTACTCGGAGAAGTTTTCTGAACTTAGGCGAAGACTGATTCGCGGCTAAGTCTCCGAGTGTATCGAATGTTATACACTCGGAAGGGTTTTTAACTTAGGCGAAACGGGTTCGCAGCTAAGCCTCCGAGCAAGAGGGTTGCTCTTCACTCGGAGAAGTTTTCTGAACTTAGGCGAAGGCTGGTTCACGGCTAAGTCTCTGAGTGTATTGAATGTTATACACTCGGAAGGGTTTTTAACTTAGGTGAAGCAGGTTCGCAGCTAAGCCCCCGAGCAAGAGGGTTGCTCTTCACTCGGAGAAGTTTTCTGAACTTAGGCGAAGACTGGTTCGCTGCTAAGTCTCCGAGTGTATTGAATGTTATACACTCGGAAGGGTTTTTAACTTAGGCGAAGCGGGTTCGCAGCTAAGCCCCCGGGCAAGAGGGTTGCTCTTCACTCGGAGAAGTTTTCTGAACTTAGGTGAAGACTGGTTCGCGGCTAAGTCTCCGAGTGTATTGAATGTTATACACTCGGAAGGGTTTTTAACTTAGGCGAAACGGGTTCGCAGCTAAGCCCCCGAGCAGGAGGGTTGCTCTTCACTCGGAGAAGTCTTTGCATGCGAAATTGTGCGATCGGAATCGACAATAGACTGCGGAAGTCATAACTTAACAAACGACATCGTCTGGAGCACTCTTATTACATCAAAACAACTCAGTCATCAAGTATAAAAGCGTCAAAGCAAATCCGCGTTCCAGGCGCGTGGCTCATCAATACTCTTCTTCAAGTTGAAAAGATGGTACGCTCCGTTGTTCAACACCTTGGTGATGACGAATGGGCCTTCCCACGCTGGGGCCAACTTGTGGGGTCGCTGCTGATCCACTCGGAGCACCCGATCACCTTCGTGGAATGAACGGCCCTTGACGTGTCTCGCATGGAAGCGGCGAAGGTCTTGTTGATATACAGTCGACCGGATCAGGGCCATCTCTCGTTCTTCCTCTAGGAGATCTACCCCATCTTGTCTTGCTTGCTCAGCTTCATCTTCAGAGTAAAGATCCACTCGGGAAGAATTGTGAAGGACGTCACTTGGCAAAACGGCTTCAGCTCCATACATAAGGAAGAAAGGAGTGCGTCCAGTCGACCGGTTTGGAGTCGTCCTCAAGTCCCACAGAACAGACGGCAATTCAGTGACCCAAGCTCCAGCAGCATGATCAAGATCTCGCATGAGCCGAGGCTTCAGTCCTTGGAGGATAAGGCCGTTCGCACGCTCAGCTTGACCGTTAGACTGGGGGTGTGCAACGGACGCGTAGTCCACCCGAGTGCCTTGAGAGGAGCAAAAGTATCTGAACTCTTCCGAGTCAAAATTAGAGCCGTTGTCTGTAATGATACTGTGGGGGACTCCATACCGGAATGTTATCTCTGTCATGAATTTGATAGCAGTGCGGGCATTCAACTTCTTGATGGGTTTAGCTTCAATCCACTTAGTGAACTTGTCGACTGCAACCAGTAAGTGAGTGAATCCACTCTGGCCTGTTCTAAGGGGTCCAACCATATCCAAGCCCCATACAGCAAACGGCCAGACGAGTGGAATAGTCTTCAAGGCAGACGCAGGTTTGTGTGACAGGTTCGAATAGAACTGGCATCCTTCGCAGTGACCGACTATATCTTTAGCCATCTCATTGGCACGTGGCCAGAAGAAACCCGCTCGGTAAGCTTTGGCAACAATCGTCCTAGAGGACGCAAGATGACCACAAGTTCCCGAGTGAATCTCCTCCAAAATCAGTCGACCTTCTTCAGGAGAAATACACCGCTGAGTCATGCCAGTCACACTTTCTCTGTAGAGTTGCCCATCCATAACAGTAAAAGCCTTGGATCTGCGGACTATCTGTCGAGCTTCATCTTCATCATCTGGGAGTTCTCTCCTAAGAATGTACGCAATATAGGGTACAGTCCAGTCGGGCGTGATCACTAAAATCTCCATGACCAGATCAATGACAGCTGGGACATCGACTTCAGTCGGATCAGAGACGCTTTTTGCCTGCGGGGGCTCTTCAGTGAAGGGATCTTCCTGCACCGAAGGAGAATGAAGGTACTCGAGAAATACATTGCTGGGGACAGGCTTCCGAGTGGATCCAATCTTTGCCAGCTCATCAGCTGCTTGATTCTTCACTCGGGGAACATGATGGAGTTCCAAACCTTCGAATTTCTTCTCGAGTTTCCTTACTGCATTGCAGTGTCCAGTCATAGCGGGGTTCCTGACATCCCACTCTTTCATCACTTGATTGACCACCAAATCGGAGTCGCCATATACCATCAGGCGCCGGACGCCGAGTGAAATGGCCATACGCAACCCATACAAGAGTGCTTCATATTCAGCTTCATTGTTGGAGGAATCAAAGTGAATCTGCAAGACGTAACTGAGTTTGTCGCCTTTTGGGGACACCAGTAATACGCCAGCACCAGACCCATTCAGCATCTTCGAGCCATCAAAGAACATGGTCCAGTGTGCCGAGTAAACTTGGATCGGTTGCTGCTGTTCAGTCCACTCGGCCAGGAAATCAGCGAGGGCTTGAGACTTGATTGCTTTCTTTGCTTCAAACTTGATGTCAAAATAGAGGAGCTCAATAGCCCATTTGGCCACTCGACCAGACGCATCTCGATTGTGGAGAATTTCAGACAATGGAGCATCACTGACGACTGAAATTGAGTGATCTTGAAAATAATGTGCCACCTTCTTAGCTGACAAATATATACCGTACACGAGCTTCTGGTAATGTGGATATCTTTGCTTTGAAGGAGTCAACACTTCAGAGATGTAATAAACAGGACGCTGGACATTGTAAGCTTTACCTTCCTCTTCCCTCTCGACAGTGAGAACTGTACTGACGATCTGATTAGTAGCTGCTATGTACAATAGCAATGGCTCTTTACTGTGCGGAGCAGCAAGCACCGGCTGGGTGGAAAGCAGAGCTTTGAGCTCGACAAACGCTGCTTCAGCTTCTGGAGTCCACTCGAATGTATCAGACCTCTTCATCAGTCGGTATAAAGGCAATGCCTTTTCACCGAGACGAGAAATGAATCGACTCAATGCTGCCAAGCAACCTGTGAGCTTCTGGACATCGTGCAAACGCTCAGGGCTTTTCATTCGGGTGATGGCACCAATCTTTTCAGGATTAACGTCGATTCCCTTTTCGGAAACGAGAAAACCGAGTAATTTGCCGCCAGGAACACCGAAAGTGCACTTAGTCGGATTTAGCTTGATGTCATATCTCCTCAGATTGGCGAATGTTTCAGCTAAGACAGACAACAGGTCGGAACCTTTGCGAGACTTGACAACAATGTCATCCATGTACGCTTCAACATTCCGAGGGATCTGATCGAGTAAACATTTTTGAATCATGCGCATGAAAGTAGCGCCAGCGTTCTTCAAACCAAAAGGCATGGTGATATAACAGAAACACCCGAAAGGGGTGATGAAGGCTGTCTTTATTTCATCCGGACCAAACAGACGGATCTGATGGTAACCAGAGTAAGCATCCAAAAAAGATAGACGCTCACACCCCGCAGTTGAGTCGACAATCTGATCAATGCGGGGGAGTGGGAAATGATCTTTCGGGCAGACCCGATTGATATGTTTGAAATCAATACACATGCGGAGTGACTTGTCCTTCTTAGGGACCATAACGACCTTCGATAACCACTCGGAGTGGTAAATCTCACGTATGAACTTAGCCGCCAAGAGACGAGCCACCTCCTCGCCGATTGCTTTTCGCTTCTCCGTTGCCGACCGACGCAAATGCTCCTTCACAGGCTTGGCCTTCGGGTCAACTCTCAATCGATGCTCAGCCAGTTCCCTGGGTACACTAGGCATGTCAGCAGGCTTCCATGCGAAGATGTCCCAGTTCTCACGGAGGAACTGGATGAGCTCGGCTTCCTATTTGCTGTCGAGTGTCGTCGAGATGTTGGTCGGGGCATCAGTTGGATCTGTCGGGTGAATGTTCACTTTCTTCACTTCTCCTGCCGACTGAAAAGCTGACTCAGAAGCGGGCTTCTTAGCGCGCAACAGGTCGGAAGGATCAGCGTTTTTCTTGTATTCTTCCAATTCAACCATAGCCATCTGATGATCGGCGATCTTGGAGCCCTGCTGAAGGCACTCCTCAGCCCTCTGTCGATTGCCAGTGACTGTGATCACACCCTTGGGTCCGGGCATCTTCAGCTTGAGATACACGTAACATGGACGGGCCATGAAACGGGCATAAGCAGGACGACCAAGGATGGCATGGTATGCGCTCTGGAAGTCCACCACTTCAAATGTCAATTTTTCCTTGCGAAAATGCTTATCGTCACCAAACACAACATCCAACGCTATTTGACCGAGTGAACGGGCCTTTTTCCCAGGGATGACGCCATGGAACAGCATGTTGCTTTCACTGAGTCGGGACATCGGAATGCCCATCCCCTTGAGGGTATCTGCATATAGGATGTTTAGACCGCTCCCGCCGTCCATCAAAACCTTGTGGAGTCGAGTGCCCCCCACGACTGGGTCCACCACCAGCGCTTGCCGCCCGGGGGTAGCGATATGCGCAGGGTGATCTGACTGATCAAACGTGATAGCAGTCGGAGACCACTTGAGATATGTGGGGGTAGAGGGAACCGCCATGTTAACCTCCCCGTTGATAACTTTCAGTCGACTCTTGCTCTCAACATCAGCAAAAATCAACAGAGTGGCATTGACCTCAGGAAACTCTTCTTTATCTTCTTCATCTCCCTTTTCAGGGTCTTTTTCACTCGACTGGCTCTTTTTGAACTGTTGGATCAGCAAACGACACTGTCGAGTGGTATGCTTTGGCAATATTAAATTGCCCTCTTCATCTTTCCTCGTGTGGATTGCACACGGTAAATCCATAACATCTGTACCCGATTGATTCTTTGACTTCTTGGGGGTGAACTTAGCTTTGGACTTTCCTTTATTTTTGGCCTGTGTCGCCAGAGCGGCCGCTTCTGCCTGAATAGGGGGATCAGCCTTGCGCTTCTGCTTTCGATTGGAATTTCCGCCTGCATCATTGTCGACTGCTTTTCCTTTACCGCTTCAGAGGTGGTCCTCTTCTTCACCATTGGCGTACCGAGTGGCAATCTCCATCATCTTGCTCAGAGAAATATCACCAGTGCGACCAAACTTCAGATAGAGCTCTCTGTATCTAACACCAGCCTTGAAGGCGCAAACAGCCTGATGTTCGGAAACATTCTCCACCGTGTGATGCAGGGTGGACCAGCGCTGAATGTAGTCTCGCAAGGTCTCATTGGGTTTCTGAACACAGTGCTGCAAATCAATCAAACCAGCCGGACGTTTGCAGGTGCCCTCAAAGGTTCTGATGAACACTCGGGCCAAATCCTCCCAGCAATAGATACTAGAGGGAGCCAAACGATTCAACCAAGCTCTGGCCGAACCATCTAACATCAGGGACAAATGCTTCATGGCTATGTTGTCGTTTCCTCCACCAATCTGCATGGCCACTCGGTAATCATCTAACCATGTCTCGGGCTTCGACTCGCCAGAAAACTTGCTAATTCCAGCCGCCAACCTGAAGTTGGGGGGAATCTCTGCAGAGCGAATGGCTCTGCTAAAACACTTGGGACCAGACACAACAGCTCCACTTCCACTCGGATAGTCTCCGTTATAACCATCTCTGTGGGCTCTGCCTCTGTCGACCCGTCTTTGAGCAAGGACATCCCTTGCGTCAAATCCAGGATTCCGCTCATCACTGAACGGGCGCCTATCATCATTGTGCCGGGGCACATATGAACCACTCCGCGGAGGAGAAAGCACTCGACGGAGGTCATCGCGGTGATAACGGGGAGCAAACTGATCTCGCCCCTGATCTCTGTACCAACCTTCATGGAAGTCTCCGCCTCTGTGGCGCAGGGGTGACCCAAGGCTGTGGGCCGACTGAATTGTTTCCGCCCTGGGCGAGTCGCTATGTAACCTGTTCTGCGACTGAGAAACAGCCGCATTCTGCTGCTGCGCTGCCTCGAGCAACGTTCTGAGCTGTTGCAAACCTCTACCAGCTTCCGATCGTGACGGCTGTATAGAATCTGCAATCCTAGCAGCAACTACAACATTCAACACTGGAGTACGGAATACCTCGACGTTATTCCGAGACCCACTCGGAAACAACTATCGCTGATGTCGATTGGGACGCTGCGGACGCTGTCGAGCACGCTCGTCGAGTGCCTTCTGCATCTCTTTGAGTCGAAGGCGAGTCGCCTCCATGGCCTGGGCCTCAGCAGTCGTGCCGACGATGAGAGTATGGAGAACATCCTCATCCCGGCGTTGCTGTTCATTCGACGTTCCACCAATCTCACGCCTGGCGTGGTTGAAGCCAGGCGGCGGACTCTGATGAGAGCCAGCCATAAGAACTTCAGCCGCAGGATCGCAGCTCTCGCACCCGGAGGGAACGTCAGACCGATCTGACGCCGAGTCGAACACACTGAGAAGTTACTCGGCAGGCTCGATGGCCGCAATCTGCGGGGACAAAGCCTGGCAGGCCGCCGCATGTCGCACCCAACGCTGTAGCCGTGAATGACCGGATCGCTTGCGGCGACGAACAGCATGGAGGGCCGACACGTACGGAGTCGACAGCTGAAGGAGAAGAACACCGCAGGAGCTTGCGCAGAAGTGCGTCGCTCCGTGTATTGGGAGCGCCTCAACATCTAGAGGCGCTTCCTAGAGCCATGCCGAACCGTCGGTGATGAAGGTGAGCGCTCCGAGACGGATCTCGCGGCCCAGGAACAAATCACCGCCGGAAGACATGACGAAGGAAAACAAATGCAACCTCGCCAGAAGTCGCTTAGACGCCGCCCCACGGTGGGCGCCAACTGTCGTGGGAATGAGCCTAACAGTAGAAGGTAGGGGTACGTAAGGAGAGGGCAGAGTCCTAGCTACGGCGAGGATGTACACACGGATGTATGAGTTCAGGCCCCTCTCGTGGAGGTAAAATCCCTACGTCTCAGTGCTCGGGAGCTCTTGTCGAGTGAAATATAAGTGTCGTTACAGGGGATGCGAACCAACCCTTATGCCAGAGGGGAGGGGTGGCTTATATAGAGTGCGCTGCCCCTCATAAGTGTCCGGCGTTTAAGGGTCAGATCGTGGCTATAAAGACGTACGTTACTGGTAACGTACGTAATAAACGCTATTAATGAGACAGACAAACGCCTGCCCGTTGGCCTCCCTGGGGTGGCTTCTGGTCTTCTGCGGTCGACTGTCTTCCGGTTCTTCTGAGTGAATGGTACCGGTCGAGTGAAAAGGTAATCTCCGAGTGGATATTGTCGAGTGACTTGTATGCCTTGGTGATTTCAGTCGGAGATCTCCTTGCAGCCCTTAAGCTTTCTGGGGCAGTGTCCTTGGGTAGAGCAGGTAGGTCAGGCCTATGACCCTACCCTAGGTACACATCCCCATCACAAGTTGCAGGACTCAAGGGACAATTGCGTCAACTTTTGATGGGGAGCCCTTGCCCTGGAAGCTGGAGGACAAGCCTTCATCACCACCACCTTCTTCATCACCACCACCAAAGGAGACTTGAGCACACGGGTATGGGCACTCCCCTTGGCTTGAGCCAAGCTTGGGGGAGGTGCCCCGGTATCGTATCACCATCACTTTTATTCACCTTTACCTATTTTAGTTTGATCTTTAGTTTCCCGTTGCTTTAGTTGAATAAAAGTTTAGCATGATCTATTTTCATGTGTTAGTTTCGTGTCCTATCTATCTATGTAATCGAGTGAGAGTTATATAATAAAGCTTAGTTTAAGTTTTTGCCTCTCTACTTTCTTGTTGCAACCAAAATAAAAGGAAAGAGAAATAAATGAAAAGAATCATATGCTAATCGTATGGTGAGTAATAACATCACATAAAGGAAAGTATAAGTAGTAAAATTTATTGGAGATTGACAAACATAGCATTGGTCAATGATGCAATTCGTGAAAGAATTAATAAGGGAAGAGAAGATTCACATGCAAATACACTATCTTGGACATCTTTTATGATTGTGAGCCCCCCATCAAATATTATATGTCAAAATTGTTGACGTTGGACAAGGAAGACAACGTAATGATTTATGCTTGTTCATATCCACATAGAAGTTATATTGTCATAGATCCTTCAACATGTGGTGCTTGCTCAATATCTTTGCTAGCCAAAAACTCCGCACTAAGTAGAGATACTACTTGTGCATCCAAAAACCCAAACCCAAATTCATTCTTTGAGTGTCCACCATACCTACCTATGGATCGAGAAAGATCCTTCAAGTAAGTTTTCATCGGTGCAATAAGGCAATAAAATTGCTTCTAAAAGTGTTTGATCAATTACTGTAAGAGAAAATTGAGCGCTATACGAACTTATGATGGCAAAGTAATAAAAGCGACGGACTGCATAATAAAGGTTGCTATCATAGGGGCCAATATAGCGTGACGTTCTTTTACATTAAGGGATTGGGCATACAAACCAATAAGCGCATGAAAACCTCTTCTTCCCTCTACGAAGGGACTA
Organism: Elymus sibiricus; assembly: GCA_039707655.1. Lineage (NCBI taxonomy): Eukaryota > Viridiplantae > Streptophyta > Magnoliopsida > Poales > Poaceae > Elymus > Elymus sibiricus. Next base: position 134,544,458 of record CM077669.1, read on the forward strand.
TCTTTTACTTTTATGTATTTACTTTTATGCAAGAGTCAAAGTATTCTTCCCTATTCCTTTTTTACTTTTTCCTTTTGCAAGCATCATGTGGTGAGAAAAGATCTAGGCACATATATCCAGTTGGATATGAGTGGACATGAGTTATTATTGTTGACATCACCCTTGAGGTGAATACGTTGGGAGGCGAAACTATAAGCCCCTATCTTCCTATGTGTCTGGTTGAAACTTTTTGTTCATGGGTATGCCGTGAGTGTTAGCAATCATAGAAGACTAAATGATGGTTGAGTATGTGGACTTGCCAAAAGACTCCTACATGAGACCCTTCCTGAAAATATGATGAATTGTAGTTGCAAAGTTGACCGAGAACATAGTTTGTTGGTTCTCAATAAGGTTTATGCTTCATACTTCTATGTTGTGATGAATTGTTACTTGTGCATGAGAAGTTATATGATGAAAATATATATTGAATAAGTTTATGTTAGAGTTTGTTGCTGTTATAATAATAAGCATGATGCTTCTATGTTCGTATTTTGTTTTTATGGACACCTCTCTCTCAAACCATGTGGACATGCTTTTCAATATCGGCTTTCGCTTGAGGATAAGCGAGGTCTAAGCTTGAGGGAGCTGATACGTCCATTTTGCATCATGATTTCCTACTGTTATTTATTATGTTTTGTTGAATAATAATGCTTTGGGGAGTGATTCTAATGCCTTTTCTCTCATAATATGCAAGGTTTACACAAAGAGGGAGAATACCGGCAGCTGGAATTCTGGACCCAAGAAAAGCACATCAGAGATACCTATTCTGCACAACTCCAATGAAGCTGAAATTTTACAGAGAATATTTTTGGAATAAATAAAAAATACTGGAGCAGAAAACTACCGGAGGGGGCAAACCTGGTGGGCACAACCCACCAGGGCGCGCCAGGCTCCCCTGGGCGCGCCTTCATGGGTTGTAGCCTCCTCGGCCCACCTTCGGTTCCCATCTTCTGGTATATAGTCACATTTGACCTAGAAAAAAAATTAGAGAGGAGGACTTTCGGGATGAAGCGCCGCCGCCTCGAGGCGGAACTTGGGCAGGAGCACTTTTGCCCTCTGGCGGAGCGATTCCGCCGGGGGAACTTCCCTTCCGGATGGGGAAATTGAAGCCATCGTCATCACCAACACCCCTCCCATCTTTGGGAGGCCAATCTTCATCAACATCTTCAACAACACCATCTCCTCTCAAACCCTAGTTCATCTCTTGTGTTCAATCTTTGTACCGGAACCTCAGATTGGTACCTGTGGGTGACTAGTAGTGTTGATTACCTTGCGTAGTTGATTACTATATTGTTTATTTGGTGGAAGATTATATGTTCAGATCCATTATGCTATTCAATACCCCTCTGATCTTGAGCATGGTTATTATTTGTGAGTAGTTACCTTTGTTCTTGAGGTCACGGGAGAAGTCATGTTGCAAGTAATCATGTGAATTTGATACGTGTTCGATATTTTGATGGTATGTATGTTGTGATTCCCTTAGTGGTGTCATGTGAACGTCGACTACATGACACTTCACCATTCATGGGCCTAAGGGAATGCATTGTGGAATAGTTATTAGATGATGGGTTGCTAGAGTGACAGAAGCTTAAACCCTAGTTTATGCGCTACTTCGTAAGGGGCTGATTTGGATCCAAACGTTTAATGCTATGGTTAGATTTTATCTTAATACTTTTCTCGTAGTTGTGGATGCTTGCGAGGGGGTTAATCATAAGTGGAAGGTTGTTCAAGTAAGAACATCACCCAAGCACCGGTCCACCCACATATCAAATTATCAAAGTAGTGAACACGAATCAAACCAACATGATAAAAATGACTAGACGGAATTCCCGTGTACCCTGAAGAACACTTTGCCTATTACTAGAGATTGTTCTGGCCTGTCCTTTGCCACAAAAGGATTGGGCTACCTTGCTGCACCTTATTTACCGTTACCGTTACTTGCTCGTTACAATTTATCTTGCTATCAAACTATCTGTTACCTACAATTTCAGTGCTTGCAGAAATTACCTTGCTGAAAACCGCTTGTCATTTCCTTCTGCTCCTCGTTGGGTTCGACACTCTTACTTATCGAAAGGACTACGATTGATCCCCTATACTTGTGGGTCATCAAAGCCGGCCATGAAAGACCTCTTCATCAGGCTATGGCCTGCGGAGCCGCTGCCGAGTAGCTACTTCGTCCTGGTGCAGAGGCTCCGTGTTGCTGCGCCCCGGATCGACCTCCTGAAGCGCTCTGTCTGCATCGAAGGAGCTCAGATGGTGTTTGCAAAGACCATGATGCACTAGCCAAGGATTAAGCCAACAGAGATGGCCACCGGGCCCCCGCCTCCTGGAAAGGAGCACAGGCACCCTGAGCAATATATCCCCATTGTTATGGTTGGTGCTCGAGCGATAGAGGCCCAGTGCTCCAAAGTTGTAATTTTGGAGTGATAGTGATATCATGTATCCAATAACAGTTAGACTTTTTGCAAATTATAATGTGGGTGCTTTGCACGGTCTATCATGCTTAGCTTTGTTTATTTTGACTCCTGTGTGGCCGTCTTATTCTGAAAGTTGCCTGTCTTCGGCTTCATCCCCCTTGTAGATTCTACAAGGGGTGTTTCGACCTTTGCACTTTAACCCTTAGCCGACGTCTCGGTGCCCGTAGGCGGCAGTGCACAAGGAAAACGAGGCAACCGGACTTATGTGGCTTTATTGCTTTCACTTAGCCATAGGAGCTTAACTGCGGAGGGTAGTGACTAGCCCTCAGTGTTTGTGGTGTTCGGCAGTGCCGAGGTTAGTACCATAACCACTTGATTTGTGTGAACACAAACCCCTCGTGTGACACAGCGTAACCTCCAACACTTTTTAGTTTGACACTTGTCATCGGATCGCAGACCGGTCCTCGCTTATTACGACAGTCAGTTTTCGGCTTTCTCCACTGAGGTACTTAACCGGACGAGTTGGAAGTAGAATCGCAGTGGTTCTCCCTTTACCCTCCTAGCCAAATGTGCGAAACGTAAGAGGGCAAACACAGGAGCCGGGCAACCCAACTATTGACCCAAGACATAATTCAGGACCGATGCATATAACGCAATATCCGAGACTTTCAGGCACATAAAAAAGGTGCGAGGGTGATGCTTTGGGGCGATTGCGATGGCCAAGCCCCCAGTATATTAACCGACTGCATCTAAAATTTGTACCGAACAAGGTTGCTTCAGCGTCGAAGAGCGGAGAGGGGAGAAAAGACTATGCAACACAAATGATCGCGGTAAGACCGCGAAAATGGTTTTAGCTTTCCAATGCGCTCGTGACGTCGAACCATACAATCCGCACCGCCGAAGCAACTGTTATGGATACTTTATTATAAAATAAACTTTTACATAGGAAAGGTCGATACAGGGTTCTTTATGAGTGGTTTTACATCCCTATTGCGCCCTGGCGCACGTCTGCGCCTTTGCTCTGGGTCTCCTTGAGAGGAGTGATACGTCTCCAACGTATCTATAATTTTTAATTGTTCCATGCTGATATATTATCATTCTAGGATACTTTTTGGGTCATTATTTACCAATTTATAATATTTTTGAGCACTAACCTATTGACCAAGTGCTGAGTGCCAGTTACTGTTTTCTGCGTGTTTTTGCCTTTGCAGGTTTACTGTACCAAATGAAGTCCAATTGCCACGAAACTTTTTGACGATTTTTTTGGACTATATGAAGACCTAGAAGCTTCGGAAGGAAGCCGTGAGGCGCATGAGGGCCCCACCACACATCAGGGCACGCCCTGGGGGGCCGCGCCCTGATATGTGGTGGCCCCCTCGGGCACCTCCCGATGTCCATCTTCGACCTATAAATTCTCTAATTTTCTGAAAACCCCGAAGGAAGTCCCGAAACCCTTTTTCCGCCGCCGCAAAGTCTCTGTTCCGTCGCGAGGCCATCTGGAGCTCCGTTCCGACACCCTGCCAGAGGGGGGATCGTCCACGGAGGGCCTCTTCATCAACCTTGCTGCCCTCATGATGATGTGTGAGTAGTTCACCACAGACCTACGGGTCCATAGGTAGTACCTAGATGGCAATCTCTCTCTCTTATGATCTTCAATACAATGGTCATCGCATATTCGCTTTGATCTATCCGATCTTATCCTATTGTGCAGTGTGTTTGTTGGGATCCGATGAATTGTGGGTTTATGTTCAGATTATTCATGAAAAGTATTTGAGATGACTCTGAATTATATTATCTCTTAAGTGCATGATCATTATAGCTTTGTAATGCTCTCCGATCTATTGATATGCTTTGGCCAAGTAGATTGATATTTCATCGGTGGGAGTGGTGCATTGTGGTAGGTTCAACCTGGCGAATTTCTATATCCCAATGACAAATTAGGAGACAAGATGCGTCTTTGTGTTGTTGCTACTAAGGATAAAACGATGGGGTTCATTCATATTGTTTGAGTTTACTTTGTATACATCATGTCATCGTTCTCCAAGCATTACTCTGTTTTACTTAATACTCTAGATGCATGCTGGATAGCGGTCGATGAGTGGAGTTATAGTAATAGGTGCAGGCAGGAGTCGGCCTATTTGCTTATGGACATGATGCCTATATATACATGATCATTGCCATGAACATCGCATACGTATCCGCTTTTCTATCAATTGCCCAACAGTAATTTGTTTACCCACCGTATGCTGCCTACATGAGAGATGTCGCTAGGGAACACTATGACCCCCCGGGTCTATTCACTTATATATTCGCAAACGCTATATTTACCTTGCTGCCTTTATTTACTTTTTATTTATTTTGCAATTTATATTTATTAACAATTATCTACACAATTCATTTGTTTGCAAATAACGAGATCAAGGGGATTGACAACCCTCTTGCCCGCTTTGGGTGCAAGTTGTTTGTTCATTTGTGTGTAGCCGCTGAAGACGGTTGAGGGTTGATATTCCTATTGGTTCGATAAACCTTGGTTTCATAACTGAGGGAAATACTTATCCTCTTTGTGCTGCAATTACCCGTTCCTCTTCACGGAAAACCCAACGCAAATCACAAGTATCAAGGAGGTGGTAATCGGCGAGCGGACTTTTGGTCTTGAGAGGTCGCCATTGCATGATAGTTTGATGCTTGATCGGTCCATAGTGGTACTTGTTCGTCGCCCAAAGACGAATTTGACCATGGCTCGGTCTAGCCGAGCACTTGGCGAGCCCCACAGCTGCCCATGGTATTTTAAGCGCCAAATTATGCCTTCGGGGTACGTACCTTATGGCCAGCGGGGCCTTGCTGTGGGTGGCGTGTTCCTATTTATCTTGGGGGTGGGAAGGCTTCGAAAGTTGAAACAGAGCCCGGGCCCGCTTTCTCACCTTTCGTGCCTTGACGGCGGCCTGGGTGTTCGGCACCTCCTTGTCGACTTGTATTTCGGCTGATAGGACAGCTGTGTGTTCCTCAGTCCGGAGGGAGCGCTCCGTGTTGCCGTTGACCGTGATGATGCCCCTGGGGACGTGAATCTTGAGCTTCATGTATGTGTAGTGGGGAACAACGTTGAAGCGAGCGAATGCTGTACAACCAAGGAGGGCGTGGTAACCGTTGCGGAAAGGTACGATGTCGAAGATGAAGTCTTCCCTGCGAAAGTTGTCGGGCGAACCGAACACTACTTCTACCGTTATGGTGCCCGAGCAGCGGTCTTCTACGCCTGGGATGACCCCTTTAAAGGTGGTATTTCTAGGTTTGATCCTTGACGTATCGATACCCATCTGTTTTACCGTGTCCGAATAAATCAGATTGAGGCTTCTGCCTCCATCCACGAGGACTCTAGTCAGATGGTACCCATCGATGATGGGATCAAGAACCAAGGTCGCCGATCCTCCATGATGGATACTGGTCGGATGGTCCCTGCGGTCGAAAGTGAGCAGACATGCCGACCATGGGTTAAATTTTGGAGCTACGGGCTCGACGACGTAGACCTCCCGGAGAGCGCACTTCCTCTCCTTCTTCAGTATGTGCGTGACATAGATCATGTTCACGGTTTTTACCTCAGGAGGGAATTTCTTCTGTCCTCCGTTGTTCGGACCATGGGACTCGTCGTCGTCCTCACTGCGGGGGGCCCTTGCCTTGGTCCTCGGCTGCTAGTTTGCCGGCCTGTTTGAACACCCAACAATTACGGTTGGTGTGGTTGGCGGGCTTATCTGAAGTGTCGTGGATCTGGCATGGCATGTCCAATATCTTGTCCAACTGAGTAGGTGCATACCTATTCCCTTTGGTGGGATTCTTCCGTTTTCCTGATTTGGAGTTGTTGAATCCGGCATTAACGGTCGTGTCTTCAGTATCACCTCCGTTGTGTTGGCGCTTGTTCCTATTGCGCCGTGGTTTCCCGTTTCCGTCCCGAGCTTCAAAGGTGCCGGGGTCTCTGGGATTGCTGTCTCGGCGAGTGAGCCAGCCGTCCTCGCCCGCGCAAAAGCGGGTCATGCGTGAGGTTAGGGCCTACATTGTCCTCGGCCTCTCCTGACCGAGCTATCGAGCTAACCATTCATCACGAATGTTGTGCCTGAAAGAGGCTATTGCCTCGGCTTCTGGACAGTCAATGATTTGGTTCTTCTTAGTCAAGAACCGGTTCCAAAATTGTCTGGCTGACTCGTCGAGCCGTTGAATGACGTGGCTTAAGTCATCGGAGTCCGGAGGCCGGACCTAAGTGCCCTGAAAGTTAGCTCGAAAAGCGTCCTCGAGCTCTTCCCAGCTCCCGATGGAGTTTTCGGGGAGGCTGTTTAACCAGTGTCGCGCTGGTCCCTTAAGGTTTAAAGGCAAATATTTTATGGCGTGGAGGTCATCTCCCTGAGCCATATGAATGTGGAGAAGGAAATCTTTGATCCACACCGTCCGGTCTGTTGTCCCGTCGTATTGTTCGATATTTACTGGTTTGAACCCTTCTGGGGGCTAGTGCCGCATCACCTCGTCTGTGAAGCACAATGGGTGAGCGGCGCCCCGAACTCGGGCTATGTCGTTCCGGAGGTTGGATGCCATCCGGACACGATGCTCCTCCTGAACTCTATTGTTTCAGTCGAGCCAATCTTGGTAATCGACCCGTCTAATGGGGATGTGCCCTCTGGGTCCATAGATGGATCTTGTCTGGCCTGCTGATGACCCACAAGTATAGGGGATCAATTGTAGTCCTTTCGATAAGTAAGAGTGTCGAACCCAACGAGGAGTAGAAGGAAATGACAAGCGGTTTTCAGCAAGGTAATTTCTGCAAGCACTGAAATTGTAGGTAATAGGTAGTTTGATAGCAAGATAATTGGTAACAAGCAAGTACCGGTAACGGTAAATAAAGTGCAGCAAGGTAGCCCAATCCTTTTGTGGCAAAGGACAGGCCAGAACAATCTCTATTAATAGGCAAAGTGTTCTTTAGGGTACACGGGAATTTCATCTAGTCACTTTATCTTGTTGGTTTGATTTGTGTTCGCTACTTTGATAATTTGATATGTGGGTGGACCGGTGCTTGGGTGTTGTTCTTACTTGAACAACGTCCCACTTATGATTAACCCCCTCGCAAGCATCTGCAACTACGAGAAAAGTATTAAGATAAAATCTAACCATAGCATTAAACATTTGGATCCAAATCAGCCCCTTACGAAGTAGCGCATAAACTAGGGTTTAAACTTCTATCACTCTAGCAACCCATCATCTAATAACTACTTCACAATGCATTCCCTTAGGCCCAAGGATGGCGAAGTGTCATGTAGTCGACGTTCACATGACAGCACTAAGGGAATCACAACATACATATCATCAAAATATCGAACACATATCAAATTCACATGATTACTTGCAACATGACTTCTCCCGTGACCTCAAGAACAAAGGTAACTGTCGGGGATATAACTCCACGGTATAACCCGCCCTACTAGGCCGGGTTAACGTATCGACAGCCTTGTGACCAAGTTCAAGATGGGCCATGTTATCAAGACAAGGCAAGCGAGGCGATGGCTGATAGAGTCGCCAGGCGGCCCAACACTTGAACATGGGGGCTCAAGGCCCACGAAGCTGAAGACGCTGGCCGGATTTCCCTAAGACATAACGCAAGTTTGATACATTGTAGGTTACGGGACTCGACATGACCCGGACTCTATTGTAAACCCTAGATCTTGACCTGTATATAATGGCGGACCCCTTGGATCGGAAGACTTAAGTTACAATCTCTCGATAGCTAGGTTAGCGATTCCGCACCCTTGTAATCGAGATCTACCCATCAAATAAACACAAAGCAGGACGTAGGCTATTAGCTCCATCGGAGGGGCCGAACCTGGGTAAACCCGACTCACTCTCTTGTTCAACCCCTTCGAGTCGCCACCTAGCGGCGATGGCCTCACACTTAAGTCCTTTTACGAGGATATCTGCCGGGTTGACAAAACCACGACAGTTGGTGCCCACTGTGGGGCCTGTCGGTGTCAAAACCGGCGGATCTCGGGTAGGGGGTCCCGAGCTATGGGTTTAGGATCGATGGGTAACAAGGGACGAAGGAGAGGATGTTTACCCAGGTTAGGCCCTCCTATGGAGGTAAAACCCTACGTCCTGCTTGGTTGTATTGATGTGTATGAAGATTACAGAGTCGATCTACCTCGAGATCAAGTAGCCAAAACCCTAGATGAGCTTGTCTGCCCTCTATGATCTAAACCCCCCGGTTTATATAGACACCGGGGGTACCTAGGGTTTACACATGATAAGTCTCCAGCCGGAAGTAAAGACGTCGATCCCCTCATCTTGACTTGGAGTGCACGCCGCGTCTTCGGAGGTTTCCTTCTAGAATACGGGGTCGTCGCATATCCCGGCCCTTCCTGTGATAATCAGAGAGCGGCCCACCAAGCCGGCCTATGAGAGATAGGTCGGCGGCCCGAGGACCCCTTAGTCCAGGACTCCCTCAGTAGCCCCCGAACTAGCCCCCAACGCCAGGGGTCATGACACTAGCAGCTTTGCGTGATCAGAGTTTCCGGCTTGCGGGGTGAGTTCTTTTCCCCCTTTATGATCGGCTGGCTCTAGTCCGGCCGCCAATGACATGTAGTTATCCGAACATGTAGTTATCCGGACGCCATCAGTCGCTTAACCTCGAAGGTCGAACGTCAAAGTGTGAACAGTATTTCTTGACAACCTTTCTGACGAAGGGTCGTGGCCTATCACGACTGCTAAGCCGGTTACAAAAACTCGATTCGCGGTTCGAGGCCGTTTCTCCATTGGCACGTCTTATCAACGTGTAGATCGTGTCCCGTTTCTTACGGGATATGATTAGTGCCCTGGGTTATCCCATGCGCGCATAACGGCACGATTGTTTCGGGAAGTGGCGAGGCCTGCGGCGCAGTAAAAGGGCGGCTCTTGGTATTACGGAACCCCATAAAAGGGAGAAAACCCCCAAGGCCTATTCGTGCTCCAAATTCGAACCCTTTGCCTCCTCAACCTTTGAGGGAGTCCTGGACTAAGGGGTCCTTGGGCCGCTGGCCTATCTCCCAATAGGTCGGCTCGATGGGCCGTTCTCTGGCTATCACAGGAAGGGCCGAATATATCAAAGACCCCACGTTCCAGGAGGAAGCCCCGAAGGCGCGTCGTGTGCTCCAAGTCAAGACGAAGGAACCGACATTTCCATCTTTGGCAGGGGACCTATCATGTGTAAACCCTAGGTACCCCCCGGTGTCTATATAAACCGGGAGGGTTTTAGAATGTAGGATAGAGAAACTCATCTAGGGTTTTAGCTAGTCGATCTCGAGGTAGATCAACTCTGTAACCTTCATACCATCAATATAATCGAGCAGGACGTAGGGTTTTACCTCCATAGGAGGGCCCGAACCTGGGTAAACATCATCTCCCTCGTCCCCTTGTTACCATCGATCCTAGACTCATAGCTTGGGACCCCCTACCCGAGATCCGCCAGTTTTGACACCGACATTGGTGCTTTCATTGAGAGTTCCGCTGTGATCTCCAAAGGAATCGATGGCCCGCGTTGTCATCAACGAAGAGGTCCGTAACATGGACTCCTTCATCCCTGGACAGATCTTCGCTTTCGGTAGCATCGTGCTGCACGCTGACCCGACCGGCCGTCTTGGCCAGGTCGGGAGTCTCGCCCCTTATCAAGAAGTCAGATTCGGGAACTTAGAGTTCTCCGTAGACTCTCGGGGCGATCTTTTGCTCACCGGGCTCGCAGTCCCATCCGACGCGCCCGAGGACTCCGAGGCCTTAACCTCGAATGTCGTTTTCAGTCCCGCTCACGGGACCAACCCCGGCGACGATCTGCCTTTTAATCCGGATCCGGCCATAGGTCCAGATAACTGGACACCATCTCCTGCCGAACACACTCCCTGTGCGGACGCATCGGAGGATAACTCCAAAAGCGCTGGGCAGATTAACCCGATCGAGCTCTCAACTGTCAACAAAGCTCTAGATCGGATCTTATCGATGAAAACTACTGACGACCCAACCCCGATCCACGATCAGATCGGTCTTAAGGCGGGTCGAGAAGAATTTTTCATCCCACCCACCACCCACTTCGTAGCCACTATCGAAGACTTAACCGATATGATGGACTACGCCTCCGAGGTGGCAGAAGACATGGATGAAGAGGATCGCGCTCTAACCCCCGTAAACACCGGGCGATGGACTGCCACCTCCATCTATGATGTCTACATGGTGGATATCCCAGCCGGTAATGGCGAGCGCTCGCCAGCGAATAATGGCGATGACTCGGGTGAGGCGCCGTCAAGGCGCCGGAAACCGCGTAAGCGATCAAAGACAAAAAAGGGAAGGGAGGCTATTGCTGGCACTGGGGAAAACGATACCCTGAAAGACCTCGGCGATCCTGATATTCCCGAATATCCGTTAGAGGACCAGGAGAGGCCGGAGGACCAGCGCGACCCCGAAGATCCGAACGATTCTGAGGATGACATTTACCTCCCCCCTGTAGAGGAGGAGGATAGCCCGGAAGACGAAGACTTCACCGTCCCCGACAACATTGAGGATCAGGAACGGTTTAGGCAACAACTTTTAGCCATTGCCCGAAGCCTAAAGGCAAAAGCGCGGCAGCTCAAGGCCGAACAAGACACCCTCAACGATAGATGGACAAGGGTCCTATCAGCCGAGGAAGAATACGGCGCCGGTCTATTGGACCAACCCAAGAGCTATCCACGCCGGCGGCTGCTGCCACAATTCGATGACGAGCTCCCTAATACGCCGTCCCCCAAGCACACTCCACACGACCAGCCGGACCGCCCTCCCCGAGGGCGAGATAGGACGGCTGGCGAGGCCGGTTATAGGCTGGCGATACCCTGCAGAAGGGGAAAGGAGCCAATGGAGCCTGACGGCAGGTACGACCTGCGACGCGACCTGGAGTATAGAACAGGCCGCACGAGATCCATCTACGGATCTAGAGGGTACTCCCCCGGTAGACGGGACGAGTACCGGCCCTGGCTCGACCGAAACAATAGAGGTCGGGACCAAAACCGGGGCAGAACAGACGCCGACTACCGCCGTGATACAGCCCGGGTCAGAGGTGCTGCCCACCCACTGTGCTTCACCGACGAGGTGATGCAGCATCAGTTCCCGGAAGGGTTTAAACCTGTGAACATCGAGCAATACGACGGAACAACTGACCCAGCAGTGTGGATCGAGGATTTCCTCCTCCACATTCACATGGCACGAGGAGACGATCTCCACGCCATCAAGTACCTTCCCCTCAAACTTAAGGGGCCAGCTCGGCACTGGCTAAACAGTCTCCCCGAAAATTCTATCGGGAACTGGGAGGATCTCGAGGATGCATTCCGATCTAACTTCCAGGGAACCTATGTGCGGCCTCCGGACTCCTCCGACCTAAGCAATGTCGTCCAAAAGGCAGGAGAGTCCGCTCGACAATTCTGGAATCGGTTCTTGACAAAGAAAAACCAAATCGTCGATTGCCCAGATGCCGAGGCTATAGCCTCTTTCAGGCACAATATTTGGGACGAATGGCTGGCTCGCCAGCTCGGTCAGGATAAACCTAGGACCATGTCCGCCCTTACATCACTCATGACCCGTTTTTGCGCAGGCGAGGATAACTGGCTAGCGAGACGAAGCCACAACCCCGAAGACCCCGGCACCTCCGAAGTCCGGGATGGAAACGGGAAACCACGACGCAACAAAAACAGACACCTACACAGCACTAGCGACGCCGACGACACGGCCGTTAACGCCGGATTCCGCAATCCAAGATCCGGGCAGCGAAAGAAGCCTCCTAAAGGCAATCGCGATGGACCCACCCCGCTGGAAAAAATCATGGAGAGGCCTTGCCAGATCCATGGCACTCAAGATAAGCCCGCCAACCACACCAACCATAACTGTTGGGTGTTCAAACAAGCCGGCAAACTCGTAGCCGAAGAGCAAGGCAAGGGCACACGCAGCGAGGACGACGAGGAGCCCCGCGGTCCGAGCAATGGAGGTCAGAAGAAATTCCCTCTAGAGGTAAAGACTGTGAACATGATATACGCCACTCATATACCTAAAAAAGAGAGGAAGCGCGCCCTTCGAGAGGTCTACGCTATAGAGCCTGTAGCCCCGAAGTTTAACCCATGGTCGGCCTACCCGATCACTTTTGATCGACGAGATCACCCGACCAGTATCCGTCATGGAGGTTCGGCGGCCCTCGTCTTAGACCCCATTATCGATGGGTATCACCTCACTAAAGTCCTAATGGACGGAGGAAGTAGCCTCAATCTGATCTACTCAGATACGGTGAAAAAGATGGGCATATATCTGTCAAGGATAAAGCCTAGCAACACTACCTTTAAAGGAGTGATCCCAGGTGTCGAAGCCCGGTGCACAGGCTCCATTAGCCTGGAAGTAGTGTTCGGTTCGCCCGACCACTTCCGCAGCGAGGACTTGATCTTCGACATCGTCCCCTTCCGCAGCGGTTATCACGCCCTGCTGGGGCGTACAACGTTCACTCGCTTTAACGCCGTCCAACATTACGCATACCTCAAGCTCAAGATGCCCGGGCCCAAGGGGGTCATCACCGTCAACGGCAACACAGAGCGTTCCCTCCGAACTGAGGAACATGCATTGGCCCTGGCGGCCGAATTCCATTACGAGGACGATCGGAGAACACCGAAATCTGCCATAAAGGCACGCAAGGTTGACAAACGAGCTCGGTTTCAATCCGAACTCCAAGATTCTTCTCCTCCCCAGAAATAGGGACACGCTCCCCATTGCACAGCCCTGATGCCCGTCAAACACGTGCCAAGAAGGCACAACTTTGCACTCAAGATTCCTTGGGCAGCAATGGGGAACAACTACAAAGGGGTAAGTGTTCGGCTGAACCGAACTACTACCAATACACGTCCTCGGACATATCACAGGTACCGTCAAGGACCTATTAAAGCGTAAAGCTCACCTACCCTTCGGCGACTTCTCAAGACCGTCTTCCCAAAGTCCGCTCGACGACAGTATCACCCTTAAAGGAACACAACCCCCTAGGAGGCACATGAGCAGATTGGCGACAGGGCACATCGAGGACGTCAAGCCACTAATCGAAGACCCCTGGTACAACCTCATCCTTTGTACATTTTATATTTCATCTTCAAATACCTATAAACAGTTGCTTCGGCAATCCGAGCTATAAGAATTATTGAACAAATACAAGACCATTATACATGGCCACTTCGTTGTATTTTATACGTACTCTGTTCTTCCCTCGTTAACGCTTCCTGCGAAAACTGTTCGGTATACATTACGATGCAGCCGGCTAATAGACCGGGGACTTACATTTAAAAAATCGCCCTAAGCATCACCCCAACACAGCGGGTCGGGTGCTTGGCATCTTGGATTTTGCTTTATATGCATCGGATCCGAACTATGTCTTGGGTCAATAGTTGGGTTGCCCGGCTCCTGTGTTTGCCCCCTTACGTTTCGCTCGTTCGGCTAAAGGGGCAAAGGGAGAACCACTGCGATTGTGTTTCCAGTTCACCTGGTCAAGCACCTCAGGGGAGAAAGCCAAAAACTAACCGTCATAGTAAGCGAGAACCGGTCTGCAAATCCGAGTATAAGTGTCATACTAAAAGACCGATAGAATTTATGCTGTGTTATATGATGGGTTTCGTTCTTGTACAAACCATGTGATGCTGGCTTCGGCCCCGGTACATCCGAACATCACACCACACTGGGGGCTGGTCCTCAGCCCCCGCATTTTTTTACGCTCCTACGGCTAAGTGAAAGCGATAAAGCATCATAGTCCGATTGCCTTGTCCTCCTCGCACTACTACCTTCGGGCTCCGATACCTCGGCTAAGGGTCACAGTGTGGAGACAAAGACACTTCGCGTAGTATCTATGTGGGGGCTGAAGCCGACGACTCGCAACTTTCAGATAAAACAGCCACACGGGAGTCAAAATAAATATTCAAAACTTATAAGACATGATAAACCATGCAACACTGGTTATAAAGTGTTAAAAGTCTTCGGACATATTACAACGTGATTATTCATACAAAACGTCTTTGGAGCATTGGGCCACTATTTCCCGAGCACCCTCCATCACTGCGGAGAAGTATAGCTTGGGGCGCCTATGCCCCTTTCCAGGAGGCGGAGGTGCGGTGGCTATCTCTGTCGGCTTGAGCTTCGACCAGTGCACCATGGCCTTCGCAAAGGCCATTCGAGCTCCCTCGATGCATGTAGAGCGCTTTAGCGCGTCAATCTGAGGCGCGGCATCGCACAACTTCTGCACCAAGCCGAAGTAACTGCTTGGCAGCGGCTCTGCAGGCCATAGCCGGATATAGAGATCCTTCATGGCCGGCTCCGCCATCCTGTGCAGCTCCACCAGTTGCTTCATCTGCTCGATCAGGAGAGGAGAGCGCTTGGGGGACCCAAATTGTGCCCAGAATAGCCGAGCCTGATCATCCTCCTCCTGCGAAGCATAGAACTTGTTCGCGTCCGCCGCACTCTTCTGGAGATCCGCACAGACGCCTGAGGAACGCCACACCTGGGTGAGCAAAGCAAACCTGCTACCACCAAAGGCGCATTGTAGTGAATACGGCTTACCATCTATGATAGCCTTGACTTGGCGAACCTCCTCTTCAAAGGACCGCCTATCCACCCGCTCCTTCTGGAGCTCAGATTTCAGTGCGGCTACCTTGGTGGCTTGTTCCTTGCCCTTTTGCTCAAGGGCCTCGCACTTCGTGCTGACATCCTTGAGCTCTTGCTGCACCTCCTCCACCCGGGCATCATGCTTGGCACTCACAGCTTTCAAAGTGGATAGCGCGGCTGCTGCCTGTTCGGCGGCCGCCTTCTCGTCCGCGGCCTCTTGGTTCATTTTCTGGAGCTCGGCCTTGAGTTTTTCAACCTTCGAAGCGGTAGCTGTGGAAGCAATAACCAACTAATTAAACTGGGTCACCAGTGCGGATCATTAACAATATACAACCCGGATGTTAGAATTCGGCTTACCTTGTGCCTCGTCGAACCTCTTGTTCAGGCTATCAAGCTCCTCTTCGGAGATCTTGAGCTTCCGATTTAACTCGGTAAGCTCAGCGGCATTAACGGCCGCCGCCGATGACGAGGCCTACAAAAAATAAAAAACATATATCCATTCATATACGTTTTAACCCCCGAACTATCAAGGATCTGACCCTATGTTTGGTCCTGTTAAGGGTTTTTAGAACATTGTGGGTTTAATAGGTGCCTTATGCATCGATGTTCACTCCTAATTGTCTGACCCCCGGGCGTATTTTTGCAAACACACCCAGGGTTCGGGGGCTACTGCATATATAAAGATAGCATAAACTTAAAAATTAAAATGGTTCGGCAAAAGGGTATTATGTGACTCACCTTGAAGCCCGTCAAGAGACCATTGATAGGGCCTCCTCTATGACCGGCCACCCAGTCGTCGGTGGCATCGGTGGTGACCGGCCAGCCCGATCTCTGATCGGGGACTGGGTCGGTAGCTCCGGAGGTACAACATGCTCCGGAGACGTCCTCGGAGGAGAATGGACATCCCTCCGCCCTTCCTCCTTAGCGGCCAGGGGAGTTCTCTCCCCTTGGTCCTCAGTAGCTGGGGGAATTTCCTCCCCCTGGCCTTCAACGGCCGAGGCATCAACCTCGGCCATGGTGTGGTCACCCCCACCGCCTGTGTTCGGCTCCACAGGAGCCCGACGGGATGACACCTCCGCGGCATCCTTCGCGGCCCCTAGAGGTGTGGGGTGTGACGCGGTCCCACTCTCCGCCAGCTCGGCGGGCGGAGACTCCCCATCCGATATTTGGTTGGTGGGGAGAACGCGTGGTGGGCTACAGATTAAAAGATGTTCTCGCATTTAAAACACTGGAAACTTTGCATAAATGACTCAAGAAGTCTTCGGATTCATACCTTTGAGCGGGGGGCTTGACCCTTAAGTTTCGTCGGGGAACCCTCTCAAAGTCTTCGGACTCTGCATCGGAGCCCGAGCTGTCATCGGGCAGGATCAACCTCGCCCGGCGCGCCCTCTTTAGGGCAGGAGGAGCTGCATCCTCCGCGACGTCCGGTGACGCCGCCCTCTTTCTTGTTAGGGGGGAAACGCCTTCCCCCCGGTCTTCATGCTCTTCCTCATGACTTGAGGAGGCCTGGGTTTCCTCGGACGCGGCGTCTGGCTGGTCCCTTATGCGGAGACCCTCTCTGGCCTTCTTTTTCTTCTCCTTCTTCTCGGGCGCCGAGTACGGCACCACAACGAGCATCGCCGTCAATAGCTCCGACCTGGGGTCTTCGGGTTGTGGAGCCGGGCAGTTAACTCTCGCGGCTTTGCTCAACCACTTCTGCGAAAGTAGGGAAGAAGGCGTTCAGACTTTTGGTCAAAGAAACAGAGTCAGCGGATTAAAATTATGCTATACCTTGGTAGGGGGGTTATCGGTGCTTAGGCCCGAATCCTCTTCCTTGGCCGGCCATCTTTTCCGAGGCTTGAATAATGCCTTCTACAGCTTCTCGGGGGTGGTACGGAAGAGTTGGCGCACGGTAGGCTCGTCCTCAGGCTAATAAGCCCACATTGGGGAAGCCCGGTGCTGGCAAGGAAGAATACGGCGGTGGAGCATAACCTGGACCACGTTGACCAGCTCCACCTTGGCCTCGATCACCGAGGCAATGCGCTTCTGCAGCAGCTTCACCTTGGCGTCCGACCCCTAGTCAAGGCGCTTCCTGAGCCATGAGGTCAATCTCGTAGGGGGTCCGGATATGAACTCGGCAGTCACCGCCCAGCTCTTGTCCATTGGTTCGGTGATGTAGAACCACTCTTTCTGCCAAATCTTGATTGTGTCGATGAAGGTGCCGGTTGGCCACTCGACGCGGGGGAGCTTGCTGATTACCGCCCCTCCGCAGTCTGCGTGCTTGCCCGCAACGGTCTTCGGCTTGACGTTGAAGACCTTGAGCCACAAGCCGAAGTGCAGCTCGACCCACAGGAAGGCTTCGCAAAGAATGATGAAAGCCGAGATGTGCATAAAGGAGTTCGGGGGAAGATCGTGGAAGTCTAATCCATAGAAGAACATGAGACCCCTGACGAAGGGGTGGAGCGGGAAGCTCAGTCCCCAGATGAAATGGGGGACAAAGACCACCCTTTCGCCTGGCTTGGGGGTGGGGACGACCTGTTTCGCCTTTGGGGCACGGTGGAAGACGTTGGCGGGGAGGTAGCCGGCGAGCTTCAGCTCCTGGATATCCTGGTCGGTGACCATGGAGGCCTCCCACTTGCCCATGGACCCCGAGCCCGCCATGGCTAAGCTCGGAGGAAAAGTTGAGGAAGAACTAGATCTGGGCTCTTGAAGATTGGGGAGATTGGAAGCAGAGGAGGCGAATGGGAAGCGTGAGTAAACCTTAGGGTTTTTCCCTTTTTATGAGGCGTCGCGCCGATTAGCCTCCCTCCACTGCGCCGCAAGTCTCTTCGCTTCCCAAGGCACGCGTGCCGTTATGCACGCGCAAAATAGGCCTTGAGTTCTGGTTATATCCCGTGTGAAACGGAACACGATCTATACATTGATGAGTCATGTGAATGTAAGAATGGCCTCGAACCGCGAATCGAGTCTTCATAACTGGTTCAACGATCGTGGTAGGCCACGACCCTTCGTCAGAAGGGGGCGTCAGAAAACACTGTTTACACTTTAACGACTGGCCTTCGGGGCTAAGCAATTCATGGTGTTCGGACGATCGAATGATCGGATGAAACACGTGTCATCGGAAGCTGGATTGGTCTCCGCTGATCATTTACAGGAAGAAGAACTCACCCCGCAAGCCGAAGACTCCAGTCACAAAAGCTGCCGGAGCTGAGAATCTTGGCGTTGTGGGCTAGTTCGGGGGCTACTGAGGGAGTCCTAGACTAAGGGGTCCTGGGCCGCTGGCCTATCTCCCAATAGGTCGGCTCGATGGGCCGTTCTCTGGCTATCACAGGAAAGGCCGAATATATCAAAGACCCCACGTTCCAGGAGGAAGCCCCGAAGGCGCGTCGTGTGCTCCAAGTCAAGATGAAGGAATCGACATTTCCATCTTCGGCAGGGGACCTATCATGTGTAAACCCTAGGTACCCCCCGGTGTCTATATAAACCGGGAGGGTTTTAGAATGTAGGACAGAGAAACTAATCTAGGGTTTTAGCTAGTCGATCTCGAGGTAGATCAACTCTGTAACCTACATACCATCAATATAATCGAGCAGGACGTAGGGTTTTACCTCCATAGGAGGGCCCGAACCTAGGTAAACATCGTCTCCCTCGTCCCCTTGTTACCATCGATCCTAGAGTCATAGCTTAGGACCCCCTACCCGAGATCCGCCGGTTTTGACACCGACAACCTTCCCAAGCTCCGAGAGCCCAGATCTAGTTCTTCCTCAATCTTCCCTCTGAGTTTGGCCATGGCTGGTTCAGGCTCCATGGGCAAGTGGGAGGCCTCCTCCGTCACCGACAACGACATTCGGGAGCTAAAGCGTGCCGGCTACCTCTCCGCCAACATCGCCCACCGCGCCCCAGAGGCGAATAAGGTGGTTCCCACACCGAAGCCGGGCGAGAGGGTGGTGTTCGTCCCCCATTTCATCCAGGGACTGGGCTTTCCGCTCCACCCCTTCGTTAGCGGCCACATGTTCTTTTACGGGTTAGATTTCCATGACCTCCCCCCGAACTCCTTCATGCACATCTCAGCGTTTATCATCGTCTGCAAAGCCTTCCTGTGGGTACAGCCACACTTCGGCCTGTGGCTCAAAGTGTTCAACGTCAAGCCGAAGACAGTTGCGGGTGCGCATGCGGATTGTGGAGGGGCGGTAATCAGCAAGCTCCCCCGTGTCGAGTGGCCGAATGGCACTTTTATCGACACAGTCAAGATCTGGCAAAAGGAATGGTTCTACATCACCGAACCAAGGAGCGCGGACTGGGTGGCACCTGCCGAGTTCAGATCCGGACCCCCCGCGAGTTTAACCTCGTGGCTCAAGAAAGGCCTTGACTGGGGGTCGGCCGCAGAGGTATAATTGCTGCAGAAGCGCATCTCCGCGATGATTGAGGCCAAAATCGAGCTGGTCAACGTGATCCAGGTCATGCTCTGCCGCCGTCTCCTCCCCTGCCAGCATCGGGCCTCCCCAATGTGGGCTTACCAGCTCGAGGACCCGGCCACCGTGCGTCAATTCTTCCGCACTACCCACGAGAAATTGTGGAAAGTGCTATTCAAGCCCCAGAAGAGCTGGCCGGCCGAGGAGGAGGACACCGGTCTTGACGCCGAAACCCCTCCTACCAAGGTATGATAAAACTTTAATTCTTCGGCTATGTTTTCTGACAAAGAGCTAAACCCCTTCTCCCTCATCTTCACAGAAATGGCTGAGCACGGTCATGCAAATTGACTGTTCGGCCCCGCAGCCCGAAGACCCTCGGTCGGATCTGTTGACGGAGATGCTCATCGTGGCGCCGTATTTGGTGCCAGAGAAGAAGGAGAAGAAGAAGAAAGGGGAGAAGAAGGAGGCCCGAGAGGGTCTTTGTCTAAGGGGTCTTCCGGACACTAAGTCCGAGGAGACCCATGCCTCTTCCACTCACGAGGAAGAGCACGAGGACGAAGGGGAGTGCGACTCCCCCCTCACAAGGAAAAGGGCGGCGTCGGCGGACGCCGCGGAGGACCTACCTCCTCCTGCCCCGAAGAGGACATGCCGGACAAAGGCAGTCCTGGCCGACGATAACTCGGACTCTGATAAGGAGTCTGAGGCTTTTGAGAAGGTTCCCCGAAGGAACCCAAGGGTTAAGCCCCCAACCCAGAGGTATGAATCAGAAGACCCTCTGGGTCACTTATATAGAGCTTTTAATGCTTAATGGGCGAACGTCTTTCAATTTGCAGCCCACCACGCGATCTCCCCACCGACCAAATTTCAGACGGGGAGTCTCTGCTCGCCGACCTAGCGGAAAGTGGGACTGCGTCACATCCTACGCCTCCTGAGGTCTCGAAGGAGGCCGCGGAGGTGTTATCGCGCCAGGTTCCTTCTGAGCCGAACACCGGTGGCGGGGGTGACGACATTATGGCTGAGGTTAATACCTCGGCTGCCGAAGACCAGGAGGAGGAACATCTCCTGGCCACTAAAGAGGGGGGACGAAGTACGGTCCAGCCCCCTCCGAGGACATCTCCAGAGCGCTCTATGCCTCCGGAGATGCCAGCCCCATCGCCCACTGGAGGGAGGGTTGGCAGGTCACCACCAGTGCCGCCCATGACTGGGTAGCCGTCCGTGATGGAGGAAGCTTTATCCGGGTCCTCCATCGCCGAAGATCACCGCGCCCTTATGGGTGCAGTTTTGTAAGGCATTCAGTCCGTTGATAGCGGACTGAAGGAGGCCTTCAACGGTCTCTTGACGGGCTTCAAAGTGAGCCACGTAATACTCTTTTTTCTAGAAAAAGTTAATTTACCAAGTTTATGCAATCCTTATAAGTGTAGTAGCCCCCGAGCCCTGGGTGAGTTTGAAAAACCCACCCGGGGGTCAAATGTCCGAAAATTAGTAAAGATGCTCAAGGCACCTTTTGTCCCTCATTATTCTAAGAGCTCCGAAGAGTACTTAGCAGAGGGTCTGAATCCGACAGCTCGGGAGTTTTAATGCACATAAGTTGTTTTGTAGGCCTCGTCATCGGCGGCGGCTGCCAACGCAGAGGAGCTTTCCGAGCTAAACTGGAAGCTCAAGAGCTCCGATGAGGAGCTCGATCGCCCGAACAAGAGATTTGACAAGACACAAGGTGAGTCAAAATTGTATCATTCGGGCTATTGTCTATCCTCATTAATTGAGATATCCGGATTGTTATCCCTAAGTGTTATTTACTAATTGTTACCACAGCTGTGGCCGCGGAGGTCGAGAACCTCAAGGTCGAGTTGAAAAAGGCGAGGCAGGAGGCCGCGGATGAGAAGGCGGTGGCCGAACAAGCAGCAGCCGAACTGTCGGCATTAAAAGCCGTGAGCAACAAGCATGAGGCCCGGGTGACAGAGGTGCAGCTGGAGCTCATGGATGCCAGCAAGAAGTGTGAGGCCCTTGAGCAAAAGAACGAAGACCAGGCCACCGAACTATCCACGCTGAAATCCGAGCTCATAGCGGAGCGAGTTGATAGGTGGTTCTTTGAAGAAGAACTCCGCCAAGTCAAGGCGATCGCAGATGGTAAGCCGTACTTACTGCAATGTGCCTTAGGTGGTAACAGGTTTGCATTGCTCACCCGGGTGTGGCGTTCCTCAGGCGCCTTTACGGACCTCCCGAGGAGTGCAGCGGACGCGAACAAATACTTCGCCTCTCGGGATGGGGATGTTGAGCCTCGGCTGTTCTGGGCGCAATTTCAAGCCCCCGAGCATCCTCCCCTCCTGAGCAAGCAGATGAAACAATTGATGCAGCTGCACAGGATGGCGGAGCCAGCCATGAAGGACCTCTGCATCTGGCTGTGGCCTGCAGAGCCGTTGCCGAGCAGTTACTTCGGCTTGGTGCAGAAACTGTGCGACGCTGCGCCTCGGATTGACGCTCTAAAGTGTTCTACGTGCATCGAGGGAGCCCAGATGGCCTTTGCAAGGACCATGGCACACTTGCCGAGGCTTAAGCCGACCGAGATGGCCACCGCGCCTCCACCCCCTGGGAAGGAGCATAGGCGCCCCGAGCAATACTTTTCCATCGTGATGGATGGTGCTCGGGCGATAGAAGGCCAATGCCCTAAGGATGTATTTTATGAATGAGCATTTTGTCATGTATCCGATGAATGTTCCACTTTATAATGCGGTTGCATGGTTTATCATGTCTTTAAGCTTTGTATTATTTTGACTCCTATGTGGCCGTTTTATCTGAAAGTTGCGAGTCGTCGGCTTCAGCCCCCATGTAGATACTACACGAGGTGTTTCTACCTCCACACTGTGACCCTTAGCCGACGCATCGGTGCCCGAAGGCGGTAGTGCGAGGGGGAACAAGGCAATCAGACTATGATGCTTTAGTGCTTTCACTTAGCCGTAGGAGCTTGACTGTGGGGGCTGATGACTAGCTCCCAGTGTTTTGTGATATTCGGATACACCGAGGTTGAAACCAGCATCACATGGTTTGTAATTGTACAAACCCCTCGTATAACACGGAATAACCTCTATCGATTTTTAGTTTGACACTTATGCTCGGATTGCAGACCGGTTCTCGCTTATTATGACAGTTAGTTTTCGGCTTTCTCCACTGAGGCACTTGACCAGGCGAGCCGGAAGCACAATCGCAGTGGTTCTCCCTTTACCCTTTTAGCCCAATGAGCGGAACGTAAGAGGGCAAACACATGAGCCGGGCAACCCAACCATTGACCCAAGACATAATTCGGAACCGATTCATATAACGCAACATCTGAGACGCCGAACACATAAACGATACTACCGGGGTGATGCTTGCGGCGATTTTTATAGTCAAGCCCCCGGTCTATTAGCAGGTCGCATCGTAATATGTACCGAACAGCTTTGCTATCGGCATCGGTGAGCAGAGAACAGAGTATGTGACATAAAATACAGCGAGGAGGCCGTAAAAGGATGGTCTTTATTTCTGATGAATTCTTTATAACTCAAACTGCCGAAGCAACTGTTATAGGTATTTTGGAATGAAAAAAATAAAGTTTACAAAGGAGAGGTTTTACCCGGGGTCTTCGATGGGTGGCTTGACGTCCTCAATGTGCCCTGTCGCATGTCTGCTCCTTTGCTCCCGAGGGGGTTGCGTTCCTTTAGAGGTGATTCCTATCGGCGAACGGACCTTGGGAAGAAGATCTTGAGAAGTCACCGCAGTGTGGATGAGCTTTACGCTTGGAAGGTCCTAGATGGTACCTGTGGTTTGTCCGAAGACATGTGTTGGTAGTAGTTCGGTCCAGCCGAACACTTTCCCTTTGATAGTGGGCCCCCACAGCTGCCCATGGTATTTTAGGCGCGAAGTTGTGCCTTCTTGGCACATATTTTACGGGAACTAGGGATGTGCTGTGGGGGGCGTATCCCTATTTTTGTTGGGCGGAAGATGATTCCGGGAGTTTGGTTTGAGACCGAGCTCATTTACTAACCTGACGTGCCTGTATGGCTGATTTGGGCGTTGGCCTATCGTCGCCGTACTGGAATTCGGCTGCCAGGGCCGCTGTGTGCTCCTCAGTTCGGAGAGAGCGCTCTGTGTTGCCGTTGACAGTAATGACCCCCTTGGGCCTGGGCATCTTGAGCTTCAGGTACGCGTAGTGCGGGACGGCGTTAAAGCGAGCGAATGCTGTGTGGCCGAGTAGGGTGTGATAATCGCTGCGAAAAGGGACAATGTCGAAGATCAAGTCTTCGCTGCGGAAGTTGTCGGGCGAGCCGAACACTACTTCCAGATTCACGGTGCCCGAGCAGCGTGCTTCGCCACCTGGGATTACTCCTTTAAAGGTAGTGTTGCTAGGTTTGATCCTTGACGGATCTATACCCATCTTTTTCACCGCGTCTGAGTAAATCAGATTAAGGCTACTTCCTCCGTCCATTAGGACTCTAGTGAGCTGATACCCATCGATAATGGGGTCTAGGATGAGGGTTGCCGAACCTCCGTGACGAATACTAGTCGGATGGTCCCATCGGTCGAAGGTGATCGGGCAAGCCGACCATGGGTTATACTTCGGGGCTACGGGCTCTACGGTGTAGACCTCCCAAAGGGCACGCTTCCTCTCCTTTTTTGGTATGTGAGTGGCATATATCATGTTCACAGTTTTTACCTCTGGAGGGAACAGCTTTTGTTCTCCATTGCTTAGACCGCGGGGCTCATCATCATCCTCGCTGCGTGGGCCCTTGCCTTGCTCTTCGGCTGCAAGTTTGCCAGCTTGTTTGAATACCCAACAATTACGGTTGGTGTGGGTAGCGGGCTTGTCTTGGGTGCCATGGATCTGGCAGGGCCTATCCATGATTTTGTCTAGCGTGGTAGGTCCGTCTCGATTTCCTTTAGAAGGTTTCATCCGCTGTCTGGATTTTGGGTTGCGGAAACCGGCATTAACGGACATGTCCTCAGCATCGCCGTTGTTGTGCCGGCGTTTGTTTTTGTTACGTCATGGTTTCCCATTTCCATCCCGGACTTCGGAGGTGCCGGGGTCTTCGGGGTTATGGCCTCGTCGAGCTAGCCAGTTATCCTCACCTGCGCAAAAGCGGGTCATAAGTGAGGTAAGGGCGGACATTGTCCTCGGCTTGTCTTGGCCGAGCTGACGAGCTAACCACTCATCCTGGATATTATGTCTGAAGGAGGCTATTGCCTCGGCGTCCGGGCAGTCGACGATCTAGTTTTTCTTGGTCAAGAACCGATTCCAGAATTGCCGAGCCGATTCGCCTGCTTTCTGGACAACATTGCTCAGGTCGGAGGAGTCCGGTGGCCGGACATAAGTGCCTTGGAAGTTAGATCGGAAGGCATCCTCGAGCTCTTCCCAGCTCCCGATGGAATTCTCGGGGAGACTGTTTAACCAGTGTCGAGCTGGCCCCTTAAGTTTTAGGGGCAGATACTTGATGGCGTGGAGATCATCTCCTCGTGCCATGTGAATGTGGAGGAGGAAGTCCTCAATCCACACGGCTGGGTCTGTTGTCCCGTCGTATTGCTCTATGTTAACGGGTTTAAACCCTTCAGGGAACTGATGCTGCATCACCTCGTCTGTGAAGCATAGTGGGTGGGCAACGCCTCTGACCCGAGCTATGTCATGCCTACGATCGGCGGTCGATCGGGCCCAGTTTTGTTCCCGACCTCTATTGTTGCGGTCGAGCCAAGACTGGTACCCGTCCCGTCTAGTGGGGGAGTACCCTCTAGATCCGTAGATGGATCTTGTGTGGCCTGCTCTATAATCCAGGTCCTATCATAAGTCATACCTGTCCTCAGGCTCTGCTGGCTCTTTTCCTCTCCTGCGGGGTGCCGCAGGTCTGTACTCGGCCTCGCCGGCCGTCCTATCCCGTCCTCGGGGAGGGTGGTCCGGCTGGTCATACGGAGTATGCCTGGGAGGCGATGTTTCAAGGACCTCGTCATGGAACTGCGGCAGCAGCCGCCGGCGTGGGTAGCTCTTGGGTTGGCCCGGTAGATTGGTACCGTACCCTTCTTCGGCTGCCAAGACCCTCGTCCATCTATCGTTGAGGGTGTCTTGTTCGGCTTTGAGTTGCTGTTGTTTTGCCTTCAGGCTTCGGGCGGTGGCTAAAAGCTGCCGCCTAAACCGTTCCTGATCCGCAGGGTTTTCGGGGACGGTGAAGTCTTCGGCTTCCAAGCTGTCCTCCTCCTCGATAGGGGGAAGGTAGTTGTCGTCCTCGGAATCATTAAGATCCTCGGTGACGCGCCGATCTTTGGGCCTTTCCTAGTCCTCCACTAGCTGTTCGGGGACTTCAGGGTCGCCGAGGTCTTCCGGGGTGTCGTTTTCCCCGGTGCCTACAATGGCCTCCCTTCCCTTGTTTGCCTTAGATCGTTTGCGCTGTTTCCGGCGCCCTGAGGGCGCCTCACCGAATTTATCGCCATTCTTCTTAGGGGTGCGATCGCCCTTATCATCGGGGGTGTCTACCATGTAGACGTCGTAGGTGGAGGTGGCAGTCCATCGCCCAGTATTGATAGGGGCGGGGACGCCGTCCTCTTCATCCATGTCTTCTGCCTCATCGGAGGCGTAGTCCAGCATATCGGTTAAGTTTTCGATAGTGGCTACCAAGTGGGTGGTGGGTGGGTCAAAAAATTCCCTATGACCCGCCTTCAGACCGATCTGAGCATGGGTCGAGGTCGGTTCGTCTGTGATTTTTATTGATAGGATCCGATCCAGCGCCTCGTTGATCGTCGAGAGCTCGACCGGATCGATCTGCCTAGGACTTTCGGAGTTAACCTCCAACGTGTCCGCACACAGAGTGTGTTCGGCAGGGGCCGACTCCTGGCCCTCAGGTACTGTAACCGGATCCGGACTAAGAGCCAGATCATCGGCAGGGATAGACCCGAGGGCGGAGTCGAGAAGGAGATCTGAAGTTAAGGCTTCGGAGACTTCGGTCTCGTCAGATGAGATCGTGAACCCAGCGAACGAAAGATCGCCTCGGGAGTCTACGAAGAACTCTAGGTTCGCGAATCTGATCTCTTGATCGGGGGCGAGACTCCTGATCCGACCAGGGTGGCCGGTCGGGTCGGCGTGTAGCACGATGCTGCCGAAAGCGAAAATCTGTCCGGGGGCGAAGGAGCCCCCGTTACGGACTTCATCGCTAATGATTAGGCGAGCCATCAATTCCTCTTGCGATCCCACAGTGGAACTCTCAATGAAAGCACCAATGTCGGTGTCAAAACCGGCGGATCTCATGTAGGGGGTCCTGAGCTATGGGTTTAGGATCGATGGGTAACAAGGGACTAAGGAGACGATGTTTACCCAGGTTTGGGCCCTCCTATGGAGGTAAAACCCTACGTCCTGCTTGGTTGTATTGATGTGTATGAAGAATACAGAGTCGATCTACCTCGAGATCAAGTAGCCAAAACCCTAGATGAGCTTGTCTGCCCTCTACGATCTAAACCCCCCGATTTATATAGACACCGGGGGTACCTAGGGTTTACACATAATAAGTCTCCAGCCGGAAGTAAAGACGCTGATCCTCTCATCTTGACTTGGAGTGCATGCCGCGTCTTTGGAGGTTTCCTTCTAGAATACGGGGTCGTCGCATATCCCGGCCCTTCCTGCAATAATCAGAGAGCGGACCACCAAGCCGGCCTATGAGAGATAGGTCAGCAGCCCGAGGACCCCTTAGTCCAGGACTCCCTCGAGGCCTTTGTCCGGTGGAGTTGAGTTCTCGAAGGGAGCCCTTCCAGGGTTCGGGAGTTACGCTGTCAGTCGTATGACCAAGAGCCGCCGCGGCAATATCTACATCGACGACTCTGGCTGGGGTACCGAGGCCGACTCGATTGAGTACGGTTACCGGGTCCCCTTCGGCAAGATCCAAGTCTTCATTGGCAAGATCGGCGCGACGGTGCCCGAGTCGGACATCTGCACCAACATTGTCGAGCCGGCTTGTCACACCCTGTGTTTTGCCTCATAACTAAGTTAACATGGCTCAAAAATTAGGACCAATTAAAACTTTTTGTGTGCTTGTGATGTTTGACTTGATTGCTGATTGCTGATTGTTTGATTGCTTGCTTGTGCTCTATATTCATAAAACTTCCTCCTACCCTAAAGAACTCTTTTCCTTGATCCAAACTCTTATCCAATGATCATACCATGTGTATAGGGCCTAAAACTATTTTTATCAAATATTATTTTGGCCAAAAAGCATTTATTTAGTTTAGGTTTTCAAAAACCCCTGAATCGAGGTTTGTACTACAAGTCCTCAAATTGGGTGGATTGTTTTGCCCCAAAGGATTTATTTGGAACCTACCATATATATGACTTCCCAAAACCACCAAACATTAATTTTAAAGATTATTTTCCCATTTTATTTAAAGGCTTTTTCTTAAGGCTAGAAATTGTCTTTTATAGTGAAAAATTATTTTTATGCTTTCAAAATATTTGAGAAAATTTAGGAAAACTCAGTGGACATATATTGTCCATATATAGGAGTTTAAACACATGTTCATGTTCAAAATATTGGACAAAACCCTTCAAAACCATTTCTGCCTATTTCAAGCATTTGAAATATTTCTATAAGAAATATTCTCAAATAAATCCAAGAAAATTCTAGCATGTCACATATGACATATGTGATCATCTTGCCAAGTTTAATATCAATCCCAATTGATTTAGTTCACCAAATTATCCTAAAACCCTCTCTGTCCAGATCCAAATTTGAGCAACTCTACATTGCCAACTGTCTCCTAATGATCTCAAAATTTGTGGACATGTTCTAATACTCCAATAATGCATCCACACCGAGTTGTGCATCAAGGAGAATGGATTTGCATAGCTAGATCTAAGCAAATCAATTTCTGCCCATTTCTAGGGTTTACAACATTTGTATTGACAACTTTTCTCAAGTAAGCTCAAAACTTGTGATCACTCCTATTTTTACCCATCATTTGATCCTGTTAAAACCCACAGCAAGTGGAGGCCTTTTGCTTGCCCAAAACAGCATCAAACACCTTCAGGTGAATTGGTAAAACCTCTATTTTGACCCCTTATACCATTCTCCTTGCTCTTAAACTTTTACCACAGTCACTCACATACCTATTTTACCTCCAGTAAGGAAGCCATGGCCTCAGCTCAATTATTGGTGGGTAAAACCCCTCATTTTTACTGTTTGAACAGCCTTGACATGCCCTTTCTTCCTCTCTCCCATTATTATATGCATGCAACTGCCCCCAAGTTTTACCACAACACCTCTGGCATGTTAATGCACATTTACAAACCCAAATATGGCATGCTCATGTGGAAAATATGAGCAGCTCCTCAAAAACTAGTTTTTGGCAGAAATTGTAGCCTTGAACTACAAGTACCTTGTACATTGATCTCCCTAAGCTAAGATTTGGTGTGAGCCTTCTCCTTCCATGCCTAAAACCACCAGACAACCTTTTAACCCTTATGCTCCACAGTAAAAACACCTTGGATGAGCCCCAAGTTTGCTGCTGCAAGCTTGCCAGCAGTAAAAACCCAGCTCAACCAGCCCCAGTTCCTTTGAAACTTCACCCGTGTACTTTTCCATGTGTGCCTAGGATGCTAGACATCTTTGGCCGACCAACCTGGCGTAATGGACATCCCTTGGCGTGGTGACCACGCCATTGGCCTGCAGAAACGGCACCCTGCCGTTGACCATTATCCTATAGCTCGCGTCCGTCCTCGACAAAGCATCCACGCGCGCCGGGGAATCCCTCCTTGCCTCCCACGCCCTCCCCGACGCTCGCAAAGCTCCAAAGCCCCTCTGGCACGCGTGCTCGCCGTGCCCAAAGCGCATCCGAGGCGCTCTCGAGTCCCCCTCGTCGCCCCTCTACTTCTACCTCTCCCGAGCATCCCTCTCAGCCCCTTTTGCTCTCTCTCTATCCCGCAGACCTCCCAGGCCATCCTCTGGCTCCTCCCAAGCTCTTCGTCCGCCTCAACGACTGGCGTGGCCGCCGCCATGGCCACGAGCACGTCCGTGCCTCCTTTGTCTCCCGGCCCCCGCAAGAGACCCTAAGCCGACCCTAGACCCCTTGAGGTCTCCCTCCTCCCCCCAGCTCCCCCTCGCCGCCGCTGTGGCTCCCCTGCCCATCGATGCCGACGGCTACGTCCGCCGTGGACGACGCCCTCCTCGACCCGGCCTTCCCCGCCATGCGTGGCTAGTACCGGCCGGTGCGCCCCGACCTGCTGAACCCGGCGGTGGCTCGGGCACCCGAAACAGTGGCCGGTAGCGCCGGCGGATGCCGGCGAAGCTCCCTCGGTTCCCGTCGGCGGGAGGAAGAAGAAGCCCCGTCAGCCCACGGGCCCCGCCTGTTGGCCGGCCAGTGAGGCCGACGGGTGGACCCCCGCCCTGTTAAGTGGAGGCAGGGATGGCGGGAAGCTGCCTTCTCCTCGGGGAAGCGTATTCTCCGGAATGCGCTTTCGGCGTCACCACCTCCAGCCCGGCTAAGCCACTGGGCCGGCCCAGTTAGCTATCCAGCGCCCTGTGTGCCCTTTAGCCCACCTGGTAAATAGCCTTTTATCTTTTTATTTTACAGAGAGATGAAATAATCCATAGAATAATCATTTTGACTCCAAATCAATTGATTCAAATTCCTACAGATTCCTAAAATTATTGCCTAACCAAATATGTGCATTGCACATTTTTCCAGAAAACTTTTCTGCTAAGTTCAAATTCAAATTTGAATTTGAACCGTGTGGAACCCCACTTTGCAAATTCCTAGGGAATTGTTATGAACTCCAAATGGAGTGATTCAAGTTCCTAGGTATATCTAAATTCATGCACTAAGAGGTGAACATTTTTCCTTACACCTTTTCTGCTAAGTCAATTACTGGACCATTTCTTCATATGTGACCTACTTTGCAAATCCTTAGAATATTCATACCAATTCCAAATCCAATGAAACCACTTCCTGAAACCTTCTAAAATCATTTCCTATTTGTTGGGTCCATCCACTCATTTTATAAGAATATTTTCTGTAGACTTCTTATAGGATCACCATTTCCTTCATTTCCACCATTCAAGACTCCCCCTTGATCCACATCCAATGAAACCCCCTTAGTCATTTTTCTTATGACCAAAGACATCCTAGGAAGATATATTTCCTATTTATAGAGCACTTTTATTTTCTGCTTGTTGTGTTGCTTATTTCAGTTGTTTCCGGCGATAGTTGACGAAGTAGATGAAGTGCTCGGAGTGGACGAGAAGCGTGTGAAGACCTCGAAGACGTTGCTGAGCCAGGCAAGCAGCCCTTTGACCATGACTATGAAGCCCTTTTATTGCATGGCATATAGCACTTTATTTCTTGATGTTGATCATGTTGATGTGGTGACCACTACGGTGGGATGCCTCCGATACTTTACCGTTGATACTTGCATCGTGCATGACCCTACCATCCTTATGAGGGTTGTGCGGGTGGGAGTAGATAGGATGCTTAGTTGATGCTACGCAAATGGGACGGGAATATGCATGGTGATGGAAACACAAATGATTTCAAAGACTTTTCGAAAACCCCGTCAGGTGCCACTAATGCCCGAGGGAGATGATGTGGTGCTAGGTAACCACTTGAGAAAGAAGTGGTGTACCAGAGTAGGTTGTGTGTGTGTTTTCGAAAACGGAGAGTTTTAAGATTTGCTGACCGTCCCAACCTTACATGTACAACCACTCTACCCCTATATGGGAAGGGGCTTTGTTGATTACCTTGGTGGGTACTAGCATAGAGCCCGCATTACTAGTGGCGGGAGTGACGTGGTCACTCTCGATACGGGGTCATGCCTGGTAGGGCGACCATGCGCTGTCTTTACAGGCACCGGGCACACCGTTGTGTTCCTTCATGGATGGTACTATGTAGAGCAAGGCTCGTGTTTGTACATCATGAAGACGTGGACCAACGAGTGGACTCTTTGTTTAGTATCGTCAGGGGAAAGGCATTGTTCGGGTGCTTTCCTCGGGTATGTAATATACCGCGAGTCGTGGATGACACGGAAGTTCCCCGAGTCTTGTGGGTAAAGTGTGCAACCTCTGTAGAGTGTAAAACTATTCGAATAGCCGTGTCCACGGTCATGGACAGTTGGAGGTCCTGCTTAAACTACGTCTAGATGTTTTCACAAACTGGTGTGTGTGTGTGTTGCCGACAAAGGTGATACTTGAGCTAAGTCCGATGACTTGGCATGATGATGAACATGAGATGTTCAACCCCTGCTTATGATGATAACTGCGACTAGTTCACATGAATACCTGTCAACAGTTGATGCATGCTTACTCAAGGTTGCTTGATCATATCATTGCACTTAAAATCAGCTTTCTGCAAAACTTACCTACTTAGTGCTATATCGTGCATTGTTATACCCCGTTCCACAACTTGGGTTGCTTGCGAGTACATTCAAAGTACTCTTTGGCTTGCCACTGGTTATTTAATTGGCCAGGCATGGAAGAACAGGAATACGGTGAAGAGTTCGTTGGTGACGAACATGCGAACTAGGACGCTTCCTAGTCAGAATGCCTGTAGGTTTAAGGAAGATGGCATGGGTTCACGCTTTCGATCAAGATTTCCGCTGCTTTATATGTTTAAGTGTTTGGCCCTTGCGGCCCTATCTATGTAAGACTTGACCTCCATGGTCTTTATTTGTGTAAGATGGTATGTAAGGATGTAAGACTCTTGTTTTTCAGCTTTTGTTTGTTCAGTGAGAATTGATCTCTGGGATCACTGTACACGTGCATTCGGTGATCACGACTTATGAGTCGGGGTCCCCACACGGCTCGGCGTACTCAATCCAGCCGGCGTCAAGCCGGCCGGAGTCACCACGTGGTCAGGCCCTCTTGGCAGACCGTTTCTTTGGATGAGCCGGCTGTCGAAGGAGCGATCATCATCAATTCGGATGCTGAGCTTGGGGGCTCGTTCGGAGCAGAGGCCAGCGAGGAACGTCATGGTCTCCCCATGTAGGCCTCAACTCGTGCTCTGATAAGCACGCCGGCGCAAGCATCGCTCGCGACAGGTGCATCTGGCAGTTCTGAGAAGGCGCATGGCGACTCAGGAATGGAGCTCCAGTAGCATGGAAGTGAAGGTACTTTTTAGGAAAGTACAAAGAAACTAAATTGTGGTCAATACCACGTGTTCACCACCAATACCTGCAAGCGGAATAACAAGGTCAAGAGTAGGGCCGTCAACATGGCTGAGCCAACGGTTCCCAGGTACCTAAATTGGTCTGAAAACGTGATCACCTGGAGCAGAGAGGATCACCCCCCCGGGTTGACAATCTGGGCGGCTTAGCTTTGGTGGTGGCACCTCAGGTTGGCAGATATAAGCTGTCCAAAGTTCTCATGGATGGAGGCAGCAACATAAACATATTATATTATGAAACCTTTCACCGGAAGAATTTGTTGGAGAGCACGTTGCTTCCTTCAACAACAGTTTTTCATGGGATCGTCCCTGGAAAGTCTGCTTATCCGATCAGGTGGATTAAGCTTGATGTGGCCTTCGGGGATGAGTTCAACTACAGATGTGAGCCTTTGATGTTTGAAGTTGTCAAAATAAAGAGCCCTTATCATGCTCTCTTTGGGCGGCCGGCTTACGCTCGTTTCATGGCCTGCCCGTGCTACGTCTACCTCAAGCTCAAGATGCCGGGACTCAAAGGCACCATAACCGTGGATGGGAATCAGAAGATAGCTCAGGAATGCGAGGAAGGATATGCGGCCTATGCCGAGTCAGCCTGCGCGGCAGAAGAATTGAAGTTCTAAATGGCTAATGTTGACCCGGCTGACATGAGCCCGCTCAAGAAACCCAATACTGAGTCGGAACCTACGCTTAAATTTAAGCTGGCTGGGGATACGAAGCAGATCGACTTCACGCCGGGCGACTCGTCCAAGCAGTTCACTATTGGGACCGGCCTGGATCCTAAATAGGAAAGCACGCTCATCAAGTTCATCCGAGAGAACCGGGACATCTTTGCATGGAAGCCATCTGACATGCCTGGAGTCCCGAGAGAACTTGCTGAGCACCACCATAATGTAGATCCCAAGATGAAGCCAGTGCGCCAGTACCTCCATCGTTTTAATGAAGAGAGACGTAAGGCCATTGGAGAAGAAGTGGCCCGGCTCCTAGCTGCCGGGTTCATCGTAGAAGTTTTTTACCCCGAGTGGTTGGCTAACCCAGTGCTCTTTTTAAAGAAGAACGACACTTGGCGCATGTGTGTTGATTACACAGATCTCAACAAAGCCTGTCCCAAGGATCCTTTCGCCCTTCCGCTTATCGATTAGATAATTGATTCTACGGCGGGTTGTGAGCATTTATGCTTCTTGGATGCATACTCTAGGTATCATCAGATCAAGATGGTTGTTGAGACCAAGATAAGACGGCTTTCATCACTCCCTTTGGAGCTTTCTGCTATGTGTCCATGCCTTTTGGGCTTAAGAGCGCTGGGGCAACTTATCAGCGCTGCATCCAGAACTGCCTTAGTCCACAGATTGGACGCAACATTCATGCCTACGTTGATGACATCGTGGTGAAATCTCATAAGAAAGAGACGCTCTTGGATGACATCAAGGAAACCTTCGACAATCTCCGAGTGTACAAGATGAAACTTAACCCGGCGAAATGTGTCTTTGGCGTTCCCGCGGGCAAGTTGTTAGGGTTTCTGGTCTCTGAGTGGGGCATCGAGGCCAACCCGGACAAGATCAAGGCGGTGACGTCATTATCCGAGCCGGCAAACATGAATCAAGTTCAGCGGCTCACCGGACGCATTGCAGCCTTAATCCGGTTCATAAGCCGCCTAGGTGAGAAGGCGATCCCCTTTTACCAATTGTTGAAAAAACCAGGCGACTTTAAGTGGACGAACGAAGCTGGCAGAGCTTTTGAAACACTCAAGCAACAGCTTGTTAACCCACCCGTCTTGGCTGCACCCACGGAGAAAGAGCCTATGCTCCTGTACGTTGCTGCTAACTCCAAGGTCGTAAGCGTTGCAGTTGTGGTTGAGCGGAAAGAGGAAGGAACGAAATATCCAGTCCAGCACCCGGTTTACTTTGTCAGCGAAGTCTTAACCCTGTTCAAGCAGCAGTACCCACATTGGCAGAAGCTAGTCTTCGGGATCTTCATGGCGAGCCGAAAGTTGAAACATTATTTCCAGGAACACCCAATCACCGTAGTCAGTTCGGTGCCTCTCGGAGATATCATACAAAACCGAGAAGCCACAGGTAGGATTGCCAAGTGGGCCATTAAGCTTGGTGACCACCACTTGAAGTACATGCCTCGCACCGCTATCAAATCCCAAGCATTGGTGGATTTCATCAATGATTGGACGGACATACAGATTCCGGAAGATAGGCCAGATACCACGTACTGGACCATACACTTTGACGGGTCTAGGCAGCTGGAAGGCTCGTTGGTTGGAGTCGTGCTATCTTCCCCAAAAGGTGACAAATTTTGTTATGTCTTACGGCTCATGTTCCCATGTACTAACAATGCAGCTGAATACGAAGCCCTCTTACATGGGCTCAGAATAGCCAAAGAGATGAATCTTAGCCGGGTTAGATGCCTGGGCAACTCAGATCTAGTGGCTCGGTATGTTTCAGGGACTTGGGATTCCAAAGACTCTCTCATGGCGGCTTACCGACGAGCGGTCTGTGATGTGGCGGGTCATTTTCAAGGTTACCAAGTCGATCATATAGATCGCCGGCTCAATGAGTCGGCTGATGCTTTGTCTAGACTTGGCTCACAGAGAAAGCCGGTGCCGCCTAACATTTTCCTGGACGTCCTTCACAATCCATCAGTCAAATTACCATCTGAGGAGGACATTGCTATCCCTGACCCAGAGGCACACTTGGTGGCCGCTCTACATATCACCCCTGATTGGACTGTGTTGTATTTGGCTTACCTGACCCGAGGAGAACTCCCAGAAGAGGAGGTCGACGCTCGTCAAATCATCCGGCGGTCAAAGTCAATGACAATCGTCAATGGCGAGTTACATCGTCGAAGCAGCAGTGACGTGTTTCAACGGTGTGTTTCGCCTGAGGAAGGCTAGGAAATACTTAATGAAATTCATTCTGGCGATTGCGAACATCATGCCGGCTCACGATCACTGGTAGCCAAAGCTTTCCGGCATGGGTTTTATTGGTTAACGGCTCATGCCGATGTCGAGGAGGTTGTGCGCAAGTGTGACGGGTGCCAAAAGTTTGATTGACAGGCTCATGTACCGGCTCAGGAGTTGCGTATGATCCCAATCACATGGACGTTTGCGGTCTAGGGGCTAGATATGGTTGGTCCGTTCAAGCCGTCTTCTGACAAGAAGACTCATTTATTAGTGGCGGTTGATAAGTTCACTAAATGGGTTGAAGCAGAGCCGGTCAGCAATTGCAATGCAAAGACTACAATCAAATTTTTAAAGAAGCTGATTTTCCGTTTTGGTTACCCTCACAACATCATTACTAATAATGGGACCAATCTGTCCAAGGGATCCATGGAACAATTCTGCCAACGAGAACACATCCGGCTCGATTTAGCAGCAGTGGCGCATCCACAGTCCAATGGAAAAGCTGAAAGAGCCAACCAGGAGATCTTGAGAGGAATCAAACCCCGGCTCATGGTGCCTCTTGAGCGCACGCCGGGTTGTTGGGTTGAAGAACTCCCTTCAGTACTTTGGAGTATTCGAACAATGCCGAATAGTTCCACAGGATACACTCCTTCCTTTCTTGGTTTATGGAGCTGAGGCAGTTCTTCCAAGTGATATCCGTCATGACTCGCCTCGGGTGACTGCCTATGTCGAAGCAGATAATGAGCAAGCATGCCAAGATTCCCTGGACGCCTTGGAAGAGGAGCGTGATTTAGCAGCAGCCAGATCTGCAATATACCAGCAAGACCTGCGTCATTATCACAGCCGTAGAGTCCGAAGCCGCACTTTTCAGGAAGGCGACGTAGTCCTCATTCTGATCCAAGACCAAACGGGGATGCACAAGCTCTCCCCGCCTTGGGAGGGACCTTTCGTCATCAGTCGAAACCTCATATTACCTGGTTGACTTACGAGAAGGTTCATACACATCTGAGGAGGAAACAACCCGACCCTGGAATATCGCACACCTACGGCCCTATTACACTTAGGGGACACCGGCTCACCCTTTTTAGTTTTTCTCCCCCTCTGCAAAATTCTGTATATACTTCTTTATGTTCAAATATAATAAAGCCGGCACCCCCGAAAATCGGGGTCTCTGTCGTTTCAGCCTATAAATTGAGCATGAGTCTTTATTGTTTGTAACATAGGTCACTTGGGGGCTTCCAAATCATCGAGTTTAGCTTTCTCACCCTCTTGACCCGGCAAAAATAAACGCCATATATGGTTAAACCTGCGTGTATGCTTGATGCGACTCCAATCAGATGACCCCATGTACTCTTGAAAAGTTAATCCTTTTTTGGACCCTAAACTTTTAAGGTTAAAACATTGGCTTGAGTCATGTGAGAGCCGGCATACAGAGAGCTAGGATAAACCATGGGTTATCATACCTGCTTCATTGAAGCAAGACCTGAGCCTCGAAAGCCGGTCGACTTGTACCGAGTCTCACTAAGCCGGCTTATTGAAAAAAGAAAATATATATATATATATATATATATATATATATATATATGCTTGTATTTTTCAGGTACAATGTTACCCTTATCGCCGGCTTATGAACGAGTTTCTAAGTTAAACAACTAAGCTCATATTATGACCAGTTTCCGAATCGTTAATCCTCAATATCATTGAAGGATTTCTCGACCGACTTGAGTTTCGAAAACCAAGTTATCTTGTCGGCTTATTCACTGACTTGCCTTATAAGCAATACTCATCGAGCACAAAGCAAGGAAAGTACAGGAATAGGCAATAAAAGGAATGGCATAAGCATGTTAACAGAAGCTGGTCGGATTGGAGTTCAGCACCAACAAAAGGCGCCAATGTGCACGATGGCGCGACAGCAAATTCAAAGTTATGGAGAACACTACTCCTATTACAGGCTCACAATGGAGGCTCGCTTTGTGGGAGCGATTCATCCAGCTCCGAAGATGTCTCCATGTTCTATCATGAGCCGCCTCTGGATCTGACCCCGCCGGCTCGTCATCATCAACCTGCTGGCCTTTCTGTTGCCATCGAATTGAGATCAGAGACTCAAAATTTGTTGTCCCTTCAACAAGAGCTGACGCATCAATGTCAGGACCAAAAGTTGTCTTACGGCGAGGCGGCACCAGGTCAGACGGCTCATCCTTGGGCGTGTTAACATGCTCATTGTCGACGGTGTACGCCGGATGATACTTTGAAAGATCCACCTCTTCAGCTATCAAGGACGCCAGTGGCCGGGTCTCCGTGAGACACCTTGCGTAATCTGCACGAGTGAATGCAGAGCCATCGAGTTTAAACTCCGGGAAGCCGCCCTTTAGGAGCTCCACGTCCAATTTTGGCAGATATGCTTTGGCCCGAGCAAGCACCATGTTCGCCCCTCCTCGAGCCACCGACTTCCGGGTCTCAGTCACCCATTGAGGTACGGTTGAGAGTTGCTTCAACATGTCCTTGATGTTTCTTGGTGGGTGCTTCAGGTTCTTTACGGCCATGATGGAATAAACAGAGCCCGTAAATAACTGCTCCACATACGTGAAAATGGTTTTCAACTTCACAATTGACAGCTCTACAAGGTTATGATTTTTCTGCCCTACAAGCAAAGGAAGGTACAATAAGCCGCCGCAAGGATTATAAGCCGGCATATTGACAAAAGCAGAATGGAACACATACCAAAGATTGCTGTCAACATTTCGTTGATTTGTTTCACGAGAGTGGCATATTTTTGTTTCACGGGGCCAAAGTTCTTCTCAGCTTTTTCTGCCCGTTTTGTCAAGACAGCCTTTTCCGCCTCAAACAGTTTATGGCCTGTTCCAGACGTTCATTTGCCAGACATGCAGAATCTTCAAAATGAGCCGCCGTGGACTCGGCTTCAGTTTTCAATCTTTTTTCCTCCTTGAGCCATTTCTGCAGTCTCACAGCAACAGACTCAGCGTCTTCAACATATCCCTGATAGACAAGCAAGAAGCATCAGCAATTTTTTCTACAAGTCCCAAGAAGATTACAAGCAATA
Organism: Elymus sibiricus; assembly: GCA_039707655.1. Classification (NCBI taxonomy): domain Eukaryota; kingdom Viridiplantae; phylum Streptophyta; class Magnoliopsida; order Poales; family Poaceae; genus Elymus; species Elymus sibiricus. Next base: position 134,583,062 of record CM077669.1, read on the forward strand.
TCCTTGACACTTGGGGGCTAATGCATATCATTTTTTTCGAAGCTAAGATATGGAGAAGACCCGACTCGTCTCAAGAAGATGAGTCAGCCCTTGGGGGCTACAGGTCGAACTTCTTCAATTTTAAAAGACCCGACTCGTCTCAAAAAGATGAGTCGGCCCTTGGGGGCTACAGGTCGAACTTCTTCAATTTTCAAGACCTGACTCATCTCAAGAAGATGAGTCGTCCCTTGGGGGCTACACCGCTACTAACAAGCCTTAGTTATTTTGTAAAACCACCTTGTCATAACAAGCTGGTCTTTGGAAGCTAATGACAGTATACAGGATAATGGTAAGGTCAGAAGATTAGCTAATATTTCTCCTTCAGAGCATTTATCATGCTCTTCTCATTTTCCCGGCTCTTAGATAGCCGGGTCAAATACTGCTGATATAGATCTTCAACACCAAGTACAGACAATTCTGGGAATTCCATCTTGGCTTTTCCCTTATCCAAAGTTAGTGGTTCATCCTTACTTGCGGTTTTTTCCAACGATGTGGAGGCAGTTTGGGTTTGGAAACCTTCTTTAACAAACACAACATCCGAAATGTTGCAGCCAAACGATGATTCAATCTCGGGAGGAGCATCCATAAAAACCGGCTCATCCGGCCCAGATATCTCAGTGGCAGCTGCCGGCTCTACCCTCGAATCAGGCTCTTTTTCAACAGAAGGGTCAGCCATTGAAGCTGTCTTCAGAAGAATTGGCGCCTCTTGGCCTGCTGTCCTAGAAGATGACCCGCTTGCTCGTTTTGACACGACGGCTTTGGCTCTGTGGATTATTGATACAAGAAAAGTCATTGTAAGATGGGATCAAAACACAGAAAGACATAAGGTAATATTACAAAAACAGAAGTTTTACCCACGATTAACGTTGAAAGGGGGAAGCTGCGACGCACTTGAGTCGCCTGATGACGAAGGAGAGTCCTGATAAAGGGAATTTGAAGGACTGAGAGGTTGTTTAAACAAACTGTCTCTAGGATGAGAATCGGTTGGACTATGGGGCACCTCAAGGCGTGGTTTACGAGCCGGCGGCGCATGAGATAAACTAGGGTCTTCATTGTCCCGGGTTTTGCGTTTTGACAAGCCAGCAAACTGTGTTTTCTTCAAAAGAAAATCAGGAGCCAAATGAGCTTCTGGGTGTGATAATTTAACCTTCCGAATGGTTTGTCTTGGTTTCCGGGGAACAAATGTTTCCGAAGGACTGGGGGAAATCGAAGTTACCTCAGTTTCGCCGGCTTGGCTAAATTCTGAGTCGCCCTGGTAAGAAGGTGCGTCAGCAAGCTCATTAAACAGGCGGCCGAGAGAGTCAAGTTCTACCTCAGATTCCTCCTATGAAGGTGACACGGAGACTGGGGCATTGTTTTTACCCATAGAAGGGACAGAGACTTGAGGTGCAACTTTCCAAAAGTTAGAATCTGCCTGCAAATATATGAAATATATGATAAATAAATGACGAGTTAAAAATAATATCGACCAAGGACAATGAAAACGGTCAATACCTGAGGCAGCGAGTTGAGAAGGTAGAATGGACCCAAGCCGGTGATGCTGCATAGCTCTTTTGAATCGGAGAAGAACCTTTTTGTCTCTTTGGTAAGAGCAGCGTCAGAGAGATTCTCACGAGAAAACCGCTGAGGGTCATTTGAGGCACCCAAATAGTCACACATCAAGCCGTCCCTCACACTGACGGGTTGGATCCTCCACTTCAACCAGCAGTGAATCAAATCTATCCCGGTCAGACCATGTGCATTTAAAGCTCTCAATTTTGCATGAAGAGGTGCTAAAGGAGCCCTCTCTTCGTCAATTGGCCAACCCGGAAATTCCACCTTACCACTAAGCCTTTCCGGTCTGAAACCCGGCAATGGATTTTCTCCTTCAGGCGCAGTGTTTCTGTAGTAGAACCAGGTTTTGTTCCACCCCTTCGGGTGACTCACCAGTTTTGATTCTGGGAAGGCGCTTTTCTCTCTCTTCTGGATAGAGATGTTGGGGAACGTTGCATGGGAAACAAATTTTTTCCTATGCACACGCAAGATCTATCCATGGTGATGAGCATCTACGAGAGGGAGAGTGGATCTACATACCCTTGTAGATCGCTAAGCGGGAAGTGTGAAGAAACGCGGTTGATGTAGTCGAACGTCTTCGCGGTCCAAATCGCCTAGCGTCCCGCGATCCAATCACGATCTAGTACCGAACGGATGGCACCTCCGCGTTCAGCACACGTATAGCTCGATGACGATCTCTGCCTTCTTTATCCAGCAAGAGGGAGCAGAGAGGTAGATGAGTTCTCCGACAGCGCGACGGCGTGGCGGCAATGGTGGTGGAACTATTCCGGCAGGGCTTCGCCTAAGCACCGCCGAACTAGACTAGAGGAGAAAACGATGTAGATGAAGTAGAGGGAGCACGTGGCAATTAGGGTAAGCTCCCCCCCTCTAAATCCTCTAGTATATATAGGAGGGAGGGAGGAGAGGAGGCAGCCTCAAACCCTCAAGGGTTCGGCCAAAATAGGAGGTGGAGGAGTCCTACTCCAATCCTACTAGGAGTAGGATTCCTCCTCTCCACTTGGAAACCCTTTCCATCTTTCCACCTTTGGGTTTTTCCCACCCCTAGCCACATGGGCCTTAGTGGGGGGTTCGGCCAGCCCACTAGGGGCTGGTTTGACTCCTCCCACAGCCCATGAGGTCCTTTGGGTCGAGACACCCCTCCCGATGGCCCCCGGTACCCTCCCGGCACTCCCGGTACACTACCGAAGTACCCGAAACTTTTCCGGTGACCAAAACAGGACTTCCTATATATCAATCTTTACCTCCGGACCATTCCGGAGCTCCTCGTGACATCCAGGATCTCATCCGGTACTCCGAACAACCTTCGGTCACCACCATACATAACTCTATTATACCAAAACGTCACCAAACCTTAAGTGTGCAGACCCTGCGGGTTCGAGAACTATGTAGACATGACCGAGACACCTCTACGGTCAAGAACCAATAGCGGGACCTGGATGCCCATATTGGTTCCTACATATTCTATGAAGATCTTTATCGGTTGAACCTCTATGTCAAGGATTCAGTTAATCCCGTATGCTGTTCCCTTTGTTCTTCTGTATGTTACTTGCCCGAGATTCGATCGGTGGTATCTCTATACCTTGTTCAATCTCGTTACCGGCAAGTCTCTTTACTCGTTCCATAATACAAGATCCCATGGCTAACACTTTAGTCACATTGCTTGCAAGGCTTGTTGTGATGTTGTATTACCGAGTGGGCCCTGAGATACCTCTCTGTCACACGGAGTAACAAATCCCAGTCTTGATCCATGCCAGCTCGACAGACACCTTCGGAGATACCTGTAGAGCATCTTTATAGTCACCCAGTTACGTTGTGACGTTTGATACACACAAGGTATTCCTCCGATGTAAGTGAGTTGCATGATCTCATGGTCATAGGATTAGATACTTGACATGCAGAAAACAATAGCAGTAAACTGACACGATCATATGCTACGTTCATAGTTTGGGTCTTGTCCATCACATTATTCTCCTAATGATGTGATCCCGTTATCAAATGACATCTCATGTCTATGGCTAGGAAACCTTGACCATCTTTGATCAACAAGCTAGTCTACTAGAGGCATACTAGGGACACAGTGTTGTCTATGTATCCACACATGTATTGGTGTTTCCAATCAATACAATTATAGCATGGATAATAAACGATAATTATGAACAAGGAAATATAATAATAACTACTTTTATTATTGCCTCTAGGGCATATTTCCAACAGTCTCCCACTTGCACTAGAGTCAATAATCTAGCTCACATCACTATGTGATTTACATTGTAATGAATCTAACACCCATGCAGTTCTGGTGTTGATCATGTTTAGCCCTTGGAAGAGGTTTAGTCATCGGATCTGCAACATTCAGATCCGTGTGTACTTTGCAAATATTTATGTCATCCTCCTTGATGTAATCGCGGATGGAGTTGAAAGATCACTTTATGTGTCTGGTCCTCTTGTGAAACCTTGGTTCCTTGGCTAGAGCAATGGCACCAGTGTTATCACAGAACAGAGTCATTGGGTTCAGTGCACTAGGCACTACTCCAAGATCTGTCATGAACTCCTTCATCCAGACACCTTCCTTCGCCGCCTCCGAGGCAGCGATGTACTCCGCTTCACATGTAGAATCAGCTACCACGCTTTGCTTGGAACTGCACCAGCTTACCGCACCCCCATTGAGAATAAATACGTATCCGGTTTGCGACTTAGAGTCATCCTGATCAGTGTCAAAGCTTGCATCGACGTAACCCTTTACGACGAGCTCTTGATCACCTCCATAAACGAGAAACATGTCCTTAGTCCTTTTCAGGTACTTCAGGATATTCTTGACCGCCGTCTAGTGTTCCATTCATGGATCATTTGAAACCTTCCGGCCATACTTATGGCAAGGCTGACATCGGGTCTTGTGCACAACATTGCATACATGATAGAGCCTATGGCTGAAGCATAGGGGACGACACTCATCTTTTCTCTATCTTCTGCAGTAACTGGGCATTGAGTCTTACTCAACTTCACACCTTGCAATACAGGCAAGAACCCCTTCTTGGACTGATCCATTTTGAACTGCTTCAAAACTTTGTCAAGGTATGTGCTCTGTGAAAGTCCTATTAAACGTCTCGATCTATCTCTATAGATTTTGATGCCTAATATGAAAGCAGCTTCTCCTAGGTCCTTCATTAAAAAACTCTTGTTCAAATATTCCTTCACGCTTTCCAACATTTCTATATTGTTTCCAATCAGCAATATGTCAACCACATATAATATTAGAAACGCTATAGAGCTCCCACTCACTTTCTTGTAAATACAAGCTTCTCCATAAACTTGTATAAACCCGAACACTTTGATCACCTCATCAAAGCGAAGATTCCAACTCCAAGATGCTTGCACCAGTCCATAAATGGATCGCTGGAGTTTGCAAACTTTGTCAGCATTCTCTGGATCGACAAAACCTTCTGGTTGCATCATATACAACTCTTCCTTTAAGGAAACCGTTAAGGAACGCTGTTTTGACATCCATCTGCCAAATTTCATAATCGAAAAATGCAGCTATTGCCAACATGATTCTGACGGACTTAAGCATCACTACGGGTGAGAAGGTCTCATCGTAGTCAACTCCTTGACCTTGTGAAAAACCCTTTGCCACAAGTCGAGCTTTATAGACTGTGACATTACCGTCTGCGTCCGTCTTCCTCTTAAAGATCCATTTGTTCTGAATGGCCTTGCGCCCTTCAGGTAATACTTCCAAAGCCCATACTTTGTTTTCATACATGGATCCCATCTCGGATTTCATGGCCTCTAACCATTTCTCGGAATCCGGGCCCATCATCGCTTCTCCATAGCTCGTAGGTTCATCGTTGTCCAACAACATGACCTCCAAGACAGGGTTGCCATACCACTCAGGAGCAGTACGTGTGCTTGTCGACCTACAAGGTTCGATAGCAACTTGATCCAAAGCTTCATGATCATCATCATTAAATTCCTCTTCAACCGATGTAGGCTCTACAGAAACATCTTTCTGTGCTACGCTACTGTCAGGTTGAAGTAAAGGTTCAAGAACCTCATCAAGTTCTATCTTCCTCCCACTCAATTCTTTTGAGAGAAACTCTTTCTCGAGAAATGTTCCGTTTTTGGCAACAAACACTTTGCCTTCGGATCTGAGATAGAAGGTATACCCAACTGTCTCTTTTGGGTATCCTATGAAGACGCATTTCTCCGCTTTGGGTTCCAGCTTTTCAGGCGGAAGCTTTTTGACATAAGCATCGCATCCCCAAACTTTAAGAAACGATAACTTTGGCTTCTTGTCAAACCACAGTTCATATGGCATCGTCTCAACGGATTTCGATGGTGCCCTATTTAAAGTGAATGCAGCTGTCTCTAATGCATAACCCCAAAACGATAGTGGCAAATCGGCAAGAGACATCATAGATCGCACCATATCCAATCGGGTTCGATTACGACGTTCAGACACACCATTACGCTGAGGTGTTCCAGGCGGTGTCAATTGTGAAACAATTCCACATTGTCTTAAGTGACTGCCAAACTCATAACTAAGATATTCTCCTCCTCGATCTGATCGGAAGAATTTGACCTTCTTGTTACGATGATTCTCAACTTCACTCTGAAATTGTTTGAACTTTTCAAACGTTTCAGACTTGTGTTTCATTAAGTAAATATACCCATATCTACTTAAATCATCAGTGAAGGTGACAAAATAACGATATCCGCCGCGCGCCTCAATGCTTATCGGACCGCACACATCAGTATGTATGATTTCCAATAAGTCACTTGACCGTTCCATTGTTCCAGAGAACGGGGTCTTAGTCATCTTGCCCATGAGGCATGGTTCACATGTGTCAAGTGATTCAAAATCAAGTGACTCTAAAAGTCCATCAGCATGGAGCTTCTTCATGCGTTTTACACCAATATGACCTAAGCGGCAGTGCCACAAGAAAGTGGTACTATCATTATCAATTCTACATCTTTTGGCATCAATGTTATGAACATGTGTATCATCACTATCAAGATTCAACAAGAATAAACCCCTCACATTGGGTGCATGACCATAAAAGATATTACTCATATAAATAGAACAACCATTATTCTCTGATTTAAATGAGTAACCGTCTTGCAATAAACAAGATCCAGATATAATGTTCATGCTTAATGCAGGCACTAAATAACAATTATTCAGGTTCATCACTAATCCCGATGGTAATCGAAGAGCGAGCGTGCCGACGGCGATCACATCAACCTTGGAACCATTTCCCATGCGCATCGTCACTTCATCCTTTGCCAGCCTCCGTCTATTCCGCAGTTCCTGTTTTGAGTTGCAAATGTGAGCAACCGCACCGGTATCAAATACCCAAGCACTACAACAAGAGTTGGTAAGGTACACATCAATAACATGTATATCATATATACCTTGTTTGTTGTTGGCCGCCTTCTTGTCAGCCAAATACTTGGGGCAGTTCCGCTTCCAGTGACCAGTTCCCTTGCAATGAAAGCACTCAGTTTCTGGCTTGGGTCCAGACTTGGGTTTCTTCACGGGAGGGGCAACTGCTTTGCTGTCAGGACCAGTTTTCCAGGATATTAATTTCCCAGTAAATGGCCCTTGTGCTCACCAGCCCCAGGATTACTGTTAGCTGATGAGACACAATCTTGATACAGAAATTCCAAGCAAAATACAAAATATGCAGTACAAGACCATTCTGGTCTATGAGTACAACAAAAGGTTTCTAGTGGTTGATGGCGGAAGTGGTTTGCAGATCATCAGTGTCTATGGGACTCCATTTCCCACAGGAACAGCTGACCTGGATAACTCCTATCTTCGCGAGGCTGCTATCATCGTTGCCTAAGTTCTGGGCTGTCGTCGTTGCGCTCCTCCCCAGGCAAGAAATCTGGCCAAGACAATAGCCAGGGACAAGCCAGTGAGTACTTTGAATGTACTCGCAAACATTATGAACATAAGTATAATATAGCAGATGATAATCATGCACTGAAATATTCCATGATCACTTAGTTAGTCACGAAATAAAATCCGTGACGCACGCAAGCATGTTATTCACATTAAACATGAATAAGCAATCAGAGAATAAAAATAAAATAAACCGATCGGGTGTCTGAAGCGACGCCTCGAAAGAAGAATAGTATAAGGCATGCCACAGTCGGGCGTCTGAGCGACACCACATAAAGGGCTTATATAAGAATAATCACAACGAGTTTCCAGGAGGTAGAACCATCCCAAGGATACTCAATAATACAAAAAAAAATGGTTAGTCCACAATAATAATAGTCATAATCATCATTTGTCACACGTCATGATCAATGTTCCGGTTTCAAAGTTTTTCCTTCGAAGACCGACACTAAGACCGACACTTGACCCATCCCAGACTGTAGTCCTTAACCGCGGACACGGCTATTCGAATAGATATAAACTTTGCAGAGGGTGTACTCTTTACCAACAAGTAACGGATTCCTTTAGTCCACCGGGACAAATTCCGATTACAGTCTTTGAATTGAAAACACACCTGACCCGCACACACCAGCTTCACTTACCAGAGTCTGGAATCACCCACGACACCTGTTAAGCAAAACTCTAAGTGGGGAGGCTACAACCTCGACTAGCATGGGATCACAAAATTTATACCGCGCGCAAACTAGGGGAGCTACCCCTTCGGCTCCAACCGAACACCCATGCCCCCGGACCAAGTGACATGCCTACCAGGGGCCACTGGTATCTTTCACTATGGCCTCTCTGTACGGTGTGTGCCAAGAAAGGGGTTGACAACTTACTGGACCGTACCCTACCTGCGGCAGGGACAAGTGGTAGTACGGAACAAGTATGGGGGTTACTGGAACAAGACTCGATCTACGGTCGACTCAGGAGGTTTATGTGTTTCCTGCATGATTAGCATAACAAATATATTTCACTCCAACAGACAGAATCACCACTCATCCTACCTCACCATGCCTTACTGATCATTCTCGTTTTCAACGAAATATCAGTATCACGCTCCTGTCTACCTGGGACAGAGACTTCTTCGGATTCCTTCCGGTAGGCATGAAAGGCATACGAGGGTGAATACTTTCATAAGCATTTAGATTCCAACAGCAAGGAATTTCTATCATGCACTCAAGAGCATAATCACAACGTCACATAAAATAATGCATGCTTCAGGTTAACTTGGTCTTGTACTCACATTAAACAACACCCAACAAATATTATACCAGGGTTCAGAATGCTTGCCTTCAAGTTGTGGAGAGGTAGAGTGCATCTTAAAACTTTCGAAAGTTTTCTCCTCTCTTTAATTCCTATTTTGAGAAATATTCAAATTAACACATAAATTGAAAACAGTACAAAAAGTTTTCTCAGAAAATTTTCAAATAAATATGAAAATAAACTAGATGAAATTTGAGAGAGGTAAGAAAAAGAATCAAATCAATCGGAGTTTTATTTTAAAAGATATAGCCAGTCAAAGTCTGGTCAAAATTCTGTTTTTAATTAAAACAGAAAAAAGGAAAACGGCTCGAGGGGGAATACGCTTTCCAGAACAGAAAACGTATCCCAAAGAAATACGCTTGCGCGAGGAGAAAATGGTTCAGAGATAAAATACGCTAGCGAGAAGAGGAGACGTACTTCTGCGATTACGCTTTCACTTAAGCCAGCGCGGGCCGTCGCTGGGTCACTGACAGTGGGTCCATCGGGCCCACTGGTCAGGTTTGACCAGTCGCCTGCGCCTCCTTCCTCCTGTGGCAGAGACGGGGCGCGTCTCCGGCGATCGTCGCCGGCGAACGGCGGCTCCCCACGGGGTTCCGAGGGCGGGGATGGATCAGCGGCTCTAGGGCGATCCTCCCGGTGGTCGAGAGAGTCGCGAGGGCGAAGGGGGTCGCCGGCGGCGAGCTCTACGGCGGACGGCATCCTCGGGAACAAAATGGGTCTTGGCCTACGGTTGCTCCCAGTCGAAGCTGAGAGGTGGGGTGGCTCCGCGGGGTTGAGGGGAGGCTAACGGTGGCAAAGGGGTCACGAGGGAGGCCCTGGTCATGGTGAATTTGACCGGGGAGTTGCGGTGGCCGAAGCTACCGGAGACGAAGAGGACGACCTCTTGGTCTCAAATGGCTCCTCCGGTGGGTTCCTGCGGTTCACTGGAGAGCTCGTGCTCTAGCTGGAGGCTCGGAATGCTCTATTTATAGCACGGCTAGGTCGGTTCCGCTGCGGCAGAGGATAAGCTCGGCGGCCGACCGCCTCTGTGGCTGCAGGGCGACGTGGCGATGGCCGGAGCTAGCGGACGCGCTCGAGGATGAGAACGGCCTATTCCAGAGGGCAGCTGGCGAGCGGTTGTGGCTTGGGCGGTGCCGTCCGCGGCAAGCTCTGGCGGCGGCAGTGGCTGCTTGCGGGGGCGGCGACGAGCTGCAGAGGGGAAAGGCTGGTTGGGTCTTGGCGCGTCGCGGCAAAACCAGCAGCCAGGGGAGATGAATTGGAACTAGCGGGGGAGGCGGCACTGGTCGCGGCAGCTCGGGCGCGCTCGTGCAAAACGTGCGCTCTGGATGCGCCCAGAGCACGCACGGAAGGTGCTCGATGATATGCCAGTGCTTGCTAGGAGTCTTGGGTGATGCTGCAAATTAACAGGACGGTTAGGGTGCAAGTAATAAGCCTAATGGACATGGTTGTAGGGTCAGGGGATCAAGTGCACAAAGTAATCACAGAACTATGTCAAAATTGGCCAGACACACAAGGTGTTCGGTGAAATGCCATGGCTACCAAGAGCATCTTGCTGGCCACCAAAATCCCCAGATTTAAGTCTCTTTGGATGCTAAGCATGATGGCATGGTTGGTTTGAGAACAACATAAAATTGTTAAAGCAAGTTTTGCAAAACTACCGTTCTGTACAGAAACTGTTGGCTAAGATTGCATGAGTCAAAAGTATTCCAATGGGTCCAATTTCCTGGACTTAAGGGTTTGATAGGGTGGACTATAAGCAGGAAAAATACCAAGGTAAATAGGGCAAGATAAAATGGGGTTGCAGTACAAACTACCAAACTGGACCAGAATGAAGATGAGGATGGTTTGATCAAATATTCCAAAGAACCCAAATGGATTTTTGCATAAACCTGAGTTATATACCTCTACTGACATCCCCAAATTTTTATGGAATTTTTAAAGAAATATTTAAATAGGTTGTAGTGCAAACTTCAAACTGAACCAGATTTGAAAGCTTGAAGCGGAGCTCAAAATTTACAAATGGACAAGCTGGGTATTTGCATAAAAGTGATCCAGGGACATCACATGACTTCTAAATTTTTTTGTGGAATTTATAGATGGAGTTATAAAATAGTTGTAGTGCAGATGAGGCTCTTAAAAGGGTTAAAATGCTACTAAATGCATTAAAACTTGGCAAATTTTATTTAAAAAAAAATAATTCCACTGGTTTTAATAAGTGCAATAAAAATGATTAAATAAACATTCGAGCCACGCAACATTATTCAAAAGTTTCAAAAAGGACAGAAGAATTTTTTGAAAATTCAGACAAAAGGAGTGGCTCTGAGATCACAAGAAAATCCAGAAAGAATTTTTTTTAATTTCCTGGCAAAATTTTAATTAACAAAACATGGTTAAAATTTTGGGGTGTTACATTTGCCAGTCTTCTTGGAGTTACCCTTCTTACCCTTGCCATTCTTCTTGAAACTAGTGCTTTGATAACCCACAAGTATAGGGGATCGCAACCGTTTTTGAGGGTAGAGTATTCAACCCTAATTTATTGATTCGACACAAGGGGAGCCAAAGAATATTCTCGAGTATTAGCAGCTGAGTTGTCAATTCAGCCACACCTGAAAGACTTAATATCTACAGCAAAGTATTTAGTAGCAAAGTAGTATGGAAGTAACAGTAACGATGGCAAAAGCGACAGTAGTAGTGTTGTGGTGATTGTAACAGTAGCAACGGAAAAGTAACTTAGCAAAGATCAATATATGAAAAGCTCGTAGGCACTGGATCAGTGATGGATAATTATGTCGGATGGCATTCATCATGCAACGGTTATAACATAGGGTGACACAGAACTAGCTCCAATTCATCAATGTAATGTAGGCATGTATTCCATATATAGTCATACGTGCTTATGGAAAAGAACTTGCATGGCATCTTTTGTCCTACCCTCCCGTGGCAGCGGGGTCCTAATGGAAATTAAGGGATATTAAGGCCTCCTTTTAATAGAGAACTGGACCAAAGCATTAGCACTTAGTGAATACATGAACTCCTCAAACTACGGTAATCACCGGAAAGAATCCCAGTTATTGTCACCCTGGGGGATGCGGATCATAACTCGTAATAGGTGTCTACAACTTGCAAGATAGGATCAAGAACACACATATATTCATGAAAACATAATAGGTTCAGATCTGAAATCACGGCACTCGGGCCCTAGTGACAAGCATTAAGCATAGCAAAGTCATAGCAACATCAATCTCAGAACATAGTGGATACTAGGGATCAAACCCTAACAAAACTAACTCGATTACATGGTAAATCTCATCCAACCCATCACCGTCCAGCAAGCCCACGATGGAATTACTCACGAACGGCGGAGAGCATCATGAAATTGGTGATGAAGGATGGTTGGTGATGACGACGGCGTCGATTTCCCCTCTCCGGAGCCCAAATCAGGCTCCAGACCTGCCCTCCCGAGGAAGAACAGGAGGTGGTGACGGCTCCGTATCGTAAAATGCGATGAACTCTTCTCTGTGATTTTTTTCTCCGTAAATAGGAATATATAGGAGTGGAAACGAGGTCGGAGGAGCAACAGGGGGCCCACAAGCCACAGGGGCGCGCCCTAGGGGGGTGGGCGCGCCCCCTGGCTTGTGGCCAGGTGGTGGGCCCCCTGCAGTTGATTCTTTCGCCAGTATTTTTTATTAATTCCAAAAATATTCTCCGTAAATTTTCAGGTCAATTCGAGAACTTTTATTTCTGCACAAAAATAACACCAAGGCAATTCTGCTGAAAACAGCGTCAGTCTGGGTTAGTTCCATTCAAATCATGCAAATTAGAGTCCAAAACAAGGGCAAAAGAGTTTGGAAAAGTAGATACGTTAGAGACGTATCAACTCCCCCAAGCTTAAACCTTTGCTTGTCCTCAAGCAATTCAGTTGATAAACTGAAAGTGATAAAGAAAAACTTTTAGAAACTCTGTTTGATCTTGCTGTTGTAAATATGTCTAACTGATGTGCAGATTTTCAGCAAAGATTATGAACTAACCACATTCACAATAACATTTAGGTCTCACATTTACTCATATCAATGGCGTAATCAACTAGCGAGCAATAATAATAAGTCTCGGATGACAACAATTTTATCAAAACAATCATGATACAATATGACATAATGGTATCTCGCTAGCCCTTTCTGAGACCGCAAAACATAAATGCAGAGCACCTCTGGAGAACAAGGACTGACTACATTGTAATTCATGGTAAAAGAGATCCAGTCATACTAATACCCAAAATCTATTAATAGCAAAGCATACAAATGACGGGAGTGCTCTCTAACTGGTGCCTTTTATGAGAGGGTGATGACTCAACAGCAAGGTAAAATATATAGGCCCTTCACGGAGGGAAGCATTGATTTGCAGAGGTGCCAGAGCTCGAACTTTTAAAACATTGAAGAATAATAATTTTGAGCGGTATGCTTTCATTGCCAACATAACAACTAAGAGATCTCGATATCTTCCATGCTAGATACATTATAGGCGGTTCCCAAACAGAATAGTAAAGTTTTTACTCCCCCTCCACCAAATCAGTCACACTCCACGGCGGGCCGAATCCACGGGTACCGTCCATACAAACACAATCTTGGGGGAGTTTTGTTTATTATATATTGATTTGAATTTTGAGCGTGGGACTGGGCATCCCGAATACCAGCCACTTTCTCGTGAATGATAGTGAATAAACACATCTCGTGAGAATAACCCACCTAGCATGGAAGATACTGACAGCCCCCAGTCACTACATGAGCGATTTGGGCATACAAAACGGAATATTTATTTGAAGGTTTGGGAGTGGCACATGCAAATTTACTTGGAACGGCAGGTAAATGCCGCATATAGGTATGTATGGTGGACTCATATGGAACAACTTTGGGTTTATGGAGATGGATGCACAAGCAGTATTCCCGGTTAGTACAAGTGAAGGCTAGCAAAAGACTGGGTAGCGACCAACTAGAGAGCGACAATAGTCATAGACATGCTTTGAGATTAACCAACATTGAATACAAGCATGAGTAGGATATAAATCACCATGAACATAAACATTGTGGAGGCTAAGTTGGTTTTGTTTCAACTACATGCGTGAACATGTGCCAAGTCAAGCCACTCAAATCATTCAGAGGAGGATACCATTCTATCATACTACATCACAACCATTTTAATATGCATGTTGGCACTCAAGACAAACCATTATTCACTCTTAGCTAATTAAGCATGGCATGAGTAACTATAATCTCTAATTGTCATTGCAAACATGTTCAACCCATAATGAGCTGAATCCTGAACGATGAGCTAATCATATTTACAAAAACAAAATAGGTCGAGTTCATACCAGCTTTTCTCCATCTCAGTCACTTCATCATATATCGTCATTATTGCCTTTCACTTGCACGACCGAACGGTGTGATAAATAATAAGAGTGCACGTGCATTGGACTAAGCTGGAATCTGCAAACAATAACTCAAAGGAGAAGGCAAGGTAATATGGGCTTTCTGATAGATAAACAATAATGCATATGAGAGCCACTCAACATGTCATCGTGGTCTTCTCCTTATGACCCAAAGAAGAAAGAAAAACTATTTACACGGGAAAGCTCCCAACAAGCAAAAGAAGAACGAGAAATCTTTTTGGGTTTTTCTTTTAATACTACAACTAAACAAACTAGAAAATAAAGCTAGAACTAGTATTTAAATTTTTTTTAAAGATTAATTAAACTCACAAGAGGAAAACAAAAAGAAGGAATAAACTACCATGGATGGCACAATGAAAAAGTATGAACACCGACAACTGAGATGAGTGTGTGAACCTGAATGTAATGTCAGTGAGAAATACGTACTCCCCCAAGCTTAGGCTTTTGGCCTAAGTTGGTCTAGGGCCACGGCTGGCCCGGATAATATCCGAAGTCATAATTGGGGTGGTACTGGACTGCGGCGGCTACCGCCTGAACAACTGCAGCGTGGAGGCGAGCGGCTTCCGCCTCTCTCTCATACTCATTTGCCTCCTCTCTGGTTATAAAGCGTCTTCATTTTTTCCTGAAAGTTAAAGAAGGCAGGAGCAGGAAGAGTAATATGGACAGCACGCTGTCTGTCAAAAATTAGTCGGTACAGGATGGACTGTTCGTCCCTCTCAAGGAACTGGTAGCGCACCAAAGCCTCATAATCAAGAAAAGCAGGGGGTAATTCAATATCATTCTCTCTTATGGGTACCCCAAGATACTTAGCTACACGAGTGGCATAAATTCCACCAGAGAAATCTCCATCCTTAGCGTTAAGATGTAATCTCCTAGCAATAATAGCCCCTAAGTTATATCGTCTATCTCCCATGACCGCACTTTTAAGAATACTGAGATCAGGTACGCAAAGGTGGCTATGGTCATGTTTACCGTTAATGCATCTACCTATGAAGAGAGCAAAATAATGTATGGCAGGAAAGTGAATGCTCCCCAAAGTAGCTTGTGTAATGGTTCTAGTTTCTCCCACCGTGATGCTAGCAAGGAAATCATTATATTCATTTTTATGAGGATCGCTATGGCTACCCCACTGTGGAATTTTGCATGCATCATTAAAATCCTCTAGGTCCATGGTACAGGACTTATCATAAAGATCGAATAGAACAGAATGCGAATTACGCCTGGATGAAAATTCAAACCTCCGCACGAAAGAATCGGTGAGTTGATAATATTGCTTGCATCGGTCTGAAATAAAATCCTCAAGGCCAGCATTCCTTATGTACGCATAAAACTCTTCCTTGAACCCGACATTGTCCATGAATTGATCCGACGGCCATTCACAGGGCCGCACTTGAGCTTCCCTCGGTGGTTGAAAGTCAGGCTTGCGTGACGCGAGCCTCGGGGTCTTCTTGCTCGAGGAACCACCTTGGTATATTCTCCTTAACATCTTTTCTTTCTCTGAAAAATTTCTGAAATTTTTGGTGACTCTAATTAAAAGTAAACAAAACTCAACAAAACTCATAGCAACTACTCCCACAAGTGCCTAGAAGCAATCTCATGCATCAAAACTACTTGGGACCATACAAATTTGACATGCAAGTTCAAGAAAAAGGTCACTACAGCAGCAAAAATTTGCAATATATAAAGCACTAGAACAAAAACTAATTGGACCATTGGAGGAGTCACATACCGATGAGCAATCCCCTAAAACAGTTTTGCAAATGGAGCTTTGAGCAAGGAGATCGAAAATGGCAGCAAAATGAGCTAGAACACGGGTTTGAGCAATGGTGGAATTTTTTCTGGGTGAAGACGAGTGGATGGTGGCTGGAATAAGTGAGGGGGCCCCACGTGGGACCCACAAGCCAGGGGGCGCGCCCAGGGGGGTGGGCACGCCCTGCAGGCTTGTGGCCCACTGGTGCAGCCCCTTGATGCATACTCAGTGCCAAAAATTCTAAAATATTCCAGAAAAAATCATACTAAATTTTCAGGGAATTCTGAGGACTTTTATTTTCAAGTCATTTTTCTATTGCACGGATAAAATGGAAAACAGAGAAATAATAGCATTTTCACTCAATTGAAACTAAGGAACAGAAAATAACAGTTGGGTACAAAAGGTTGTGCTTTCTAAATTCATCCATCTCATGCTCATCAAAAAGAATCCATCAATAAGGTTGATCAAGTCTTATTGACAAACTTTTTCCAAAGGACATGGAACCGGAGAATTTTCGAATAACACTAGGTTACCTCAATGGGGATATGCATGTCCCCAACAATAAGTATATCATATTTCTTTTTGGCAGTAGGAAGAGGGAATTCAAAGTCTCCAATAATAATCGTTGAAATCTTTTCAATGGAGTTGATACTATGAACTTGAGGTTGTTTCTTCGGGAAGTGTACCGTATGCTCATTACCATTAACATGAAAAGTGACATTGCCCTTGTTGCAATCAATAACAACCCCTACAGTATTCAAAAAGGGTCTACCAAGGATGATCGACATACTGTCGTCCTCGGGAATATCAAGAATAACAAAGTCCGTTAGAATAGTAACATTTGCAACCACAACAGGCACATCCTCACAAATACCGATGGGTAAAGCAGTTGATTTATCAGCCATTTGCAAGGAGATTTCAGTAGGTGTCAACTTATTCAAATCAAGTCTACGATATAAAGAGAAAGGCATAACACTAACACCAGCTCCAAGGTCACATAAGGCAGTTTTAACATAATTTCCTTTAATAGAGCATGGTATAGTAGGTACTCCGGGATCTCCTAGTTTCTTTGGTATTCCACCCTTAAAAGTATAATTAGCAAGCATGGTGGAAATCTCAGCTTCCGGTATCTTTCTTTTATTTGTCACAATATCTTTCATATACTTAGCATAAGGAGACATTTTCAGAATATCAGTCAAGCGCATACGCAAAAAGACAGGTCTAAGCATTTTATTGGATGGCTTAGGAGGAAAGGGCATGGGTTTTTGAACCCATGGTTCTCTTTCTCTACCATGCTTCCTAGCAATAAAGTCTCTTTTATCATATCTCTTATTCTTAGGTTGTGGGTTATCAAGATCAACAGCAGGTTCAATCTCCACATCATTATCATTACTAGGTTGAGCATCAACATGAACATCATCATTAATATTATCACTAGGCTCATGTTCATCACCAGATTGTGTCTCAGCATCAAAAATAGAAATATCATTTGGATTCTCAGGTGTATCTATATTAGGTTCACTAGCAGCATGCAAAGTCCTATCGTCATTCTTTTTCCTACTCTTATTGGAACGACTAGGTGCATCAGTATTAACTCTCTGAGAATCTTTCTCAATTCTCTTAGGATGGCCCTCAGGATACAAAGGTTCCTGAGTCATTCTACCACCTCTAGTCACAACTTTAACAGAATGATCATTGTTCTTACTATTCATTTCGTTAAGCAAATCATTTTGAGCCTTAAGTACTTGTTCTACTTGGGTAGTAACCATGGAAGCATGTTTACTAATAAGCTTAAGATCATTGACAGTTCTACTCAAATAATCACCCAAGTGATCAAGCATGTAAGCATTATGTTACAATTGTCTACTAATATAAGCATTGAAATTTTCTTGCTTCACAATAAAATTATCAAACTCATCCAAGTATTGGCTAGCAGACTTATTATAGGGAATATCTCCTTCATCAAATCTACGGAGAGAATTTACCTCTACTACCTGTGTCGGGTTATAAAGACCATGTATTTCTTCAATAGGTGGTAGATTCTTAACATCTTCAGCTTTAATACCTTTTTCTTTCATAGATTTCTTTGCCTCTTGCATATCTTCAGGACTGAGAAATAGAATACCTCTTTTCTTCGGAGTTGGCTTTGGAGGTGGTTCAGGAATAGTCCAATCATTATCATTGCTCAATATATTATTCAATAGTAGTTCGGCTTGTTCAACAGTTCGTTCCCTAAAAACACAACCATCATAACTATCTAGGTGGTCCCTAGAAGCATCGGTTAGTCCATTATAAAAGATATCAAGTATTTCATTTTTCTTGAGAGGGTGATCAGGCAAAGCATTAAGTAATTGGAGAAGCCTCCCCCAAGCTTGTGGGAGACTCTCTTCTTCAATTTGCACAAAGTTAAATATTTCCTGCAAGGCAGCTTGTTTCTTATGGGCAGGAAAATATTTTTCAGAGAAGTAATATATCAAATCCTGGGGACTACGCACACAACCAGGAGCAAGAGAATTAAACCATATCTTAGCATCACCCTTTAATGAGAAAGGAAACAACTTAAGAATATAATAATAGCAAATTTTTTCCTCATGAGTAAATAGGGTGGCTATATCATTCAATTTAGTAAGATGTGCCACAACAGTTTCAGATTCATAACCATGGAAAGGATCAGATTCAACCAAAGTAATTAACTCAGGATCGACAGAGAATTCATAATCCTTATCAGTAACAAAGATAGGTGAAGTAGCAAACTTAGGATCATATTGCATTCTAGCATTCAAAGATTTTTCTTTCCACTTGCGAAGCAATTTCTTAAGATCATCTCTATTCTTACAAGCAAGAAAGTCCCTAGCTACCTCTCCTTCCATAACATAACCTTCAGGGATATCAGGCAATTCATATCTAGGAGAGCTAGGTCTAGCAGGTGTATCATAGTGTTCAGTTTCAATAATTTCATCAGATTCAGAGATATCATCAGTTTCAGCATTCACTCTAGCAATTTGTTCATCAAGAAATTCACCCAGTGGCACCGTATTATCAAGGAAAGTATCATCATAAGCATCATGCATAGCAGAAGTAGCATCATCAATTACTTGCAACATATCAGAATTACTAGCAGGTGGTGGTGTCGCAAATTTACTCATAACAGAAGGTGAATCAAGTGCAGAGCTAGATGGCAGTTCCTTACCTGTCCTCGTAGTTGAGGGGTAGATCTTAGTTTTAGCATCTTTTAGATTCTTCATAGTGATCAACAGATATATATCCCAAGTGACTCAGAGAATAGAGCTATGCTCCCCGGCAACGGCGCCAGAAAAAGGTCTTGATAACCCACAAGTATAGGGGATCGCAACAGTTTTCGAGGGTAGATTATTCAACCCAAATTTATTGATTCGACACAAGGGGAGCCAAAGAATATTCTCGAGTATTTGCAGCTGAGTTGTCAATTCAGCCACACCTGAAAGACTTAATATCTACAGCAAAGTATTTAGTAGCAAAGTAGTATGGAAGTAACAGTAACGATGGCCAAAGCGACAGTAGCAGTGTTGTGGTGATTGTAACAGTAGCAACGGAAAAGTAACTTAGCAAAGATCAATATATGAAAAGCTCGTAGGCAATGGATCAGTGATGGATAATTATGTCGGATGGCATTCATCATGCAACGGTTATAACATAGGGTGACACAGAACTAGCTCCAATTCATCAATGTAATGTAGGCATGTATTCCATATATAGTCATACGTGCTTATGGAAAAGAAATTGCATGACATCTTTTGTCCTACCCTCCCGTGGCAGCGGGGTCCTAATGGAAACTAAGGGATATTAAGGCCTCCTTTTAATAGAGAACCGGACCAAAGCATTAGCACTTAGTGAATACATGAACTCCTCAAACTACGGTAATCACCGGAAAGAATCCCAATTATTGTCACCCTGGGGGATGCGGATCATAACTCGTAATATGTGTCTACAACTTGCAAGATAGGATCAAGAACACACATATATTCATGAAAACATAATAGGTTCAGATCTGAAATCATGGCACTCGGGCCCTAGTGACAAGCATTAAGCATAGCAAAGTCATAGCAACATCAATCTCACAACATAGTGGATACTAGGGATCAAACCCTACCAAAACTAACTCGATTACATGGTAAATCTCATCCAACCCATCACCGTCCAGCAATCCCACGATGGAATTACTCACAAACGGCGGAGAGCATCATGAAATTGGTGATGAAGGATGGTTGGTGATGACGACGGCGTCGATTTCCCCTCTCCGGAGCCCAAATCAGGCTCCAGATCTGCCCTCCCGAGGAAGAACAGGAGGTGGCGGCGGCTCCGTATCGTAAAACACGATGAACTCTTCTCTTTGATTTTTTCTCCGTAAATAGGAATATATAGGAGTGGAAACGAGGTCGGAGGAGCAACAGGGGGCCCACAAGCCACAGGGGCGCGCCCTAGGGGGGTGGGCGCGCCCCCTGGCTTGTGGCCAGGTGGTGGGCCCCCTGCAGTTGATTCTTTCGCCAGTATTTTTTATTAATTCCAAAAATATTCTCCGTAAATTTTCAGGTCAATCTGAGAACTTTTATTTCTGCACAAAAATAACACCAAGGCAATTCTGCTGAAAACAACGTCAGTCCGGGTTAGTTCCATTCAAATCATGCAAATTAGAGTCCAAAACAAGGGCAAAAGAGTTTGGAAAAGTAGATACGTTGGAGACGTATCATGGTTTTATTGACCATCAACACTTGATGCTCCTTCTGAATCTCAGACTCATTGACTTTCAACATCGCAAACAGCTCGGCGACTGACTTGTTCATCCCGTGCATGTTATAGTTCAACACGAATCTTTTGTAGCTAGGTGGCAATGATTGAAGAACTCTGTCAGTGATCGCCTCTGCTGGAAGGGGCATCCCCAATTCAGCTAGACGTGTGGAATACCCAGACATTTTGAGTATGTGTTCACTGATAGATCCGTTCTCCTCCATCTTGCAAGCATAGAACTTATCGGAGGTCTCATACCTGTCGATCCGGGCATTCTTCTGAAAGATAAATTTCAACTCTAGGAACATATCATATGCTCCATGTCGTTCAAAACGTCTTGGAAGTCCCGGTTTTAAGCCATACAACATTGCACATTGAACCATTGAGTAATCATCAGAACGAGCCTGCCAGGCGTTCACAACGTCTGGAGACTCAACTGGAGCAGGTGGATCACCAAGCGGTGCATCACGGACATAACCCTTTTGGGAAGCCATAAGGATAATCCTTAGATTACGGGCCCAGTCCACAAAGTTACTTCCATCATCTTTCAACTTAGCTTTCTCTAGGAACGCATTAAAATTCAGGGGTGCTACTGCGCGAGCCATGATCTACAACATAAATTTTGCAAAAACAACTTAGACTATTGTTCAAGATAATGAGTTTAGTTAATCATATTACTTAAAAAACTCCCACTCAAATTGACAACCCTCCGGTCATTCGAGTGTCACATGATCCAAATCCACCAACTCAAGTCCGATCATCACGTGAGTTGAGGTGGTTTCAATGGTGAACATCTTCATGTTGATCATATCTACTATATGACTCATGTTCGACCTTTCGGTCTCTTGTGTTCTGAGGCCATGTCTGTACATGCTAGGCTCGTCAAGTTTAACCCGAGTGTTCCGCACGTGCAACACTGGCTTGCACCCGTTGTATGCGAACGTAGAGTCTATCACACCCGATCATCACGTGGTGTCTCGAAACGATGAACTTTCGCAACGGTGCACACTCGGGGAGAACACAATTCATCTTGAAATTTAAGTGAGGGATCACCTTATAATGCTACCATCGTCCTCAGCAAAATAAGATGCATAAAAGGATTAACATCACATGCAAATCATAAGTGACATGATATGGCCATGAACTTGTGCTTTTGATCTCCATCTTCAAAGCACCGGCATGATCTCCATCATCACCGGCATAACACCATGATCTCCATCAATGTGTCGCCATGAGGTTGTCGTGCCGACTGTTGCTTCCACGACTATTGCTAACTCATAGCGATAAAGTAAAGCAAAAACGGCGAAAATAATTAAAGACAACCCTATGGCTCCTGCCGGTTGCCGTACTCATCGACATGCAAGTCATGATATTCTATACAATACATGATCATCTCATACATCACATGTATCTCATCATGTAATTGGCCATATCACATCACAACATACCCTGCAAAAACAAGTTAGACGTCCTCTAATTGTTGTTGCAAGTTTTACGTGGCTGCTACGGGTATCTAGCAAGAACAATTCTTACCTACGCAAAAACCACAATGGTGATACAAAAATTGCTATTCAACCTTCTCAAGGACCGCCATTGTCAAATCCGATCCAACTAAAGTGGGAGAAATACACACCCGCCAGCCATCTTTATGCAACGAAGTTACATGTTAGTTGATGGAACCGGTCTCTCGTAAGCGTACGAGTAATGTTGGTCCAGGCCGCTTCATCCCACAATACCGCCGAAACAAGAAAAGACCAAGGGAGGAAGCAATCTGAATATCAACGCCCACAAACTCCTTTGTGTTCTACTCGCGATCTCATCTACACATAGACCTAGCTCATGATGCCACTGTTGGGGAACGTTGCATGGGAAACAAAATTTTTCCTACGCACATGCAAGATCTATCCATGGTGATGAGCATCTACGAGAGGGAGAGTGGATCTACATACCCTTGTAGATCGCTAAGCGGGAAGCGTTAAGAAACGCGGTTGATGTAGTCGAACGTCTTCGCGATCTAAATCGCTTAGCGTCCCGCGATCCAATCACGATCTAGTACCGAACGGACAGCACCTCCGCGTTCAGCACACGTACAGCTCGATGACGATCTCCACCTTCTTGATCTAGCAAGAGGGAGCGGAGAGGTAGATGAGTTCTCCGACAGCGCGACGGCGTGGCGGCAATGGTGGTGGAACTATTCCGGCAGGGCTTCACCTAAGCACCGCCGAACTAGACTAGAGGAGAAAACGATCTAGATGAAGTAGAGGGAGCACATGGCAATTAGGGTTAGCTCTCCCCTCTAAATTCTCTAGTATATATAGGAGGGAGGGAGGAGAGGAGGCAGCCTCAAACCCTCAAGGGTTCGGCCGAAATAGGAGGTGGAGGAGTCCTACTCCAATCCTACTAGGAGTAGGATTCCTCCTCTCCACTTGGAAACCCTTTCCACCTTTCCACCTTTGGGTTTTTCCCACCCCTAGCCGCATGGGCCTTAGTGGGGGGTTCGGTCAGCCCACTAGGGGCTGGTTTGACTCCTCCCACAGCCCATGAGGTCCTTTGGGTCGAGACACCCCTCCCGATGGCCCCCGGTACCCTCCCGGCACTCTCGGTACCCTACCGAAGTACCCGGAACTTTTCCGGTGATCAAAACAGGACTTCCTATATATCAATCTTTACCTCTGGACCATTCCGGAGCTCCTTGTGACGTCCAGGATCTCATCCGGGACTCCGAACAACCTTCGGTCACCACCATACATAACTCTACTATACCGAAACGTCACCAAACCATAAGTGTGCAGACCCTGCGGGTTCGAGAACTATGTAGACATGACCGAGACACCTCTACGGTCAATAACCAGTAGCGGGACTTGGATGCCCATATTGGTTCCTACATATTCTACGAAGATCTTTATCGGTTGAACCTCTATGTCAAGGATTCAGTTAATCCCGTATGTTGTTCCCTTTGTTCTTCGGTATGTTACTTGCCCAAGATTCGATCGTTGGTATCTCTATACCTAGTTCAATCTCGTTACTGGCAAGTCTCTTTACTCGTTCCGTAATACAAGATCCCGTGGCTAACACTTTAGTCACATTGCTTGCAAGGCTTGTTGTGATGTTGTATTACCGAGTGGGCCCTGAGATACCTCTCCATCACACGGAGTAACAAATCCCAGTCTTGATCCATGCCAGCTCGACAGACACCTTCGGAGATACCTGTAGTGCATCTTTATAGTCACCCAGTTACGTTGTGACGTTTGATACACACAAGGTATTCCTCCGATGTAAGTTAGTTGCATGATCTCATGGTCATAGGAACAGATACTTGACATGCAGAAAACAATAGCAATAAACTGACACGATCATATGCTACGTTCATAGTTTGGGTCTTGTCCATCACATTATTCTCCTAATGATGTGATCCCGTTATCAAATGACATCTCATGTCTATGGCCAGGAAACCTTGATCATCTTTGATCAACAAGCTAGTCTACTAGAGGCATACTAGGGACACAGTGTTGTCTATGTATCCACACATGTATTGGTGTTTCCAATCAATACAATTATAGCATGAATAATAAACGATAATCATGAACAAGGAAATATAATAATAACTAGTTTTATTATTGCCTCTAGGGCATATTTCCAACAAGAGATGCCACCAAGCTCGCAGGCAGCGCCATTCTTCTCCTCCGTTTGCCGATTGAGATAAAAGAACTCTCTAAACAGAGTCACGAACGGCTCAACCTGAAGATACACTTCACATAGTACTTGAAACTGACAGATATTGGTCATAGAATTTGGACCAATGTCTTGAGGCCTGAGATTGAAAAATTGCAAGAGGTCCCTAAAGAATTTTGAGCCGGGAGGACGGAAGCCTCTGCGCAAATGATCAGTAAAGACCACGACCTCTCCTAGCCGTGGTTGTGGGGACGGCTCTTCCTCGGGAGCTCGCCATTTTATAGTTTTCCGAGCCGGCAAGAGACCTTGGTCCACGAAGTTGTCCAAGGTAAGCCTGGACTCTTTCGTCTTGGCCCAGTTGCAAACTTTGGAATTTTTCAGAGCCATGGCGGGTTATGCAACAGCTACAAGAGTAAACAAGGAAAATAAGCAGAAGCAGATTATAAGTCGCCTATACTGAAGTCTTGATTTTGAGTCGGTGAAATACGAGAAAACCGAAGGGACATCCCCAACACTTAGCAGAAACATTGGGTCACAAACAAGTTTCTATGAAAATTTCTCTGCGGGAGGATCTAATTAAGCGAAGAAAACAGTGAAATATGTGTTCTAGCTGACGGAACAACCGAACCACAATGTTTCAAAGGATAACCCCTGATGGCTCATTTTAGATCTACTTGTGAGGAAAATAGAGTGGAGATCGTTCTAAGAATACACAGCAATGAGCGGATAATATGTGGATCTACAGACAAAGTTTCGGATGAACATGATGAAGATGGTAAGAACACCGGAAATGTCAAACCCTAAATGGATGGGATTCATACCTGATGGCGTCGAAGTAGAGACAAGGATGATCGAGCTCGCTTTGGCTGTCACAAGAAGGCTTGATGGCGTCGGCAATGGAGTCAAAGGCCTCAGAGTCGCTTCGGGAGCTCTGATTGTGCTTGGCCAATGGAGAAGCAGGATAAGGAAGACGATGGGAAAAGGTTACTGTGGAGCTCAGTGGGCTTATTTATACGGGGAAGAAAGTGAAACGGCACCGAGAAAAACGAAGCGACCATGGTGAATTTGTGGCTACAAGCGCGCCTCGATTTTCGCGCGCACCTAGATTTGGCGCAGTTTTCAAAGGAATACGTTATGATGACTTTGAAGAACAACGGTCAGCAGGGATGATGTCATTAAAAGACAGATATCAGAGAAATGACAAGTCTGGAAGTATTACAAGCCGGCATTCGTGGGAAACGCAAATCCAAGGATGAGCCGCCAAAGGAAAGGAAGAGAAATTGAGATGAACATGATTCAAATCAATCTGGGGCCTAATGTCGGGGATATAACTCCATGGTATAACCCACCCTATTGGGCCGGGTTAACGTATCGACAGCCTTGTGAGCAAGTTCAAGATGGGCCGTGTTATCAAGACAAGGCAAGCGAGGCGGTGGCTAACTAGAGTCGCGAGGCGGCCCAACACTTGAAGATGGCAGCTCAAGGCCCACGAAGCTGAAGACGCCGGCCGGATTTCCCTAAGGCATAATGCAAGTTAGAGACATTGTAGGTTACGGGATACGATATGACCTGGACTCTATTGTAAACCCTAGGGCTTGACCTTTATATAAAGGCGGGCCCCTAGGATCGGAAGACTTAAGTTACAATCTCTCGATAGCTAGGTTAGCGATTCCACACCCTTGTAATCGAGATCTACCCATCAAATACACACAAAGCAGGACGTAGGCTATTACCTCCATCGGAGGGGCCGAACCTGGGTAAACCCGACTCTCTCTCTCGTTCAACCCCTTCGATTCGCCACCTAGCGGCGACAGCCTCACACCTAAGTCCTTTTACGAGGACATCTGTCGGGTTGACAAAACCACGACAGTAACTACTCACAAATAATATTCGTGCTCAAGATCAGAGGGGTATTGAATAGCATAATGGATCTGAACATATAATCTTCCACCAAATAAACCATATAGTAATCAACTACAAGATGTAATCAACACTACTAGTCACCCACAGGTACCAATCTGAGGTTCCGGTACAAAGATTGAACACAAGAGATGAACTAGGGTTTGAGAGGAGATGGTGATGTTGAATATGTTGATGAAGATTGGCCTCCCAAAGATGAGAAGGGTGTTGGTGATGACGATGGCTTTGATTTCCCCCTCCGGGAGGGAAGTTCCCCCGGTGGAATCACTCCGCCGGAGGGTAAAAGTGCTCCTTCCCAAGTTCCGCCTCGAGACGGCGGCGTTCCGTCCCGAAAGTCCTCTCGTTATTTTTTCTAGGTCAAAAGACCTTATATACGAGAAGATGGGCACCAGAGGTGGGCCGTGCTGAGCACAACCCACCAGGGCGCGCCTGGGGGGCCTGGCGTGCCCTGGTGTCTTGTGCTCACCAGGGTGGCCCCCTCCGGTAGTTATTTGCTCCAATATTTATTATAAAATCCAAAATAATTCTCCGTAAAGTTTCAGCTTGTTTGGAGATGTGCAGAATAGGTATCTATGATGTGCTTTTTCAGGTCCAGAATTCCAGCTACCGGCATTCTCCCTCTCTCTGTAAACCTTGCATATTATGAGAGAAAAGGCATTAGAATCACTCCCTAAAGCATTATTATTCAACAAAACATAATAAATAAAATCATGATGCAAAATGGACGTATCAACTCCCCCAAGCTTAGACCTCGCTTGTCCTCAAGCGAAAGCCGAAATTGAAAAGCATGTCCACATGGTTTGAGAGAGAGGTGTCGATAAAAACAAAATACGGACATAGTAGCATCATGCTTATTAACATAACAGCACAAACTTTATCATATAACTTATTCATATACTTTCATCATATAAATTCTCATGAACAAGTAACAATTCATCACAACATAGAAGTATAAAGCATAAACCTTATTGAAAACCAACAAACTATGTTCTCAGTCAACTTTGCAACTACAATTCATCATATTTTTGGGAAGGGTCTCATGTCGGAGCCTTTTGGCAAGTCCACATACTCAACCATCATTTAGTCTTCCATGATTGCTAACACTCACAACATACCCATGAGCACAAAGTTTCAACCGGACACATAGAAAGATAGGGGCTTATAGTTTTGCCTCCCAACGTATTCACCTCAAGGGTGATGTCAACAATAATAACTCATGCTCACTCACATCCAACTGGATATATGTGCCTAGATCTTTCCTCACCACATGATTCTTGCAAAAAGAGAAAAGTAAAAAGGAATAGGGGAGAATACTTTGACTCTTGCATAAAAGTAAATACATAAAATTAAAAGATAGGCCCTTCGCAGAGGGAAGCAGAGGTTGTCATGCGCTTTTTGGTTTGTATGCTCAATCCCTTAATGTAAAAGAACGTCACGCTATATTGCCCCCTATGATAGCAACCTTTATTATGCAGTTCGTCGCTTTTATTACTTTGTCATCATAAGTTCGTATAGCGCTCAATTTTCTCCTACACTAATTGATCAAAACACATTTAGAAGCAATTTTTATTGCCTTATTGCACAGATGACAACTTACTTGAAGGATCTTACTCGATCCGTAGGTAGGTATGGTGGACTCTCAAAACATGAATTTGGATTTTTGGGTTTTTGGATGCACAAGTAGTATCTCTACTTAGTGCGGAATTTTTGGCTAGCAAAGATATTGAGCAAGCACCACATGTTGAAGGATCTATGACAATATAACTTCTATGTGAATATGATTAAACATAAATAATTACGTTGTCTTCCTTGTCCAACATCAACAATTTTGGCATATAATATTTAATGGGGGCTCACAATCATAAAAGATGTCCAAGATAGTGTATTTGCATGTGATCTTCTCTTCCCTTATTAATTCTTTCATGAATTGCATCATTGACCAATGCTATGTTTGTCAATCTCCAATAAATTTTACCACTTATACTTTTCCTTATGTGATGTCATTACTTACCATAAGATTAGCATATGACTCTTTTCATTTATTTCTCTTTCCCTTTATTTTGATTGCAACAAGAAAATAAAGAAGCAAAAGCTCAAACTAAACTTTATTATATAACTCTCACTCGTTTACATAGATAGATAGATCACGAAACTAGCACAGAAAAATAGATCATACTAAACTTTTATTCAACTAAATCAAGAAAAGGCTAAAGATCAAACTACAATAGGTAAAGGTGAATAAAAGTGATGGTGATACGATACCGGAGCACCTCCCCCAAGCTTGGCTAAAGCCAAGGAGAGTGCCCATACCCGTGTGTTCAAGTCTACTTTGGTGGTGGTGATGATGAAGGTGGTGGTTATGAAGTATCACACTTCAGACTCAATAGGTACTCCAATTTGCGGATGACTCTCCGAAGGGTGATGATGTGTTCTTCTAGCAAAATATTTTTCACGTGTAAGAAATTTATTCTGAACATGAACCGCTTCGAAAGCCCTAAAAGCTTCAATTTCAGCGGGGGTGAGTTGATTGTCATGAGGTTGACGGATATCATCTTCTTCCTCCTCTTCCATTAGCATGGATTGCCCTCCTTCTGGAGCTTGATCCTTCATAGCCTCCTTGCCCTTGTCTTCATTATTAGCTTCTTTTGTCTTCTCTCTCTTTAGCTCCATCTTCATCAGCCAGGCATCTCTTCTACGTTGTTGGAGGAGGGAGAAGACATGATGCCTGGCTTGGTAGATCTGATAGGAAAACAGCACGAAACAAGAACAGAGGATTTTTCTGCGATGCGGTTGTCAAAATAGTCGGGGGTATATATAGAGAATTTTTATTCTTGGGAAGAAAGCATATGGAAGGAAAATGGAGTCGGGAAGGTGTCCGAGGTGGGCACAACCCACCAGGGCGCGCCTGGCAGGGCTGGCGCGCCCTGGTGTATCATGCTCACCTTGGTTGCTTTCTCATTTATTTCTTATTTTCCTAATTTTTGTAATATTCCAAAACTGACAGAAAATATTTTTGCGGATTTTTCGGAGTCCGTTTACTTACCGTATCATGTACCTCCTCATTTTCAGAATTTTGGAGTGTTCCGGAAGGTTTCTTTTATGTGTTCCTCCGGTGTCATGGTTTGAATAACATTTCTTTCAACATTAATAGGTGTACCTAAGATATAGTGTTTAATTCTTTGTCCATTGACCACCTTCGGCTTAGTACCTTCGGCATTATTGATCTTGATAGCTCTTGAACGATAAACCTCTTCGATAATATATGGTCCATCCCATTTGGAGAGAAGCTTACCTGCAAAAAATCTTAAACGAGAGTTGTACAAAAGAACATAGTCTCCTATTTTGAATTCTCGGTTTTGGATTTTTTTTGTCATGCCGTTTTTTTACTTTTTCTTTGAATAGTTTGGCATTTTCATAGGCTTGGGTTCTCCATTCATCTAATGAGCTAATATCAAATAGCCTCTTCTCACCGGCAAGTTTGAAATCATAATTGAGTTCTTTAATTGCCCAGAAAGGTTTATGTTCTAACTCTAGAGGCAAATGACAAGCTTTTCCATATACCATTTTGTACGGAGACATACCCATAGGATTTTTATAAGCTGTTCTATAGGACCAAAGTGCATCATCTAGTTTCTTAGACCAATTCTTTCAAGACCTATTGACAATTTTTTTGTAATATCAATTTTATTTCTCTATTGCTAAGTTCAACTTGACCACTAGATTGAGGTTGATAGGGTGATGCAATTCTATGGTTAACATCATATTTAGCAAGCATCTTACGGAAAACACCGTGGATAAAGTGTTAACCACCATCAGTCATTAAATATCTAGGGACTCCAAACCTCGCGAAGATAACTTCTTTAAGCATTCTAATGGAGGTGTTCTGATCAGCACTACTAGTTGGAATAGCTTCTACCCACTTAGTGACATAATCAATAGCAACCAAAATATGAGTGTACCCCTTAGAGAAAGGAAAAGGTCCCATATAATCAAAACCCCAAACATCAAATGGTTCAACAACAAGTGAATAATTCATAGGCATTTCCTGACGCTTACCGATATTACCAATTCTTTGACATTCATCACAAGACAAGACAAATTTACGGGCATCCTTGAAGAGAGTAGGCCAATAAAAACCAGATTGCAATACCTTGTGAGCAGTTCTATATCCCGCATGATGTCCTCCATAAGCTTCGGAATGACATTTCCGTAGGATTTGTTCCTGTTCATGCTCAGGTACACAACGTCTAATAATACCATCTACTCCTTCTTTATAAAGATGTGGGTCATCCCAAAAGCAGTGTCTTAAATCATAGAAGATTTTTTTCTTTTGTTGGTATGTGAAGCTAGGTGGTATATATTTAGAGACAATATAATTAGCATAATCAGCATAGCAAGGAGTGTTTTGAGAAACATTTATTGCAGCTAACTGTTCATCAGGAAAACTATCATCAATAGGTAGTGGGTCATCAAGAATATTTTCTAACCTAGACAAGTTATCAGCTACGGGGTTCTTAGCTCCCTTCCTATCAAAAATATGTAAGTCAAATTCTTGAAGCAAGAGAACCCACCTAATGAGTCTAGGTTTAGCATCTTTCTTTTCCATAAGATATTTTATAGCAACATGATCGGTGTGAACAATGACTTTGGAATCAACAATGTAGAATCTAAATTTATCACAAGCAAACCCAACTGCTAAAAATTCGTTTCAGTAGTAGCATAATTTCGTTGGGCGCTGTCTAGAGTTTTGCTAGCATAATGGATAACATTCAATTTCTTATCAACCCTTTGTCCTAGAACAGCGCCAATAGCATAATCACTAGCATCACACATAATTTCAAAAGGCAAGTTCCAATCAGGTGGTTGGACGATAGGTGCAGAAGTTAAGGCTTTCTTGAGTGTTTCAAAGGCTTGTACACAATCATCATCAAAAACAAAAGGGACATCCTTTTGCAAAATATTAGTAAGAGGCCTAGAAATTTTAGAGAAGTCTTTAATGAACCTCCTATAGAAACCATCATGACCATGGAAACTTCGAATACCTTTAATATCTTTAGGACATGGCATTTTCTCAATTGCATCAACTTTAGCTTTATCCACCTCAATACCTCATTCAGATATTTTATGCCCAGGGACAATACCTTCATTCACCATAAAGTGGCACTTCTCCCAATTCAAGATGAGATTAGTTTGTTCACATCTCCACAAAACTCGATCAAGGTTGCTTAAGCAATCATCAAAAGAAGTTCCGTAAATGGAGAAATCATCCATGAAAACCTCCACAATCTTTTCACAAAAATCAGAGAATATAGCAGTCATACATGTTTGAAAGGTAGCAGGTGCATTGCATAAACCAAAAGGCATACGTCTATAAGCATAGGTTCCAAAAGGACAAGTAAAGGTGGTTTTCTCTTGATCAGATTGTGATACAGGTATTTGAGAGAAACCAGAATATCCAACTAGAGGGGTAATGTGTGTGCTTAGATAATCTTTCTAGCATTTATCAATGAAGGGCGGAGGGTAGTGATATTTTCTAGTAGCTTTATTTAATTTTCTAAAATCAATTACCATCTTTAGGCAGTGACAATTCTTTGTGGAATGAGTTCATTTTTATCATTAGGAACAACGGTAACACCTCCCTTCTTAGGGACACAATGAACGGGACTTACCCATCTACTATCAGCGATGGGATAGATTATACCTGCTTCGAGAAGCTTTAATATTTCAGTTCTTACCACTTCTTTCATCTTAGGATTCAATCACCATTGGTGATCAACAACGGGTTTAGCATCAGGTTCCATATTAATCTTGTGCTGACATAGAGTGGGGCTAATGCCCTTAAGATCATCAAGAGTATATCCAATAGCAGCCCGGTGGTTCCTTAGAATTTTTAATAATCTTTCTTCTTCATGTTCTGAAAGGTTAGCACTAATAATAACATGATATATCTTTTTCTCATCAAGATAAGCATACTTCAAAGTATCAGGCAATTGCTTTAATTCAAACACAGGATCACCTTTAGGTGGAGGAGGACCTCCAAGAGTTTCAATAGGCAAATTGTGTTTTAGTAGAGGTTGTTGTTCAAAGAATAATTTCTCTATTTCATTTCTTTCACGCAAGTGCATATCATTTTCATGGTCAAGCAAATATTGTTCTAGTGTATCAGTAGGAGGTACGGCAATAGAAGCAAGACCAATTATTTCATCCTTACTAGATACTTCTCTATCACGAGGTCGTCTAATAAACTTGGAGAAATTAAATTCGTGAGACACATCACCAAAACTAACACCGACAGTTTGTTTTTCACAATCTATCTTAGCATTTACGGTGCTCAAGAAAGGTCTACCAAAGATAATGGGGCAAAAGTCATCTTGTGGGGAATCAAGAATTAGAAAATCAGTAGGGTATTTTACTTTCCCACACAAGACTTCAACATCTCTAACAATCCAAAGTGGTGTGATGCTGTCTCTATTAGCAAGTTTAATAGTAACATCTATGTCTTCTATTTCAGCGGGTGC
The DNA here is from genome assembly GCA_039707655.1 of Elymus sibiricus. NCBI lineage: Eukaryota > Viridiplantae > Streptophyta > Magnoliopsida > Poales > Poaceae > Elymus > Elymus sibiricus. The sequence continues at coordinate 134,615,929 of CM077669.1, forward strand.
TATATCATTCATGATTTCTTGGTATAAGGTAAAAGGAATAGCACTCACACTAGCACCCAAATCACATAAACCATGATAGCATCTCCTATTTTGACTGAGACAACAGGAATGCCCACTACGGGTCTATGTTATCTTTTTATCGGGATTAGGAATTCTAGCAGCTTCATCACAGAAGTAAATGACATGCCCATCCATATTTTCTACCAAGAGATCTTTAACCCTAGAAACACTAGGTTCTACTTTAATTTTCTCAGGGGGCTTAGGTTCTCTAATATTACTCTTGTGAACCACAGTTGATACCTTAGCATGTTCCTTTATCCTAACAGGGAAAGGTGGTTTTTCAATATAAGCAGTGGGCACAACTGGATCAACATTGTAAATGATGGTTTCATCCTTAGCTTTTACCGGTTCTTTAATTTATTCGTTAATAGTGGGATGATATTTAAACCACTTCTCCGTAGGGAGATCAACATGAGTAGCAAATGCTTCATAGAAAGAGGCTACTATCTCAGAGTCAAGTCCATATTTAGTGCTAAACTTGTGAAAAACATCGGTATTCATAAAAGATTTAACACAGTCAAACTTAAGCTTTATACCTGACTCATTACCTTCGTCGATTCCCAATATTCAGAGTTGCGTTTAATTCTTTCTAAGAGATCCCACTTGAATTCAATAGTCTTCTTCATAAAAGAACCAGCACAAGAAGTATCGAGCATGGATTGATCATTATGAGAAAGCCGAGCATAAAAATTCTGAATAATAACTTCTCTCAGGATATCATGATTAGGGCATGAATATAATATTGACTTAAGCCTCCCCCAAGCTAGAGCGATGATTTCTCCTTCACGAGGCCAAAAATTATATATATAATTCTGATCACGATGAACTAGATGCATGGGATATAACTTTTGATGGAAGTCCAATTGCAATCAATTCCAGTTCCATGATCCAATATCATCACACAGCCTATACCATGTCAATGCTTTTCCCTTCAAAGATAAAGGGAAAACCTTCTTCTTAGCTTCATCTCCAGATAAACCTAGAAGCTGAAATAATCCACAAATTTCATTCACATATAATAGGTGCATATTAGGATGTTCAGTTCCATCTCCTGCATAAGGTTTAGCAAGCAGTTGTTCTACCATACCCGAAGGAATTTCATAGCCTATATTTTCAGTAGATGCAGTAGGTTGAGGGGCAACTAATTATGGTTTCGGTCGAGGTGGAGATAACCCGAACAAACCCCTTAAAGGTTTGTTTTCCATAGTAGCAAGTGACAATAAATTTCAGCATGTAGTATAAGTTTTTCCTTACCGATTTCCACTTACCAAGAGCGCTTCACTCCCCGGCAACGGCGCCAGAAAAGAGTCTTGATGACCAAAAACTATAGGGGATCAATCATAGTCCTTTTGATAAGTAAGAGTGTCGAACCCAACGAGGAGCAGAAGGAAATGACAAGCGGTTTTCAACAAGGTAATTTCTGCAAGCACTGAAATTGTAGGTAATAGGTAGTTTGATAGCAAGATAATTGGTAACAAGCAAGTAACGGCAACGGTAAATAAAGTGCAGCATGGTATCCCAATCCTTTTGTGGCAAAGGACAGGCCAGAACAATCTCTAGTAATAGGCAAAGTGTTCTTGAGGGTACACGGGAATTTCATCTAGTCACTTTTATCATGTTGGTTTGATTTGTGTTCGCTACTTTGATAATTTGATATGTGGGTGGACCGGTGCTTGGGTGCTGTTCTTACTTGAACAACCTCCCACTTATGATTAACCCCCTTGCAAGCATCCGCAACTACGAGAAAAGTATTAAGATAAAATCTAACCATAGCATTAAACGTTTGAATCCAAATCAGCCCCTTATGAAGTAGCGCATAAACTAGGGTTTAAGCTTCTCTCACTCTAGCAACCCATCATCTAATAACTACTCCACAATGCATTCCCTTAGGCCCAAGGATGGTTAAGTGTCATGTAGTCGACGTTCACATGACACCACTAAGGGAATCACAACATACATATCATCAAAATATCGAACACATATCAAATTCACATGATTACTTGCAACATGACTTGTTCCGTGACCTCAATAACAAAGATAACTACTCACAAATAATATTCATGCTCAAGATCAGAGGGGTATTGAATAGCATATTGGATCTGAGCATATAACTTCCACCAAATAAACCATATAGTAATCAACTACAAGATTTAATCAACACTACTAGTCACCCACATGTACCAATCTGAGGTTTCGGTACAAAGATTGAACACAAGAGATGAACTAGGGTTTGAGAGGAGATGGTGTTGTTGAAGATGTTGATGAATATTGGCTTCCCAAAGATGAGAGGGGTGTTGGTGATGACGATGGCTTCGATTTCCCCCTCCGGGAGGGAAGTTCCCTCGGCGAAATCGCTCCGCGGGAGGGCAAAAGTGCTCCTGCCCAAGTTCCGCCTCGAGACAGCGGCGTTCCGTCCCAAAATTCCTCTCATTATTTTTTCTAGGTCAAAAGAACTTATATACCAGAAGATGGGCACCGGAGGTGGGCCGTGCTGAGCACAACCCACCGGGTCGCGCCTGGGGGGCCTGGCGCGCCCTGGTGTCTTGTGCTCACCGGGGTGGCCCCCTCCGGTAGTTATTTGCTCCAATATTTATTATAAAATCCAAAATAATTCTCCGTAAAGTTTCAGCTTGTTTGGAGATATGCAGAATAGGTATCTCTGATGTGCTTCTTCAGGTCCAGAATTCCAGCTGCCGGTATTCTCCCTCTTTGTGTAAACCTTGCATATTATGAGAGAAAAGGCATTACAATCACTCCCTAAAGCATTATTATTCAACAAAAAATTATAAATAACAGTAAGAAATCATGATGCAAAATGGACGTATCACCTGCTCTAGCGTCCAGGCGATGTCATAGGTCGTATGGATCCTCATGATATGTTGGCTCCCATCCTCTCCTATGAGGGGGTTAGGTCTATCCTCAGCCCTTCCAGTCGTCTTGTCCCGTCCTCGAGGCGGGTGGTCTGACTGGTTGTCCTAAGTACGCCTGGGGTGCGGGCACAGGGGCCTCGTCATCAAATTGTGGTAGCAGGCGTCGGCGCGGGTAGGTTTTGTTTTGATCCGACCATTCATTGCCGAACCCTTCTTTGGCTGCTAGGACTTTTGTTCACCTGTCATTGAGGGTGTCTTGTTCGGCTTTTATTTGTTGCTGCTTCTTCTTCAGGCTCCGGGCGGTAGCTATAATCTGCCGGTTGAACCGTTCTTGATCTAGCGGGTCTTCGGGGATGATGAAATCCTTGGTTCTGAGGCTGACCTCATCTTCCGAGGGAGCAAGATAGTTACTATATTCGGATTTGTTGAGGTCTTCAAAGTTATACCGATCCTCATGTCCATGTGCGACATCTAGCTGTTGCACGGGTGCGACGGGGTCGTCTAGATTTTGCATGTTGTCCGGGGTATCACCTTCTCCGGTGACCGTATTGCTTTCCTTTCCTTTGCGCCCCCTGGATCGTTTGCGCTGGTGATACGTCTCCAATGTATCTATAAATTTTTATTGTTCCATGCTGATATATTATCATTCTAGGATACTTTTTGGGTCTTTATTTACCAATTTATAGTATTTTTGAGCACTAACCTATTGATCCAGTGCCCAGTGCCAGTTGCTGTTTTCTGCGTGTTTTTGCCTTTTCAGGTTTACTGTACCAAACAAAGTCCAATTGCCACGAAACTTTTTGATGATTTTTTATGGACTATATGAAGACATAGAAGCTTCGGAAGGAAGCCAGGAGGCGCACGAGGGCCCCACCACACATCAGGACGTTCCCTAGGGGGCACGCCCTGATATGTGGTGGCCCCGTCGGGCACCTCCCGACGTCCCTCTTCGGCCTATGAATTCTCTAATATCCTAAAAACCCTGGAGGCAGTCTCGAAACCCTTTTTCCGCCGCCGCAAGTCTCTATTCCGTCGGGACGCCATCTGGAGCTCCGTTCCGGCACCCTGCCGGAGGGGGAATCGACCACGTAGGGCCTCTTCATCAACCTTGCTGCCCTCATGATGATGTGTGAGTAGTTCACCACAGACCTACGGGTCCATAGCTAGTACCTAGATGACAATCTCTCTCTTATGATCTTCAATACAATGATCATCGCATCTTCGCTTTGATCTATCCGATGTAATCCTATTGTGCGGTGTGTTTGTTGGGATCCGATGAATTGTGGGTTTATGTTCAGATTATTCATGAAAAGTATTTGAGATGCCTCTGAATTATATTATCTCTTAAGTGCATGATGATTATAGCTTCGTAATGCTCTCCGATCTATTTATATGCTTTCGCCAAGTAGATTGATATTTCATCGGTGGGAGTGGTGCGTTGTGGTAGGTTCAACCTGGCTAGTTTCTATATCCCAGTGACAAAGTAGGGGACAAAATGCGTCTTTGTGTTATTGCTACTAAGGATAAAACGATGGGTTTCATTCATATTATTTGAGTTTACTTTGTCTACATCATGTCATCGTTCTCCAAGCATTACTCTGTTTTACTTAATACTCTAGATGCATGCTGGATAGCGGTCGATGAGTGGAGCAATAGAAATAGGTGCAGGCAGGAGTCGGCCTATTTGCTTATGGACATGATGCCTATATATACATGATCATTGCCGTGAACATCGCATAACTATCCGCTTTTCTACCAATTGCCCAACAGTAATTTGTTACCCACTGTATGCTGCCTACATGAGAGATGCCGCTAGGGAAAACTATGCCCCCGGCTCTATTTACTTATATATTTACAAATGCTACAATTACCTTGCTGCCTTTATTTAATTTTTATTTATTTTGCAATTTATATTTATCAACAATTATCTACACAACTCATTTGCTTGCAAATAATGAGATCAAGGGGATTGACAACCCTCTTGCCCGCGTTGGGTGCAAGTTGTTTGTTCATTTGTGTGCAGCCGCTGAAGACGGTTGAGGGTTGATATTCCTATTGGTTCGATAAACCTTGGTTTCATAACTGAGAGAAATACTTATATGTCGGGGATATGCCCACAACCCGAAGACGGCGGCTCAAAGCCCATGAAGCTAAGGACGCCGATTCAAGTTTCCTTAAAGTGCAAGACAAGTTAGAGATGTAGTGGATCACGGGTCATATTATGACCCGGACTCTGTTCTAAAACCTAGGGCTTCACCTGTATATAAAGGCAGGCCCCTAGGCTGAAAACTCTGAAGTTACAATCTCTCGATAGCTAGGTTAGCGATTCTGCACCCTTGTAATCGAGATCCATCAATCCAATACACGAAAAGCAGGACGTAGGCTATTACCTCCATAGGAGGGGCCGAACCTGGGTAAACCCGACTCTCTCTCTCGTTTAACCCCTTCGAGTCGCCACCAAGCGGCGATGGCCCCACACCTAAGTCCTGTTACGAGGACATCTGCCGGGTTGATAAAACCACGACAGTTGGCGCCCACCGTGGGGCTCTCGCCCGGTGGAGTTGAGTTTTCGAAGGGGATCCAGTCAGGATTCGGGAAGTTTGCGGTGAAACAGATGACCAAGAGCCGTCGCGACAAGGTCTATGAGCCTGTTTGGAGCGTCAATGACGAACCGATCGGACGCGAGTTACAAGATCCCGCAAGGGAGATTGGGTCAGGAATTTCTGAGCCGGACATCTACGTCGACATCGACGAGCCAGCTCGAAGCACCCAATCCAGTCAAGGTCATGGCTGCTTTCGCCGTGTATTCATTGGCTTCATGCAAGGGGTCACCCTTTCAGATGAGCCGGCCTCCAGCGGCGACGTCCTCGTCAATTCATACGGCACGTCATCTACAGGAGATACGGAATCAATCTGCCCCCTTTATGATGGCGTACTTGGGGGCTCTTTGGGGACTGAAACACCCGAGGAAAGCAATGAGTCGCCTCGCCAAGTTGCCGTCTACATGGCCGGGGCTACAGTGGTTCCAGATCCGGCCGCGGCTGGAGGTTCTGGCGGGTCAACCAAAACACCGGCTCAGGCTATGGCTGATCTTATGGCCGAGATGGCAAAACTCGTGGATACCCCGGTCACTACGGAAAACCAAGAAGAGCGAAATGTGGAGCTAGCCAAATTGCGTACTCAAATGATTGAGGTGCAAAAGGAGATAGACGCTGAAAACGCACGGATGGCAGATCTACAGATGCGCATACATCAAGAGACGGAACGCCTTAAAGCTGAGGCCTGGCGGTTAGGGGTTCAGAGAGAAGCGTCGGAGGCGGTTTACGAGAAAAGACGCCACCGTGGGCTCCCCCAAACCTTGAGCCTCAACAACTTTTTAACACCCCACATCAGACACCAGGGACTGTTCAGCAACCTGGGAATCGGCAAGAGGAACCGGCTCAACCCTCGCCGGCTCAATCTCACCCTCATCGATTTCAGACATCGTGGGGCCACTTTTCCAACCCTGTTGATAACATGTTGGCTGCAACTCAGAATTTGGAAGCGTTGCACATTAATGGAAACACTCCGCTCAAAGTTGAAGCCAGGAACACCATTGAGATGCTGAAGACTACTGTGGTACAACAGACACATTATTCGTATAGCCGGGATCGGATGCATTCCACTCCCTATGCGAGCAAGGCCCGCCATGTGGAGTCCCCGGCCGTCTCTAGCAGTGGGCTAAGACAGCAGCATCAGGTCTCTCCGACTCGTCCCCTGCCATCAGACGCCTAGGCAGTTGTTGATGCTGCAAGAGGCGCGTGACAAGAAAAAGCAGCAGCACGGGCGATCCAGTAGCTTCACCCTCAACCGGCGAATTTGAGGGCTGGGTCCAATAGTAGGACGATTGGTATACCATGTTTATCTCCGGAGCTCCGCGCAGAGCGCGTGCCCAAAGATTTCAAGGGGCCTCATACGGTGCCAAACTACACAGCAGATCTTGAGCCGGCGTCTTGGATCGAGAGCTACGATTTGGCGATGGACATGCTGGACGTCAGCGATGCTGTGTGTTGGGGACATAACCCGGAGGTATAACCTGCCCTGGAAGGGCCGAGTCACAGCTGGCGGCTCATACTCAAAACCTTAGGAAGGCCTGAAGGTGAAGACTAACTTAAATATGACTCAACAAGTGGGCCGGATGGCGGCCTAGAGCCGGAAGACGGCACGAGACCCGGGCGCGTTAGCCGCCCGAAAGATGGCTTCCCCAAGAAGGCAAGCCGACTTAGAGACGAGATCGGATACTTTGTAATAAGCCGGTCAGGACTCTTGTAAGCCCAGGACCTCGACCTACTTATATAAAGACGAGCCCCTGTGGCGGCTTAGGGTATGAAACAACTGATCGATAGCTAGGTCAAGCAAACTCGCTCCCTTGTAATCGATAACCAGTCAATACAACACAAAGCAGGACGTAGGCTTTTACCTCTTTCCGAGGAGCCAAACCTGGGTAAACCCTTGTCTCTCGATTCCGACCAACCCCTTCGAGTTCACCGCCTTAGCGATGGCCTCGAACCTAAGTCCTTTCACTAGGACATCTGCCGTGACAAAACCACGACAGTTGGCGCCCACCGTGGGGCCGATGCTCGGTGGTGTGGAATACTCGAAGGACTCTCTCCCAGGGATCGAGGGATACGCCGTTGGTAGGATGACCAAGAGTCGCCGTGGCAAGCTCTACATCGACGACGCCGGCTGGGGTCCCGAGGCCGACTCAATCGAGTACGGGTACCGGGTCCCCTTCGGCGGAATTCACGTCTTCATTGGCAAGATCGGCGGATCTGAACCTGGGCCGGACATCTGCACCGACCTCGTCGAGCCGGCCCGGTGCGCGCAACCCGCCCGGATTAACCCGGGCCGGAAGCATGTCTTCGTCGGCTTCACCCAAGGCACAGAACTTGAAGGTTCTATGTCGTGGGAGGAAACCCTCATCTACTCAGAGGATGGATCCTCGAGCGGAGAGGCGGAATCAATCTACCAGCTTCACAACGGCGGGCTTGGGGGCTACTTCGAGGGCCACCCTGAGCCGGAATACCATGAGACGGAATACTATGAGCCGCCGAGCCGCGCAGCTGTTTTCATGGCAGGATCGACGCCAACTCCTGGTAGCACTTCCGCTGGTGCGACCGGGTCTGGGTCAGTCAGGCCGCTGGCTCAAGTTTTGGTGGATCTGATGAACGAGCTTACAACTCTAATGGGAACCGAGGTCACGGTCGAAAACCAAGCAGCCCGTAGCATGGAGATCGCGAGGTTGAAGGACCAGATGGCCGGAGTACAAGAGGAAATCAATGCGCTGAAGGCTCAGATGGATGTTGAGTCGGAGCGCCTCAGGGCGGAAGCTTTTTGCCTTGATCTGGAGCAACAAACCGCAGATGCAGTCCATTGGATGAGGCATCAGACCCATTTGCCGAATCAATATGAGCCTAGGAATCTTTTCAACACGCCAGGGACAGGGCGGAATGCACCTTTAAAAAACCCGGACGGAGGAAGTACCTGGGAGTAGGGCGGCGGTTCAGCATCAGCAACCAGACCCGCCCCCGCAGGAACCAGACCCCTCCGCAACGCTTCCCAACACCACCCGGTCATTATTCTAACCCGATGGAGAACATGGTGGCGGCGGCAGTCCGGCTTGGTGCGCTCCCCGTCCCTGATGGAACGCCTTATGCGGAAGAAGCGCGGAATGCCATTGCATAATTGCAGACCGCGGTGGCGCAGCAAGAGAAGTACACCTATAGCCGGAGCCGCGTGCACTCGACCCCTAACCCAAGACGCAGTTACAACCGGTGTATAGAGTCACCTGCGGTATCTAGCAGCGACCGGCGTCGGAACCCAGCGCGGGATGACCCGCCGGCTGTTGATGCCCAGGAAGTGGCTAGAGCACAGCGAGAGGCGGCCTCGGCAACAGCTGCGGCAGCTTATCAAGAACACACGGTAGCACCTTCTGTTTCGATGGAAGCCGGAGTAACCTCCAAGGCTGTGGGAGTGCCGTGCTTAGTGCCGGCTTTTCGAAACGAACGCCTGCCCAAGGACTTCAAGGGTCCCCGCAAGGTGCCGAATGATACTGCTGATTTGCCTCCAGAAGCTTGGATCGAGAGTTACGAGCTAGCCATGGAGATGTTAGATGTCAGTGAGGCAGTCTGTGCCAAGTATTTCATCATGATGTTGGAGGGACTGGCTCGTACGTGGTTAAAGGGTCTGCCTCCCAATACCATTACTTCCTGGGCCGACTTGAAAGCGCGATTCATCAAAAAATTTAGAGGAACATGCAAGCAGCCTATGACGATTGTTGATCTCGATCATTGTGTGCAGCATGAAGATGAGTCGGCCCATCATTGGGTCCGGCGGGTCTCGACTGTTATCCACTCATCTGATAATATCTCGGCGGCTCAAGAAGTCTTGATTTTGGAGAAGAACTGTCATTTCTTACCCCTTAAGCAGAAGCTCGGGCGGCTGAAGCATTCCTGTCAGGACATGGGTGAGCTCATGTCGGCTCTCACTAAGTATGCAGATTCTGATACAACTAAGGACCCTAGGTCTGATGAGGAGAAATCAACTAAGGGCAAAAAGAATGGCGGCGGTAAGGGCCAGCAGCAGAACGGTGCAGGAAATAATAACCCGACCAATGGTGGAAAGAGATAGAACCCGGACGGCGTGTCAGATCTGGTAGCAAACGCCAGCACCGGGAACAATCGGGCTAAGGGCAACGGTAAACCGCCTTTCGGTAAGGCTAGAACCCCCTTCAATATGGAAGCAATGCTTAACAAACCTTGCCCGGAGCACAGTCAACCCGAGAGACCATCTAGCCACGCTTGGAGGGATTGTTATATAATGCGGGAATTCCGGAACTACAGCCTTAATCAGCATCATGGCGGTGGCAACGGACCATCTGGCGGGTCAGCATCCGGCTCTCATGGGTCAGGCTTCGGAGGAGGCGGCTCAAGTTCCGGCTATCAGGGGCAAGGTAATCAAGGTGGCCACAATTAGCAGCCCGGTAACGGTGGTCAACAGCAAAACAACCAGTCAGGATATCAGAGTAACCCGAAGCAGCTAAGCGGAGGCTAGTATCACGTTTTTACGACAAGCCTTGACAAGCGGGATCAGAAGGTGCGCAAGCGGGCGGTTCATGCGGTGGCGCCGGCTCTCCTACAGTATTTAAGGTGGTCTGAGTATGACATAACTTGGAGCAGGGAGGATCACCCGCCACGTGTGGATAACCCGGGGCAGTTGGCCTTGGTAGTAGCCCCCCAAGTGGGAGGATACGTATTCACCAAGGTGCTCATGGATGGAGGCAGTAGCATCAACATCCTGTATTATGACACATTCCGCCGGATGAACTTCCTTGACAAGGATCTTAAGCCGTCTTCAACGGTCTTTCACGGTGTGGTGCCCGGAAAATCAGCCTACCCAGTTGGAAAGATTTCCCTCGAAGTAGCGTTTGGTGATGAGTTCAACTATAGGGTTGAGACCTTATGGTTCGAGGTGGTCAAGATTAAGAGCCCGTACCACGCCTTGTTTGGGCGCCCGGCTTATGCCAAATTCATGGCTACGCCCTGTTATGTCTACTTGCAGCTTAAGATGCCTGGGTTAAAGGGAACGATTACAGTGCATGGTGATCGGAAGATTGCTCTTGAGTGTGAAGAAGGCAATGCAGCATATGCAGAGTCAAGTTGCACTGAGGCAGAGCTCAAGTTTTATAAGGAGAATGTTGACCCGGCAGATATGACCCCATTGAAGAAGCCTAGCACGGAATCTGAGCCGCCCCTGAAGTTCATGGCAGACGATACCAAGATGGTGGATTTTAACCCGGGCGACTCATCGCAACAATTCACTATTGGGGCCAATATGGATCCCAAATAGGAAAGCGCGCTCATCGAGTTCATCCATGAGAATCGGGACATCTTTGCATGGAAGCCTTCTGACATGCCGGGTGTACCGAGAGAATTCGCTGAGCACCACCTTAATGTGGATCCTAAGTATAAGCCTGTTAAACAGTTCCTCCGCCGTTTCAATGAGGAGAGACGTAAGGCAATTGGAGAAGAGGTAGCCCAGCTCTTAGCAGCAGGGTTTATCGTCGAAGTTTATCACCCGGAGTGGTTAGCTAACCCGGTATTGGTACTCAAGAAGAACGGCACGTGGCGCATGTGTGTAGATTATACTGATCTCAACAAGGCGTGTCCGGTTGATCCGTTTGCTCTCCCCCTCATCGACCAGATCATTGATGCAACGGCGGGTTGTGAGAGTTTATGTTTCCTGGATGCTTATTCAGGTTATCATCAAATCAAGATGGCAGTCAAAGACCAAGAGAAGACGTCTTTCATTATGACTTTTGGAGCTTTCTGCTATGTGTCTATGCCTTTTGGGCTTAAGAGTGCCCAGGCGACTTATCAGCGCTGTGTACAGAACTGTCTTCATGGTCAAATTGGGCGCAACGTTCATGCCTATGTGGATGATATTGTGGTCAAGTCAAGGAAGAGGGAGACTCTGTTGGCTGATTTGAAGGAAGCCTTTGATAATCTACGAGTCTACAAGATGATCGTTAACCCGACAAAGTGTGTGTTTGGTGTTCCTGCAGGCAAGCTCTTGGGTTTCTTGGTCTCCGAGCGTGGCATTGAGGCTAACCCGGACAAGATAAAGGCCATCACTTCTTTGTCTAAGCCGGCGTGTATTAACGATGTTCAGCGCCTGGTGGGTCGTATTGCTGCTATGAGCCAGTTTATAAGCCGTTTGGGTGAGAAAGCAATTCCTTTATATCAGATGATGAAGAAGACAGATAACTTCGTCTGGAGTGATGCGGCTAATGAGGCATTTGAGGCACTGAAGAAGCAGTTGGCTGAGCCGCCCGTTTTGGCTGCTCCCGTAGAAAAGGACCCCTTGCTTTTATATGTGGCGGCTAACAACAGAGTTGTCAGTGCTGCAGTTGTGGTAGAGCGCAAGGAGGCGGGTAAAGAGTACCCAGTCCAGCGGCCGGTTTACTATGCCAGTGAGGTCCTGACAGAGTCCAAGCAAAGATATCCACATTGGCAAAAGCTGGTGTTCGGTGTATTTATGGCCAATCGCAAGCTGAAGCACTATTTTCTTGGGCATTCAATCACAGTGGTCAGCTCTGCTCCTTTGGGAGATATCATTCAAAACAGAGAGACTACTGGTAGGATTGCTAAGTGGGCAATTGAGCTTGGGCCTCTGAATCTGAAGTATGTGCCCCGGACGGCTGTAAAATCCCAAGCCCTGGTGGACTTTATCAATGACTGGACAGAATTTCAAGTACCTGAGGAGAAGCCGGATAATACATATTGGACAATTCATTTTGACGGCTCAAGGCAATTGGAAGGCTCTGGCGCGACAAGTCATAAGGCGGTCTAAGTCCATGACTATTGTCAATGGCGAGTTGCACATGCGCAGTGTAACTGGCGTCTTTCAGCGATGCGTTTCTATTGACGAAGGCCGGGAAATCCTACAAGAGATACATCACGCCGGGTCAAAATCTTTGGTGGCCAAGGCTTTTCGTCATGGGTTTTATTGGTTAACGGCTCATAAGGATGCAGAGTACTTGGCCAGTAAATGTGACGGGTGCCAGAAGTTTGGACGACGTGCCCATGTGCCGGCTCAAGAGTTACGGATGATTCCAATCACCTGGCCATTTGCAGTCTGGGGGCTTGATATGGTGGGGCCTTTTAAGAGGTATAAAGACAAGAAGACCCACCTCCTGGTGGCGGTTGATAAGTTCACTAAGTGGGATGAAGCTGAGCCGGTCAGCAAGTGCGATGCTGCAACAACAGTTCAGTTCGTCAAGAAGCTGATCTTTCGGTTTGGTTATCCTCATAGTATCATTACTGACAATGGCACAAACCTATCCAAAGGGGCTATGAAGGAATTTTGTGATGGTGAGCATATCCGCCTCGATGTATCTTCTGTGGCTCACCCACAGTCTAATGGTCAAGCAGAGCGTGCTAACCAGGAAATTTTGAGAGGGATAAAACCCCGGCTTATGGTTCCTTTGGAGTGTACGCCGGGTTGTTGGGTGGAGGAGTTACCTTCAGTTCTTTGGAGCATAAGAACCACCCCCAATAGGTCAACAGGCTATACGCTCTTCTTCATGGTTTATGGCGCAAAAGCTGTTCTCCCCAGTGATATTCGTCATGACTCGCCCAGGGTGGCGGCTTACGTGGAAACTGATAATGAGATGGCGCGTCAGGATGGTTTGGATGCCTTAGACGAGGAACGGGATCTTGCCGCAGCACGGTCCGCGATTTACCAGCAAGACCTGCGTCGCTATCATAGCCACAGGGTCAAGACCCGGACGTTCCAAGAGGGCGACTTAGTACTCCGTTTGATCAAAGACCAGTCAGATATGCATAAATTGTCACCTCCTTGGGAAGGACCGTTTGTGATTAGCAAAAATCTCAACAATGGTACTTACCATCTCATCGACATACGGGAGAGCGGCAAGTCATGCACTTCGGGTGAAGAAACTGCAAGGCCATGGAATATTGCTCATCTTCGGCCATACTATACTTAAGCCGCCGGTCCGGCTCTCATCAATGTACATACTCTGTCATTGTATATACCATATTTTCTGATATAATAAAGTTGGCATCCCAATAATTCGGGGCCTCTGCCGTTTTTTTCATGCAACAAGATTGTGCAAAGGAATTGATAGTTCAACAAGTCACTTGGGGGCTTCCAACCCACTGGGTTTAGCTTTCATACCCTCTTGACCGGCTTCCAAGCCAAATCCGGGTTAAACCTGCCTGTTTGCAACTTGCCACTCCACCATCTGACCCGCCGTACTCTTACCAGTTAATCTCGCAAAAAAGACCCTAACCTGGTCAACAATCTTGACAGTCAATCTTGCAAGGAGACCCTGGACTGGTTAAGGTTAAAACGGCGGCTTATGTCACGCGAGGGCCGGCTTATAGAAAGCTAGGACAAACTCGCCCATCTGCTGTAGTCTCTCCGCCATGTGGCCTGTTCGTACTCTTAAAATAGTCAATCTTTTAAGACCCTGAACTGTTTAAGGTTAAAACGACATATTTATGTCACGTGAGAGCCGGCTTATGGGTTTGGGGGTACTCATGCCCTGCTGTAGTCTCTCCGCTATATGGCTCGTCGTACGCTTAACAGTCAATCTTTTTTAAGACCCTGAACTAGTTAAGGTTAAAACGACGAATCTGTGCCATGTGAGAGCCGGTATATGAGGTTTTGGCAGTCATGCCTATGTTTTAAAAAAACAACAAAACTTGAGTTTTTTCAAGAATATAATACAAGAGTTAAAACTCTTTGGGCCGTGCCTCTAAAGCCGCCTAAGCAATGATGGAGAATATATTTTCTATCTTGTTATTTTTTGCAGGTCTTGTCTTTCATGATAAGCCGCCATCAAGCATCAGTAAACATGATCATAGCCAGAATAAGTAGCAGATGGATACCTCTAAAGCTATTCAAATTCCAAACGTGCACGAAGGCACAGCTAAGGCAATCAGTTTTACTACTGCTATTACAAGACTCTCAAGGAGCCCAAAATCTACGGACTTAAGTTTTTGCAGCAAATTATAACCCGGCATATTAACAGGGCCGGGTTACCTTCATAGGAAGCCAACTCTTCATTTAGCTCGTCGCCGGGTCATCCTGCGCCGGGTCTTCAGTCTCCCGGATCTGGAGGTTGTCCACATCCCAGCTGCAGTTTGTTAAGGGTTCAAATGTGGCTTCATCGTGCATGATTGGAGATGGATCAACATCAGGAGCGAAGAGGTGCTTACGGCGTTGAGGAATCATGCTTTTTGCTTCAAAGGTGGGCCCTCGAACTCATTTGTTGTCCTCCGAATAAGCTGGCTGATATGATGACTTGTTAGCCTCTTCGGCCAGCCGGCTTGCCAAGATTCGGGACGCCTTCATACAGCAGGTGTAGTCATCTTGGGTAAACTGCGAGCCGTCGTCCTTCAGTTGAGGAAAGCTATCTACTATCTCGGCCGGGTCAAGCTCCGGTGCATAAGCCAGTGACCGGCTCAAAGCAGACATTGCGCCCTTACGGGCGGCTAATCTCTTCAGTTCTTCTATCTGCTTTGGGATGGTGGATAGGACTTCTAGCACGCCCTTCATAAAACTTTGGAACGCCTTTCTCGGTCATAATAGCTTTAATGGTGAAAAGAGATCTGGCGTACAGCTGCTCAGCTAGTGAATATATTCCTTCAACTTCATCAGGCTGTCATCCGGAAGTTGGCGAGTTCGTTGGCCTGCAAAAGAGATGGAGATTGTAAGCCGCCGGGTGAGTCTCTATAGGATCATGTCAAGCATAATTGCAAGTTAGCAAACACTTACCAAAGACGGCTTCAGTCATCCCGCTTATGTGCCGCTTCAGGCCGGTCAGTTCTTCAGTCACCGCCTTAAGTCGGCCTTCTGCGTTTTCTACGCGCTCGGTCAGGGCGGCTTGGCTCGTTTCAGCGGACTTCTTGAGTGTTTTGAGCTCGGCCTTGATTATGTCCAGCTCAGTCAAGGCAATCTGATACTTGCATCGGCTTCCGCCCGGCTTTCCTGTTGCAGTGCCAGACTCTTCTTAAGGTCTGACACGTTAGATTCAGCAGCGTTTAAGGATTCCTACACAAGACAAGACATAACAAGACAAGTTTTGTTAGTTTTTGAGCCGCCTGCCCGGTTCATACCGGATTTTTTGGAAGATTGGCGAAGTCATTACAAGTCCCAAGCAGATTGCAAGCAATATACTTGAAACTTCAGGGCTAATGTACATCAGCTCTTAAGAAGGGCTACAATTGGCTCTTATTCTATGACTGAGTGCCGGCTCATTATTTACATAATGAAACGACCCTTGGGGGCTACAATTGGCTCTTATTCTATGATTGAGTGCCGGCTCATTATTTACATAATGACCCGGCCCTTGGGGGCTACATGGCGATTTATCAAAAGATTTGCAAGTGATGAAAGACCCGACGGACCTTTTGAAGAGGTAAACCGACTCTTGGGGGCTAATAAGTATGTATATGGAAAGGCAGGGAAATGGAGTACCTCGTATTTTCTTTTCATCATGCCAACCAAGCTGGCCTCCATATCCCGGCTCGCAGAAAGATGGCTCAGATAGCCAGAGTGCAACTCATCGGCAGAAAGTTTCTCTAAGTTCGGAAGATCAAATTGAGTCTGTCGGATTTCGGGCTCCGCAAAACCCTAAGGAATTCGAACCCAGGGGCGTGTGCGAAGATTCCCCAACAGCTTCGCCCCCTCCAAGCTCACAACACGATAACCCCGCTCGATGGCGAGGAAGACGGTGGCACATAAGAGTTTACCCAAGTTCGGGCCGCTGCGAAGCGTAAAACCCTACTCTTGCCTTTGGTGGATTGCCTCACAAGGAGGTTTGTGGATGAACTAGTACAGAGGTGTGTTGCCTTGCGGGTTTGTTTGCGGGGTGGTTTTTTCCTCGCCGCGTCGTGTCCCCCCCTACCGAGCTACCTAGCCTCTATTTATAGCGGCCCGGGTCCTCTTCCCTTATTTGCCATGGCGGGAAGGGATCCCACAACGGCCAAATTTGAAGGGGGACAGGGGGTACACCCTATCCTGACGAAAGGTGGTCTTCGCCTGCAAAGTAGTCGACGGTGATGCAGTGGTGGGCTCGGTGATGATGTCCGTCCTGCGGGACTTGGGGTCTTGGTCTTGTTGCACCGAAGTGAAAACCTTTGGGGGGCGCTTTGGGAACTCGCGTGCGTCCCTGCCTCCTTTGCACCAAAGGGGAAACTGTCCTCTCTGGCGCGCTGACGCCCGCCTGGCCTGGCTGGCGTCACCCTCGTCCTCCTGAGGTCATGTGTTGCATAGGAGTCTCCGCCGCTCGGGAGGAGGCCTGGGGAGGCCTACTTTCTCGCGGGTCATGGCGCTGCCTCCCTCGCGAGCCCGAGGGTCTCGCGAGGGCCTTGTGTTGGGCGTGGACGTGCAGGGCCGTACTTGGTCATCGAGGTGGGCCACGCCTTGGGCCGCAGGCAGGCATGTCTGGGTACCCTGGTATCCAGAACGTCGACAGTAGCCCCCGGGCCCGAGGCACGCTCGAGCTAGCTTCGTTGTGAAGCCACGGTGGATGAGCCAGAGCGCCGTGGGCCCCAATTGCCTGCGGGTCCGACTCGACGCGTGGCGCACCGCGAGGCGTGGATGTCTCGGCTCCCCAAAGACGTCGGGAACCGCTCTGGGTCGAACTGGCGCCTGGCCTGCGCGCTCCCTTGGCCATCATTATTCTTCTTTGAATGTTGTTGACCCCTTGCGTCCTCTCCCGCCTCGGGCCACGCGGATGTGAGCCGACAGGGGCAGGGGTAGCGACATGACGCAGGAGAGCACGCCAGTCGAGTCTGGCACGCGCCGATCGAGGTGCCTGGCGACTCCACTTCCCGCGTGCCAGGGTACTTAGCTCGACATGCTCGCGGTAGGCTTTTCGTCGGGGAGGTTCGGCTATGGCGCTTGGGGAGTCCAGACGTCCTGGGGACTTCTTCTTCTTATGAATGAGGCAGGTTGGGAGCCCTTTCGGCACTCTGTGTCTGCAGGCCCCAGTCCCGCACATTCCTCGACCACCATAAAGTACGACCGGATCACCAGGACACAACTACGAGGTGAGGCCTCGACACCCTTGATGCCGACCGGATCGCCTAGGACGACATCAAGGGGCGAGTGGCTATATGACCGGTAAGGCTCCTGAGGCGCGCTGCTCAGGAGCCCCCTTTGACGCTCAAGCAGCTCTACGTCGGCAGGTCCCAGTCCCGCACATTTCCCAACCACCGTAATGTACGACCGGATCACCAGGACGCAACTACGAGGTGAGGCTTCGACACCCTTGATGCCGACCGGATCACCAGGACGACATCAAGGGGCGAGTGGCTATATGACCGGTAAGGCTCCTGAGGCGCGTTGCTCAGGAACCCCCCTTGACGCTCAAGCGGCTCCCCACAATTTTTTGTGTCCTGCCCCTGGAGGCGCGGGCCTCCCGAGGCTCCAAGATGGCGCGTCGGGCCGTGGGTGGATCCCCCGAGCGAGTATGAAGCGACACGCGCCTGCTGACTCACCCGGGAGCGCCACGCGAGGATCCGGGCGCCAAGGCCTTGGCGAGGTGCGAGGGGGAGGGAAGCAGGCGAGTGCTCGACTCGAAGAGAGAGAATCCAAGATAGGAAGCGACAATGAAAATAAACCCTTGCCCCTTTTTTTCTTTAAAACATGGTTGAAGAAAACCCCGAGTTCTGTTCCAGAAAAGTTGGCAAATTCAAACATCAGAAGAGCAAATAACAGCCGCGTCCGGCGCCTAGACTAGTCTTCATCTTCGTCTTCCCCCAACGTTGAGCGTAGGGCATCCACGTTGCATGGGCATAGCCATTGGAGGGCAGTGTTGAGTTGTCCGCCAGCGCGGAGCATGGGGCTTCCACATTGCGTGGGAAGGAACCCCTCCGCGTCCTCGGGGGCTCCGGGCGTATACAACCCACTCATTATTACGTGAGAGTGTCATCGCCGTAGATAGCTGGGCAAGCCCCCAGGCGCACGGCCCGGTTGCTCCCAACTCCGTCAAGAGCCATCCCGTGAATTTCTGCTCGGTTGCACGCCTCTATGACCCAAACCCGAATGCATTGTTCCCCGTGTAGCCGCAGGATTGCGCTCCCGCGGCCCAAACATGAGCACAATGCATCCGGTGTAGCCATAAAGGTGTTTTGTCGATGAAGCCTCCTCGTGAAGCGTCGGGGCTCTGGCCGGACAATGTCTTTAGGGCCTCGTGAGGCCAAGCCTCCTGAGGCTGCGCCGACGCTCCGGTTGCCGTGGGTGGCCCGCACTACTTGTGTCTTGCTGCTCCCCCCAGGCCGTTTCTCCTGAGGCCTTGGGGCTTGGCTCGGTGTTGCTTGCTCGCGAGGGCGATGGCTTGCGCCGTTCCCCATGGGCTCGGGGGCATTCTCCCTCTTTCTCCTGCTCGCGTTGTCCAGGCCAAATGCTCCGTCGGTGGGAGCCCCCAGGCCCGGCTCGGGGAGGCCGCCCAGGGTACCCCCTACTCTTGGGGGGTGTTGGCGCCTGCGACAGGCACCTGATCCATCCCATCGTCCGGAGGTACGACGTAGCTTGGTACATAGGGCTCTACATAAGGGCCCGGTTCTCCTCCTGAGCTGTCCGGGGGGGGGGCAAGGACTGCCCCTCTGGGCGGCGGCGGGGCGCCGCCCTATGCGCGCAGCCCGCAGACCCTCCTGCGACGAGCCTCAGATCGAAGTTGCTTACCTCTGCAACCGCCGCTGGGTGGGCCGCATGCTTCTTGGTGTGGATTGTTACCTTGGCGATCCGATGCGCCTTCGCCGTGGTTGCTTGCTTGTCCGGACGCCTGCGCCACCTGCTCCCTACGCAGGATGGCGCGCTCCCGCCTGGTCAACCCAGGCTGCTAACGGTCCGTAGGGGTACGAGAGTGCGAGTCGGTGCGCGTGCCGGGCGCCCCGTTGTTTCCCCCGTGCGCTCCATCGTCGTGGCCGGGAGGTGCCCCGAAGCCGGTCACCAAAATTCGGAGGAGAAGGAGCACGACATGCAGCGGGCCCCGTTCGGGCTTGCCCGGGGCCCGAGGGGGCACGCCGCCGGCGGGCTGGGCGACAGGCGCGGCGAACCAGCCCCCAGCGCCTGACGCCTACGGCCGCGAAGGAGGGCTGGTGGCCATGGCCCTCCGCGCGACGGCGACCAGCTCAGCGATGTGGTCGGCCCATGCGTCGAAGCCCCCGTCCGTCGGGCGGTGGCCAAGCATCTCGCTTGCCATCAGCAATGCATCGTGCGCGTCGAGGTCTCCCACGTAGGTGCAGCGCGATGTCGGAGCCGGGGGCGCCGCCCGTCCGCCGTGCGCTTGGGTGTCGCGAGGGGCGACGATGGTAGAGACGACACTGGTGGCTTGATACTAACCGCCCAGCGTTGTGCCCCTGGGGCGTGGGTCTCGGTCTGCAGTGGTGGGGTTGGTGAAGACGGATCCGCTATGACCGGAGGAAGCTTGTCGGGCGCTGTCCATCGGAGCGGTGCGGCTGGGGAAGAGCGAGGCTTCGAGGAAGATTTCGACACGCCCCCTACCTGGCGCACCAAATGTCGGATTTCGGGCTCCGCAAAACCCTCAAGGTTCAAACACAGGGGCGTGTGCGAAGATCCCCTGCAGCCTTGCCCTGCCTTGCTCACTACTCGATGATTACTACGACGAACTCGCACGATGACGAGGAAGAAGATGCACTCGATGATTTACCCAGGTTCGGGCCGCTGCGAAGCGTAATACCCTACTCCTGCTTTGGTGGATTGCCTCTCGAGGAGGTGTAGTGGATGAACTAGTACAGTGGTGAGGGGCCTCACTAGGGCGCCCGAGTGGTGTTCTTGGTTCTCTGCCCTGTTGGGTGTTGTGTTCTCTCTCGCTCTTTGTTCCTCCCTTCTATGGTGCAACCTAGCCTCTATATATAGCAGTGGCCCGGGTCCTCTTCCCTTATCGCAATGGCGGGAAGGGATCCCACAACGGCCAAATTTGAAGGGGGACAGGAGTACATCCCTGCCCTGTCCAAAGGTGGTGTTCGCCTGCAAAGTAGCTGTCGATGATGCAGAGGTGGGCTCGGCGATGACATCCGTCCTGCTGGGCTCGTGGTCGTGGTCTTGTTGCACCGGAACGGAAATCTTTGGGGGGCGCTTTGGGAACCCGCGTACGTCCTTGCCCCCATTGCACTAAAGGGGAAACTGCACCGTCTGGCGCGCTGGCGCCCGCCTGTCCTTCCTTGCGTCATCCTCGACTCCTGAGGTCGGGTTCTGCATAGAGATCTCCACCGCTCCGGAGGGGGCCTGAGGAGGCCCGCTCCCTGTTGGTCTTGGTGCTGCCTCCCTCGCGAGCTCAGGTCCTCTCGAGGGCCTTGTCTTGAGTGAGGTCACGCCAGGCCGCGCTTGCCTGACGAGGTGGGCCATGCCCTGGGCCTCAGGCAGGCAGGTCTGGGTACCCCCGTTCCCAGAACACCGAGAGCCGCGGGATTGCTCTCCCGTGGCCCAAACATGAGTGCAATGCACCCAACGCAGCTACACAGGTGTTGTGTCGGTGAAGCCGCCTCGTGAAGTGCTGCGGCGCCGGCCGGACCCCGGCCCGCGGGCCTCATGAGGACCCGCCTCCTGAGGGCCGCTCCGGCGCCCCCGTTGCCGCGGGTGGCCCGCGTTGCTTGTACCCTGCCGATTGCCCAGGCGGTCGCCCTAAGGCCCTGGGCTCCCCCCTCTTCCCCGTCCGTGTAAACTAGGCCTGGTGCCCTCTCCATTGGAGCCCCATGCCCGGCTTGGGGGAGAGCGCCCGGGGCACCTCCTTATCCCGGGAGGGCGCCGACGTCCGTAGAGGGCCCCGGCGTCCGTAGAGGGCGCCTGATCCTCCTCGCCCTCAACAGGTATGACGTAGCTTGGAACGTAGGGCTCTGTATAGAGGCTTTGGTCCCCTCCTGAGTCGTCCCCGCGCACTCCCTGGGCAGTCTCCCCGGGTGGCGGGACGGCTCCATCCTGGGCGCGCGGGCCGCAGACTCTCCTGCGGCGGGCCTCTGCCTGAAGTTGCCTGGCTCTGCCGCCGCCGTTGGGTGGGCTGCGCATTTCTTGCTGTGAGTTGCCCCCCTGATTTTCCATTGCGCCTCCATTATGGTTACCAGCATGGCCGGAAGCCTGAGCCGCCTGCTCCCTGCGCCGGTTGGCGCGCTCCCGCCAGGACGAGCCAGGCTGTTGATGACCCATTCGGGCGTGGGTGCGCACGTCTGGGTGCGCGTGGAGCGCCCCGTCGCCTTCCTCAAAGGTGCCGCCGACGTGGCCGGGAGGTGCCCCAAAGCCTGTCACCGGGATCAGGAGGAGAAGGAGTACAGTGTGAGGCGGGCCCTGCTCTGGCTCGCCCGGGGGTGGAGCGGGCACGCCGTCCGCAGGTGAGGCGACGGGCACGGTGAGTGAGCCCCCGGCACCCAGGGCCGGTGGTCGCGAAGAGCGACGGGAAACCAGGCCCTCCTCGCGACGTTGACCAATTCGGCGATGTGGTCGGCCCAGGCGTCGAAGCCCCCGAGCGTCGGGCGGTGGCGAAGCATCTCACTCGCCATCAGGAGCGAATCATATGCGTTGAGGCCTTCCACGTTGGCGCAGTGCGACGCCGGCCCGATGGGCGCTGCTCGTCCGCCCTGTGCCTGGTCGGCACGAGCGGCGGCTATGGTGGAGACGACACTAGTGGCCTAGTAACGGCCACGTTGCACCGCACTATTGTGGCGTGGGTCCTGGACGGCAGAGGCGAGGTTGGTCGAGGCAGGACCGCCTAGACTAAAAGGGGCTTGTCGGGCATCGGCCATCGACGTGTCGGGGTGAGGGAGAATCGAAACTTGCTGACGGCTCCGACACGCCCCCTACCTGGCGCGCCAAATGTCGGATTTCGGTCTCCGCAAAACCCTAAGGAATTCGAACCCAGGGGCGTGTGCGAAGATTCCCCAACAGCTTCGCCCCCTCCAAGCTCACAACACGATAACCCCGCTCGATGGCGAGGAAGACGATGGCACACAAGAGTTTACCGAGGTGCGGGCCACTGCGAAGCGTAAAACCCTACTCCTGCCTTTGGTGGATTGCCTCACGAGGAGGTTTGTGGATGAACTAGTACAGAGGTGTGTTGCCTTGCGGGTGTGTTTGCGGGGTGGTTGTTTCCTCGTCGCGTCGTGTCCCCCCCTACCGAGCTACCTAGCCTCTATTTATAGCGGCCCGGGTCCTCTTCCCTTATCGCCATGGCGGGAAGGTGTCCCACAAAGGCCAAATTTGAAGGGGGACATGGGGTACAGCCTATCCTGACGAAAGGTGGTCTTCGCCTGCAAAGTAGTCGACGGTGATGCAGTGATGGGCTCGGTGATGACATCCGTCCTGCGGGACTTGGGGTCTTGGTCTTGTTGCACCGAAGTGGAAACCTTTGGGGGCGCTTTGGGAACTCGCATGCGTCCCTGCCTCCTTTGCACCAAAGGGGAAACTGTCCCCACTGGCGCGCTGATGCCCGCCTGGCCTGACTGGCGTCACCCTCGGCCTCCTGAGGTCATGTGTTGCATAGGAGTCTCCGCCGCTCGGGAGGAGGCCTGGGGAGGCCTGCTTCCTCGCCGGTCGTGGCACTGCCTCCCTCGCGAGCCCGAGGGTCTCGCGAGGGCCTTGTGTTGGGCATGGACGTGCAGGGCCGTACTTGGTCGTCGAGGTGGGCCATGCCTTGGGCCGCAGGCAGGCAAGTCTGGGTACCCTGGTATCTAGAACGCCGACAGAGTCTTTTCTTCCTTAAGAGGAGCCGCTTCTTCTCCATTGGTATGTTTTGATAGTACGTTGGGGGGAATTGGAGGTGTGTAAGCTGCCCCGGTAACAGTAACTTCTTCATGAGAAGCCATGTTTTCAGTTGTAGGCTTGGGGCTGGGCGGCTTAGGATCAGTTTCCGGATGAGCCTCAGGAGCCTCAACATCCATATCAGCCGGCTCATTATGGTGAGGAACTTCTTCTTGGGTTTCCTTGGCAGCCTCAGATGGCTCAATGGGAGCTTCAGGGGTGTTGGGTCTTGGATCTTGTGATTCGGGAACATCGGGAGTGGCAGTTGACCCGCCTGTTTTCCTCCGTTTGATTGAGCCCTATGAGAGAAGGTAGTTTTACACGCCATAAGAAAGGACAAACTATTAAAGCATGGAGTGGGATATAAAGATACTCACCCCGGGTTGATAACAAGAGGAGGCAACTTCGAGGCGGTTGAGTCACCAGAAGAAGGAGGCGAGTCCTGAAAAGTTAGCATCGTGGAATATAAATAAGCTGCAACACAACCTTAACATGCTGAAGAAATAGATTCAAGGCAAGGAAGTACTTCAGTGCGCCATTTCCGAGCAGCCGGTTCATTTGGTAAGCTGGCAAAAAGATCTTTAGAGCCGGCGCTCCGGGTCTGGCGTCTGCTGTCATCTTGCTGTGTCTTCAAAATAAAGTTGGGATCCAAGTGAGCAAAAGGGCGAGAACATTTTACCTTCCTTACAGCCCGCCGTATTCTCTTTATGGGTAAAAGTTCCGAGTCAGAGGAGATAATGGTTACCTCTGCAGCATCAGCATGACTTGTCTCCGCTTCCTCCTGTGAGTAATCATTGTCAATGAGTTGCACAAAGAGAAGGCCAAGGGAGTCAAGTTCTACCTCCGAGTCTTCATACTCGAGTAGTTCGGCGGTTGATGATTTCTTCTTACGACCCGGAACACGGGCCTTGGTTGCCTTCACCTTCTTCTTGGGAGCGGTGGTTAACTTCTTCTTCCAGAAGGAAGATTTTTCCTGCATACGAATCATAGAAGGTTCAGAAAGAAATACAAGATTTAGAGATAACAGACGGTTTGTTTCAAGGGTTTTTACTTCTGGAGCCGGGTTGCCAACATAAAACGGCTGTAACCCGGTCTGGTTATATGCTCCTTGAGTTTCCCCGAGCAGAGACTTGACGATGGAGTTGAGATCCTTATCAGTCAAGGGTGTGTGGTTGCAGCGCATTGGATCATCCACCTCACCAGAGTACTCACACATTAACCTGTCACGCCGGCTTAACGGCATAATCCTCCAGGAGACCCAGCATCGGGTCAGATCCACACCAGTTAGACCATTGGCCAGTAGAGCCTGGATCTTCAGAAAAGCCGGAGCATACTTAACACGCTCCGCGGCACTCATCCGATCAAGAAGCTCAGTGTTGGTCCAGAGCCGGAAAGGACGATAACCCGGCAGCGGATTTCCTCCCTCCGGAGAGGTGTCTCTGCAATAAAACCTGGTCCGGTTCTAATCCTTGGGATGACTGGGAAGGATGGCTGCCGGGAAGGACACGTCTCTTCGCCTCTGGATTGAGACGCCTCCAAGCTCGAGACTCGGCCCGGCTGCTAACTCAGTCTGGTGGTTGATATAGAAGAAATCTCGAAAGAGATCAACTGAGGACTCTTCTTGCATATAGGCCTCACAGAAGACTTGAAATTGACACAAATTGGTAACAGAATTGGGGCCAATGTCTTGAGGGTGGAGCTTATAAAAATGCAGGGCGTCTCGGAATTTTTTTGAGCCGAGTGGTGATAAGCCGCGGAGAAGGTGATCTGTGAATATGACTACTTCCCCTTCATTAGGTTTGGGTCTGGTCTCACTGTCGGGAACCCGCCAGTGGATGATATCTTGAGCCGGCAAGGCTCCCATGGTCAAAAACTCCTTCAATGATGCCTCAGTGACACATGACCTGACCCAGTCGCAAGAGACGGGGGATTTGGCCATAATGGCGGGTTACACGCTGTAGAAAGGCATAAGTATACGGCGGGTTAAGAAAACTTCGCAGTAAGGGGAGCTATGGAAGAGACAATAATGCTAGTTGGCGGGTTATGTTTGCATTCTAAGCCACCATCATCATGGGAATAAGAAGAGTTAAATTGCTATGAGAAGAGCCAGCAAGGCTTTGGCGGGTTATAAAATTGTCGGTGTTGGAAATTTTACTAAGTATAGACAAATAGATTTCGTCAACTGCGGCCGTGTTTACAAGATCTACAGACGAAGGAAAAAGAAAATAAATTCTAAACCTAAAGAGTTCAATGGAAGAACAAGCAGTTCGTGTGCGGGTTCTATTCAACGGCGATCTATGATGAATAGGGGGTGCATGTTACGCGAAGCACTGCATGAGATGGCTACCGTTTTGAGGCATCAAAGGTGCTCTCTTTACTGATCTACGGCGTATACTCCGACGAGCGGCGGCGCACGCGGACGAACTCTGATGATGCTAATGTGGATCTATGAGGAAAAGAGGAAAGGAACCTGAAAGGGGCTGGGGAGGCGGCCGAACACCGGCGAGCTCTGGTCCGATCAGGTTGATGCAGCAGCCCTTGTTGGTAAAGACGGGGAAGAACCAGCGACGGCGGCGGAGCTTCGGTTGCGCGACCGCTGGAGGAAGAAGAAGGAGATAGAACAGTGATGGCGGGGGAGTGAAAAGAAATGGTACCCCCTCCTTATTTATGAGATGAGACAGCAACAGTCCACGCGAGAATCGAGGAGGCACAATGATGATTGACCAAGGGAGACGCCTCGATTGTCGGGCTGACCGTTCAATGTGATGATCCGGCATGACGTCATGGGAATATTTTTGGATATGCTCAAGATGACGTCATTTTTATATGGCGGGTTAGGAAGATTCATTTTCAAGTAAGAAAGGTATGAGACTCGCCACTGAATGGACTTGAAGATTGACATGAACAGGTTCAAATCAATCTGAGGCCTAATGTTGGGGATATAACCCGGAGGTATAACCCGCCCTGGAAGGGCCGGGTCACAGCTGGCGGCTCATACTCAAAACCTTAGGAAGGCCTGAAGGTGAAGACTAACTTAAAGATGACTCAACAAGTGGGCCGGATGGCGGCCCAGAGCCGGAAGACGGCACGAGACCCGGGCGCGTTAGCTGCCCGAAAGATGGCTTGCCCAAGAAGGCAAGCCGACTTAGAGACGAGATCAGATACTTTGTAATAAGCCGGCCAGGACTCTTGTAAGCCCAGGACCTCGACCTACTTATATAAAGGCGAGCCCCTATGGCGGCTTAGGGTACGCAACAACTGATCGAAAGCTAGGTCAAGCGAACTCGCTCCCTTGTAATCGATAACCAGTCAATACAACACAAAGCAGGACATAGGCTTTTACCTCTTTCCGAGGGGCCGAACCTGGGTAAACCCTTGTCTCTCGATTCCGACCAACCCCTTCGAGTTCACCGCCTTAGCGATGGCATCGAACCTATGTCCTTTCACTAGGACATCTGCCGTGACAAAACCACGACACTGTGTGTGCTAAATACTTAACCATGATGTTGGAAGGACCGGCTCGGACGTGGTTGAAAAACTTGCCTCCTAATTCCATTAACACATGGGCCGAGTTGAAAGAACGATTCATCAAGAATTTCCAAGAAACCTGCAAGAAGCCTATGGCGATAGTGGATCTACAACATTGCGTTCAAATAATAGATGAGTTGGCGCACCATTGGACACGCCGGGTCGCAGAAATAATCCACTCGTCAGACAGCATCACGGCGGCTCAGGCAGTCCTGATATTGGAAAAGAACTGTCACTTTCAGCCTTTGGTCCAGAAGCTCGGACGGCTCAAGCGAAAGGTGCAAGACATGGGCGACTTGATGGACGTCCTCACCAGATATGCAGAGTCAGATAGCACAAAGGACCCCGGTTCAGATGAGGACAACACCTCCAAAGGCAAAAAAGCTAAAGGAGGGAAAGGCCAGCACAGCCAAGGAGGCAACCAGGGGGCTCAGAGTAATAATAAGAGGAAGCAGCCAGATGGCGGGTCAGATTTTGTGGCCAACACTAATACAGGTTTTAAGAACCAACGCCGGAACGGTCGACCCGGAGGAGCTTACAATGGGAACAAACCTCGCAATTATGAAGAGGCGCTTAAAGCACCTTGCCCTAAGCACATCACCCAAGATAAGCCGGCCAGCCACTCTTGGGAGAATTCTTATATCATGCAAGAGTTCCATAGCCAGGCTTTCCAGAATAATTCAGGAGGCAATGGTGGACCACACCCGGGTCAGCATGGACCTGGCGTGTCACAAGGAGGCCCAGGGGCTAGTTTTCAACATCAGGGAAATCATGGCAACGGACAACATCCTCGCCAGGGCAATCAGCATAACAACCAAGGAGGATTTCAAAGTAATCCCAAGCAGTTGAACAGCGGTCAGTACCACTAAGCACCTAAATCCCTGAATAAAATTCATATTCTGGAGGATATCAAAGATAAAATCTTACGTCTCCAAGAGGGAAATAAGCCGGCCCTGGAAACCCAGTGGCCTTACTTAAACTTAGCTCTGCCGACTCCTTTTTTGTAATTTCCTCCCCCCTTTGCAGAATTCTGTATATACTTCTTTATGTTTCAGTTATGAATAAAGCCGGCGTATTTTGTCGTTTCAACTTACAAGATGAGTTTGAGTCTTTATCTTCTGGAACAATGGGCACTTGGGGGCATCAGACTCATCGAGTCTAGCTTTCTCACCCTCTTGACCCGTCATATCAATGCCACCTTATTAAGGGCACTTGGGGGCTTACAACTCATCGAGTTTAGCTTTCTCACCCTCTTGACCCAGCAAAAATATACGCCATATATGGTTAAACCTACCTGTGTGCTTGATGCGACTCCGATCAGATGACCCCGTGAACTCTTGACGAGTCAATCCTTTTTTGGACCCTGAACTTGTTAAGGTTAAAACACCGGCTTGAGTCATGTGAGAGCCGGCACACGGAAAGCTAGGACAAACCATGGGTTATCATACCCGCTTCACTGAAGCAAGACCCGAGCCTCGAAAGCCGGTCTTTTCCTGTCGAGCCTCGAAAGCCGACATCATAATCATGTGTCCTTTGCATTAAGGCTAGGACCACTAAAGGTGCCTTCAAGAGGGTGTACCTTATTTTTCTAACCTTCGGGAAACAACCCCCAACATGAATAACTATCTGATGAATCCCATTACACAAAAATACTTTGGGAACGACCCTGTTTTTACCAATTCTTATATGAAATAACCGGGTTATCGGCTGCATGACAGCAACAATTATGTTATTGCTTAAAGATGCCGACATAGGACCTCAAGCTTGGACATCAATTTTTAGCCAAGATTCATTGAGTCGGCTTATCAACTTTATCTTATTTGGCTTGATTATTACAGCAAGGTTTCAGGTACAAATTTGTTACCGGCCCCTCTTTTCAAAAGCCGGGTTAAAACGGTTGAGTTTGCGTGAGCAGCCAATCGGCGAATTATCTTACAAATTCAACATTGTTGAAAGAGGAATAAGTTGTTAAAATCAAAATCAAAGGTCGGGTCATTTTTTCCAGCTATATCTTATCAAAAGGCTCGTCAATGGAAAGATTGCATAGACGGGGTGAAGAAGCATCAAATAAGGTATCTAGCATCAAAGGTGCAAAACCCGCACGATGGGACGACAAGTGTTCAGCTATCCCTATTACATGAGGCCACAAATTGTTTTTATGCCCGTACATGGGAGCTTAAGTTGACAAGGTAACAGTTCAGGAAGCTCAAATCCCTGACCACATGATCCAGGTCAGTAGCAGCTAATCTCGCGCATGGGACGCCTCCGGGTTATTCGCCGACTGGTCTTCTGGCTCCTGGATCTGAAGGTTGTCCGCATCCCAGTTGCAATGAGATAAAGCCTGGAACACAGCCTCGTCATCAAGAATGGAAGACGGGTCAACCTCAGGGGCAAAAACGTGCTCACGCCGTTGAGGAGCCAGATTTTTTGTTATCAGATCAGGTGGAGGAATCCGGGTATGGTTGGCACCATAAGCCACCTGGTAACTCCTCAACTTCATCTCGGAGACCAGCTGAGTCGACAGAATCTGAGCATCCTTGACACAAGCCGCATAATCTTCCTGGGAGAACTCTGACCCATCCTTTCTGAATTCGGGAAAGCCTTTTGCAAGCTCTTTTGGATCAAACTCTTCTCCATAAGCTAAAGCCCGGCTTAATGCATATATTGCGCCAGATCGGGCGGCTGATCTCTTCAACTCTGGAATATGCTGAGGGATGATGGAGAGATTTTCCAATACATTCTTGATATATTTTAAGGGTTGCTTCTCCCCCAGTGTTGCCTTAATTGCGAGATGACTCCCGGTGTAGAGATGCTCCGTCAACGAGTAAACAACCTTGAGCATGAGCAGACTGTTATCATAAAAGCTGCTGGTCCAGGGACCTGCAAAATAGAATCAATACATGAGTCGCCAAGCACATTATATCTATGTTCCAAAGAGGACATGATAATATATGTATGTATACTTACCAAAAACAGCTTGGGCCATCTGGGCAATCTGCCGCTTTAACCCGAATAATTCTTCGGTAATGGGTTTGAGCCGGCCCTCAGCATCCTCTGCATGCTTAACCAAAGATGTCTTTTCATCTTGAAAGGCTTTCTTCTCTTTTAAGAAGCCCGCCTTGGTGTTCTTTAGCTCAATCAAAGAAACACGAAGTTTTTCTTCAATTTCTGTCTGGGAAGTCTGCCTTTTTTCCAGGTCTTTTTTTAGATTGGCCGCGCTGGATTCGGCTGTCTTCAGAGCTTCCTGCATCATGAATGAATATTACATCAAGTCCCAAACACATTGCAAAGCAATGTATTTCGCACTTGGGGGCTAATGTATCTTAGTTCTTTTTTAACGTTGAAGATGAGACAAGACCCGACTCATCTCAAGACGATGAGCCGGCCCTTGGGGGCTACAGGTCGAAATTCTTTTTATCTTAAAGACCCGATTCATCTCAAGACGATGAGCCGGCCCTTGGGGGCTACAGGTCGAAAGTTATTCAAAGTTATTACAAGACCCGACTCATCTCAAGACAATGAGCTGGCCCTTGGGGGCTACATGGATATTACAAGCTTTCAGTTATTCTATAAAACCGGCTTATCATAACAAGCTGGTCTTTGGAAGCTAATGGTAGTATGCAAGATAATGGTAAAAGGAGAGCATACCTCATATTTATTCTTCATCATGCTAACAAGGCCGATTTCCATCTCACGGCTTGTATCCAGGCGGTCTAAGCAGGCAGTATGAAGATCTTCGACACTAAAGCTCTCATAATTTGGAAGTTCCAACTTGGCTTTCCCTCTTTCTTGCAGTACTATTTCATTCTTAGCAACAACCTTTGTTAAAACGCTGGAAGTCTCAGGAGCAGTATAACTCATCCCAGTAATAATAACCTTAGGGTTATCTATGTTTGTCACTGAAGGATTGGGCGGGTCAATGTTAACTGCTGGAGTGGCTTCAACAGTTACGACTTCAGTATTGGTTGGTTCAGATGAAGGAGGTAAGTCATTTTGGATATCCCGAGGGTCTTCACGATGATCCACATGAATTTCATGAGCCGCCAGATCAGGGAGCTCCGGCTCAGAAGTCTCTGAGTCAACAGAAGACTCATCAATTTTCCTTTTCTTGGCTTTGGCCCTGTTAAGTCAAAAGTATGACATGAAAAATGGAAATGGACGATAGTGTACTAAAAAACAGACAAAATTGATGAAGAATTTACCCATGATTGATGACAAAAGGCGCCATCTTGGACGCAGTCGAGTCATCCGACGAAGGTGGCGTTTCCTGATTAACCAAGCTATAGGAATTAAAACATTGGCACGTCAAGCCGGAGTTTTCCTTGGAAAGATTGGAACATTAAGTACCTTGGCTGATCATTTTCTGGCGACTGATTTATTGGGTAAACCATCAACAAGATCGCCACCCCCACTGCGGGTTAGATGCCTGGACTGGTGATGGGTTTTCTTCAAAATAAAGCAAGGATCTAGATGAGCGTCTGGGTGAGAAAAGCCTACTTTCCGGACGACCCGCCTTGTTTTCAACGGAGGCAAGGGTTCTGAGTCGGAAGATATGGAAATTACCTCAACATCGTTTACACGGCTTGTCTCAACATCACCCTAAGAAAAAAGAAGGGCGCCAGATAAGATTCAATGAAACATAAACAAAGGAATTAAATTTACCTCTGATCGGGTATCAGTAGCAGCTGTTTCGTCCATTTGAGACGGTCCTTCTGCGGTCACTTTGTTCTTCTTCTTGCTCGGGGCGGCTTTAGATTTGTTAGCCGTAGCCTTGAGGCATCTCCAATTCCAGAAAGATGAGGTTACCTGCAAAATCAAACATTCAGACCAGGGAAGCAAAGGCTCAAAGTTTGCTCAAAAAACTGGGTTAATGTCTTAAAAGGTTTTATACCGGAGGAGCCGGGTTCGGACGTAAAAGGGTTTTAACCCGTCTTTGCTACAAGTCTCCTGGTTTTCACCCAGTAGTCTCTTCACCATCCAGTTTATTTCATCGACTTCCAAGGAGAAGTTGCTATACCGTTGAGGATCGTTCAAATCACCAGAATAAGTGCACATTAAGCCATTTCACAGGCTTAATGGAAGAATTCTCCAAGGTACCCAACACCGGGTTAAGTCAACCCCAGTCAACCGGTTGGCTAGCAGAGCCCTCAGCTTTGGATATACATGGGCGTGTTGGGAACGTTCCTCGGCAGGAGCCCAACCCGAAAGCTTGAGGTCCATCGGACGGCGATTGGGCCTCTAACCTGGCAAGGGATTTTCATCGGCATGCGCAGTGTTTCTACAATGAAACCAAGTCTTGTTCCACCCTTTAGGATGGCTTGGTAAGGTGGCAGTAGGAAAAAGGACATCCTTCCGCCATTGGATCGAAACCCCGCCAAGTTCCAAGCCGGGGCCATCCGCGCACTCTGTCTGCCGGTTCAGATAGAAAAACTCCCTGAAGAGGGAGACAATGGGTTCCGTCTGAAGATACACCTCGCAAAAAACTTGGAACTGGCAAAGGTTCGATATGGAATTGGGAGCCAAATCTTGAGGATGGAGGTTGAAAAAGTGTAAGATGTCCCGGAAGAATTTCGACCCAGGAGGTGAAAAACCCCTATGTAGGTGATCCAAGAATATCACCACTTCTCCCTCCTGGGGGTTTGGGATCTCCTCTCCAAGGATGACTCGCCAGCCAACCACATTTTGAGGCGGCAGAAACCCATGATCCTCATAATCCATTAAATGGATATCAGAGACTTGAGTCACCACCCAGTTGCAGGCTTTTGACTCCGACATAATGAGTCGCCTGGATAAAGTAAAAACAGGGCAGCTTAAGTTAATGGTTGAGGTAAAATGATCTAAGTATTTGCAATAAAAAGGGCAAGTCTGGTGAAAGACCAGAATCCTTACAAAGGCCTATAGGCATGGCGAGTTACAAATACTAAGCCGGCAGAAGTAAGGGCGGCTCGTTGAGACAATAAGTTCTTGGCAATTTTGCTAAGTGTGAGACAAGCAAGTTTCTCCAGAAGCAGCAACAATTATGGATCTAAAAATAGCTCAAAAAGGAGAGAATGATCGCTAGCCCTAGCAAGAGGGCATGGGAGCAGTGACAACACGGTTCATCTAAAGAGAGATTAAGACATGTCATACGCAAAAACGAAGTTGGTGTCCCTACCGTCCTACTTGGGTGAATGTGTTCGTGAGATCTACCCACAGAACTGGCAATGGTGATGAATCGGAGGAAAGTTGTCAAAGAACTCGAAGAACCTCGAGGTGCTATAATGGATCTAGCCGGAAGGAAGGTAACTTACTCGAAGAGGACAACCGATGACGGGGGAAGCGCGCGAAAGATCGACTGACGAAGGAGCGTCGTAATGACCTCGAGAAAGCTCGGTGAGATGAGGAAGTTGTGGCGGTGGCGCGAGGAGCTCCTGAATTCAAGGAAGAAGAAGCAGCAGGAAAGGGAAGTGGAAAGTGAATTCAGGGGCCTTCGGTGAATATTTAAAGGGAAGGAGCCCGAAGAGGTAACTGACAGGCGCGACAATCGAGGGAACATAGTAAATTTCGGGAAACAAAAATGCCTCGGTTTTCAGGATAAGTGGATATGACCAGATTCGCTATGATGTCATTATTGTTTTTCCAGGCTGACGACAGGTGACGTCACGATAAATGAACGATGGGAAAATGACAAGTGTGGGAGCGGAACAAGCCGGTGTTGTGAAATCTGCTGAAGATACCAGTTCGAAGATAAGTCACCACAGGAAAAGATGAGCCGCCATAGGAAAGAAAAATCTATTGATATGAATGAATTCAAATCAATCTGGGGCCTAATGTTGGGGATATAACTCCACGGTGTAACCCGCCCTACTGGGCCTGGTCAACACATCAACGGTCGTGTGACCCAGTTCAAGGTGGGCCGTGTCCCAAGTTCAAACTAAGTAAGGTGGTGGCTGATCAAGATAACGGGCGGCCCACAACCCGAAGACGGCGGCTCATAGCCCATGAAGCTAAGGACGTCGATTCAAGTTTCCTTAGAGTGCAAGATAAGTTAGAGATGTAGTGGATCACGAGTCATATTATGACCCTGACTCTGTTGTAAAACCTAGGGCTTGACCTGTATATAAAGGCAGGCCCCTAGGCCGAAAACTCTCAAGTTACAATCTCTCGATAGCTAGGTTAGCGATTCCACACCCTTGTAATCGAGATCCATCAATTCAATACACGTAAAGCAGGACGTAGGCTATTACCTCCATAGGAGGGGCCGAACCTAGGTAAACCCGACTCTCTCTCTCGCTTAACCCCTTCGAGTCGCCACCAAGCGGCGATGGCCTCACACCTAAGTCCTATTACGAGGACATCTGCCGGGTTGATAAAACCACGACATTATTCGCTTTGTGCTGCAATTACCCGTTCCTCTTCACGGAAAACCCAACGCAGATCACAAGTATCAGGAAGGATTTCTGGCACCGTTGACGGGGAATATCATCATCAAATACCAAGTAACTTCACACAAATTTTCATTCACTTGCTCTTCTTTTTATTTGCTATTATATTTAGCTCGTCTCATAAAAATCAAAAAATACAAAAATATTTATCTCTGCTTGTTACTAGTTTACTTCTTCGCTTGCTAGTTTACTTGTCTTGCTTGTTACTTTGCTTGTCCGGTCACCATGTCTCAAGATACTACTAAGTTGTGTGATTTCTCAAATACTAATAATAATGATTTTATTAGTACACCTATACCACCCGCCACTAGTGCGGAGGCTTTTGATAATAATGCTGCATTGCTAAATCTTGTCATGAAAGATCAATTTTTGGGAAGTCCTAATGAGGATCCCGCGTCACATCTTAATACCTTTGTTGAATTATGTGACATGCAAAAGAAAAAGGATATGGATAATGATATTGTGAAATTCAAATTATTTCCTTTTTCACTAAGAGATAAAGCTAAGGTTTGGTTTTCATCTTTACCTCGTAATAGTATTGGAGCATGGGATAAGTGTAAAGATGTTTTTATTGCCAAGTATTTTCCTCCTGCTAAGATCATCTCCCTTAGAAATCAAATAATGAATTTTAAACAGCAATATCAAGAGCATATTGCACAAGCTTGGGAGAGAATGAAATTAATAATAAGAAATTGTCTAACTCATGGTTTAAATATGTGGATGATTATCCAAAACTTCTATGCTGGACTAAACTTTGTGTCTAGAAATCTTCTAGATTCTGCTACAGGTGGTACCTTTATGGATGTGACCTTAGGAGAGGCCACAAAACTTCTGGATAACATTATGACAAATTATTCCCATTAGCATACCGAAAGGGCTCCAACCAGTAAGAAGGTAAATTCTGTTGAAGAAATCGCTACTTTGAGTGAAAAAGTGGATGCTCTTATGAATATGGTTGCTAGTAAGAATGCTCATGTTGAGCAAAATAATGATGCTATTGATGTGAACTTTGTCTCGTGAAATAATTTCAATAAAATGCTTATAGAGGAAATTTTAATGCTAGATCGTATCCCGGTAATTCCTCTAACCACTATGGAGATTCTTATGGTAATTCTTATGGCAATTCTTCTACAAATTCTAATAGGATGCCCTCTGATCTTGAGAACACAATTAAAGAATTTATTAATTCTCAAAAGGTTTTCAACACTATGGTGGAAGAAAAATTGCATGTAGTTGACACTTTGGCTAAAAACATGGATATAATTGCTCTTGATGTGGAAAATCTCAAAAATAAAGCTTTGCCACCCAGGCATGATTTTAATGATGCTATTAAATCTATCCAAATATCTATCAATGAAAGTAAGGAGAGGACCGCTAAGTTGAGAGCTAAGCGGGAATTCTTAGAAAAAGCTCTTCCACCAGGTTTTTACCGGAATCATGATGAAGATCTTAAAATGATTGGTGTTTCTCCTATTGAATCTTTATTTACCTCTCTAAATATAAATGATAAAGGGACTAGAGATGAGTCAACTTTAGTAGAGAAGCATCCCGTTTGCTTGGAGGGTGATGATTTTGATGCTAAAACTAAAAAAATGTGGGTTTGGAGAGGTCAAAACTTTAACTAGTGATGCACCCACTATTTTGGATTACAAGGACTTTAATTATGTGAGTTCATAATTGTTAAACCGTAGAAGTGTCGATATTAAGAAAGGTTGACCTTTTTGTTCATCTAAAAATTAAAGAGGCATGGTGATGATGTGTGAGCATTTCTATTCCTCGTTGAAATCCTAGTGTTGTTTCGGGTCGGAAGCGCGCAATGGTTAACTCCTACCAACCTCTTCCCTCGGGGCATGCGATTAGTACTTTGATTTATGATAAACTAATAAAACTTTGCAATAAGTAAATGAGTTCTTTATGACTAATGTGAAACCATGGACATACGCAATCTCACTTTTTTCATAATTTGCTAGCCTCTTCGGTACCGTGCATAGCCCGTTCTCACCTCGAGGATCGGTGCAACTTTCGTCGATGCATCCAAACCCCGTGACATGATACGCTCTATTTCACATAAGCCTTATTATATCTTCCTCAAAACAGCCACCATACCTACCTATCATGGCATTTCCATAGCCATTCCGAGATATATTGCCATGCAAATTCCATCGTCACTTGACTTGACTAGTTCGTTCATCGTCACATTGCTTTGCATGATCATATAGAGCTGACATAGTATTTGTGGCAAAG
Organism: Elymus sibiricus; assembly: GCA_039707655.1. Classification (NCBI taxonomy): domain Eukaryota; kingdom Viridiplantae; phylum Streptophyta; class Magnoliopsida; order Poales; family Poaceae; genus Elymus; species Elymus sibiricus. The sequence continues at coordinate 134,652,380 of CM077669.1, forward strand.
CCACCTTCATACATGTCATGCTAGATCATTGCACATCCTTGTACACTGCCAGAGGCATTCATACAGAGTTATATCTTCATACCACTTCTCCATATTGAGTTGTAAGTAAATAAAAGTGTGATGGTCATCATTATTTGAGCATTGTCCCAGTGAGGAAAGAATGATGGAGACGATGATTCTCCCATAAGCCGAGATGAGACTCCGGACGAAAATAAATATGGGGGAGGCCAAACGAGCCAACCATCCATTCAAAAAAATAGAAAATGAGAGAAGGCACTTTGCTACTATCCTTTACCACACTTGTGCCTCAAAGTGGCACCATGTTCCTCATGTAGAGAGTCTCATGATATATCACTTTCATATGCTAGTGGGAATTACATATTCATTATTACAAACTTGGCTTGTATATTCCTTTGACGGGCTTCCTCAAATGCCTGAGGTCTTCATGAGCAAGCAAGTTGGATGCACACCCCACTTAGCTTCATATGACCTTTCATACACTTATAGCTCTAGCGCATCATTTGCATGGCAATCCTTACTCCTAGCATTGACATCTATCGATGGGCATCTCCATAGCCCATTGGTACGCCTAGTTGATGTGAGACTATCTTCTCCACTTCCTACCCCTTTTATATCTACCACCATATTCTATTCCACTTAAATGCTATGTCCAATGGCTCACGCTCATGTATTGCGTGAAGAATAAAAAGTTGATGCATATTGAAAAAGTACGAACCAATTGCCTGACTTGGACACCGTGGTGCTTAGCATTTGTATTAATGTGGTGAAGATGGAGCCATGCCTTGCTAATACAATAAGATGAATGGGGGGGGGGTAAACATTTCTTAAGGATCATATACTTTTAAAAATTAACAATTATGTTTCTTACATTTAAATTATTGCTATGTTAATATTTGTTGAATCATCTTTTCTCAATGAGCATACATGCACAAGATTACATAGTGGATAGCATGTCACATCAAAAATTCTGTTTTTATCTTTTACCTACTCGAGGACGAGCAGGAATTAAGCTTGGGGATGCTTGATACGTCTCCAACGTATCTTTAATTTTTGATTGTTCCATGCTGATATATTATCATTCCAAAATACTTTTTGGGTCTTTATTTACCAATTTATAATATTTTTGAGCACAAACCTATTGATCCAGTGCCCAGTGCCAGTTGCTGTTTTCTGCGTGTTTTTGCCTTTTCAGGTTTACTGTACCAAACGAAGTCCAATTGCCACGAAATTTTTTGATGATTTTTTTTGGACTATATGAAGACCTAGAAGCTTTGAAAGGAAGCCAGGAGGCGCATGGGGGCCCCACCACACATCAGGGCCCGCCCTGATATGTGGTGGCTCCGTTGGTCACCTCCCGACGTCCCTCTTCGGCCTATAAATTCTCTAATATTCTAAAAACCCTGGAGGTAGTCCCGAAACCCTTTTTCCGCCGTGACAAGTCTCTGTTCCATCGCAAGGCCATCTCAAGCTCCGTTCCGGCACCCTGCCGGAGGGGTATCGACCACGGAGGGCCTCTTCATCAACCTTGCTGCCCTCATGATGATGTGTGAGTAGTTCACCACAGACCTATGGGTACATAGCAAGTACCTAGATGAAAATCTCTCTCTCTTATGATCTTCAATACAATGATCATCGCATCTTCACTTTGATCTATCCGATGTAATCCAGTTGTGCGGTGTGTTTGTTGGGATCCAATGAATTGTGGGTTTATGTTCAGATTATTCATGAAAAGTATTTGAGATGCCTCTGAATTATATTATCTCTTAAGTACATGATCATTATAGCTTCGTATTGCTCTCTGATCTATTGATATGCTTTTGCCAAGTAGATTGATATTTCATCGATGGGAGTGGTGCGTTGTGGTAGGTTCAACCTGGCTAGTTTCTATATCCCAGTGACAAAGTAGGGGACAAGATGCGTCTTTGTGCTATTGCTACTAAGGATAAAACGATGGGGTTCATTCATATTGTTTGAGTTTAATTTGTCTACATCATGTCATCGTTCTCCAAGCATTACTCTGTTTTACTTAATACTCTAGATGCATGCTGGATAGCGGTCGATGAATGGAGTAATAGTAATAGGTGCAGGCAGGAGTCGGCCTATTTGCTTATTGACGTGATGCTTATATATACATGATCATTGCCGTGAACATCGCATAACTATCCACTTTTCTATCAATTGCCCAATAGTAATTTGTTACCCACCGTATGCTGCCTACATGAGAGATGCCACTAGGGAAAACTTTGGCCCCCAGGTCTATTCACTTATATATTTACAAACGCTACAATTACCTTGCTGCCTTTATTTACTTTTTTTTTATTTTGCAATTTATATTTATCAACAATTATCTACACAACTCATTTGCTTGCAAATAACGAGATCAAGGGGATTGACAACCCTCTTGCCCACGTTGGGTGCAAGTTGTTCGTTCATTTGTGTGCAGCCGCAGAAGATGGTTGAGGGTTGATATTCATATTTGTCGTTGTTGTGTCATGGCAGATGTCCTCGTGCAAGGACTTAGGTGTGAGGCCATCGCCGTTAGGTTGCGACTGAAAAGGGTTAAACGGGAACGAGAGTCGAGTTTACCCAGGTTCGGCCCCTCCGATGGAGGTAATAGCCTACGTCCTACTTTGTGTCTATATTGATGCTGATCTCGATTACAAGGGTGCGGAATTGCTAACCTAGCTTTTGTGGGTGTCTAACTTAAGTCTTTCGGCCCTAGGGGCTTGCCTTTATATACAGGTCAAGACCCTAGGGTTTACAACAGAGTCCGAGTCATATTATGACTCATAACCTATCATGTCTCTAACACGCCTTGGCTCTCAAGCAAGGAATCTTCCGACGTCTTCTGCCCTGTGGGCCTTCAGTCGCCGTCTCCACGCGCTTGGGCCGCCCGGCGGTTTACTTAATAGCCGCCTCACTTGTTTTATTTTTACAACACGGCCCATCATGGACATATTTTACAAAGCCGCCATTATACTGACCCGGCCTAGTAGGGCGGGTCATACCGTGGGGTTATATCCCCGACATTAGGCCCCAGATTGATTTGAATTCGATCATGTCAATTTTCCTTATCCTCCCTTGGCGGCTTACCATCTGCTTGCGTCTGTTCTTCATGATCCTTGAGGCGCCGGCTTGCAGTCCTTCCAGACTTGTCATCTCTTCCAGTGCCAGTCGGCTGATGACATCATCCTACTGACCGTTGTCCTCCAAAGTCATCATAACATATCTTTTTAAAACTGGGCCAAATCCAAGCCGATGCAAAAATCGAGGCGTCTCCTTAGCCACAAATTTACTGCAACTGTTTTGTTTTTCCCGGCATCGTTCCGTTTTCCCTCCTTATAAATAAGTCCACTGAGCTCCCGCAGCAACCTTTTTGTCATCTTCTTCCTCTTGCTTCTTCTTCGGCTGAACACTGTCGGAGCTCCAGAGGCATCACCAGGGTCCCCAGCTTCATCGTCGATGCCATCAAGACTTCTCGCAGCCGTCAGGATAAGCGCGATCATCTCCGCCTTCATCCCGACGCAATCTGGTATGAATCCCCTCCATTTTAAGGTTCGTTACTTCCGGCATATATGCCATGTTCATCGTGTTCGTCTGAGACGTAGCCTGTAGATCCATGCACTCACTATTTCTCAGTACTTCATAGCTTTAGTACGATCTCCGCCATATTTTCCTCACAAGCAGATCTAGAATGAAACACCAAGACTGCCCTTTGAATGCTGTAGGTTCGACCTCTTTGTCAGTTAGAACACATATTTCATTATTTTTCCTTATTTGTTTGGATCCGTCTGGAAGGAAACTTTCATAGAAACCTGTTTGTGAGCCAATTCATTTGCTGAGTGTTGCGGATATATGTCTCTAACCTCCTTCGATTGTGCCGGCTTAAAATAGCCAATCTAGCGTAGGCGACTTGTAATCTGCACCGGCTCATTTTCTCATTGCCTTTGTAGCAGCTTTATAACCCACCATGGCTCTAAAGAACTCCAAGATCTGTAACTGCGCCAAGACCAAAGAATCCAACCTTACCTTAGATAACCTCATGGATCAAGGTTTCTTGCCGGCTCGAAATGTCATAGAGTGGCGGGCTCCTAAAGAAGAGCCATCTCCTCAACCGCGGCAGGGAGAAGTTGTTGTCTTTACTGACTATCTACACAGAGGCTTCCGTCCTCCCGGTTCAAAGTTCTTCAGGGACGTCTTGCATTACTTCAAGCTCAGGCCTCAAGACATTGGTCCAAATTCTATGAACAATATTTGTCAATTCCAGGTGCTATGCGAAGTATATCTATAGGTTGAGCCGTCTGTGACTCTTTTTAGGGAATTCTTTTATCTCAACCGTCAAACCGAGGTGAAGAATGGTGCTGCCTGCGAACTTGGTGGGGTTTCGATTCATAAGAGGAAGAAAAGCACCTTTCTTGAATCCAAATTGGCGAGTCATCCCAGAGGATGGAATAAGACCTGGTTTTACTGTAAGAATACCGCACCTGAAGGAGAAATCCCCCTGCCGGGTTACAGATTGGAAAGATTTGGCAACAATGTAGATTTTCCAGGTTGGCCAACTGATGAAGAGAGGGCTCCATTGGTGCCTCTTCATGCAAAATTGAGGGCTCTGACTGCACATGGCTTGACTGGTATTGATCTGATCTGTTGCTGGCTAAAGTGCTGGATCCATCCTATCAGTGTAAGAGGCGGCTTGATGTGCAAGTATTCAGGCGCCTCATCTGACCCTCAACGTTTTTCTTATGAGGACCTGACTGATGATGCCCTCAACAAGGAAACAAAGTAATTCTTTTCTGATTCGAAAGAGCAGTGCAGTGTCACTGGCTTGGGCCCATTTTATCTGCGCAACCCGCCACCTCCGGTACTGATTATTTTTACTGTCTTTCATTAATTCACTGTGACCCGCCGTTCCTTACTATCAGCTTTTTGCAGGAGAACTCTATTTTCTAGAACGTTACACCTCAAGCCCCTGTTCCTTCATCGGGCAAAAAAGATAACCCGACCCCTGTGTCATCTTCTAGAGAGGAATCCGAGGTAGAATTTGATTCTCTTGGCCGCCTGTTTATTGAACTTGCTGACGCGCCCTCTTATCAGGATGACTTGGAGTCTAGCCAAGCTGGTGAAATCGAGGTAACTCCTAAGTTTAGAAATTTTTGTTCCCAGAAAACCAAGACGAGTCGTCTGGAAGGTTAAGTTGACACATCCAGATGCTTACTTGGCTCCCGATTTTCTTTTGAAGAAAGCACAATTCGCCGGCTCATCAAAACGCAAGACCCGGAGTGGTTCGGGCAACTTAGACCATAATTTGTCTGATGCACCGCCGGCTCAAAAACCACGCTTCGAGGTGCTTCATAGTCCAGCCAATTCTCATCCTAGAGCCGGTTTGTTTAAGCAACCTCTTAGTCCTTCGAATTCGCTTTATCAGGCCTCTCCTTCATTCTCGGACGACTCAACGGCAACGCAGCTTCCCGCTTTCAACGTCAACCGCGGGTAAGCCTCTGAACTTGCACTTGTTGAGCTATACTTTCCTTAGTATAATATTTGATCTTTTCAATTGTAGGGCCAAGGCCACGTCGTCAAAGCGGGCTGGTGGGTCATCTACTGACACTATTCACCCAAACATGTCAAACCCCCTGCCAGTAAAAACAACAACAGGAGCTGAACCCTTTGCAGAGAAAGATACAGATGTGAGTCCTGAGGCGACAATCGACGTTGAGATGCCTAGGCCAGATGAGCCGGTTTTTATGGACATACCACCTGAAACCCAAGATATTTTGGATGAATCATCTGCACGGCCACCAAGCCCAGTTCGTCCTTCCAACCCGGCGCCTCACTTGGATGACCCCAAGGCGTCAGTAGAAGAAAAGCTTTCGGATGTTATCATTGTGAAAGAGGGCTTTCAAGTTCCCACTACTTCCACTTCCTTGGCTAAGATTGTGGCTAAGGATGAACCGGTCAGCTTGGACAAAGGAAAAACCAAACTGGAGATTCCAGAGTTGTCCACACTTGGCATTGAAGATTTGCACCAGCAATACTTGACCCGGCTGTCTGAGAGCCGAGAGATTGAAATAAGCATGATAAATGCAATGAAGGAGAAGTATGAGGTAAACTTCTTGTTTTACAACTATCTCTATACTGTCATTAGCCTCCAAGGACCAGTTTATTGAAATAAACTGGGTCATAAAATAATTGATCTGTAGCTGTAGCCCCCAAGAGCCGGCTCATTTTCTTGAGATGAGTCGGATCTTGTTAATACTTTTGTAGAATTCGACCATGTAGCCCCCAAGGGCTGGCTCATCTTCTTGAGATGAATCAGGTCTTTTCTTAATACTGTTTGTAGGATTCGACCTGTAGCCCCCAAAGGCCGGCTCATCTTCGTGAGATGAGTCGGGTCTTTTCTTTAATACTGTTTGAAGAATTCGACCTATAGCCCCCAAGGGCCGGCTCATCTTCATGAGATGAGTCAGGTCTTCTTCATATCTTAGTTTTGAAAAAACAGATATGCATTAGCCCCCAAGTGTCAAGGATATTGCTTGCAATCTGCTTGGGACTTGATAGGAAGAGTAATTCGTCATAAGGCGGTTTAAGGCTGTTGTAACAATACTTGCTGATATTGTTTGTATATCTGCGAGGAATATGTTGAGGATGCTGAGCCAGTTGCTGTGAAACTGCAGAAATGGCTTAAAGAAGAAAGAAAGTTTAAAACTGATGTTGAGGTCATGGCGGCTCATTTTGAGGATTCTGCACGTCAGGCAAATGAACGTCTGGAACAAGCTGTAAAACTGTTTGAAGCAGAAAAGGCCACTCTTGTAAGACGTGCAGAAAAGGCAGAAAAGAAACTTGATCCTTTGAAGGAAAAATATGCCACTCTTGTAAAACAAATCAATGAAATGTTGACTGCAATCTTTGGTATGTATTCTGCTTCTCTTTTGTAGTTTACCGGCTTTCGATTGAACGGCGGCTCACTATCTCTCTCTTTACTTGCAGGGCGGAAAGATCATAATCTTGTACAGCTTCCTATTGTGAAATTGAAAGCCATTTTCACATATGTAGAGCAGTTGTTCACCGGATCTATGTACTCCATCATGGCGGTGAAGAATCTAAAGCATCCGCCAAGAAGCATCAAGGATATGTTGAAGCAGCTTTCTACCATGCCCCAATGGGTGACCGAGACCCGTAGGTTGGCGGCTCGAGGAGGGGCAAACATGGCGCTGGCTCGAGAAAAGGCATATTTTCCCTAATTGGATGTGGAGCTGTTGAAAGGCGGCTTCCCCGAGTTCAAACTCGATGGCTCCTCATTGAAAGCACATTTGCTCCCTTGGTGATTTTGGTAATTAATAACAACATATATCTCATTGGACTAATGTTTCCACTAAGTATATTTCAGGAAAAGTTCAATGATGGGATGGCAAAAGGATTGTGGAGAGACCCCTAGATGCAAGGTATAGGATTGGCAAAGCTTCAAGCAAGAAGACTCTACATTTTACCTTGTGAGAAATCACTTTGAGTATATAGGAAAGCCAATACAATTAAAAGGGGGCGAGGTATTGATGGTGAACAAAATGCTCCATGTGCACAAGTGATAGTCACCAAAAACACCCACAAGCTCTTCCACAAAAGTCTGTCAAAAGCCTATCATGCAAAATCGGTGCCACCAATATTCCCCACTCGGCCCTACCGATTTTCACCTCAGACAGATCCCAGCCAAACCCTAAGTTTTCGGTACAGCCGATTCTGCATCGGTGCCACCAAGTTCAGGTTGCCAACATTCTGTTGCCCCTTTTCTTCAATTCGGAATTTCCGAGTTGTTTGGATCGGTGCCACCGAGTTTTGCAATCTGACCATTGGTCACCTGATCGGTACTGCCGAGACTTATATATCGGTCTCACCGAGATTCAAAAGTTGCTACCTTTTGAGAAACTCGGTACCATCGAGTTTTACACTTCGGTGTCACTGAGTTGGTCATTATAGGTGTAACGGTTGGATTTTTGGAGATGCCTATATATACCCCTTCACCACCACTCACTCGCAAGAGAAGCACTCAGAACTATTCCATACTTGCCCCATCCAATTTTCTAAGAGAGAGAGCCACCTACTCATGTGTTGAGATCAAGACATTCCATTCTAACCATATGAATCTTGATTTCTAGCCTCCCCAAGTTGCTTTCCACCCAATCAATCTCTTCCACCAAAGCCAAATCTGTGAGAGAGTGATTGAGTGTTGAAGAGTCTATCATCTTGAAGCACAAGAGCAAGGAGTTCATCATCATCATCGAGCCTATTACCTTTTGGAGGGTGGTGCCTCCTAGATTGGTTAGGTGTCGCTTGGGAGCCTCCTACTTCGTGTTGTGGGGTTGAACCAAGAAGTTTGTAAGGGTAAGGAGATCGCCTATTTCGTGAAGATCTACCCTTAGTGAGGCTAGTCCTTCGTGGACGGAAGCCGTTATGGAATAGTCAAGGTTGCTACTTCATGGACCCTTATGTGTGGAGCCCTCCGTGGACTCTCACGACCGTTACCCTCCGTGGGTTGAAGACTCCATAAACGTGGATCTACGATAGCACCACCTATCGGAACCATGGGAAAAATCTTCGTGTCTCCAAATTGCTTTTGATCTTCCTCCCTATCCTCTATTACATATGCTTGTCTTTACTTTCCGCTGCTATACTCTTAGACATGCATGTGTAGGGTGTGCTTGACTTGCTATCTTTGCTAAAATCTGCCAACACTTAAAATTGGGAAAAGGTAGAAATTTTATTTGTCAAGTAGTCTAATCGCCCCCCTCTAGACATACTTTCGATCCTACAAGTGGTATCAGAGCTTTGGTCTCCATTGCATTGGTTTCACAACCTAGGAGAGTATGGCGTCTAGCGAGGGAAATTATCACCGTAGAGGTCCATACTTTGATGGTACAAATTTTGCTTGTTGGAATCACAAAATGAAAATGTATATTCTTGGTCATAATCCCACCATTTGGGCTGTTGTTCGTGTTGGCTTGCAAGGTGACTTCTTTGGTGATGGAAAGGAACCGGATCGTGTAGCGACCGCAGAAGAATTGAAGATGTTGCAATACAATGCTCAAGCATGTGAGATTCTTTTCAACCGCCTATGCCCCGAAGAATTCAATAAAATCAGTAGTCTTGAGAATGCCAAGAAATTTGGGATACATTGGTTGATATGCACAAAGGTACCGAATCCGTGAGAGAATCCAAGTTAGATGTTCTTCAAAGTCAGCTTGACAAGTTCAAGATGAAGTATGGTGAAGGAGTCGTAGAAATGTACTCTAGGCTAGCTCTCATAACCAATGAGATTGCCGTCTTAGGAAGCGAAGAGATGACTGACAAATTCATCATCAAGAAGATACTTAGAGCTTTCGATGAGAGATACGACACCGTGTGCACTTTGATCCAAATGATGCCCAACTACAAAGATCTCAAGCCTACGGAAGTCATTGGAAGGATTGTTGCTCATGAGATGACACTCAAAGACAAAGAAGAGCTTCACAACAAGTCTAGCGGTGCTTACAAAGCCACAAGTGATGCCCCCGCAACTTCAAGCGACAACCTTGTCACCAATGAAGAGATAAGCCTCATGGTCAAGAAATTCACCTAATTCTACAAGAATAGAGGCAAAGAACGAAGCTCCAACTCAAGATATGAAGAGAAGCGTGTGTCAAGTCGTGACCGAAACTGCTACAATTGTGGGAAGCCCGGACACTATTCCAATGAGTGCATGGCTCCCTACAAACGAAGAGAAGAGTCACCTAGAAGACGAAGCTCAAGAGATGAATCACCTCGAAGAGAGAGAAGGAGTAGAGATGACCGTTATGAATGAAGACCCTCAAGGAGAAGTTGGGACTCGGAGAAGAAGGACAAGTACACCAAGAGCTACTCAAGAAGAAGACATCAAGCTCACGTTGCTGAATGGGTTTCCGACTCCGAATCCGACAACCACTCCGAGAGAAGCCATCACTCCAACTTCGACTATAGTCAAGATGAAGGTGTTGCTAGACTTGCACTAGTGACTACCAACTCTTATGACATATTTGATTCACCAAATGAAGGAAGTGGAAGTTGCTTCATGGCTAAAGGCCCCAAGGTATCACACCCCGAGTATCTTGATTTCAATAGTGATGAGGATGATTTGCTTGGAGATGATGACTTGCTCTTTGATAAAGCCAGTGATATTAGTCAAAATGAACTTGATAATTTTCATGTTAGTCAAGATAAGTCGTGTGATGATGATAAGATGGAAATAGAGCGACTAACTAAAGAATTAAACACTCTTAATTTAGCCCATGAATCTACTCTAGAAGATCATAGAGAGCTTGTAAAGACTCATGAGAAGCTATGCTTCGAGAAACTCACCTTGGAGCAAGAACATGAGTTTCTTAAAGCTATCAATGATGATCTCCGAAAGAAGACTTCATCTTATCTAGCCAAACGATTACTCTTGTCCACATTTATGCCATAAGTTAAACCTAGACAAACTAGTAACAAAGGCAAGAAAGGTTCTTCATCTAGTAGCAACAATAAAAATGCTAAATCTAATGATGTTGCTTCTAGTGGTTCTATTTATTCCACTAATGATGATTTTCTTAGCCAAGTTACACTTGAGCAAGAAAAAGATTTATTGAAAGGAATTATAGAGAAAGGTATCTACAAAAGTCTTGCCGTATGTAAGAAATTTGAGGAGATTGTACGCAAGCACGGAGGATACCGGAAGAACCATGGCATTGGCTACTTCAACGCAAATGGAGTTGAATGGGAAGAAGGTTAATACCCCAAGCCAAAGTTTGTTCCTCAAAAGGAGAAGTATGAACATACTCTCCCCAAGGGAACAAAAGCTCAATATGACCTTCCACCACAAGACCACAAGCTCAAGGTCAAGGACAAGCTTCAAGAGGAGATTGACTCATATGAACATGAATCCCAAGCTTTGGTCAAGTGGGTTCCCAAAGCTTCTACAAGCTCAACTTCTACAAGTGCCACTTCAACACCAAGGATTCCCATTAAGTTGATGTGGGTCCCCAAGAAAAAGAACTAGAGAAGTTCTTGAGGGGTGACTCCGCCAATGAAATTCACTCATATTCTTTATTGGCAAGGACTAGTTGCAATCAACATCAACATTATGCAATAGTTCAAGGAGTCACACATTCCCTCAAAGGTAAGCAAGGGACAAGGTAATTAATGAATCCATGGACATCATCCTATATGCTTTGCACTCCATGTCCATAGATATCCTTGTATTTGTCTCTTGTGCTTGGAACTAACCTATGTAGGTGAGAAGAGTAAGGAAACAACAAGGATGCTCCCAACTGAAGATGATATTCATCAACCTTGAGCATCCACCACTACATCACCCACATGAAGTCTTCTACGACAAACCCAAGGTTAGTTTATCTCTCTTATGGGGGGATGTCACATTAAAGGGGAGCTTTACTCTAAGACTTGAGTTAAAGCATCTCTTAGAATGTGACAACATTAAATGCTTTATGTAAAAGTGGTAACCCCACTTGTGCTTAAACGATGAGTATGACCTGTCATCAAGTATTCTTGCTTGGCTCCTAAGTCAATATACTCATATATAGATGACTCCGTCATCGCCAAAGTGCTTGGTAGATACTAGAGTGGCTTTGCATGTTTTCCATGATTTCATTGGACATCTTATTGTGTGAGCATGCAGGTTTGCATATCTTTTATCATTCGAGGACATCCAATTGTTGCTATTTGGACTTTGTTTTCTCTTTTGCCAATTGGATGGACAAGAATGCCTAGGACCCCTCTCTAGCTATCTATGCTTTCTCGTCTCATATTCTATTCTTGCTGCATCACAAAACTTGAACAAGTACTTCTCGATCTCTCTGTGTGAGGAGCACTCGGAGTTCTGTATCGGCAAGGACTGACCACCAAAACCTCCCAAGTGCATCTCGGTCTCACCGATGCCTAGGGTTGATCTAGTTTCCAATCTCGGTAACACCTATTCCATCTTCTCGGCTTCACCGAGTTTCCCTGTCAGCTGACAGTTGAGGAACTCGGTGGCACTGATAATTTTGAATCGGTGTCACCGACATAGATGGGTACTTAATGTGGCGGACCCAACTTTTGAATTACTTCTTCAAACGTCCGGTTCCTCCAAACCCTAGCTGCCGTTCGTGGACCCATGATCGTCGCTGATATCTTCCCAAGCGCCTCCGCCGTTGGAACTCGCCGCCGTCGACGGAATCCTCACCGCCGTCGTCACCGTAGCGGACTCGTCACCCTGTTAGGGTACGAATCCGACCACTTGTGCGCTCCTCTTTCCAATTCAAGCGCATTAGGATCGTTCCATTGATAAGCCACAGTTTGAGATCATTCTATCCTCAATAATTTTGCATTAGAATAGAGAACAATGAATTTTTAGGTGTTGCCGTCCGTAATCCGAATCTCGGTGACACCGAAGCGCAAAAATCAGTTTTACCAATTTAGTTTTTAGGTCTACTGAGGACAGTCTCGGTGAAACTGAGCACCCACTTTCGGTGAAACCGAAGTGGTTGCCAAGTTTCTGTAAAGCAGACTGTGAGTCTCGGTGGATCCGAAAATTGTGACTCAGTGGTACCGAAATTCCCTTTGCAAAAAGCAAACCTTAAGAATTCTAAAGTTCAAATTTGAGAAAACTTCTGCATTTTGTGATGGCTCAACCTTTCTACTCTTCTATGCTCTATTCTCAGGGTCAGCATGTCAGGCTCAGATGACAGTCAGAACAATTTCAGAGAGGAGAATGTTGATATGAGCTCAGGCACTTGTCCTGAGGGCAACTATGATGATGTGCCCAGCTCACCTGATTTGCCCCAGGCTGACACCAGGACAAGGAGGAAGTTGAACTCTGATGAGAAGGATGAAGATTGATACGTCTCCAACGTATCTATAATTCTTGATTGTTCCATGCTATTATATTATCCATCTTGGATGTTTTATATGCATTTATATGCTATTTTTTATTGTTTTTGGGACTAACCTACTAACCTAGAGCTATTTTTTATTGTTTTTGGGACTAACCAGAAGAAGCTCACACGGCATTGGAGTTGGGCCAAAAGAGCCATGAGGCCACCACAAGCCTAGGGGGCGCCCCCCCTAGGGCGCGCCCTCTGTCTTGTGGACGCCTCGTGGCCCCCCTTGACTTGTTTCCGACGCCCAAATTTCTTATAAATACATAAACCTCCAGAAAGAAACCTAGATCGGGAGTTCCGCCGCCGCAAGCCTCTGTAGCCACAAAAAACCAATTGGGAGGCCGTTCCGGCACCCTGCCGGAGGGGGAAACCACCACCGGAGGCCATCTTCATCATCCCGGCAGTCTCCATGACGAGGAGGGAGTAGTTCACCCTCGGGGCTGAGGGTATGTACCAGTAGCTATGTGTTTGATCTCTCTCTCTCTCGTGTTCTTGAGATGACACGATCTTGATGTACCGCGAGCTTTATTAATATAGATGAATCATATGGAGTTTTCCCCTTTCTATCTTCTTGTGATGAATTGAGTTTTCCCTTTGAAGTTTACTTATCGGATTGAGTCTTTAAGGATTTGAGAACACTTGATGTATGTCTTGCGATGGGATATCCGTGGTGACAATGGGATGTTCTGTTGATCCACTTGATGTATGTTTTGGTGATCAACCTGCGGGTTCCGTGACCTTGGGAATCTATGCATAGGGGTTGGCACACGTTTTCGTCTTGACTCTCCGATGGAAATTTTGGGCACTCTTTGAAGTTCTTTGTGTTGGATTGAACATGATGAATCTGAAATTGTGTGATGCATAGCGTATAATCAAACCCGTGGGTATTCGCGGTGACATCGGAGTGCCTAGGTGACATTAGGGTTTTGGTTGATGTGTATCTTAAGGTGTTATTTTAGTACGAACTCTAGGGCTGTTCGTGACACTTATAGGGATAACTCATACGATTGATCGGAAAAGATAACTTTGAGGTGGTTTCGTACCCTACAATAATTTCTTCGTTTGTTCTCCGCTATTTGTGACTTTGGAGTGAACTCTTTGTCGCACATGAGGGATTTACATATGATTCAACTATGTCAATATTGTTGAGAGAACTTGCACTAGTGAAAGTATGAACCCTAGGCCTTCTTTTCAAGCATTGCAATACCGTTTTTGCTCACTTTTGTTACTTGCTACCTTGCTGTTTTTATATTTTCAGATTACAAAAATCAATATCTACTATCCATATTACACGTATATCACCATCTCTTCGCCGAACTAGTGCACCTATACAATTTACCATTGTATTGGGTGTGTTTGGGACACAAGAGACTCTTTGTTATTTGGTTGCAGGGTTGTTTGAGAGAGACCATCTTCATCCTACGCCTCCCACGGATTGATAAACCTTAGGTCATCCACTTGAGGGAAATTTGCTACTGTCCTACAATACTGTGCGCTTGGATGCCCAACACGAGTCTACAAGAAGAAGGTTGCGTAGTAGATATCCAGCTCTTTTCTGGTGCCGTTGCTGGGGAGGTGAGTGCTTGAAGGTATATCTTTAGATCTTGCAATTAAATCTTTTAGTTTCTTGTTTTTCACTAGTTTAGTCTTTAAAAGAAAACTACAAAAAAATGGAGTTTAGGTTGCATCAATTAGTTCATCTTTTTAATGTCTTTCGTGAAAATGATGGTTTGGAAAATTGTGCTCTATTGGTAGAGGAAGAATTTATGAAAATACTTAATGAGAATAACTTGAATGATGAGCATGATTGCAATATTGCTAGTATGAATTCTCTGAATATCCATGATGCTAATGATATGCAAAGCCATAAGCTTGGGGATTGTCGTGGTTTTATCACGACAGATGTCCCCGTGAAAGGACTTAGGTTCGAGGCCATCGCTAAGGTGAGCTCGAAGGGGTTGATCGGAATCGAGAGACAAGAGTTACCCAGGTTCGGCCCCTCGGAAAGAGGTAAAAGCCTATGTCCTGCTTTGTGTTGTATTGATTGGGAATCGATTACAAGGGAGCGAGTTCGCTTGACCTAGCAATCGATGAGTTGTTTTCTGACCTAAGCCGCCCAGGTAACCCGCCTTTATATACATAGGTCAAGGCCCTGGGCTTACAAAAGTCCGAGCTGGGTTATACTTGATAACCGACCTCACCTCTAACTATACATGCCTTGTCTAACAAGCCGCCACCGGCGGCTCAAGCCCGCCGGGTTACATCTTGCCTTCTGGCTCTGGGCCTCCAGGCCCACTGATTAAGTTTACTCCTGATGTTGTCGTAAGTCGCCAACCGCATGACCCGGCCCCACCTGGGCGGGTCTCACCATGGGTTATATCCCCAACATTAGGCCCCAGATTGATTTGAACCCGTTCATGTCAATCTTCAAGTCTTCCAGTTGGCGAGCGTTGTCTTCTCTGATAATCTTTATGACCCGCCAAAAATGGGCGGTCGCTGCTTCTGACAAGTTTTTATGACCCGCCGTGACATCATCAGGAAAATCAAAAAAGATTCTTCTGACGTCAGAGCGGATCTTTAGTCATTAATATGACCAGCCCGAAAATCGAGGCATCTTCTTAGTTTAATCATCATCGTGCTCCCTCGATTCTCTCACCGGACCGTTTGTGAGACCATTATAGCCTTATAAATAGGCACGGGGGGTTATCACTTTCGTTTTTCCTCCGCTGCCGTCTTCTTCTTCTTCCTCCGAACACCCGCGCCGCCGAAGCCAGCTGCGCCGCTCGGTCCTCGCCGTCTTCATCAACACCGGCCGCAGCATCAACCTGAAACGATCTAGAGCTCTCGCGCATTCGCCGCACCCTTAAGGTTCTAACTCTGCCGCTGTCAGATCTGCATTAGGGTTTCTCCGAATTCATGGAGTTCTTCGGTGTTCATCACCATTCGTCGGAACGCTTTTCACCGATTAGATGAAAACATCTTCTTTAAAGCCTTGCAATGCTGCCGAAATCACGGGGCCGCCCGCTCCATACTTACGCCGCACTCATTGTAGATCTGCAGCTCGTTGTAATCTGAATAATGGCCATCTGTTCTTCCACTGGTCCTTTTTGGTCTAGAATATTTTTCTTTTTCCCTCGCCCGTAGATCTTGAATCCATAGCTGTAGTTGCGGAATCGGTTTCGCAACATTTAGCAATTTTTTCATCCTGCGTTGATAAATTTGACCCGCCGATAAGCTGCCGGCTCACTCTGTCTTACCACAAGTAGCTTCGGCGGCTCATAACTTTATATTGACCCGCCAAACACTGTCACCAATTCCAGTCATAGTGACCTTAGTCTGAATGTATTTTTAACCCGCCGAATATGCATGTCTTCCCGTAGTTTCCTAAGCCGCCACCATGTCAAAAACTCCATCCACCTGCAACTGGGTAAAGTCTGGAGTGACCGAAGAGTCTCTCAAGGAATTCGTCACCATGGGAGTTCTACCGGCTCAGGACGTTATCCACTGGCGGGTTCCAGGCAACGAGACTACCCCAAAACCCAAAGACGGGGAAGTCATTATATTCATAGACCATCTTCTTTGGGGCTTCTCTCCGCCCGGGTCAAAGTTTTTCCAAGATGTATTGCACGCATTCAAACTGCACCCCCAAGACATTGGCCCGAATTCTGTCACCAACATGTGCCAATTTCAAACCTTTTGTGAAGCCTACCTTCAGGAGGAGCCGTCTGTTGACCTTTTCAAAGAATACTTCTACATCAACCACCAGACAAAGATGGCAGACGGGTTGAGCCTTGAGCTCGGGGGCGTTACTCTTCAGAGGCGGAGGGACGTACTCTTCCCAGCAGCAACTCTGCCAAGTCACCCCAAGGAGTGGAACAAGACTTGGTTCTATTGCCAAGACACTTCACCAGAGGGGGAGAACCCACTGCCGGGTTACCGTTCTTACCGGCTTAGCACAGATACAGAACTTCCAGATCGGATGTCAGCCTCCGGACGTGCTCAATATGCCTCTACCTTCTCAAAAGTCAGGGCCCTGTTAGCCAATGGGTTGACGGGTATCGATCTGACCCGCTGCTGGGTCTCCTGGAGGATTCTGCCGCTAAGCCGCCAAGGCGCCTTGATGTGTCAGTATACTGGTAAAGTAGATGACCCTCAACGCTTCAATCATACCCCCTTAAAGGATCAGGACCTCAACACTATTGTCAAATCTTTGCTGGGGGA
This sequence comes from Elymus sibiricus, assembly GCA_039707655.1. Taxonomy (NCBI): domain Eukaryota; kingdom Viridiplantae; phylum Streptophyta; class Magnoliopsida; order Poales; family Poaceae; genus Elymus; species Elymus sibiricus. The sequence continues at coordinate 134,669,548 of CM077669.1, forward strand.
ATCATTAGCCGCCTGCAGCAAGACTAGCTTGAGTCCCTTCTCTGCACTTAACCCGGCTCCGGATGTAAGTTGTTTCATCCTAGCCCTCATCCATTCTTTTAATATTGTACTTTACATTCTTTATTAAACCTTTTTCTGCCAATATGCTTTGTCATACATAGGCCGGCTCTTCCTTCTGGAAAAAGTTGTTGCCCTCGACTCTCAAGAAGAAGAGCATGGTCCCAAAGGCATCAAAGACTAAGGCACCGACTCGCAAGAGGAAACAGTCAACAGAAGAGCTATTTGACTTAGATGACTCAGAGGTAGAACTTGACTCCCTTGGCCTTCTCTTTATGCAACTTATTGACGGCGATCACTCACAGGAAGAAGCTGAAACAAGCCATGCCGACGTTGCCGAGGTAACCATTGTCTCCTCTGACTCGGATGTTTCACCAATAAAGAGAGTATGGCGGGTTGTACGGAAGGTAAAGAGTTCCCGTCCTTTTGCTTACTTGAGTCATAACTTTCTTTTGAAGAAACAGCAAGACGATAGCAGACGTCAGACCCGGAGCGCCGGCTCTGGAGACCTTTTAACCGGCTTACCAAATGAGCTGGCCCCTCGGAAACAGCGCACTGAGGTACTTCCTTGTCTTAAACTTATCTTGTCTGTACATTATCCTTGCAGCTTATTGACTGTTTAACAATGCTAAAAAATTTCAGGACTCGCCTCCTTCTTCTAGCGATTCAACCGCCTCAAAGCTGCCTCCTCTTATTATTAACCCGGGGTAAGCATTTCTATATCCCGAAATGTGTTTAATATCTCATACCTTATCATGATATATCCAACATTGCCTTTGCTCACAGGGCTCAAGCCAAACGAAGGAAACGGGCCGGGTCATCCGCAACTCCTGATGTCCAAAACCCGGAGATCCCAACACCCAATATTCCTGACTCTCATATTGAGCCTTCTGAGGCTGCAAAAGACGCCCCTGAAGAAGCTCCTCCACAGGCCGAGCCGGCTGCTATGGACATTGAAACTCCTGAAGTCCATCCAGAATCTGCTCCTAAGCCGCCCAGCCCCCGGCCGTCAACTGAACACATGGCTTCTCATGAAGAGGTCATTGTTACCGGGGCGGCTTACAAACCTCCAGCTCCTTCACATGCGCTATCAAAGCATATCAAGGAAGACGAGGTGGCTCCCTCCAAGGAAGAGAAGACTCCCTCTGATCTTTCAAATTTGTTTAAACTTACTGCTGATGAATTACATTCCAGCTATCTGAGCCGTTTGTTTGCCAGCCGAGACATGGAAGCCAGCCTGGTCGCCAAGATGAAGACAAAATATGAGGTACTTCACCTCCCTTGCCTCTTCATGTATATACTTATGTAGCCCCCAAGGGCCTGGTCATTATGTAAGTAATGAGCCGGCACTCAATCATAGAGTACGAGCCAACTGTAGCCCCCAAGGGCCGGGTCATTACCTAAGTAATGAGCCGACACTCAATCATAGAGCAAGCACCGATCGTAGCCCCCAAGGGCCGGGTCATTACCTAAGTAATGAGCCGGCACTCAATCATAGAGCAAGCGCCGATCGTAGCCCCCAAGGGCCGGGTCATTACCGAAGTAATGAGCCGGTTCTATAAAAAAGAACTGAGACACATTAGCCCCCAAGTGTCAAGTAAATTGCTTGCAATCTGCTTGAGACTTGTAATCATTGTACCAAATTTTGACATAAATTGTGTGAGCCAGACTGGCGGCTTAAAACTGACAACTTTGCTCTGTCCCGACTTGTCCTATGCAGGAATCTTTGAACGCCGCTGAGTTGATCGTGACAGACCTGAAGAAGAGCCTAGCACAACAACAGAAAGGCCGAGCAGAAACGGAAGAAAAGTGGCGGCTCTGCTCCATAGATCTTGAGAAGATCAAGACAGAGTTTGAAACTTTCAAGCAGACTGCTGAGTCAAGCCAAGCCGCCCTGGCCAAGCGCGCTGAAGACGCAGAGGGCCGGCTCAAAACGGTGACTGATGAGCTGAACACTCTGAAGGCCCAGATAACCCGTATGATTGGAGCTGTGTTTGGTAAGTACCTTTATCCGTCAACTATATACAAATACTGCTCAATATTCTTCCCCGGCGGCTTATAATTTTTTTGACTTGCCTGTAGGTGAACGGAGCCGCCAACTGTCCAGCAACAGCCTGCTGAAGCTCAAGGCTTTGTACTCTTTAACAGAATAACTGTATGCCGGGTCTCTAATCACCATCAAGGCCGTCATGTCTGAGAGGGGCTTCCCAAAGTTCATGAAGGACGTGCTGGAAACCATGTCGACTATCCCATTGCAGCTTCAAGAATTAAAGAGATCAGCCGCCCGTAAGGGCGCAATTGCTGCTTTGAGCCGGTCACTGGCTTATGCCCCAGAGCTTAACCCGGATGAGATGATGGACGGCTTCCCTCAACTGAAGGACGACGGCTCGCAGTTTACGCAAGAAGACTACTCTCGCTGTCATAAGGCGTCCCGGATCCTGGCAAGCTGGCTGGCCGCAGAAGCTGATCTATCAGTATACCAGGCAGCTTACTCCGAAGATAACAAGCGGATTCGAGGGCCCACTTTTGAAGCGAAAAGCCTGATTCCTCAACGCCGTAAGCACCTCTTCGCTCCTGATGTTGACCGTCTCCAATCATGCACGATGAAGCTATGTTTGAAGCTTTGACCAATTGCAATTGGGATGTGGACAACCTCTAGATCGAAGAAACCGAAGACCCGGCGCAGGATGACCCGGCGGCGAGTTAAAGAAAAACTTTGCATCATGTAACCCGGCCTTGTTTAATTCGCCGGGTTAAAATTTGTTGAAAAAACTTGAAGTCTGCAACTTTTGGGCATGTTAAACAGCCTTGTAATAGTAGTAGGAAAACTTTATCCGTCTGCCAATGCGCTTTTGACACATTGTTTTAAGCTTCTGCCGGCAACTTAGTAAATTCATCTTTTGATATGTGATCACTTTGACTGTTTTGACGCGCCGGGCGGGTTATACTCCATGAACCAAGCCGGAAATTTTCCAAAACTTAGAATCTTATCATGAGAGTACCTGCAAGAACAATCAATTTGTATGTCTCATCCTATAAGCCGGCTTTAAAGGCACGGCAGGACAAGATAACTCTTGTTTTTTATGAAAATATTTTGTTTCCGAAGAAACTAGGCGGAAAGCCTGAAAACTTGTAAACCGGGCCTCACGTGACATAAATCCGTCGTTTAAACCTTAGCAAGTTCAGGGTCTTTAAAAGATTGACATTGCTAAGAGTACGAACAGGCCACATAGCGGAGGGATTACAGTAGACAAGACGAGTTTGTCCTCGCTCACTGTAAGCCGGCTCTCTCGTGACAAAAGCCGCCGTTTAAACTTTGACAAGTTCAGGGTCTTCGTGCGAGAATAACTTATAAAAGTTCAGGGTCTCTTATCAAGAATAACTGTCAAGAGTTCGGCGGGTCACATGGCGGAGTAGCAAGTTGCAAACAGGCAGGTTTAACTCGAACATGGCATGTAAAGCCTGGCCAAGAGGGTATGTAAGCTAAACCCATAGGGTTGGAAGCCCCCAAGTGACCTAATTAAGGATCAACTCCTTTATAAGATAGAGCCTGGCCAAGAGGGTATGTAAGCCCCCAAGTGACCTGATTAAGGATCAACTCCTTTGTATGACACTTTCAGTGTGGAAAAAACGGCAGAGGCCCCTAATCATGGGGATGCCAACTTTATTATATCATAAAAGATGGTGTATACAATGACAGGAATATGTACATTGATGAGAGCCGGACTGGTGGCTTAAGTATAGTATGGCCGAAGCTGAGCAATATTCCATGGCCTCTTGGTCTCCTCACCAGAAGTGCGAGACTTGTCACTCTCCCGTATATCCATGAGATAATAAGAACCATTGTTGAGATTTCTGCTGATCAAAAACGGTCCTTCCCAGGGAGGTGACAACTTATGCATATCTGACTGGTCTTGAATCAACCGGAGTACTAAGTCGCCTTCTTGGAATGTCCGGGTCTTGACCCTGCGGTTATGATAGCGACGCAGGTCTTGCTGATAAATCGCCGATCGAGCTGCTGCAAGATCCCGCTCTTCGTCCAAGGCATCCAAAGCATCCTGATGCGCCGCCTCATTATCAGTTTCTACGTAAGCCGCCACTCTGGGCGAGTCATGACGAATATCACTAGGGAGAACAGCTTCTGCCCCATAAACCATGAAGAAAGGCGTATAGCCTGTAGACCTGTTGGGGGTGGTTCTTATGCTCCAAAGAACAGACAGCAACTCCTCCACCCAACAACCCGGCATGCGTTCAAAAGGGACCATAAGCCGGGGTTTTATACCTCTCAAAATTTCCTGGTTAGCACGCTCAGCTTGACCATTAGACTGTGGGTGGGCTACCGAAGATACATCAAGACGGATATGCTCCTCATCACAGAACTCCTTCATAGCCCCCTTGGACAGATTTGTACCATTATCAGTGATGATACTATGCGGATAGCCAAAACGAAAGATTAGTTTTTTGACGAACTGAACTGCTGTTGCTGCATCACACTTACAGACCGGCTCCACCTCAACCCACTTAGTAAACTTGTCAACCGCCACCAAGAGGTGGGTCTTCTTGTCCTTAGACCTCTTGAAAGGTCCTACCATATCAAGCCCCCAGACTGCAAATGGCCAGGTGATTGGAATCATCCGTAGTTCTTGAGCCGGCACATGGGCACGTCGCCCAAATTTTTAACACCCGCCGCATTTAGTGACCAAATCCTCCGCATCTCTATGAGCTGCTAACCAGTAAAACCCGTGTCGAAAGGCCTTGGCCACCAATGATTTTGACCCGGCGTGATGACCACAATCGCCAGCATGGATTTCTTGCAAGATCTCATGGCCCTCATCAGGAGAAACACAGCGCTGGAAAACACCAGTCACACTGCGTCGATGTAACTCGCCGTTGACAATAGTCATAGACTTAGACCGCCTTGTGATCTGCCGTGCTAGAGTCTCGTCTTGAGGTAACTCGCCGCAAGTCAGGTACGTCAGATAAGGCAACGTCCAGTCAGGTATCGCGTGAAGAGCCGCCACCAATTGCTCCTCCGGGTCAGGTATAGCCAAGTCCTCCTCCGACGGTAACTTGACCAACGGGTGATGCAACACGTCCAAGAACACATTAGGCGGCACCGGCTTACGTTGAGACCCCAGCCTTGATAAAGCGTCAGCCGCCTCATTCTTTCGGCGGTCAATATGATCCACTTGATAACCTTTAAAGTGGCCAGCAATAACATCAACCGCCTGACGATAAGCCGCCATACGAGGGTCCTTAGAATCCCACGTGCCAGAGACTTGTTGAGCCACCAGGTCTGAGTCGCCAAGACATCTGACCCGGCTCAAGTTCATCTCCTTGGCCACCCGGAGCCCATGAAGCAAAGCCTCGTATTCCGCTGCATTGTTAGTACAAGGAAACATTAGCCTCAAAACATAGCAGAACTTGTCACCTCGCGGGGAAGTTAAAACAACTCCAGCCCCCGAGCCTTCCAATTGCCTGGATCCATCAAAGTGAATCGTCCAATAAGTATTGCCCGGCTTTTCTTCAGGAATTTGACATTCTGTCCAATCATTGATAAAATCCACCAGTGCATGAGACTTGATAGCCGTCCGGGGCACATATTTCAGTTTGAGAGGCCCAAGCTCAATTTCCCACTTAGCAATCCTTCCAGTGGCTTCTCTATTTTGAACTATATCTCCCAAAGGAGCAGAACTAACCACTGTGATCGGGTGACCAAGAAAATAATGCTTCAGCATGCGATTGGCCATGAACACCCCAAGCACCAGTTTTTGCCAATGAGGGTATCTTTGCTTAGACTCCGTTAGGACCTCATTCACATAATAAACCGGCCACTGAACTGGATACTCCTTACCCGCCTCCTTGCGCTCCACCACAACTGCAGCACTGACAGCCTTGTTATTAGCCGCCACATATAAGAGCAGAGGTTCCTTTTCCACGGGAGCGGCCAGAACAGGCGGCTCAACCAATTGCTTTTTGAGCGCCTCAAACGCCTCATTAGCCGCATCACTCCAGAGGAAATCGTCTGTTTTCTTCATCATCTGATACAGAGGAATAGCCTTCTCACCCAGGTGGCTTATGAACCGGCTTAACTCAGCAATACGACCCGCCAGGCGCTGAACATCATTGATGCACGCCGGCTTAGACAAGGAAGTAATAGCCTTTATCTTGTCCGGGTTAGCTTCAATGCCACGCTCAGAGACTAAAAATCCCAAGAGCTTGCCTGCAGGTACACCGAAAACACATTTTGCCGGGTTAAGCATCATCTTGTAAACCTGCAAATATGTCAAAGGTTTCCTTCAAATCAGCCAGCAGAGTTTCCTTCTTCCTTGACTTAACCAGAATATCATCTACATAAGCATGAACATTGCGCCCAATTTGACCATGAAGACAGTTCTGCACTCAACGCTGGTAAGTCGCCTGGGCACTTTTGAGCCCAAAAGGCATAGACACATAGCAGAAAGCACCAAAAGGCGTAATAAAAGACGTCTTCTCTTGGTCTTTAACTGCCATCTTGATCTGATGATAACCTGAATAAGCATCCAGGAAACACAGACTCTCACAACCCGCCGTCACATCAATGATTTGATCAATACGGGGGAGAGCAAACGGGTCAATCGTACATGCCTTGTTAAGATCCGTGTAATCCACGCACATACGCCATGTGCCGTTCTTCTTGAGTACCAACACCGGGTTAGCGAGCCACTCCGGGTGAAAAACTTCAACGATGAACCCTGCTGCCAAGAGCCAGGCCACCTCTTCTCCAATAGCCTTACGCCTCTCCTCATTAAATCGACGGAGGAACTGTTTGACCGGCTTAAATTTAGGATCCACATTAAGGTGTTGCTCAGCGAATTCTCTCGGTACACCCGGCATGTCAGAAGGCTTCCATGTAAAGATGTCCCGATTCTCACGGATGAATCGATGAGCGCGCTTTCCTATTTGGGATCCATATTAGCCCCAATAGTGAACTGTTGTGATGAGTCGCCAGGCGTAAAGTCCACCAGCTTGGTATCTTCTGCCACAAACTTGAGGGGCGGCTCAGATTCCGTGTTAGGCTTCTTCAGCGGAGTCATATCTGCCGGGTCAACATTTTCTTTATAAAACTTGAGCTCTGCCTTAGCACAACTCGACTCTGCGTATGCTGCATCACCTTCCTCACACTCAAGAGCCGTCTTCCGATCACCATGCACAGTAATCGTCCCATTTAACCCGGGCATCTTGAGCTGTAAGTAAACATAGCAAGGTCTATCCATGAACTTGGCGTAAGCCGGCCGTCCAAACATAGCTTGGTATGGGCTCTTGATTTTGACCACTTCGAACCACAAAGATTCCACCCTGTAGTTGAATTCATCGCCAAAAGCTACCTCCAAGGAAATCTTTCCCACTGGATAGGCCGACTTTCCGGGCACCGCGCCATGAAAAACTGTTGAAGAGGGCTTAAGGTCCTTGTCAAGCAAATTCATCCGGCGGAAAGTGTCATAATACAGGATGTTGATGCTGCTGCCACCATCCATAAGTACTTTGGTGAACACATATCCTCCCACTTGGGGGGGCGACTACCAAAGCCAACTGCCCCGGGTTATCAACACGCGGCGGGTGATCCTCCCTGCTCCAAGTTATGTCATACTCAGACCACTTCAAATATTGCGGGAGAGCCGGCATGACTGCATTAACCGCCCGCTTGCGCACCTTCCGGTCTCGCTTGTCGAGACTGGTTGTAAAAACATGGTACTGCCCTCCATTAAGCTGCTTGGGGTTACTCTGATACCCGGACTGGTTATTTTGCTGCTGACCTCCATCGCCAGACTGTTGATTATTACCTCCATGGTTTCCTTGGCCCTGATGGCCAGGCCTGAGCCGCCCGAACCAAAGCCAGACCCGGAAGGACCGGATGCTGACCCACCGGATGGTCCGCCGCCGCCGCCTTGATGCTGGTTAGCGCTGTAATTTCGATACTCGCGCATGATCCAACAATCCCTCCAAGCATGAGTAGACGGCTGATCCGGAAGGCTATGTTTCGGGCAAGGAGCATTCAGTATCGCCTCCATGTCAGCAGGTTTGCGTTTAACAAAAGGCGGCTTGCCGTTCCCCTTGCCACGGTTATTCCCAGTATTGGTATTGGCCACTAAATCTGACCCGCCGTCCTGGTGTTTCCGCTTTCCGCCGTTGCCATTATTGCTGTTTCCTCCCCCGTTCTGCGGTTGACCCTTGCCATTGTTATTCTTCTTACCCTTGGCCGATTTCTCATCATCGGAGCCAGGGTCCTTCGTGTTATCAGAGTCTGCATACTTGGTGAGAGCCGCCATGAGTTCCCCCATGTCTTGGCATGAACGTTTGAGCCGACCAAGTTTCTGCTTCAAGGGCGTAAAGTGGCAATTCTTCTCTAGAATCAAGACCGCTTGAGCCGCCGTAATGTTATCAGAACAGTGGATGATGGTTGAGACCCGCCGGACCCAGTGATGAGCCGACTCGTCCTCACGCTGCATGCAATGATCCAAATCCACAATTGTCATGGGCTGCTTGCACGTTCCCTGGAAATTCTTGACGAACTTTGCCTTTAACTCGGCCCAGGAATTAATGATGTTGGGTGGTAAACCCTTCAACCACGTGCGAGCCGGCCCTTCCAGCATCATGATGAAATACTTGGCACATACTGCATCGCTAACATCTAACATCTCCATGGCCAGGTCATAGCTTTCAATCCAAGCTTCTGGAGGCAGGTCAGCAGTATAATTGGGCACCTTGCGAGGACCTTTGAAGTCCTTCGGCAGACGCTCATTCCGTAAAGCCGACACTAAGCACGGCACTCCCACAGCCCTGTAGGTTACTCCGGCTCCTACCGAAACGGAAGGTGCGACTGTGGGTTCTTGATAAGCCGCCGCAGCTGCCAGAGCCGCCGCCTCTCCCTGCGCTCTTGCCTGATCCACCAGCGCCTCAGCATCAAGAGCCGGCCGATCATCTCGCGGCGGGTTTCGATGTCGATCACTGCTAGAAACCGTTGGCGACTCTAAACGCCGGCTGTAGCTGCGGCTTGGGATGGGGGTTGAGTGCACGCGACTCAGGCTATAAGTATATTTCTCCTGCTGGGCCACCGCCGTCTGCAGGTATCCAATGGCGTTCCGCACTTCCTCTGCGAAAGGCGCCTCATCGGGGATGGGGATTGTACCAAGCCTGGTTGCCGCTGCCACCATGTTCTCCGCCGGGTTAGAATAATGACCCGGCGGCGTCGGAAAAGACTGTGGCGGGGTCTGGTTCCGGCAGGGCGGGTCTGGCTGTCGATACTGAACCGATGCCCGGCTCCCAGGTACTTCCTCCGTCCGGGTTACGGTCAGGGGTGCATTCCGTCCCGTCCCTGGCGTGTTGAAAAGATTTCTGGCTTCATATTGATCCGGAAAACGGGATTGATGCCTCATCCGGTGAACCGCCGCTGCGGACTGCTGCTCTAACTCAAGGCGAAAAGCACCTGCCCTAAGGTGCTCCGACTCAGCATCCATCTGAGCCTTCAATGCATTGATTTCCTGTTGGACTCCGGCCATCTGGTTCTTCAACCTCTTGATCTCCGTGTTGCGGGCCGCTTGGTTTTTGGCAGTGACCTCGGTTTCCATCAGAGTTGTAAGCTCATTCATCAGATCCAGAAGAACTTGAGCCGGCGGCCTGCCAGCTCCAGACCCGGTCGCACCAGCAGCCATGCTACAAGGGGCCGGTGCCGATCCCGCCATGAAGGCAGCGGCGCGGCTCGGCGGCTCATAGTATTCCGGCTCACGGTACTCCAGCTCGGGGTAATGCTCGACATAGCCCCCAAGCCCGCCGTTGTGAAGCTGGTAGATTGACTCCGTCTCTCCGCTCGAGGATCCATCCTCCGAGCAGATGAGGGTTTCCTCCCGCGACATGGAACCTTCAAACTCCGTGCCTTGGGTAAAGCCGACGAAGACATGCTTCCTTCCCAGGTTAACACGGGCGGGTTGCACACGCCGGGCCGGCTCGACGAGGTCGGTGCAGATGTCCGGCCCGGGTTTAGATCTGCCGATCTTGCCGATGAAGACATGAATTCCGCCGAAGGGGACCCGGTGCCCGTACTCGATTGAGTCTGCCTCGGGGCCCTAGCCGGCGTCGTCGATGTAGAGCTTGCCGCGGCGACTCTTGGTCATCCTGCCGACGGCGTATCCGTCGATCCCTGGGAGACAGCCCTTCGAGAACTCCACACCACCGAGCGCTAGCCCCACGGTGGGCGCCAACTGTCATGGTTTTGTCACGGCAGATGTCCCCGTGAAAGGACTTAGGTTCGAGGCCATCGCTAAGGTGAGCTCGAAGGGGTTGATCGGAATCGAGAGACAAGAGTTACCCAGGTTCGTCCCCTCGGAAAGAGGTAAAAGCCTACGTCCTGCTTTGTGTTGTATTGATTGGGAATCAATTACAAGGGAGCGAGTTCGCTTGGCCTAGCAATCGATGAGTTGTTTTGTGACCTAAGCCGCCCAGGTAACCCGCCTTTATATACAAAGGTCAAGGCCCTGGGCTTACAAGAGTCCGAGCCGGGTTATACTTGATAACTGACCTCACCTCTAACTATACATGCCTTGTCTAACAAGCCGCTACCGGCGGCTCAAGCCCGCCGGGTTACATCTTGCCTTCTGGCTCTGGGCCTCCAGGCCCACTGATTAAGTTTACTCCTGATGTTGTCGTAAGTCGCCAACCGCATGACCCGGCCCCACCTGGGCAGGTCTCACCACGGGGTTATATCCCCAACAGGGATGCTATGTTTTATGAAGATGATATTTTTAGTCCCCCAAGTTTTGATGAGGAAATTTATTATGATGATGGCATGCCTCCTATCTATGATGATTATTGTGATGACATGTATGCTATAAATAGTGATAGTAACCATGAAACTTGTCATCATGATTTTAATATTGAATGTGATTATGCCAATCATGTATCTCATGATAGTTATTTTGTTGAGTTTGCTCCCACTACGATGAATGAGAAGAAATATGCTTATGTGGAGAGTAATAAATTTTCTATGCTTGTAGATCATGAAAAGGATCCTTTATGTGATAGTTATATTGTGAAATTCCTTCATGATGCTACTGAAATTTATTATGAGGGAGGAACATATGCTTGTAGGAATTGCAATAATATCAAGTTTCCTCTCTATGTGTATAAAGTTTTGAAGTTATGCTTGTTTTGCCTTCCTATGCTAGTTGATTCTTGCTCCCATAAATTATTTGCTCTCAAAATCCCTATGCATAGGAAGTGGGTTAGACTTAAATGTGCTTTCCATGAGATTCATGATGCTCTTTTGCATGTTTCAACTACTATTCTTATATGAGCATCATTGAAATCATCATGCCTAGCTAAAAGGCATTAAAGAAAAGCGCTTGTTGGGAGACAACCCAACACTTTTCCTTTCTGTTTTTGTGTGATCACATGATTAAGCTACTGTAGTAATCATGTTTTGTGTCTTTTATTTCAATAAAGTGCCAAGTAAAGCCTTTGGGATGACTCACAAGATGAGTAGAATTGATGATGAACCAAAACAGAAACTTTTGACTCCAGTACAGGAATTTTCATTTTTTACTGGAGCGTGATAATGATCTGAAATTTTTACACAGTATTTATATACAAATTCTTCAGGTTGTCCTAATTTTTTAGAATTGTTAGAGAAAGGGAAGTATGCTTACACTACAGATCTTCACAGACTGTTCTGTTTTTGACAGATTCTGTTTTGCATGCATAGTTTGCTTGTTTTAGTGTTTCCATAGCTTATATTTAGTGGTATAAATTATGGGAATGGTAGAATACAGTAGGTATAATGTGGGAACAATTATGAATCTTGTATTGATAGTACCTAAGTGAATGATCTATCTTTATTACACTAACCCTTCTCATGAAGTTCCGTTAAGTTTTGTGTGATTCAAGTTTTCAAGTTTTCAGTGAGACACCGATATGAGGAGAATAAGGAGTGATAAGAACCTAAGCTTGGGGATGCCCAAGGCACACCCAAGGTAATATCCAAGGAAGACTCAAGCGCCTAAGCTTGGGGATGCCCCGGAAGGCATCCCTTCTTTCGTCTTCAACACTATCGGTATATCTTACTTGGAGCTATATTTTTATTCGTCACATAATATGAGTTTTGCTTGGAGCGTCATTTTATTTTCTTGTTCTCTGTTAGGTGTTATTTAGAATCTTGTTTTTCAATAAAAAGTTCCATGAATTGCCTTAGGATGCTTGCATTGCATGTTTGATGTGTGCTGTGTAAAAACAGAAACTTTTTCTATAGTGTTTGAATTTTTATATTTTACTAGAACGTGGAAAGTTTCTGAAATTTTTACACAGTATTTTCATATAAATTATTTAGCATTTCCTAAATTTTCATAATTTTTTGAGTTACAGAAGTACACTGGTTTAATAGATTGCTACAGACTGTTCTGTTTGGACAGATTGCTGTCATAGTTTTGTTATCTACTTATCCTATAGTTTCCATAGCTTATATTGGAAGATATAAATTGTGGAAACGATAGTAAACAGTAGATGATGTTTGAAAATTATTGTGCAACTTGTCTTGGCAGTACATGAAGTGTTGATTTGTTCTTATGTGTACTAACCTATCTCACGAGTTCTTTTTGAGTTTTGTGTGGATGTAGTTTTTAAGATCTAGGGAAACCGTGATATGAGAGGAATTAAGGAGATACAAGATCTCAAGCTTGGGGATGCCCAAGGCATCCCTAATTAATATTTCATGAAGTCTCAAGCATCTAAGCTTGGGGATGCCCTGGTTGGCATCCCACCTTTCTTCTTCAACAATTATCGGTTAGTATCGGTTGAACCTAATTTTTTTGCTTCTTCACATGATATGTGCTATCCCTGGAATGTCATTTTATTTTGTTTTGCTGTTTGAATAAAATACTTAAGATCTGAAATTCTTAGATGAGAGAGTCTTCACATAGTTATTTAATTGTTGTCTACTCATTGATCTTCACTTATATCTTTTTGGAGTAGTTTGTCTTTTGCTCTAGTGCTTCACTTATATCTTTGTAGAGCACGGCGGTGGTTTCATTTTATAGAAATTGATGAACTCTCATGCTTCACTTATATTATTTTGAGAGTCTCTAAACAGCATGATAATTTGCTTAGGTTATGAATTTAGTCCTAATATAATGGGCATCCAAGAGGGATATAATAAAAACTTTCATATAAAGTGCATTGAATACTATGAGAAGTTTGATTCCTTATGATTGTTTTGAGATATAAAGATGGAAATATTAGAGACATGCTAGTGAGTAATTGTGGATTGGTAGAAATACTTGTGTTAAAGGTTGTGATTCCCGTAGCATGCACGTATGGTGAACCGTTATGTAACGAAGTCGGAGCATGATTTATTTATTGATTGCCCTCCTTTGTGTGGAGGTCGGGATCGCGCGATGGTTAACTCCTACCAACCCTTCCCCTAGGAGCATGCGTGTAGTAATTTGTTTTGATAACTAATAGACTTTTGCAATAAGTATGTGAGTTCTTTATGACTAATGTTGAGTCCATGGATTATACGCACTCTCACCCTTCCACCCTTGCTAGCCTCTCTAGTACCGCGCAACTTTCGCCGGTGCATTAAACCCACCATATACCTTCCTAAAAACAGCCACCATACCTACCTATTATGGCATTTCCATAGCCATTCCGAGATATATTGCCATGCAACTTCCACCGTTCCGTTTATGACACGCATCATCATTGTCATATTGCTTTGCATGATCATGTAGTTGACATCGTATTTGTGGCTAAGCCACCGTTCATATTTTTTATACATGTCACTTTTGAGTCATTGCACATCCCGGTACACCGCCGGAGGCATTCATATAGAGTCATATTTTGTTCTAAGTATCGAGTTGTAATTCTTGAGTTGTAAGTAAATAAAAGTGTGATGATCATCATTATTAGAGCACTGTCCCATGTGAGGAAAGGATGATGGAAGCTATGATTCCCTCACAAGTTGGGATGAGTCTCCGGACTTTACAAAAAATAAAAGAGGCCAGAGAAGCCCAAATAAAAAAAAGAGGCCAAAGATGCCCACCAAAAAAATGAAAATGAAAAAAATGAGAAAAAAGAGAGAAGGGGCAATGCTACTATGCTTTTTCCACACTTGTGCTTCAAAGTAGCACCATGATCTTCATGATAGAGAGTCTGCTATATTGTCACTTTCATATATTAGTGGGAATTTTTCATTATAGAACTTGGCTTGTATATTCCAATGATGGGCTTCCTCAAAATTGCCCTAGGTCTTCGTGAGCAAGCAAGTTGGATGCACACTCACTTAGTTTCTTTTTGGGCTTTCATACACTTATAGCTCTAGTGCAACCGTTGCATGGCAATCCCTACTCACTCACATTGATATCTAGTGATGGGCATCTCCATAGCCCGTTGATACGCCTAGTTGGTGTGAGACTATCTCCTTCTTTTTGTCTTCTCCACAACCACCATATTCTATTCCACCTATAGTGCTATGTCCATGGCTCACGCTAATGTATTGCGTGAAAGTTGAAAAAGTTTGAGAATACTAAAGTATGAAACAATTGCTTGGCTAAAACCGGGGTTGTGCATGATTTAATACTTTGTGTGATGAAGATGGAGCATAGCCAGACTATATGATTTTGTAGGGATAACTTTCTTTGGCCATGTTATTTTGAGAAGACATGATTGCTTTATTAGTATGCTTGAAGTATTATTCTTTTTATGTCAATATTAAACTCTTGTTTTGAATATTATGGATCTAAACATTCTTGCCACAATAAAGAAGATTGAATTAATAAATATGTTAGGTAGCATTCCACATCAAAAATTCTGTTTTTATCATTTACCTACTCGAGGACGAGCAGGAATTAAGCTTGGGGATGCTTGATACGTCTCCAACGTATCTATAATTTTTGATTGTTCCATGCTATTATATTATCCATCTTGGATGTTTTATATGCATTTATATGCTATTTTTTATTGTTTTTCGGACTAACCTACTAACCGAGCCCAGTGCCAGTTCTGTTTTTTCCTTGTTTTTAAGTTTTACAGAAAAGGAATATCAAACGGAGTCCAAACGGAATAAAAACTTACGATGATTTTTTATGGACCAGAAGAAGCTCACAGGGCATTGGAGTTTGGCCAGAAGAGCCACGAGGCCACCACAAGCCTAGGGGGTGTGCCCCCCTGGCTTGTGGACGCCTCGTGTCCCCCCTTGACTTGTTTCCGACGCCCAAATTTCTTATAAATACAGAAACCTCCAGAAAGAAACCTAGATCGGGAGTTCCGCTGCCGCAAGCCTCTATAGCCACGAAAAACCAATCGGGAGCCCGTTTCGGCACCCTGTCGGAGGGGGAAACCATCACCGGAGGCCATCTTCATCATCCCGGCGGTCTCCATGACGAGGAGGGAGTAGTTCACCCTCGGGGCTGAGGGTATGTACCAGTAGCTATGTGTTTGATCTCTCTCTCTCGTGTTCTTGAGATGACACGATCTTGATGTACCGCGAGCTTTATTAATATAGATGAATCATATGGAGTTTTCCCCTCTCTATCTTCTTGTGATGAATTGAGTTTTCCCTTTGAAGTTTACTTATCGGATTGAGTCTTTAAGGATTTGAGAACACTTGATGTATGTCTTGCGATGGGATATCCGTGGTGACAATGGGATGTTCTGTTCATCCACTTGATGTATGTTTTTGTGATCAACCTGCGGGTTCCGTGACCTTGGGAATCTATGCATAGGGGTTGGCACACGTTTTCGTCTTGACTCTCTGATGGAAATTTTGGGGCACTCTTTGAAGTTCTTTGTGTTGGATTGAACATGATGAATCTGAAATTGTGTGATGCATATCGTATAATCAAACCCGTGGGTATTCGTGGTGACATTGGAGTGCTTAGGTGACATTAGGGTTTTGGTTGATGTGTATCTTAAGGTGTTATTTTAGTACGAACTCTAGGGCTGTTCATGACACTTATAGGGATAGCTCATACGATTGATCGGAAAAGATAACTTTGAGGTGGTTTCGTACCCTACAATAATTTCTTCGTTTGTTCGCCGCTATTTGTGACTTTGGAGTGAACTCTTTGTCGCACGTGAGGGATTTACATATGACTCAACTATGTCGGTATTGTTGAGAGAACTTGCACTAGTGAAAGTATGAACCCTAGGCCTTGTTTTCAAGCATTGCAATACCATTTTTGCTCACTTTTGTTACTTGCTACCTTGTTGTTTTTATATTTTCAGATTACAAAAATCAATATCTACTATCCATATTACACTTGTATCACCATCTCTTTGCCGAACTAGTGCACCTATACAATTTACCATTGTATTGGGTGTGTTGGGGACACAAGAGACTCTTTGTTATTTGGTTGCAGGGTTGTTTGAGAGAGACTATCTTCATCCTACGCCTCCCACGGATTGATAAACCTTAGGTCATCCACTTGAGGGAAATTTGCTACTGTCCTACAAAACTCTGCGCTTGGAGGCCCAACATGAGTCTACGAGAAGAAGGTTGCGTAGTAGACATCAAAGATTTTGTGCCAGAAGAGCCACCCAAGAAGGATAAAGTTGCCAAGAGCACAACTGCTGAAGCCACATCTTCGAAGAGGCCAACTAAGAAGGTGTATGCTAGTGCTAAGGATGTGAGGGCACCAGACTATGTCAAGCAAAGCATGACCCTTCACCTTGAGTCACCTCCAAGGAAGAATTCTATGCCTAAGAAGGCAGGTGACAAGAAGAAGTCCAGGAAGAGGATTGTACATGTTGTGGGCAGACCTACCTCTATGTATGAGGATCCAGAAGCTGCTGCTGAAGAAGAGGAAGAGGAACCTGCTGCCAAAGCCCCTCCATCTAAGAGGAAGAAGTTGTTGGCTGATGCTATGCCCAAGGATACATCATCCAAAGGTACCAAGACTGCCCCCAAGAAGGCTGCTGCTGCTCCAAAGCCCAAGAGGACTACTAGAGACATCCCAGTTGCTGCCAAGAACAAAGGTACTACCTTCAGAGAAGCTGAGGATGAAGCAAGGTCTGTTTTGATGAAGCTGAGACCACACCTTCCTGAGCACAATGCCAGCCATCCGATTGCTGAGGACATGAAGAAGAGGAAGGATTCTGGACTGAGAGAGTGGAGAGCCATAGATCCCTATTCTCAAAGGAGAAGGATAGCTGTAGACTACAGATTCTACACCAAGGAACAACAAGACTTCTATGAGACTATTCTGCTTGACAAGAGCCCTGCAGTTAGTGATATGAGGTATGTTGACTGGAAGTACATCAAGGAGAACCAAGATTTCTTTCCAAGTGTGCAGGATAATTTCCAGTGCATTGGCATTGATGAGTTTGTTGGAAAAGAGTTCGCTGCCTGGAATGACGAGATGATCATGCAATTCTACTCCACTGCATATTTCTATGGAGATGGTAGGATTGTATGGATGACTGAAGGCACCAGATATGAATCCACTATTGATGAGTGGGCTACCATCTTAGGAGCCCTACAGGTGCAAGAAGGAGACTTGGATGTGTACTCTGAGTCGAAGGCAAACCACAACTCCATGGCCAATATGTATAATGACATCCCTGCTGCAAATGTGCATTCACACAAGCTTGGATCCATCTATTTTCTTCAGGCTGGCCTACGCACAACCAACACCATCTTGAGGTATACATTGATGCCTAAGTCTGGAGATGAGAAGATGATCAGAGGTTATTCTATCAACATGCTGCTCCATATTGATCAACACACCAGATTTAGGGTGATGGACTTGATAGTTGAAACCGTGAAGAGGACTGTTGCATACCAGAAGAGATCATGTGGCTTTGCACCATACATTCAGATGCTTATCAACTCCCAGCTGGAGAAGCACGTGTATGCACTTGATCGACCACATTTGCCACTCCTGCCAGAGCTAGAAGACAATGTTGTGGTGATGGATCCAGATCATCCCACCTCAGCTACAGCACAGGCAGAGACAGAGGCAGCCAGAGACACTAGTGCTCAGGTGCCAAAGACCTGGAGTGAGCAGATGGATCTTCTTCTCAGTTCCGTGCTCAGCATGCAGAAGGACATTGGAAATATCTTGAAGAACTAGGAGAGTCTGGGAAGGATTGTTGAGAAGAAGTTTCACATTCTCAACAACAAGGTGGATGAGCTCAGAGTGACAGTAAATGAGCTCAAGAGAGAAGTTGATGGCGTGCACAGTCCCCACACCACAGATGATGATGAGGACAGTCCACCTCTCAGAGCCAACACCCAGTTCAGGACTAAAGCCAGGACTCCTACAGTGACTGCTCCAGAGTTGAAGCCTTCTTCATCAGCACCTGCTATAGCTCCATCAGCCCCTTCAGCTCCGTCAGCTACACCAGCAGCTCCAGTTAATACTCCAACTCCATCCATGATGTCTGCTGAAGTCTTCGCTGATGCCGTTCTCTCGACTCGTTCATCAGCTACCGGAGGAGATCAGCCCCAGAGAGACGCTTAGTTCTATATACCTTTGAACTTTTTGGTAACTTGTTGCCAAAGGGGGAGAAGTTGTATAGATCATTAGGGCTTCGAGAGAGGGAGAGTGTTTCTTTTTATCGCTCTTCAAAAACATTAATATCTTTTGGTTTGTGTTGAACCTTGTTTGTGTTTCATCATACACTTGATGTGTGCTGCTACTATTTCCTATCCTTGAGATGCCTATGAGATGATCATTCACTTTTGCTTATTGTGTTGTGCTATGATGTTCATTCTTATTACTCTCGCATACCACCAAGTTGTATGTGACATGGAAGAGTGCCCCATATACCTAATCGATTGTGCATTTGCATTCAAACACAAATTCAAAATAGTGCACAAATTTAGGGGGAGCTCTTGCTTATCACACACTTCTCAAAGCGACGATTATATTCATTGATTATATCATATGTCTCAGCTTTGATCTATATGTTGTCATCAATTACCAAAAAGGGGGAGATTGAAAGCACATTTGCTCCTTGGTGGTTTTGGTAATTAATAACAACATATATCTCATTGGACTAATGTTTCCACTAAGTATGCCACACTTGTAAAACAAATCAATGAAATGCTGACTGCAATCTTTGGTATGTATTCTGCTTCTCTTTTGTAGTTTACCGGCTTTCGATTGAACGGCGGCTCACTATCTCTCTCTTTACTTGCAGGGCGGAAAGATCATAATCTTGTAGAGCTTCCTATTGTGAAATTGAAAGCCATTTTCACATATGTAGAGCAGCTGTTCACCGGATCTGTGTACTCCATCATGGCGGTGAAGAATCTAAAGCATCCACCAAGAAGCATCAAGGATATGTTGAAGCAGCTTTCTACCATGCCCAAATGGGTGACCGAGACCCAGAGATCAGCGGCTCGAGGAGGGGCAAACATGGCGCTGGCTCGAGAAAAAGGCATATTTGCCCGAATTGGATGTGGGGCTGTTGAAAGGCGGCTTCCCCAAGTTCAAACTCGACGGCTCCTCATTGAAAGCACATTTGCTCCCTTGGTGGTTTTGGTGATTAATAACAACATATATCTCATTGGACTAATGTTTCCACTAAGTATATTTCAGGAAAAGTTCAATGATGGGATGGCAAAAGGATTGTGGAGAGACCCCTAGATGCAAGGAATAGGATTGGCAAAGCTTCAAGCAAGAAGACTCTACATTTTACCTTGTGAGAAATCACTTTGAGTCTATAGGAAAGCCAATACTATTAAAAGGGGGTGAGGTATTGATGGTGAACAAAATGCTCCATCTGCACAAGTGATAGTCACCAAAAACACCCACAAGCTCTTCCACAAAAGTCTGTCAAAAGCCTATCATGCAAAATCGGTGCCACCAATATTCCCCACTCGGCCCTACCGATTTTCACCTCAGATAGATCCCAGCCAAACCCTAAGTTTTCGGTACGGCCGATTATGCATCGGTGCCACCGAGTTCAGGTTGGCAACATTCTGTTGCCCCTTTTCTTCAATTCGGAATTTTTGAGTTGTTTGGATCGGTGCCACCAAGTTTTGCAATCTGACCGTTGGTCACCTGATCGGTACTGCCGAGACTTATATATCGGTCTCACCGAGATTCAAAAGTTGCTACCTTTTGAGCAACTTGGTACCATCGAGTTTTACACTTTGGTGTCACCTAGTTGGTCATTATAGGTTTAACGGTTGGATTTTTGGAGATGCCTATATATACCCCTTCACCAGCACTCACTCACAAGAGAAGCACTCAGAACTATTCCATACTTGCCCCATCCAATTTTCTTAGAGAGAGCCACCTACTCACGTGTTGAGATTAAGACATTCCACTCCAACCGTATGAATCTTGATTTCTAGCCTCCCCAAGTTGCTTTCCACCCAATCAATCTCTTCCACCAAAGCCAAATCTGTGAGAGAGTGCTTGAGTGTTGAGGAGTCTATCATCTTGAAGCACAAGAGCAAGGAGTTCATCATCATCATCGAGCCTATTACCCTTTGGAGGGTGGGGCCTCCTAGATTGGTTAGGTGTCGCTTGGGAGCCTTCTACTTCGTGTTGTGGAGTTGAACCAATAAGTTTGTAAGGGCAAGGAGATCGCCTACTTTGTGAAGATCTACCCTTAGTGAGGCTAGTCCTTCGTGGACGGAAGCCGTTATGGAGTAGTCAAGGTTGCTACTTCGTGGACCCTTATGGGTGGAGCCCTTCGTGGACTCTCGCGACCGTTACCCTCCGTGGGTTGAAGACTCCATAAACGTGGACGTACGATAGCACCACGTATTGGAACCACGGGAAAAATCTTCGTGTCTCCAATTTGCGTTTGATCTTCCTCCCTATCCTCTATTACATATGCTTGCCTTTACTTTCCGCTGCTATACTCTTAGACATGCATGTGTAGGGTGTGCTTGACTTGCTATCTTTGCTAAAATCTACCAACACTTAAAATTGGGAAAAGGTAGAAATTTTATTTGTCAAGTAGTCTAATCACCCCCCTCTAGACATACTTTTGATCCTACACTCATTCACTCATTCAGACTATGCGAAGTGCATCACAGAGATGCGTCCTTTGGCGGCTCTGATAGCTGAAGAAATTGACCTCGTGAAATATCATGCTGCATATACCGATGATAATGAGCATATTAACCCGCCGAAGGATGATCCGACGGAGTTGGTTCCCACTGACGTAAGAGATCTTTTGTTCCTGATGTTGACGCATCATCTCTTATTGAGGGAACATCAAAGTTTGAATCATTTAACTCAATTCGATGGCAACAGAAGGGCCAGCAGGTTGACGAGGATGATGAGCCGGCGGATGTAGATCCAGAGGCGGCTGATGAGGAAAAAGCATGAAGGAATCCCTAAAGAGGAATGAGTCACCATACTGAGTTAGCCCCCAAGTAATTAGAAAAACTTGAGTATTTTGGAGCTCCATTGTGGGCTTGTAATAGTGGTAGTCTGAAAAACTTCCTTGAAATCCTTGGTCATGCCATCGTACATGTGTGTACCTTTGTTGGTGCAAAACTCCAATCTTTTGAGCTCGTTGCTTTGATATGATTATGCCACTCTTTTTACCGTCCCCTGTATGTCTCTGTTGTTGTGCTCAATGAGTTTACTGATTGAGACAGAAAAACAGGTCAAGAAACAAGCCGGCAAAAGAACTTGGTTTTCAAGACTCAAGTCTGTTGAATCTTTCTTCAATAGTATCGAAGATATAGGACTTTGAACCCGGCCATAATATGACCGGAGTTGTTAACCCGGTTACTCAGGTATGAGCTGGAACAGGGACAATATCTAGCCTGAAATTTTACATTGTGATAAAAAACTTATAGATTTTATTAGTAAGCCGGCTCAATGAGACTCGGCAAAAAAGAGACTGGCTTTCGAGGCTCAAGTCTTGCTTCAATGAAGCGGGTATGATAACCCATGGTTTATCCTAGCTTTCTATATACCGGCTCTCACATGACTCAAGCCAATGTTTTAACCTTGAGAAGTTCAGGGTCCTAAAAAGGATTGACTTACAAGAGTACATGGGGTCATCTGATTGGAGTCACATCAAGCATACAGACAGGTTTAACCATATATTGTGGTGTTTTTTGCCTGGTCAAAAGGGTGAGAAAGCTAAACTTGATGAGTTGGAAGCCCCCAAGTGACCTATGTTGCAAACAATCAAGACTCATGCTCAATTGATAGGATGAAATGACAGAGACCCCGAGTTTTGAGCGTGCCGGCTTTATTATATTTGAACATAAAGAAGTATATACAGAATTTGCAGGGGGGTTTACATAAAGGGAGCCGGTGGCTCTTCTAAGTATAATAAGGCCGCAGGTGAGCAATGTTCCAAGGCCGGGTTGTCTCCTCCTCAGAAGTGTATGATCCTTCCCATAAGTCCACCAGATAATATGACCCATTGTTAAGGTTTCTGCTGATGACAAAAGGACCCTCCCAAGGGGGAGAAAGTTTATGCATACTTGTCTGATCTTGAATCAGACATAGCACGAAGTCGCCTTCTTGAAAGGTACGGCTTCAGACTCTACGGCTGTGATAGCGACGTAAGTCTTGCTGATAAATGGCAGATCTAGATGCTGCTAAGTCACGCTCTTCTTCCAAGGCATCCAGGGAGTCTTGAAGTGCTAACTCATTGTCCACCTAAACATAAGAAGCAACCCAAGGCGAGTCATGGCGAATATCGCTTGGTAGAACTGCCTCGGCTCCGTACACCAAGAAGAAAGGCGTGTATCTAGTGGATCTATTTGGAGTTGTGCGAATACTCCAAAGTACTATGGGGATTTCTTCAACCCAACAGCCCGGAGTACGCTCAAGTGGTACCATAAGCTGGGGTTTGATCCCTCCGACGATCTCCTGATTGGCCCGTTCGGCTTGTCCGTTGGACTATGGATGGGCAACTGCTGCCAGGTCAAGCCGGATGTGTTCTCATTGACAAAACTGTTCCACGGCTCCCTTGGATAAATTGGTACCATTATCAGTGATAATGTTGTGGGGGGTAGCCAAAATGGAAAATTTAACTTTTTCAAGAACTTGACCGCAGTCTCTGCATCACAGCTACAAACTGGCCCTGCTTCAACCCACTTGGTGAACTTATCAACCGCCACCAAGAGGTGGGTCTTCTTGTCAGAAGACGGCTTGAACGTGCCAACCATGTTGAGCCCCCAAACCGCAAATGGCCAAGTAATGGGGATCATACGCAATTCCTGAGCCAGGACATGGGCCTGGCGAGCAAACTTTTGACATCCATCGCACTTGCGCACAATCTCTTCTGCATCTGCGTGAGCCGTCAGCCAGTAGAACCCATGTCAAAAAGCTTTTGCCACCAAGGACCATGAGTCGGCATGATGCCCACAATCACCAGCATGAATTTCATTAAGAATTTCCTGGCCTTCCTCAGGGGAAACACAATGTTGAAACACGCCAGTGCTGCTTCGTCGATGTAACTCGCCATTAACGATAGTCATTGATTTGGACCGTCGAATTATCTGTCGAGCCATGGTTTCCTTAGCTGGGAGCTCGCCTCGAGTCAAATAAGATAGATATGGGATAGTCCAGTCCGGAGTAGCATGGAGAGCCGCCACCAACTGTGCCTCCGGGTCAGGGATAGCTATATCCTCCTCAGACGACAGTTTGACAGAAGGATTATGAAGGACGTCTAAGAACACATTGGAGGGAACTGGCTTCCTCTATGAGCCGAGTCGTGACAGAGCATCAGCCGCCTCATTGAGTCGGCGATCTATATGATTGACCTGATAGCCTTGAAAATGACCCGCCACATCAGAAATTGCTCGTCGGTAAGCCGCCATCAGGGGGTCCTTAGAATCCCAAGTCCCTGATACTTGTTGAGCTACCAAGTCTGAGTCGCCCAAACACCTGACCCGGCTCAGATTCATCTCTTTAGCTATTCTGAGTCCATGTAGGAGGGCCTCATATTCGGCTGCATTGTTAGTACAAGGAAACATGAGCCGCAAAACATAGCAAAATTTATCACTTCGTGGAGAAGACAATATGACTCCAGCCCCCGAGCCCTCCAACTGTTTAGATCCATCAAAGTGTATAGTCCAGTAGGTGTTGTCTGGCCTATCCTCTGGAATCTGCAACTCTGTCTAGTCGTTGATGAAATCTACCAGTGCCTGGGACTTGATGGCGGTTCGAGGCACATACTTTAGATGGTGATCACCAAGTTCAATTGCCCACTTAGCAATCCGTCCAGTGGGCTCTCGGTTTTGTATGATATCACCAAGAGGTGCCGAACTAACCACCGTGATTGGATGCTCCTGGAAATAGTGTTTCAGCTTCCGGCTTGCCATAAAAATTCCGAAGACTAGCTTTTGCCAACGCGGGTACCACTGCTTGGACAAAGTTAAAACTTCACTGACGAAGTAAACTGGATGTTGAACCGGATATTCCTACCCTTCCTCTTTCCGCTCGATGACAACTGCTACAGTCACCACTTTGGAATTAGCGGCAATGTACAGGAGCATCGGCTCTTTCTCGGCTGGGGCGGCTAAGACGGGCGGATTAACAAGCTGCTTCTTGAGTGCTTCAAAGGCCTCATTAGCGGCGTCAGTCCACTTAAAGTCGCCTGTTTTCTTCAATACTTGATAAAAAGGGATAGCTTTTTCCCCTAGGCAGCTTATGAAACGGCTTAAGGCAGCGATGCGACCAGCCAGGCACTGAACTTGGTTTATATTTTCCGGCTCAGTCAACGAAGTTACTGCCTTGATTTTGTCCGGGTTAGCTTCAATGCCTTGCTCAGAAACTAGGAAACCCAAAAGTTTGCCTGCGGGAACACCAAAATCACACTTTTCTGGGTTAAGTTTCATTTGGTACACTCGAAGATTACCAAACATTTCCTTGATGTCTTCGAAGAGCGTCTCTTTCTTCTGAGACTTCACCACGATGTCATCAACATAGGAGTGAACATTACGCCCAATATGTGGTCGAAGGCAA
The DNA here is from genome assembly GCA_039707655.1 of Elymus sibiricus. Taxonomy (NCBI): domain Eukaryota; kingdom Viridiplantae; phylum Streptophyta; class Magnoliopsida; order Poales; family Poaceae; genus Elymus; species Elymus sibiricus. The sequence continues at coordinate 134,694,534 of CM077669.1, forward strand.
TTCTGGACACAGCGTTGATAAGTCACCCCTGCGCTCTTAAGCCCAAAGGGCATAGAGACATAGCAGAAAGCACCAAAGGGAGTGATGAAAGCCATCTTTTCTTGATCCTCAACAGCCATCTTGATCTGGTGATAGCCGGAGTATGCATCCAGAAAGCACAAACGCTCACAACCCGCCGTAGAATCAATGATTTGATCGATACGTGGGAGAGCAAAAGGATCTTTCGGACATGCTTTGTTGAGATCCGTGTAGTCGACACACATGCGCCAAGTGCCGTTCTTCTTCAGAACAAGCACCGGGTTAGCCAACCACTCGGGGTGTAAAACTTCAATGATAAATCCGGCAGCTAGGAGCCGTGCTACCTCTTCTCCAATAGCCTTGCGTCTTTCCTCGTTAAAACGACGAAGATATTGGCGTACTGGCTTCATCTTTGGGTCTACGTTAAGGTGGTGCTCAGCGAGTTTTCTCGGGACTCCAGGCATGTCAGAAGGTTTCCATGCAAAGATGTCTTGATTCTCACGGATAAACTCGATGAGCGCGCTTTCCTATTTGGGATCCAAGCCGGTCCCTATAGTGAACTTCTTGGACGAGTCGCCTGGCGTGAAATCTATCTGCTTAGTATCTTCAGCCAGCTTAAACTTGAGTGAAGACTCCGACTCAGTATTGGGCTTCTTGAGCAGGCTCATATCAGCCCGGGTCAACATTGGCGGTATAGAACTTCAGTTCCTCACCCACGCAAGCCGACTCGACATAAGCTGTGTCTCCTTCTTCGCACTCCTGGGCTATCTTCCGGCTTCCGCTCACGGTAATAGTACCTTTCGATCCAGTCATCTTGATCTTGAGATAGATATAACAAGGCCGGGCCATGAAACAAGCATAAGCCGGCCGTCCAAAGAGGGCGTGATAGGGGCTCTTTATCTTGACTACCTCAAACATCAAGGGCTCGCATTTGTAATTATTCTCATCACCGAAAGCAACATCGAGTTTGATCCGCCCGATCGGATAAGCCGATTTTCCAGGAATAATCCCATGAAACACCGTCATGGAAGGGAGTAGTGAGCTCTCAGGCAGGTTCATCCAGCGGAAAGTTTCGTAGTACAGAATATTTATGCTGCTGCCCCCATCCATAAGGACTTTGGTCAAGGTGTAACCGCCGACTTGATGCGCCACCACCAAAGCTAACCCGCCAGGGTTGTTAACCGCGGAGGATGGTCCTCCCTGCTACAGGTGATCGGGTGCTCAGACCAGTTGAGGTACCTGGGCACTGCTGGCTCTGCCATGTTGACTGGCCTGCTTTTGACCTTGCTGTCTCGCTTGCAAGTCTTAGTGGCGAAAACATGATATTGGCCTTGACTCAACTGCTTAGACTTGCTTTGAGGAGCCTGGTTACTATGCTAATGCCGAAACTCAGTCCCCGGAGCGTCCCGTGATAGGCCTGGTCCACCCGATCCGCCATCCGCAGGCGGGTTTCGAGCCATCGTGCTCCCTGTTGCAGAAGTAGAAGCCAGATAAGGCGAGTCATGAAGCTTACCAAAAACCTTGGTTTCGTGACGCTGGTCGGGTTGAGGCCGGCCGGGTTGGGCGCGCCGAGCCGGCTCGACGACGTTGGTGCAGATGTCCAACTCGGGCACCGACATGCCGATCTGTCTGATGAAGACGTGGATCTTGCCGAAGGGGACCCGGTACCCGTACTCAATTGCGTCGGCCTTGGGGCCCCAGCCTGAGTCATTGATGTAGATCTTGCTCCGGCGACTCTTGGTCATGCGACCCGCCACATAGCTCCCGAAGCCCGGAAGGGCTCGCTCTGAGAACTTAACTCCACTGGGCGAGAGCCCCACGGTGGGCACCAACTATCGTGGTTTTGTCACGGTAGATGTCCTCGTGCAAGGACTTAGGTGTGAGGCCATCACCGCTAGGTGGTGACTCAAAGGGGTTAAACGGGAACGGGAGGCAAGTTTACCCAGGTTCGGCCCCTTTGATGGAGGTAATAGCCTACGTCCTGCTTTGTGTCTATATTGATGGTGATCTCGATTACAAGGGTGCGGAATCGCTAACCTAGCTTTCGAGGGTGTCTAACTTAAGTCTTTCGGCCCTAGGGGCTTGCCTTTATATACAGGTCAAGACCCTAGGGTTTACAACAGAGTCCGAGTCATATTATGACTTGTAACCTATCACGTCTCTAACACGCCTTGCCTCTCAAGCAAGGAATCTTCTGACGTCTTCTGCCCTGTGGGCCTTGAATCACCGTCTCCATGTGCTTGGGCCGCCCGGCGGTTTACTTAATAGCCGCCTCACTTGTTTTATTTTTAGAACACGGCCCATCTTGGACATATTTTACAAAGCTGCCATTATACTGACCCGTCCCAGTAGGGTAGGTCATACCGTGGGGTTATATCCCCGACACTATTGGTTCGATAAACCTTGGTTTTATAACTGAGGGAAATACTTTTCCGCTTTGTGCTGTAATTACCCGTTCCTCTTCACGGGAAACCCAACGCAGATCACAAGTATCAGCTGGCGCCGACGCTTGGGAGGCACCTCACCGTGGTTATCGTCGTTCTCTCTGGGGGTGCCTTCACCGTCCTTCCCCATGGTATTGGGGGTGTCTACCATATAGACATCATAGGTGGAGGTAGCTGTCCACCGTCCAGTGGAAGTAGGGATGTTGTTGTTGGGGAACGTTGCATGGGAAACAAAATGTTTCCTACGAAACACCCAAGATCTATTCTATGGAGATGCTAGCAACGACAGGGAGAGGTGTCTACATACCCTTGTAGACCGAAAACGTTAACGATCTAGAAATCGTGGTTGGCATAGTCATACTCGTGTCGCGATCCAATCCGATCCAAGCACCGCACGTGCGGCACCTCCGAGTTTAGCACACGTCCGCTCGGTGACGTATCCTCCTTCTTGATCCAGCAAGAGAGGGAGAATAGGTAGATGAGATCTGAACCAACAAAATGGCGTGGTGGTGGTGGTGGCAGCGGAATTCCGTCAGGGCTTCGCCCTGCGCGTACCGAAGAAACGTGGGAGGAGTTGGGAGAGCCAATGACCAAGGGTGAAGGGTTGGCTGCCCCCATGAACCTCCCCCATCTATATATAGGCTAGAGGGTAGGGGAGGGCATCCAAAACCCTCCTAGGGCCGGCCACAAGGGAGAAAACCCTTTAAACATGAAGATAACATCTTATCTCTAGATTCAACCCTTTAAATTTAGAGATAAGATCTTATCTCTAGATTTAAATGACATGTGCCTTGGGGAATGGTGCAGCCCGCCCGTGTGGGCTGTAGCCCCTCCCCTCGGTCCATGTGGTCCCTTCCCGGGTCGTTGGGCCCCACGGTGGAACCCCCGGAACCTTCTAGAACCTTCCCGGTACTCTACCGAAAAATTCCCGAACTTTTCTGGAACCCTGAATATGACTTCCCATATATAAATCTTTACCTATGGACCATTCCGGAGCTCCTCGTAATGTCACAGATCCCATCCGGGACTCTGAACAACTTTCAGAATGTCCACTATTAATATCTCAACATTACCCTAGTGCTACCAAACGTTAAGTGTGCGACCCTACGGGTTCGAGAATCATGTAGACATGACCGAGACACTTCTCCGGTCAATAACCAATAGCAGACCTAGATGCCCATATTGGTTCCTACATATTCCATGAAGATCTTCATCGATCGAACCATGATGTCACGGATTCAATCAATCCCGTATGCAGTTCCCTTTGTCCATCGGTATTTTACTTGCCCGAGATTCGATCGTCGGTATCTCCATACCTAGTTCAATCTCGTTACCGGCAAGTCTCTTTACTCCTTCTGTAATACAAGATCCAATGAATAAATCCTTAGTCACATTGCTTGCAAGCTTCTTGTGATGTTGCGTTACCGAGAGGGCCCAGAGATACCTCTCCGTCATACGGAGTGACAAATCCCAGTCTGGATCCATGCCAACCCAACAGACACCCTCGGAGATACCTGTAGAGCACCTTTATGATCACCCAGTTATGAAGTGACATTTGATACACACAAGGCATTCCTCCGGTGTCAGGGACTTGCATGATATCATGGTCTTAGGAACAGATACTTGACATGAAGAAAGCAGTAGCAACAAACTAAGTGATACGATCATATGCTATGCTTACGGTTGGGTCTTGTCCATCACATCATTCTCCTAACGATGTGATCCCGTTATCAAATAACAACTCATGTCTATGTTTTGGAAACCTTAACCATCTTTGATCAACGAGCTAGTCTAGTAGAGGCTCACTAGGGACACAGTGTTGTTTATATATCCACACATGTATCTGAGTTTCCGGTCAATACAATTCTAGCATGGATAATAAACGATTATCATGAACAGGGAAATATGATAATAACCAATTTATTATTGCCTCTAGGGCATATTTCCAATAGTCTCCCACTTGCACTAGAGTCAATAATCTAGTTCACATCGCCATGTGATTAACACCCAAAGAGTTCTGGGGTTTGATCATGTTTTGCTTGTGAGAGAGGTTTCAGTCAATGGGTCTGCAACATTCAGATCCGTGTGTACTTTACAAATCTATATGTCATATTGTAGATGCTTCTATCACGCTCCACTTGGATCTATTCCAAATGACTGCTCCACTATACGTATCTGGTTTACGACTCAGAGTCATCCGGATCGGTGTCAAAGCTTGCATCGACGTAACCCTTTACGACGAACTCTTTATCACCTCCATAACCGAGAAAAATTTCCTAAGTCCTCTTTAGGTACCTAAGGATAATTTTTGATCGTTGTCCAGCGATCCTCTCCTGGATCACTTTTGTTCCCCCTTGCCAGACTCATGGCAAGGCACACATCACATGCGGTACACAGCATGGCGTACAGTATAGAGCCTATGGCTGAGGCATAGGGGACGACCTTCGTCCTTTCTCTGTCTTCTGTCGAGGTCGAGCTTTGAGTCTTACTCAACTTCACACCTTACAATACAGGCAAGAACTCCTTCTTTGACTGATCCATTTTGAACTCTTTCAAAATCTTGTCAAGGTATGTGCTCTGTGAAAGACTTATTAAGCGTCTTGATATATCTCTATAGATCTAGATGCTCAACATGTAAGCAACTTTACCCAGGTCTTCCTTCGAAAAACTCCTTTCAAATAACCCTTTATGCTGTCCAAAAATTCCACATCATTTCCAATCAACAATATGTCATCCACATATACTTATCAGAAATGCTATAGTGATCCCACTCACTTTCTTGTAAATACAAGTTTCTTCATAAACTTTGTATAAACACAAAAGCTTTGATCACCTCATCAAAGCGTATATTCCAACTCCGAGATGCTTGCACCAATCTATAGAAGGATCGCTGGCGCTTGCACATCTTTTAGCATCCTTAGGATCGACAAAACCTTCTGGTTGTATCACATACAACCTTTCCTCATGGAAACTGTTAAGAAAACGCTGTTTTGACATCCATCTGCCAGATTTCGTAATCAAAAAATGCAGCAACTGCTAACATAATCCCAACAGACTTTAGCATCGCTACGAGTGAGAAAGTCTCATCGTAGTCAACTCCTTGAACTTGTCGGAAACCTCTTTGCGGCAAGTCGAGCTTCATAAATGGTGACATTACCATCAACGTTTGTCTTCTTCTTAAAGATCCATTTGTACTTAATGGCCTGCCGGTCATCGGGCAAGTCTACCAAAGTCCATATTTGGTTTTCATACATGGATCCTATCTTGGATTTCATGGCTCCTAGCCATTTGTCGGAATCCGGGCCCACCATCGCTTCTCCATAGTTCGTAGGATCATCGTTGTCTAACAACATGACTTCCAAGACAGGATCACCATACCACTCAGGGCAGTACGTGTCCTTGTCGACCTATGAGGTTTGGTAGTAACTTGATCCGAAGTTTCATGATCATCATCATTAGCTTCTTCTTCATTTGGTGTATGCATTACAGGAGCACCTTTCTGCACTGCGCTACTTTCCAATTAAAGTGAAGGTTCAATAACCTTATCAAGTTCTACCTTCCTCCCACTCACTTCTTTCGAGAGAACATCCTTCTCTGGAAAGGATCCATTCTTGGCAACAAAGACCTTGCCTTTGGATCTGTGATAGAAGGTATACCCAATTGTTGCCTTAGGGTATCTTATGAAGATGCACTTTTCCGTTTTGGGTTCGAGCTTATCAGGCATAAGTGTCGCATCCCCAAACTCAAAGAAACGACAACTTAGGTTTCTCACCAAGCCATAATTCATACGGTGTCGTCTCAACAGATTTAGACGGTGCCCTATTTAAAGTGAATGTAGTTATCTCTAATGCATAACCCAAAAACGATAGTGGCAAAACGATAAGAGACATCATAGAACGCACCATATCCCATAGAGTACGGTTACAATGTTCGGACACACCATTGCACTGCGGTGTTCCAAGTGGGGTGAGCTGTGAAACAAGTCCACACTGTCTTAAATGCATACCAAACTTGTAACTCAGATATTCACCTCCACGATCACATCGCAGACATTTTATCCTCTTGTCACGATGATCTTCAACTTCACTCTGAAATTTGCTTGAACTATTCAAAAGTTTCAGACTTGTATTTCATTAAGTAAATATCCCAATATCTACTCAAGTCATTCCTGAAGGTAAGACAATAACAATATCCACCGCGCACTTCAACACTCATTGGACCGCATACATCAGTATGTATCATTTCCAATAAGTCACTTGCCCGCTCCATGGTACCGGAAAACGGGGTCTCGGTCATCTTGCCCATGAGGCATGGTCCGCATGTCTCAAGCGATTCGAAATCGAGCGAGTCCAAAGATCCATCAGCATGGAGTTTCTTCATGCGCTTTACACCAATTTGACATTTAGCAGTAGTGCCACAAGTATGTGGTACTATCATTATTAACTTTGCATCTTTTGGCATCAATATTATGAACATGCGTATCACTACGATCGAGATTCAATAAACCATTCACATTGGGTGCATGTCCATAGAAGGTGTTATTCATGTAAACAGAACAACCATTATTCTCTGACTTAAATGAATATCCGTATTGCCATAAACACGATCTAATCATGTTCATGCTCAACGCAGACACCAAATAACATTTATTTAGGTTTAACACTGATACTTGTGATCTGCGTTGGGTTTTCCGTGAAGAGGAACGGGTAATTGCAGCACAAAGCGGATAAGTATTTCCCTCAGTTATGAAACCAAGGTTTATCGAACCAATAGGAATATCAATCCTCAACCGTCTTCAGCGGCTGCACACAAATGAACAAACAACTTGCCCCCAACGCGGGCAAGAAGGTTGCCAATCCCCTTGATCTCGTTATTTGCAAGCAAATGAGTTGTGTAGATAATTGTTGATACAAATAAATTGCAAAATAAATAAAAACTAAATAAAGGCAGCGAGGAAAATGTAGCCTTTGTAAATATATAAGTGAATAGACCCGGGGGCCATAGTTTTCCCTAGCAGCATCTCTCATGTAGGCAGCATACGGTGGGTAACAAATTACTGTTGGGCTATTGATAGAAAAGCGGATAGTTATGCGATGTTCACGGCAATGATCATGTATATATAGGCATCACGTCCATAAGCAAATAGGCCAACTCCTGCCTACACCAATTACTATTACTCCACCCATCGACCGCTATCCAGCATGCATCTAGAGTATTAAGTAAAACAGAGTAATGCTTGGAGAACGATGACATGATGTAGACAAAGTAAACTCAAACAATATGAATGAACCCCATTGTTTTATCCTTAGTAGCAACAACACAAAGACGCATCTTGTCCCCTACTTTGTCATTCAGATACAGAAACTCACCAGGTTGAACCTACCACAATGCACCACTCCCACCGATGAAATATCAATCTACTTGGTCAAAGCATATCAATAGATCGGAGAGCATTATGAAGCTATAATGATCATGCACTTAAGAGATAATATAATTCAGAGGCATCTTAAATACTTTTCATGAATAATCTGAACATAAACCCACAATTCATCGGATCCCAACAAACACACTGCACAATAGGATTACATCGGATAGATCAAAGCGAAGATGCGATGATCATTGTATTGAAGATCATAAGAGAGAGAGATTGCCATCTAGGTACTAGCTATGGACCCATAGATCTATGGTGAAATACTCACACATCATCATGAGGGCAGCATGGTTGATGAAGAGGCCCTCCGTGATCGATCCCCCCTCCGGCAGGGTGCCGGAATGGAGCTCCATATGGCCTCGTGGCAGAACAGAGACTTGCGGCGGCGGAAAAAGGGTTTCAGGACTGCCTCCAGGGTTTTTAGGATATTAGAGAATTAATAGGCCGAAGGGGACGCCGGGAGGCGCCCGAGGGGGCCACCACATATCAGGGCGCGACCCCCCAGGGCGCGCCCTGATGTGTGGTGGGGCCCTCGTGCACCTCCTGGCTTCCTTCCGAAGCTTCTAGGTCTTCATATAGTCCATAAAAAATCATCAAAAAGTTTTGTGGCATTTGGACTTCGTTTGGTATAGTAAACCTGAAAAGGCAAAACCACGCAGAAAACAGCAACTGGCACTGGGCACTAGGTGAATAGTTTAGTGCTCAAAAATATTATAAATTGGTAAATAAAGACCCCAAAAGTATCCTAGAATGATAATATATCAGCATGGAACAATCAAAAATTATAAATACATTGGAGACGTATCAAGCATCCCCAAGCATAATTCCTGCTCGTCCTCGAGTAGGTAAATGATAAAAACAGAATTTTTGATGTGACTTGCTATCCACTATGTAATCTTGTGCATGTATACTCATTGAGAAAATATGAATCAACAAATATTTACATAGTAATAATTAAAATGTAAGAAACAGAATTGTTAATTCTTAAAAGTATACGATCCTTAAGAAATGTTTACCCCCTCCCATTCATCTTATTGTATTAGCAAGGCATGGCTCCATCTTCACCACATTAATACAAATGTTGAGCACCACGGTGTCCAAGCCAGGAAATTGGTTCGTACCTTTTCAATATGCATAAACTTTTTATTCTTCAAGCAATACATGAGCGTGAGCCATTGGACATAGCATTTAATTGGAATAGAGTATGGTGGTAGATATCAAAGGGGTAGGAAGTGGAGAAGATAGTCTCACAGCAACTAGGCGTACCAACGGGCTATGGAGATGCCCATCGATAGATGTCAATGCAAGGAGTAGGGATTGCCATGCAAATGATGCACTAGAGCTATAAGTGTATGAAAACTCAAATGAAGCTAAGTGGGGTGTGCATCCAACATGCTTGCTCATGAAGACCTCAGGCATTTGAGGAAGCACGTCAAAGGAATATACAAGCCAAGTTTGTAATAATGAATAGGTAATTCCCACTAGCATATGAAAGTGATATATCATGAGACTCTCTACATGAGGAACATGGTGCCACTTTGAGGCACAATTCTGGTAAAGGATAGTAGCAAAGTCCCTTCTCTAATTTTCTCTCATTTTTTTGAATGGAAGGTGGGCTCATTTGGCCTCCCCCATCTTCATTTTCGTCTGGAGTCTCATCTCGACTTATGGGAGAATCATCGTCTTCATCATTCTTTCCTCACTGGGACAAATGCTCTAATAATGATGATCATCACACTTTTATTTACTTACAACTCAACATTGAGAACTGATATGAAGAGATGACTCTGTATGAATGCCTCTGGCAGTTGATACGTCTCCAACGTATCTATAATTTTTTATTGTTCCATGCTGTTATATTATCATTCTTGGATGTTTTACAATCATTTTATAGCAACTTTATATCATTTTTTTTGGGACTAACCTATTGACTAAGTGCCAAGTGCCAGTTGCAGTTTTTGCTTGTTTTTTACTTCGCAAAATATCAGTACCAAACGGAGTCCAATTGCGACGAAACTTTTTGGAGATTTTGCTGGACCAGAAGAAGGCTAGTGGGCTAAAGAAGTAACCAGGAGGGAGCCCAGGCCGCCCACAAGACACCAAGGCGCGCCAGGGGCCCCGGGCGCACCCTGGTGGGCTGTGGCCGCCTCGGGAACCTTCACCTCCTTTGAGCTCTATAAATACCCAAATATTCGAGAAACCCTAAAGGAGTCGACGAAAAATACAACCATCCACCGCAAGTTCCAGAACCGTGAGATCCAATCTAACACCATCACGGAGGGGTTCATCATCCTCATTGGTGCCTGTCCGATGATGCGTGAGTAGTCCACCATAGACCTATGGGTCTGTAGGCAGTAGCTAGATGGCTTCCTCTCTCTCTCTTTTGATTCTCAATACAATGGTCTCTTGGAGATCTATTTGATGTAATGACTTTTTGCGGTGTGTTTGTTGGGATCCGATGAATTTTGAGTTCATGATGAGTTTCTATACATGAATATTATTTGAGTCTTCTTTGTTCTCTTATATACATGATTACTTATAGCCTCATATTTCTTCTTCGAATCTTTGGTTTAGTTAGGCCAACTAGATCGATTTTTCTTGTCATGGGAAGAGGTGCTTTGTGATGGGTTCGATCTTGCGGTGTCCTCTCCCAGTGACAGAAGGGGCAGCGAGGCACGCATGTATCGTTGCCATTAAGGATAACAAGATGGGGTCTATTCCCACATGAATAGATCTTGTCTACATCATGTCACCGTTCTTATTGCATTACTCCATTTTTCCATGAACTTAATACACTAGATGCATGCTGGATAGCGGTCGATGTCTGGAGTAATAGTAGTAGATGCAGAATCGTTTCGGTGTACTAATCTTGGACGTGATGCCTATATAATGACCATCGCCTTGGATATCGTCATGATTATTTGATCTTCTATCAATTGCCCAACAGTAATTTGTTCACCCACCGTGTGCTATACTCATGAGAGAAGCCACTAGTGAAACCTACGGCCCCCGGGTCTGCTTTTCCAACATATTGCTTTCCGATCTATCTTTTTGCCACTTTTGTTTTCAGATATATTATTCCAAAAAAACAAAAAATACCTTGCTGCACTTTTTATTTGCCTCTTTTGTTTTGTGTTCTTGCGAGATCTATCTATCCAATCTATTACAACCTAATCTATCTTTTTAACGTGGAGAGATTGACAACCTCTCTTTCGCGCCGGGTTGCAAGTATTTGTTCTTTGTGTGCAGGTGTTGTTTACATAGTGTTGCGTGATCCTCCTACTGGTTCGATACCTTGGTTTCGTAATTGAGGGAAATACTTACCATCGCTGTGCTGCATCATCCCTTCATCTTTGGGGAAATACCGACGCAGTCTCAAGCCACATCAAAGGAATTTCTGGCGCCGTTGCCGGGGAGGAAGGAGTCTCTTCAACGTGCCAATATCTGGCGCCAAGGAGACATCATCAACATCTATCAGGTTCCTAATCACAAATCTCATCTCCTTGCAATTTACATTATTTGACATTTGCCTCTCGTTTTCATCTGCCCCACTTCACAAAAAATTTCCGTTTTATTCGCCTTCTTTCTCGTTCGCCTTTTTCTCGCCGGATATCTTTTTGTTTGGTTATGTTTCCATGTGCCTTCTATTTGCTTGCATCTTCGCTTGCTAAACATCTATTGATATGGATCCTCATGAACTTGCTAATCTATTCAAAAGACCAAATTATGATGAACCAATTGCTAGTGAGTTGAGTGCACTTGATTATCTCTATGAAGTTTTTTTTGAAAATCATGAATCTGAAAATTTTGATGAAGTGTTGAAACAAGAAATTTATAAGGTGATTCATGATAGCTCCTTGATAGAAAAGCATGATTGCAATGATGTTACTATAAATTCTAGTAATGTCAATTATGTTAATGATATGCAAAACTACAAGCTTGGGATGATAATTTTGTCATGTCCACTTCTTATTGCAATGATCATGATTGGGGTGATAATGCTTCTTATGATCTTGAAAATTTATTTTAGCCTCATGTTGAATATGGTATTGATACTAATGTTTGCAATAGTTTCGAAAGTGGGTTTGGAAGAGCGTCAACTTTAGGTAAAAAGAATCCCACATACTTGGAGAGTGTTCAATCTTATGAAATTTTTGATAAAAGTGGGTTTGGAGAGGTCATAACTTTAGTTGATGATAATCCCACTATTTTGGAAGATGAAACTTTATCATGTTGGTCATAAAGACAGTATTGTTTATGATAGATATATTGTTGAATTTGATTATGATCCTACATGTAATTATTATGAGAGAGGAAATTATGGTTGTAGAAATTTTCATGATACTAAATTACCTCTCTTCATGTTGAGATTGCTATTGTCTCTTTCTTCTTCCTTCCATATGCTAGTTTTTGCTTGCCTTGATAATTTGTTTACTTATAAAATGCCTATGCATAGGAAGTATGTTAGACTCAAGTGTGTTTTCCATATGCTTCATGATGCTCTCTTTGTGTTGCTATTATTATCTTTCATGAGGGCATCATTGAAATCTCAAGCCTCACTAGTGCAGAAAAGCCTAGCTATGGCGTGGCGAAAATGGCCATGCTGGCGTAGAGTCCCGACGCCACCAATAAGGCGCCACGGTTAAAAAATACAGCTGACGCTAGACCCGACGCCAGCACTATTCCATGCGTTTATGGCGTGCCTCTTGTCCAACGCCAGCAGTAATATACGTCAGTAGTGGCATTGGATGTTAGTGCTACGCCAGCAATGTATATTTCAGATTTAAAACTGTACAGCAGCACGATACAACAAAAATGACAGCATAATCAAAGGTTTTGACGGTAATTAAATAGTACATTGCAAATACCAAAATCTAAGTTCAAGAGTCATTATTTATTGACATTATTCAGAAAAGTATCAAAAAGAGGCATATAACACAAGTACACACAAGTTCGGATAAATTAACAGGAGGTGATATGGCATGCATGCCCTACTAGCTAGCTAACTCGGACAATACGCCGGGCGGAGTCAGGATCATAGTCTGGAGTAAGTGGACCATCATCATCGCTGTCAGCAGGCTTGTAGTAGACCATGATCTCATCACGATCGTAGTCAAGGTAGAACGTGGCTCTCTCCCCAGCTTCAATACCGTAAGCAGTTGCAAGAGCTATCCAACCAGGGCAACCGAAATAGGTGCGGTCTGACTCGTTGGTGACAAGGCAATTGAAGCGTTCGGCCGTCACCATCTTCATTAGGGTGCATTGGAACGTGATGGTTGCATCAAGCGGAACTCAAAACTTCTCTAAGAAGTCACGCCTTGCCCCATAAGGGATGACCTGAGCGAATTTTGAAAAAATAACTAGTTAGACAATTTCGGCCACAAACGTACCATATGAAACTCAATCAAAATCTGCTGAACTAAAACATATATATATATATATACCGTCTTAGCAATGAAGTCCTTCGAAAGATCGATGAAGAACTTCCTATCCTTCTGGCATCTCAAAGCACCACAAGTCTTACACGGGGCATCCATTTTTTGCTGTCAATATCGTTGATCAAAGTAAGCATAGATAATTAAACTAAATAACTAACACATCAAAATAGAACATATATGCACTAGTAATTAAGCAATTCTACAAGCGATGCACGGTTCAAACATATAATAACATGCATAAAGTTAAACAATCATTCATATACGAAATAACTAATGCTACATCCATCTCTAGCAAGCTAGCGGCCAGAGGGGCCGGTCTCGTGGTCGTCCCTGGTGGACCTATGATGACGCAATAGCGACTGAACCTCTTCCTCATCCTCATGCTCCTTCTCCTCCTCGAGCTTATCCCAATCTATGGGATCCTCCTCTGTGCTCTTCTTCGCCGCATACTGAAGGAGCATCATCTTGTTGGTCTCTAAGAGTTTGTCATCTCTCACAAGCTCCGTCACTAATGGGTCGAACAATTGTTGCTCGGCCTGGAGGTTCTCCTTCTCCCCAGCCCTAGTGCATATCCTTATGTTCTCTGGCGCGAGGAACTGCGCGTACTCATGGCAATCAGGGAAGTTTAGAATCGCTTTTTCCTTGTGATACTCAACCGCCTTTGCATCGTAGGCGCGCGCCGCTAACTCTGGGGTGTCCCAGTGGCCAAGCTGGTGGACGACATTGTCCTTCGTGATGGTTGCATAATACTTAGTACCCTTCTGTCGCACACCACGAAACTTCGGAGCCATATGACTGTACCTGCAACACCTATATATATATATACAATCTATAGACAATGTAATTAAACTACAAAACTACACTAAAATCTGAAAATACAAAACTACACTAAAATCTGAAACTACAAAACTACACTAAAAATCTGAAACTACAAAACAACACCAAAAATCTGAAACTACACAACTACACTAAAATCTGAAACTACACAAACTACACTAAAATCTGAAACTATACAACTACACTAAAATCTGAAACTACACAAACTACACTAAAATCTAAAACTACACAACTCCAGCAAAAATCTACAATACACAACTACACTAAAATCTGAAACTACAATAAAATCTGAAACTACAATTACTCACCCACGATGAAGGCGACGGGACGGCGGTGGAGGCGCGGAGACGGCGACGGCGGTGGAGGCACGGAGACGGCGACGACGATGGAGGAGCGGAGACGGCGATGGCGGTGGTGGCGCGGAGACGGCGACGGCGGAGGATGCGCGGAGACGGCAAGGGTGGTGGAGGCACGGAGACGGCGACGGCGGTGGTGGTGAGGAGACGGCGATGGCGGAGGTGGAGATGGAGAGTGAGACGGCGGCGATGTGGAGTCGGATATGGCAACGGTGGCCGGGGGGCTTGGTCGTTGGCGACGGCGGCGGTGTCGGGTTGAGATTGATTTGGGGGAGTTTCTGTGGGGATTAGATCCGGGTGTGTATATACTAGTGGTTGGGTTTGATGGGCAGTGTGGTGTGTTTGATAGCGTTGGCCCACGCCATTTCAGATTATTTTTATTTTATTTTCATCTTTTGTTAATAGATATATATATATACAGAATTAAAATATTAGTTCAAAATATAATTTACATAGATGAACAACATAGAGTTCATTAATTAATCTGGCCTGTGTACATACATTACAGAAGGATAATAAAAAATAACAATTATAGTTTACTACTACTAGATCTAGACTAAGAACATCATCAGTGTGATGAGGACCACCAGAAGAAATGGTGTCATCGATCCAGCTGGGAGAAATAGGCCAAGCAGGCAACCAGCTAAAAGAGCATATCGAAGCATCTTGAATTTTTTTATTTGGCCTCGCATCACATCGTTCTGGAGTTGCATCTCGTCTATCTGTAGTCTCAAAGGTCCAATGGAGTGGTCGAGAACCTCGCATACGTACTTTTGGACGAGATCAACCCATATCCATGTGAAGCAATATTTTCCCCCTGTTTTTTATGGATGAAAATATATATATACACACACATGCATATATATATATATCCATGTGAGCGACTCTAGAGGAGTTGAATTGTGCAAATTAGCTGAAAGCCAATCAATATGTATATACATACCTTTCCACAGTTGGCGCGGATGTAGAACTCTCGCTCTGGATTCCATTCCATGTGCGACATATGCTTATCAAGAGGGCGACGACAGCCGCAAAGCAGCACAGGGCCGGTATCTTCGATGCTGGTGGCATAGCTGCCGGATTGAACAGAAGTGGCGCTACTGCGGCGGGATGATTCGCTGGACTGCATTGGCCGTGGCGAACTCATGGTGTAGCCAACAGGACCAGACGGAAGTTCGGCCAGGGCGGCGGAGTCCCAAACTGTCGACACGCTCCGTCGACGTGGGTCCATAACTAAGAGGAGCTAACTAGTTATTAGGGACAAAAATTGGAAGTGAATGTATTTTGAAAAACAAAGGGGCTTCCAACACCAGCTTATATAGGCAAAACTTAATGCTGGCATTCACCAACAGGGAACGCCAGAACTACATAATATATCTATGGCATGTTAGGACATATTACGCCAGCAATGCATCCCGACTGGTCAGCTCAGCAGGGCCCACTTTTTGGTGGCGTTCCTATTTATTTCCACGCCAGCACTAACTGCACAACCCTGTCATACCATTTTCTCCAACGCCATAGCTATTTGGAAATATTAGTGCTGGCGTTAGTGGAAAATGGCGCGCCACCAACAAGAGTTGTGGCTAGCCATTTCTCTACTAGTGCCTATCTTAATGGCTATAAAGAAAGAGCTTGTTGGGAGGCAACCCAATGAATAAAATTTATTTTTACCTCTTTCTTTCTGTTCTCGAGTGTTGACACAATTATTCTACTGTTATGATTGTGTTTTTATGTTTTAATTAGTGTTTGTGCCAAGTAAAGCCTTTAGGATGATTCATAAGATGAGTAGAAACAATGCTGAATCTGAAACAGAAACTTTGACTCCAGTGCATGAATTTTCATTTTTTACTGGAGCGTGATAATGAGCTGAAACTGTTACACAGTGTTTCTATACAAATTCTTTACGTTGTCATAATTTTTCAGAATTTTTAGAGTTACATAAGTATGGTTAGACTACAGATTACTACAGACTGTTCTGTTTAAGACATATTCTGTTTTCGTTGCATTGCGTGCTTGTTTTGATGAATCTATGGTTTGTATTGAAGGGTATAAGCCATGGTAAAGTTAAAATACAGTAGGTATAATGCAATAATAAAATTTGAATGAGTTTGCAACAGTACTTAAAGTGGTGATTTGCTTTATTATACTAACGGGTCTCACGAAGGTTTTGTTGAGTTTTGTGTGATTGAAGTCTTCAAGTTTTGGGTGAGATCACGATGGATGAAGGAATAAGGAGTGAAAAGAGCCTAAGCTTGGGGATTCTACAGCACCCCCAAGATAATATCCAAAGAGAAACAAACAACTAAGCTTGGGGACGCCCCGAGTGGCATCCCCTCTTTCTTCTAACGACCATCGGTATTTTACTTGGAGCTATATTTTTATTCGTCACATATCATGAGCTTTGCTATGAGCGTCTTGTATTATTTGAGTATTTGCTTGATTTGCTTTTTAGTTTGTCACTAGTATCCTTCCTGGACACACCTATTTTAGAGAGCCAAATTTATGCTATGATTTGCTAGAATTGCTCTATATGCTTCACTTAAATTTTTTGAGCTATGGAATTGCTCTAGTGCTTCACTTATATCTTTTTGAGCACAGTGTGCTTTGAAATTTTGAATAAATACTCTCATGCTTCACTTAAATTAATTTGAGAGTTAGTAATTTTTAAAGAAATCCTCTCATGCTTCACTTATATTATTTTGAGAGATGAAACTTTTATGCTCGTGTTCTTCACTTAAATTTGTTTGAGCTTGTCAAAAGCAATGGCAATATATGAAAATAGTCCCAAAGTAATAGATATTCAAGAGGGATATAATAAAAACTTTCATGAAGATCATTGGACAAATTAAACTTGATTCCTTCTAATAGTTTTGAGACATGATGATAGTGATATGTGAGTCATGTTGGTGAGTAATTATGCTTTAGTAAGAATATTGGTGTTAAGGTTTGTGATTCCCTATGCAAGCATGAAAGTGAATAGTTATGCAATGAAATTACATCCTACTTATGGTGCATTATTCGGTGTTAGTTATGCTCAATGCCCGTTTATGTGAATTTTTGTTTCTTGATTTGTTGCTTCTCAATCTATTTGCTAGCCTCCACTTGTACTAAGTAGAAATACTACTTGTGCATCCAAAATCCTTAAACCCAGTTTTGCCTTATGAGTCCACCATACCTACCTATATGTGGTATTTTCATGCCGTTCTAAGCAAATTTGTATGTGCCATCTGTAATTTTCAAAATGAATTTCCTTTTTGTGTGCTCGTACCGCTCATGAAACGGTAGGGGGTGTCCAATATCATTCCATGCTAGATGTGTTATTCTCAAGATGAGTATTTATTCACTTGTCATTGCATGAGAGTACGGTGGTAATTGGGATGCCCAGTCCCGAAATGAAAAAGAAATTTACTTTATGTTGTCAAATAATAAATTCCTTGGAAAGTGTTGCTATGGAAGGCAACCGTGGATACGCCTAGCCATGGATTGTAAAAGAATGGTGGAAAAAGGAATAAACTTTACTTTATGTTTGGGAACCGCCTATGATATATCTAGCATGGAAAGTATTGAGACTACTTTGTCGTTTTTGTTGACAGGAAAGGCATGCCACCCAAAATATTTTTCTCTCTCAATTTAAGCTTTGAACTCTAGCACCTCTACAAATCCCTACTTCCCTCTGCGAAGGGCCTATCTATTTACTTTATGCAATTTTTATTTTTTATTTGAGTCTCCATCTTCTCTTATAAAGCACGAACTAGGGGGCACTATGATCATACTTGTGCATTGGGTGTAGTTAATATTTGAGTGTGTTTCATGAATGGATCAATGATTGAGCATGATGGCCTAGGGATAACTTTCTTTAGTGTTGATATTTTCAAAGACATGGTTGCTTGTTGGCATGCTTGAGTATTAAAGTCTTTATGTCAAAACAAGACTATTGCTTTGAACCATCTAAAAGTCCAAATGTACATGCTGCAAAAGAAAAGAATATGTGATGAACATGTTAGGCAGCATTCCACAAAAAAAATTCTGTTTTCATCATTTACCTACTCGAGGACGAGTAGGAATTAAGCTTGAGGATGCTGATACGTCTCCAACGTATCTATAATTTTTGATAGTTCCATGTTGTTATATTATCATTCTTGGATGTTTTACAATCATTTTATAGCAACTTTATATCATTTTTTTGGGACTAAACTATTGACGTGCCAAGTGCCAGTTGCTGTTTTTGCTTGTTTTTTACTTCGCAGAATATCAGTACCAAACAGAGTCCAATCGTGACGATTTTTTTTGGAGATTTTCCTTGGACCAGAAGAAGGCCAGTGGGACAAACAAGTAACCAGGAGGGAGCCCAGGCCGCCCACAAGACACCAGGGCGCGCCAGGGGCCCCGGGCGCGCCCTGGTGGGTTGTGGCCGCCTCGGGAACCTTCTCCACCACCTCTGAGCTCTATAAATACCCAAATATTCCAGAAACCCCAAAGGAGTCGACGAAAAATACATCCAGCAGCCGCAAGTTCTAGAACCGCGAGATCCAATCTAACACCATCACGGAGGGGTTCATCATCCTCATTGGTGCCTCTCCGATGATGCGTGAGTAGTCCACCATAGACCTACAGGTCCATAGGCAGTAGCTAGATGGCTTCCTCTCTCTCTTTTGATTCTCAATACAATGGTCTCTTGGAGATCTATTTGATGTAATGACTTTTTGCGGTGTGTTTGTTGGGATCCGATGAATTTTGAGTTCATGATGAGTTTCTATCCATGAATATTATTTGAGTCTTCTTTGATATCTTATATGCATGATTACTTATAGCCTTGTATTTCTTCTTTGAATGTTTGGTTTAGTTAGGCCAACTAGATCGATTTTTCTTGCCATGGGAAGAGGTGCTTTGTGATGGGTTCGATCTTGCGGTGTCCTCTCCCAGTGACAGAAGGGGCAGCAAGGCACGCATGTATCGTTGCTATTAAGGATAACAAGATGGGGTCTATTCCTACATGAATAGATCTTTTCTACATCATGTCACCGTCCTTATTGCATTACATCATTTTTCCATGAATTTAATACACTAGATGCATGCTGGATAGCGGTCGATGTGTGGAGTAATAGTAGTAGATGCAGAATCGTTACGGTCTACTAATGTTGGACGTGATGCCTATATAATGATCATCGCCTTGGATATCGTCATGATTATTTGATCTTCTATCAATTGCCCAACAGTAATGTGTTCACCCACCGTGTGCTATACTCATGAGAGAAGCCACTAGTGAAACCTAAGGCCCCCGGGTCTACTTTTCCAACATATTGCTTTCCGATCTATCTTTTTGCCGCTTTTGTTTTCAGATCTATTATTCCAAAAAACCCAAAAATACCTTGCTGCACTTTTTATTTGCCTCTTTTATTTTGTGTTCTTGCGAGATCTATCTATCCAATCTATTACATCCTAATATATCTTTTTACCGTGGAGAGATTGACAACCTCTCTTTTGCGTCGGGTTGCAAGTATTTGTTCTTTGTGTGCAGGTGCTGTTTACATAGTCTTGCATGATCCTCCTACTGGTTCGATACCTTGGTTTCATAACTGAGGGAAATACTTACCGTCGATGTGCTGCATCATCCCTTCCTCTTTGGGGAAATACCGACGCAGTCTCAAGCCGCGTCAGCAGTGTACCAGGATATGCAATGATCTAGCGTCACATGTATCAAAAACATGATGAAAGGTGGCTTAACCACAAATACTATGTCAGCTCTATATGATCATGCAAAGCAATATGATGATGAACGAACTAGTCATGTGAAGTGATGATGGAATTTGCATGGCAATATATCTCGGAATGGCTATGGAAATGCCATGATAGGTAGGTATGGTGGCTATTTTGAGGAAGATTTAAGAAGGCTTATGTGCAACAGAGCGTATCATGTCATGGGGTTTGGATGCACCGGCGAAAGTTGCACCGATCCTCAAGGTCAGAACGGGCTATGCACGGTACCGAATAGGCTAGCAAATTATGAAAAAGGTGAGATTGCGTATGTCCATGGTTTCACATTAGTCATAAAGAACTCATATACTTATTGCAAAGTTTTATTAGTTTATCATAAATCAAAGTACTACCCGCATGCCCCGAGAGAATAGGTTGGTAGGAGTTAACCATCGCGCGCTTCCGACCCGAAACAACACTAGGATTTCAACGAGGAATAGAAATGCTCACACATCATCACCATGCCTCTTTAATTTTTAGATGAACAAAAAGGTCAACCCGTCTTAATATCGACACTTCTACGGTTTAACAATTATGAGCTCACACCTATCTCATATTACTACATCAATATCATTGACCCACAATTTCTTTATATGTGCTACATGATGGTTTTGATTATCACTCTTTGAATACCTAATATTTTGGACTAGTATTATGGCCCATGCAAATTACCGTCACTATTTTAGTAACTCTCAAACAAATATAAGTGAAGAACAAGAGTGAAATCATTCCTATAAA
Organism: Elymus sibiricus; assembly: GCA_039707655.1. NCBI lineage: Eukaryota > Viridiplantae > Streptophyta > Magnoliopsida > Poales > Poaceae > Elymus > Elymus sibiricus. Next base: position 134,715,550 of record CM077669.1, read on the forward strand.
ATCTACACGCCACCGTGCTCAAAAAGATATAAGTGAAGTACTTGAGCAACTACTAAGCTCAAAAGATATAAGTGAAGCACATAGAGTATTCTAACAAATTATGATGAAGGTGTGTCTCTCTTAAATAGGTGTTGTGACGCCCCCATTTTGATCGTACGCTAATCACACACGCAAATGCGTACAACCAAGATTAGGGACTCACGTGAAGATATCACAACACAACACTAGACACAAATTAAAGTCATTCAAGCTTCATATTACAAACCAAGGGCCTCAAGGGCTCGAATACATAAGATCAAATTCAAACGAGTTAGCGGAAGCAAATATTATCTGAGTACAGACATAAGTTAAACAAGTTTTGCCTTAAGAAGGCTAGCACAAACATAAATAGCGGATCGAAAGAGGTAAGGCCTCCTGCCTGGGAGCCATCCTAACTACTCCTGAGCGTCGGTACTTAGTAGTAAGCTCCAGCAGTGGTGTAGTAGTCGTCTGCGGTGTACTCCATCTCCTGGGCTCCGTCATCTGAACGCAGTAATCGTATCGAGGGCGAAAGAGGAGGTAAAGTAGCGGTGAGTACTCATCCAAAGTACTCGCAAGACTTACATCGGAACTATACTAAAATATGCATCAGTATCACAGGAATGGGGTTATATCTTCTGACTCACTGCAGAAAAGCAAGAATAGGGGGAAGGCCTAGTCCTATCGAAGACTAGCATCTTCAACATCTTGTAGCATTAGAAGAGTGTAGATTGGTAACTCATATGTAACAATATTATTGTAGCAATTTTATTAAGTAACCACGCCCAGAGATTCTTCCTCGGCTCCCTGTGAGAAAGCAAATCTCAGAGCCAACATTCATTTCAATTTTAAATCACAATTCTAGTTGTAGTAGATCGGGATACAAATCCAAGTCGTCCTGTTACCGTGGACACGGCTACTCGAATAGTTAATTTCATCCCTGCAGGGGTGCACCACATTTTCCAACACGCTTGATAACCTCTGTCTGAACACACTTTTCAGTGTCATGCCCGGCCTCGGGACATCAACACATCGTCGCCCTACCTAGGCTCAACAGAGAGGTCAGCCGCCGGTCTAAATCCTAAGTGCGCAGGGGTCATGGGCCCACTCGCCCTTTGCACTCCTGCATGATGCGTGGGCGGCCGAAGTCAGTCCTAGCACCTCTTATACAAGATCAATGCCGTGGCGGACCACTTGGGCGCGCGCTGCTCCATTGCTGACGTCCGAAGAGCTTCGGCTGATACAACGACGCCGAGTACCCATAACTTCTCCCACGTGAAGGTTAGTGCGAAAAGGTCAAACGACCAACTCAGATCAAAAACCTAACCCAGTAGCATTTTGTTAACTGCGGTGATGAGCGCGATACATGATATGTGGTCCCGTCGCCCCGTCTCGAGGACTTGTGGCAAGGGTCAAGAATGCCCGGCCACGCCTCATCATCATTACACCAACACCATCCAGGTCATCCTGACCTAACCTGTTCCAGTAGTAAAGTAAATGTAACCGTGTGTCTATAACACCAAGGGGGGAAACCGAGGAATCACCCTCGATGGATCCCACTGAATGTAATCGTCAAGGTGACCGGTGAGGTATCACCCTCGATGGTCCATGCTTGAGGGGTTGCACGGCAGAGTCGTTTGTCGGGAGTGGCGAAGGAGGAATCACCCTCGATAACCACGACCGACTAGATACACTACAGAGTTAGCATCATGAGTACTTCACGAGGTATCACCCTCGGTACTCGATAGTAGCTCTGCAGAGTCGTACAACTAAAGGGGGGGTGATGTGATGTGACGGGTGATACGTCTCCAACGTATCGATAATTTATGAAGCATTCATGCCATGATTGCCCATGTTTACAATCCTTTCATATGGTTTTGATGCACTTTACATGATTTATTTAGAACTAACCCGGACTGACGTTATTTTCAAGAGAATTACCGTGGTGTTGTTTTTGTGCAGAAAATGAAAGTCCTCGGAATCACCCGAAACTTTTTGACCATTTTTTTGGAACAAAATAGGCACTAGACGCTCCGTGGGAGGGCCAGAAGAGCCACGAGGTGGGCACAACCCACTAGGGCACGCCAGAGGGCCCAGGCGTGCCCTGGTGTCTTGTGCCCTCCTCGTGGCCCACCTTCGTATGAAACCAACGCCAAAAATTCCTATAAATATAGAAACCATCATAAATAACCCTAGACTCTCCGCTCCGCCGCCGCAACTCTCTGTATCGACAAAAACCAATCTCGAGACGTTCCAGTACCCTGCCGGAGAGGGGAATCCATCTCCGGTGGCCATCTTCATCATCCCGGCGGAGGCCATGACAAGGAGGGAGTAGTCCACCCTCGGGGGTGCGGGTATGTACCTGTATCTATGTGTTCAATCTCTCTCTCTCTCGTGTTCTTGAGATGTCGGAGCATATGATATTATTCCCTTGCTATCATGTTGTGATGAATTGAATCTTTCCCTTTGAAATATCGTTATGTTGGATTGAATATTGGATTTGAGAACACTTGATATATGTCTTGCACATGTGGATACCCGTGGTGACAATGGGGTGTTCTATTGATTCACTTGATATATGTTTTGGTACTCAACTTGCGGATTCCCGAGGTGACATTGGGGTAATCTATGCATAGGGGTTGATACACGTTCTTGTCCTACTTTCTTCGGTAGAAATCTTGGGGCACTCTTTGAGGTTCTTTGTGTTGGATTGAGTATTATGAATCTGAAATTGTTTGATGTGTATCGTTTAATTAACTCATGGATACTTGTGGTGACATTGGAGTATCTAGGTGACATTAGAGTTGGCTGATGCATATCATATGGTGTTATTCTAGTACGAACTCTTAGATAGATCGAACAGAAAGGATAACTTGATGTTATCTTAGTACGAACTCTTGAATATATCGATCGAAAAGGACAACTTTAAGGTGGTTTCGTACCCTACAAACAATTTCTTCTTATGTTTGCCGCTAGATAAGAACTTTGGAGTGATTCTTCGTTGCACGTTGAGGGACGGTTATGTGATCCAATTATATTAGCATTGTTGAGAGATTGCACTAGCGAAAGTACGGACCCTAGGCCTTGTTTTCAAGCATTGCAATACCGTTTGTGTTCACTTTTGTTACTTGCTACCTTGCTGTTTTTATATTTTCAGATTACAAAAACCTTTATCTACCATCCATATTGCACTTGTATCACCATCTCTTCGCCGAACTAGTGCACCTATACAAATTGCCATTGTATTGGGTGTGTTGGGGACACAGGAGATTTCTTGTATTTGATTGCAGGGTTGTTTGAGAGAGACCATCTTCATCCTACACCTCCCACGGATTGATAAACCTTAGGTCATCCACTTGAGGGAAAATTGCTACTATCCTACAAAACTCTGCGCTTGGAGGCCCAACAAAGTCTACAAGAATAAAGTTGCATAGTAGACATCAAGCTCTTTTCTGGCGCCGTTGCCGGGGAGGTGAGTGCTTGAAGGTATATCTTTAGATCTTGCAATTGAATCTTTTAGTTTCTTGTTTTATCACTAGTTTGGTTTTATAAAATAAAACTACAAAAAATGGAGTTTAGGTTGCATCATTTGTATCTTTATAATGTCTTTCGTGAAAATAAGGAGTCAGAAAATTGTGCTCAATTGGTAGAGGAAGAAATTATGAAAATACTTAATGATAATTCCGTGAATGATGAGCATGATTGCAATGTTGTTAGTATGAATGCTGTGAATATCTAAAATACCAATGATGATTGCTCTAGTCATAATAAAAATGTTTCTTATAAGCATGTCAATTTTTGTGGAGTGGATAAAGTTTGTGAAGACGTGCCTTATGGGGAAGATAGATTTTGTAAGAAGCATAAACATGATAGAACCAATTTTTTGCTCAAAGTGATAGATGAATTTGCTACAAAATTATGTTCTCTTTGCCCTATTACTTGTGAACTTTGCAATAAAGTTGGTCATCTTAATTTCCAATGCAAACTTTTTCATGATCAAATCATGGCCAAATATTGTAATGACTTGATCACCCTTGAACTTTATAATGAACTTTCTCTATTTTTGGGGGCTGAAGAATTGACACATAAAAATAGTTGGTTTGAAGTATTCATTCTCATGGACGACATTGAAACTAATCTAAAAAATATCTATATATTTTGCATGGTAAATTGCAATGAGAATGCTTATATTGCCAACTATAGAAAGATGGGAAAACCAATAGAATATAAAAGTAATACTAATGAAAGGGTAAAGATTTTCACTTTCCCTCCTATTGTCTCTCATGATGAAATAGGTGACGAGGAGGGGCTCCCTATTCAACCAATCGCATCAATAAGAAGCTCGAAAAGATTAATTAAACCCACACATGATGTGGTGAAGAAGAAGAAAATAAGAAAGAGTAGAGGTAAAAAGGTATCTCTCCCAAATGATGTTGCTCCTATTATTGTTGTGCCTCACAAGGATGAATCAAAAATAATTGTGGAATATGATACAATTTATGATGATTTTGTTATGCCTATTGCTTGTTGGGATGACTATGATTGGGAAGGAAATGACACTTCTTATAATCTTGAAAATCTTTTTTGTCACCAACTTGGTAAATTATGATGATAATAATTGTTATACTATTGGTGCTATTCATACTATTAATGATGAGAGTGATTATGCTTATGATATGCCAAGACACAAGCTTGGGGATGCTATGTTTGATGAGAATGACATGTTTGAGAATTTATTTGATGCAATCAATTTTTGGCCCAAGCTTGGGGATGCTATGCTTAATGAAGATGATCTTTTCAGTTCCCCTACTTTGAATGATCAAATTTGTTATGATGATTGCATGCCTCCTATTTATGATGACTGCGATATTTATGAAAGTGGGTTTGGAAGAGAGTCAACTTTAGATAATTATTATCCCACTATTTTGGAGGGTGTTGAATTTTATTATAATGATAAAAGTGGATTTGGAGAGGTCATGACTTTATTTAGTAATGATTCCACTATTTCGAAAGAGGTTTCACTTGACTATGATGAGGACAAAGTTGCTACTTATGATGATTATTGTGATGACACTTATGTTATAAAAAGTAATGATAATTATTGTCATAATTTTGAATATCCTTTTACTGAACATTACTCTTTTAATGTGGAAACAATTTATAGTATTCGAGTTTCATTTGATGCTCCCACTATTATGAATGAGAAGAAATTTGCTTATGAGGAGAGTAATGAAAATTCTGTGCTTGTGCATCATGAAAAGAATAATTTATTTAATATTTATATTGTGAAATTCCTTCATGATTCTACTGAAAATTATTATGAGGGAGGAACATATGCTTGTAGGAATTGCAATAATATCAAGTTTCCTCTCTATGTGTTCAATGTTTTGAAGTTATGCTTGTTTTGCCTTCCTATGCTAGTTGATTCTTGCTCCCATAAATTGTTTGCTCACAAAATCCCTATGCATAGGAAGTGGGTTAGACTTAAATGTTCTTTTCATGTGATTCATGATGCTCTCTTGCATGTTCCAATTACTACTTTTTACGTCAGCATCATTGAAATCATCATGCCTAGCTAAGAGGCTTTAAAGAAAAGCGCTTGTTGGGAGACAACCCAACACTTTTCATTTCTGTTTTTGTGTGTTCACATGATTAATCTACTGTAGTAATCATGTTTTGTGTCTTTTATTTCAATAAAGTGCAAGTAAAGCCTTTGGGATGACTCACAAGATGAGTGGAATTGATGTTGAACCAAAACAGAAACTTTTGACTCCAGTACAGGAATTTTCATTTTTTACTGCAGCGTCATAATGATCTGTAATTTTTACACAGTCTTAATATACAAATTATTCAGGTTGTCCTAATGTTTCATAATTTTTAGAGACAGGGAAATATGGTTACACTACAGATCTTCACAGACTGTTCTGTTTTTGACAGATTCTGTTTTGCATGCATATTTTGCTTGTTTTAGTGTTTCCATAGCTTATATTTAGTGGTATAAATTATGGGAATGGTAGAATACAGTAGGTATCAGGTGGGAACAATTATGAATCTTGTCTTTACAGTACCTAAGTGAATGATCTATCTTTATTATACTAACCCATCTCACGAAGTTCCGTTAAGTTTTGTGTGATTGAAGTTTTCAAGTTTTGGGTGAGACACCGATATGAGGAGAATAAGGAGTGACAAGAACCTAAGCTTGGGGATTCCCAAGGCACCCCCAAGGTAATATCCAAGGAATACTCAAGCGCCTAAGCTTGGGGATGCCCCGGAAGGCATCCCCTCTTTCATCTTCAACATTATCAGTATATCTTACTTTGAGCTATATTTTTATTCGTCACATAATATGTGTTTTTCTTGGAGTGTCATTATATTTTGTTATTTTCTGTTAGGTGTTATTTATAATCCTGTTTTTCAATAAAAAGTTCCAAGAATTGCCTTAGGATACTTGCATTGCATCTTTGATGTGTGCTGTGTAAAAACAGAAACTTTCTCTATAGTGTTTGAATTTTCATATTTTACTGGAACGTGCAAAGTTTATGAAATTTTTAGACAGTGTTGCCATATAAATTCTGTATCCTGTCCTAAATTTTCATAATTGTTTGAGTTACACAAGTACACTGTTTTCATAAATTGCTACAGACTGTTCTGTTTGGACAGATTGCTGTCATAGTTTTGTTATCTACTTATCCTATAGTTTCCATAGCCTATATTGGTAGATATAAATTATGGAAATGATAGTATACAGTAGATAATGTTTGGAAATTATTATGCAACTTTTCTTGGCAGTACATGAAGTGTTGATTTGTTCTTATGTGTACTAACCTATCTCACGAGTTCTTTTTGAGTTTTGTGTGGATGAAGTTTTTGAGAATAGGTGAAACCGGGATATGAGAGGATTGAACTAGATACAAAAGCTCAAGCTTGGGGATGCCCAAGGCACCCCAAGTAAATATTTCAAGAAGTCTTAAGCACCTAATCTTGGGGATGCTTCGCATCCCACCTCTCTTCATCAAACAAATATCGGTTAGCCTATGTTGAGCCTAAATTTTTATTTGTCCACATGATATGTGCTATTCTTGGAATGAATTTTTATTTAGTTTGATATTTTAATAAAATGCTTAGATCTGAAAATATTTATTGAGAGAGAGTCCTCACATAGCTACTTAATTGTTTGACTACACATTGATCTTCACTTATATCTTTTGAAGAGTAGTTTGATGTTTACTCTTGTGCTTCACTTATATCCTATGAGTAAATTGTTGAATGAATGAAATATCATAAATATGAAATTATCAATGTGCTTTATGCTTAGTAGTAGCTTCACATCTAGTTTACAAAGTAAAATCTATTGAAGTTTGACAATCACAATATTGGTCATACAAGCAATTCGTGAATGATTAGTATAAGGAAGAGAACTTTCACATACAAATATATTATCTTGGACATCTTCTATGATTGTGAATACCCATTAATTATTTTCAAACTTGATAAAATTAGTTGAAGTTGGACAAGGAAGACAATGTAATGAGTTATGGTTGTGTATATTTGCATAGAAGTTATATTGTTATGGATCCTCCAACATGTGCTGCTTGTTTAGAACCTTTTGCTAGCCAACACTTCATACTAAGTAGAGATACTACTTGTGCATCCAAATCCTTGAGCCAAGTTTCTTCCATAAGAGTCCACCATACCTACCTATATATGGTATTTCACTGCCATTCCAAGTAAATTTGCATGTGCCACCTCGAAACATTCAAATAAACATCTGTTTTGTGTGCCTGGACCGCTCATGGAGCGACGGGGGGGGGGGGGGGGGGGGGCGATCATTATCTTCCATGTTAAGCGGGTTATTCTCATGATGAGTGTTTATTCACTCGTCCTTGCACGGGAGGGGCGGTAATAGGGATTCCCAGTCCCGAAACAAAAAAATGCAAATAATTAAACAAAACTCCCCCAGGAATGTTGTTGGTATGGACGGTACCTGTGGATTCGGCTAGCCGTGGAGTGTGTTTGTTGGTGGAGGGGGAGTAAACCTTTAATTTTACCGCTTGGGATGTGCCGCTAATGTGTTTAACATGGAAGATATTGATAACTCTTGGTCGTAACGTTGACAGGAAGAGTGTACCTCCCAAAATTATATTTATCTCTGATTTAAGCTTTGAGCTCTGGCACCTCTGCAAATCTCTGCTTCCCTCTGCGAAGGGCCTATCTTTTACCTCTCAGTATTTACTTTTATGCAAGAGTTAATAGTATGCATTATCATTTCAACCTCAATTATTCTCTAGTTGGCAAGCATCATGTGGTGGTGAAAGATCTAGGCACATATGGCCAGTCAATATATTTGATCATGACTTATTATTGTTGACAATTATCTCTACGATAAATGAGTTGGGAGGCGAAACATTAAGCCCATATCTTTCTATGTGTTCGATGGATGCCATTTGTTCTAAAAATATGCTTTGAGTACTAGCAATCGTAGAAGACTATATGATGATTGAGTATGTGGAGCTCTTACTTAGACTTTGTTGAGAATAAGTTGAATTGCAATTGTTAGGTGACTAAGAACATAGGTTGTTAAGTTTCAAGAGAATTCATTGTTTGAACCAAAACATGTGAATTGGTTGCTACTTTATCATGATGAGTTTTATGAGAAAGAGTTGTTGTTATGATGCTAGGAAAAGTGGTTGAAATTCTCATTGATCTAACTTATGCACTATGCTTGTTGGGGAACGTTTCATGGGAAACAAAAAAATTCCTACGCTTCACCAAGATCAATCTAGGAGATGACCATCTACGAGAGTAGAGATTGCATCTACATACCCTTGTAGATCGCTAAGAGGGAGGCGTTAAGAAACGCAGTTGGTGTAGTCGAACGTCTTCACGATCCAATCACGATCCGTCCCACGATCCAATCTTGATCCATTCCGATCTAGCGCCGAACGAACGGCACTTTCAGGTTCAGCACACGTACAGCTGGATGACGTCTCCACCTCCTTGATCCAGCAAGCGAGGGCAGAGAGGTAGATGAGTTCTCCGACAGCATAATGGCGTGATGGCGGTGGTGGTGGAGCAATCTCAGCAGGGCTTCGCCAAGTGCTGCCGCAGATGCGCTTTCGGTGGAGAAACAGATCTAGGGAGAGAGGGAGGGCTGCACCTATGACTTGGGGGTGTGGCGGCCCTCCCTCTCCCTCTCTATATATAGGAGGAGGGGGTAGATGGGGCGCAGCCCTAGCCCTTCCTCCAAGGAAGGGGGCGGCGGCCAGGAGGGAGGAGTCCTCCCTCCCCAAGGCACCTCCTAGGTGCCTTCCCCTTTAGGGTTTCCTACCCCCTAGCCGCATGGGCCCTTGGGCGCTGGCCCAACAAGGTTTCGACGCCCCCTTACAGCCCATGCACGTCCTAGAGGCTGGAGGGACCCTTCCGGACTCCTCCGGAACCCTCTGGAACCTTCCGAAACCTTCAGGAAGCTTCCCGGTACAATACCGGAAAAACCCGAAACTTTTCCGGTAGCCAAAATATGACTTCCCATATATAATTCTTTACCTCCGGACTATTCCAGAGCTCCTCGTGACGTTCGGGATCTCATCCGGGACTCCGAACAACTTTCGGTCACCAACATACATAACTCAACAATACCAAATCATCACCGAACGTTAAGTGTGCAGACCCTGCGGGTTCGAGAACTATGTAGACATGACCGAGACACCTCTACGGTCAATAACCAATAGCGGGACCTGGATGCCCATATTGGTTCCTACATATTCTACGAAGGTCTTTATCGGTCGAACCACGATGTCAAGGATTCAGACAATCCCGTATGCAGTTCCCTTTGTCCACCGGTATGTTACTTGCCCGAGATTCGATCGTCGGTATCTCCATACCTAGTTCAATCTCGTTACCGGCATGTCTCTTTACTCGTTCTGTAATACAAAATCCCCTGACTAACTCCTTAGTCACATTGCTTGCAAGCTTCTTGTGATGTTGTATTATCGAGAGGGCCCAGAGATACCTCTCCATCATACGGAGTGAGAAATCCCAGTCTCAATCCACGCCAACCCAACAGACACCCTCGGAGATACCTGTAGAGCACCTTTATAGTCACCCAGTTACGTTGCGACGTTTGATACACACAAGGTACTCCTCCGGTGTCAGTGAGTTGCATGATCTCATGGTCATAGGAACAGATACTTGACACGCAGAAAACAATAGCAATAAACTTAACACGATCATATGCTACGTTCATAGTTTGGGTCCTGTCCATCACATCATTCTCCTAATGATGTGATCCCGTTATCAAATGACAACTCATGTCTTTGGCCAGGAAACCATGACCAGCTTTGATCAACGAGCTAGTCTAGTAGAGGCTCACTAAGGACATATTGTTGTCTATGTATCCACACATGTATCTGAGTTTCCGATTAATACAATTCTAGCATGGATAATAAAGGATTGTCATGAACAAGGAAATATGATAATAACTAATATTTCGTCTAGGGCATATTTCCAACAGTCTCCCACTTGCACTAGAGTCAATAATCTAGTTCACATCACCATGTGATTAACACCCAATGAGTTCTGGGGTTTTATCATGTTTTGCTTGTGAGAGAGGTTTTTAGTCAACGGGTCTGCAACATTCAGATCCGTGTGCGCTTTGCAAATCTTATTTCATACTGTAGATGCTGCTACCATGCTCCACTTGGAGCTATTCTAAATGGTGCTCCACTATATGTATCCAGATTGCTACTCAGAGTCATCCGGATTGGTGTCAAAGCTTGCATCGACGTAACTCTTTACAACGAACTCTTTATCACCTCCATAATCGAGAAATATTTCCTTAGTCCTCAAGTTACTAAGAATAATTTTGACCGCTGTCCAGTGATCCACTCCTGGATCACTCATGTACCCCTTGACAGACTCATGGCAAGGCACACACCAGGTGCGGTACACAGCATATCATACTATATAGAGCCTACGACTAAGGCATAGGGGACGACCTTCGTCCTTTTTCTCTCTTCTGCCGTGGACGAGCTTTGAGTCTCACTCAACTTCACACCTTACAAATCAGGCAAGAACTCCTTCTTTGACTGATCCAGTTTGAACTCCTTCAAAATCTTGTCAAGGTATGCACTCATTGAAAGTCTTATTAGGCGTTTTGATCTATCTCTATAGATCTTGATGCCCAATATTTAAGTAGCCTTTTATCCAGGTATTCCTTTGAAAAAACCCTTTCAAACAACCTTTTATGACTTCCAGAAAATTTCTACATCATTCCCAATCAACAATATGTCATCCACATATACTTATCAGAAAATTTATAGTGCTCCCACTCTCTTTCTTGTAAATACAAGTTTCTTATAAACTTTGTATAAACCCAAAAGCTTTGATCACCTCATCAAAGCATATATTCCAACTCCGAGATGCTTGCTCCAGTCCATAGAAGGATCGCTGGAGCTTGCATACCTTTTAGCATCCTTAGGACCGACAAAATCTTCTGGTTGTATCACATACAACCTTTCCTCACAGAAACCGTTAAGGAAACTCTGTTTTGACATCCATCTTCCATATTTCATAATCAAAAAATGCAGCAACTGCTAACATAATTCCAACAGACTTTAGCATCGCTACGGGTGAGAAAGTCTCATCGTAGTCAACTCCTTGAACTTGTCAGAAACTACTTTGCGACGAGTCGAGCTTTATAAATGGTGACATTTACCATTAGCGTCTGTCTTCTTAAAGATCCATTTGTACTTAACGGCATGCCGTTCATCGGGCAAATCTACCAAAGTCCATACTTGGTTTTCATACATGGATCCTATCTCGGATTTCATGGCTCCGAGCCATTTGTTGGAATCCGGGCCCACCATCGCTTCTTCATAGCTCGTAGGTTCACTGTTGTCTAACAACATGACCTCCAAGACAGGATTGCCGTACCACTCAGGGATGGTACGATTCCTTGTCAACCTACGAGGCTCGGTAGTAACTTGATCCGAAGTGTCATGATCATCATCATTAACTTCCTCTTCATTCGGTGTAGGCGCCATAGAAAACATCTTTCTGTGTCGTGCTACCATCCAACTGAAGTGGCGGTTCAATAACCTCATCAAGTTCTACTTTTCCTCCCACTCAATTCTTTCGAGAGAAGCTCTTTCTCGAGAAAGGACCCGTTTTAGCAACAAACACTTTGCCCTCGGATCTGAGATGGAAGGTATACCCAACTATTTCCTTAGAGTATCCTATGAAGACGCATTTGTCCGCTTTGGGTTCAAGCTTATCAGGTTGAAGTCTTTTCACATAAGCATCGCATTCCCAAACTCTAAGAAACGACAGCTTAGGTTTCTGCTAAACCATAATTCATATGGTGTCATCTCAACGGACATAGATGGTGCCCTATTAAAGTGAATGTAGTTGTCTCTAATGCATAACCCAAAAATGATAGTGGCAAATCGGTAAGAGACATCATAGTACTCACCATATCCAATAGAGTACGACTACGACGTTCGGACACACCATCACACCATGGCGTTACAGGCAGCGTGAGTTGTGAAACAATTTCCACATTGTCTTAAGTTGCATACCAAACTCGTAACTCAGATATTCACCTCCACGATCATATCATAGACATTTATCTTCTTGTCATGATGATCTTCAACTTCACTCTGAAATTGCTTGAACTTTTCAAACGTTTCAGACTTGTGTTTCATTAAGTAAATATACCTATATCTACTCAAATCATCAGTGAAGGTAAGAAAAAAACGATATCCACCGCACGCTTCAACACTCATTGGACCACATACATCAACATGTATCATTTCCAATAAGTCACTTGCCCGCTCCATTATACCGGAAAACGGGGTCTTAGTCATCTTGCCCATGAGGCATGGTCTGCATGTCTCAAGCGATTCGAAATCGAGTGAGTCCAAAGATCCATCAACATGGAGTTTCTTCATGCGCTTTACACCAATACGACCTTAGCGGCAGTGCCACAAGTATGTGGTACTATCACTATTAACTTTGCATCTTTTGGCATAAATATTATGAACATGTGTATCACTACGATCGAGATTCAATAAACCATTCACATTTGGTGCATGACCATTGAAGGTATTATTCATGTAATTAGAATAACCATTATTCTCTTGACTTAAATGAATAACAGTATTGCAATAAACACGATCTAGTCATGTTCATGCTCAACGCAAACACCAAATAACATTTATTTAGGTTCAACACTAATCCCGAAGGTAGAGGGAGCGTGCGATGGTGATCACATCAACCTTGGAAATACTTCCAACATACATCGTCACCTCGCCCTTTAGCTAGTCTCTGTTTATTCCGTAGCTTTTATTTCCAGTTACTAACATTAGCAACTGAACCGGTATCTAATACCCCGGTGCTACTAGGAGTACTAGTAAGGTACACATCAATAACACGTATATCAAATATGCTTCTGTTGACGTTGCCAGCCTTCTTATCTGCCAAGTATCTGGGGCAGTTCCGCTACCAGTGACCGTTCCCCTTATTATAGAAGCACTTAGTCTCGGGTTTGGGTTCAACCTTGGGTTTCTTCACTGGAGCGGCAACTGGCTTGCCATTCATGAAGTTTCCCTTCTTGCCCTTGCCCTTCTCCAAACTAGTGGTTTTACTAACCATCAACACTTGATGCTTCTTCTTGATTTCTACCTTCGCGGTTTCAAACATCGCGAATAGCTCAGGGATCATCTCCATCCCTGGCATGTTATAGTTAATCACGAAGATCTAGTAGCTTGGTGGCAGTGACTTGGAGAACTCTGCCAATCACTATCTTATCTGGAAGATGAACTCCCACTTGTTTCAAGCGATTGTAGTACCCAGACAATCTGGGCACATGCTCACCTGATTGAGCTATTCTCCTTCATCTTGCAGGCAAAGAATTTTGTTGGAGGTCTCATATCTCTCAACAAGGGCATGAGCCTGAAATCCCAATTTCAGCTCTTGGAATATCTCATATGCTCTGTGACGTTCAGAACGTCTTTGGAGCCTCAATTCTAAGTTGTAATGCATGACGCACTGGACTATCAAGTAGTCATCAGAACGTGTTTGTCAGATGTTCACAACATCCACAGACAACGCTTGAGGGGGTGGCGCACAGAGCGGTGCATCAAGGACATAAGCCTTCTGTGCAGCAATGAGGACAATCCTCGGATCATGGACCCAGTCTGCATAACTACTACCATCATCTTTCAACTTACTTTTTCTCTAGGAACGTATCAAAATTTAAGGGAGCTACATCGCGAGCTATCGATCTACAATCTAATTTTGCAAATACAACTTTAGACTATGTTCATGATAATGAGTTCAATTAATCATATTACTAAAGAACTCCCACTCAAATTGACATCCCTCCAGTCATCAAAGTGCTACATGATCCAAATTCACCAACCCAAGTCCTATCATCACGTGAGATGAGGTGGTTTCAATGGTGAACATCTCCATGTTGATGATATCTACTATATGACTCATGTTCGACCCTTCAGTCTCTTGTGTTCTGAGGCCATGTCTGTACATGCTAGGCTCATCAAGTTTAAACTGAGTGTTCCGCATGTGCAAAACTGGCTTGCACCCGTTGTATGTGAACGTAGAGTCTATCACACTCGATCATCACGTGGTGCTTCGAAACGACGAACTTCCGCAACGGTGCACACTCGAGGAGAACACAATTTTATCTTGAAATTTTAGTGAGGGATCACCTTATAATGCTACCGTCGTCCTAAGCAAAATAAGATGCATAAAAGGATTAACATCACATGCAAATCATAAGTGACATGATATGGCCATGAACTTGTGCTTTTGATCTCCATCTCCAAAGCACCGGCATGATCTCCATCGTCACCGGCATGACACGATGATCTCCATCATCATGATCTCCATCATCATGTTGCCATCGGGGTTGTCGCGCCAACCATGCTTCTACTACTATTGCTACCGCTTAGCGATAAAGTAAAGCATTACATAGCGCTTAATAAGTGACACGCAGGCCACATAATAATTAAAGACAACCCTATGGCTCTTGCCGGTTGCCGTATCAACATGCAAGTTGATATAAACTATTACAAAAACATGATCATCTCATACAACAAATATATATCATCGTGTCTTTGGCCATATCATATCACAACATACCCTGCAAAAACAAGTTAGACGTCCTCTAATTTGTTGTTGCATGTTTTACGTGGCTGCTATGGGTATCTAGCAAGAACGATTCTTACCTACGCAAAACCACAACGGTGATATACAAGCTGCTATTTAACCTTCTACAAGGACCACCTTTGTCGAATCCGATTCAACTAAGGTGGGAGAGACAGACACCCGCCAATCATCTTATTCAACAAAGTTACATGTCAGTCGATGGAACCGGTCTCATGTACGAGGACATGTAAAGTTGGTCCGGGCCGCTTCATCCCACAATACCACTGAATCAAAATAAGACTAAGGAAGGAAGCAATCTGAATATCAATGCCCACAAACTCCTTTGTTTTCTACTCGTGATGTCATCTACGCATAGACCTAGCTCATGATGCCACTGTTGGGGAACGTTGCATGGGAAACAAAAAATTTCCTACGCTTCACCAAGATCAATCTAGGAGATGACCATCTACGAGAGGAGCGATTGCATCTACATACCATTGTAGATTGCTAAGAGGGAAGCGTTAAGAAATGCAATTGGTGTAGTTGAACGTCTTCGCGATCCAATCACGATCCGTCCCACGATCCAATCTTGATCCGTTCCGATCTAGCGCCGAACGGACGGCACCTCCACGTTTAGCACACGTACAGCTTGATGACGTCTCCGCCTCCTTGATCCAGCAAGCGAGGGTGGAGAGGTAGATGAGTTCTCCGAAAGCATAATGGCGTTGTGGTGGTGGTGGTGGAGCAATCTCAGCAGGGCTTCGCCAAGTGCTGTCACAGATGCGTTTTCGGTGGAGAAACAGATCTAGGGAGAGAGGAAGGGCTGCACCTATGCCTTGGGGGTGTGGCTAGCCTCCCTCTCCCTCTCTATATATAGGAGGAGGGGGTAGATGGGGTGCAGCCCTAGCCCTTCCTCCAAGGAAGGGGGCGGCGGCCAGGAGGGAGGAGTCCTCCCTCCCCAAGGCACCTCCTAGGTGCCTTCCCCTTTAGGATTTCCTACCCCTAGCCGCATGGGCCCTTGGGGGCTGGCCCAACAAGCCTTGGACACCCCCTTACATCCCAGGCACGTCCTAGAGGCTGTAGGGACCCTTCTGGACTCCTCTGGAACCCTCTGGAACCTTCCGAAACCTTCCGGAACCTTCCCGGTACAATACCGGAAAAACCCGAAACTTTTCCGGTAGCCAAAATATGACTTCCCATATATAAATCTTTACCTACGGACTATTCCGGAGCTCCTCGTGACGTCCGGGATATCATCCAGGACTCTGAACAACTTTCGGTCACCAACATACATAACTGAACAATACCAAATCGTCACCGAACGTTAAGTGTGCAGACCCTGCGGGTTCGAGAACTATGTAGACATGACCGAGACACCTCTACGGTCAATGACCAATAGCGGGACCTGGATTCCCATATTGGTTCCTACATATTCTATGAAGATCTTTATCGGTCGAACCATGATGTCAAGGATTCAGACAATCCCGTATGCAGTTCCCTTTGTCCACCGGTATGTTACTTGCCCAAGATTCGATCGTCGGTATCTCCATACCTAGTTCAATCTCGTTACCGGCAAGTCTCTTTACTCGTTCCATAATACAAGATCCTGTGACTAACTCCTTAGTCACATTGCTTGCAAGCTTCTTGTGATGTTGTATTACCGAGAGGGCCCAGAGATACCTCTCCGTCATACGGAGTGACAAATCCCAGTCTCGATCTACGCCAACCCAACAGACACCCTCGGAGATACCTGTAGAGCACCTTTATAGTCACCCAGTTACGTTGCGAAGTTTGATACACACAAGTTACTCCTCCGGTGTCAGTGAGTTGCATGATACTTGACACGCAGAAAACAATAGGAACAGATACTTGACACGTAGAAAACAATAGCAATAAACTTGACACGATCATATGCTACGTTCATAGTTTGGGTCTTGTCCATCACATCATTCTCCTAATGATGCGATCCCATTATCAAATGACAACTCATGTCTATGGCCAGGAAACCTTGACCATCTTTGATCAACGAGCTAGTCTAGTAGAGGCTCACTAGGGACATACTGTTGTCTATGTATCCACACATGTATCTGAGTTCCGATTAATACAATTCTAGCATGGATAATAAAAGATTATAATGAACAAGGAAATATGATAATAACTAACTTATTATTGCCTCTAGGGCATATTTCCATCAATGCTAGCATTCACACTTCATAAATTAGTTCTTTTATCATTTACCTACTCGAGGACGAGCAGGAATTAAGCTTAGGGATGCTGATACGTCTCCAACGTATCGATAATTTATGAAGTATTCATGCCATGATTGCCTATGTTTACAATACTTTTATATGGTTTTGATGCACTTTACATGATTTATTTAGAATTAACCCGGACTGACGCTGTTTTCAGCAGAATTACCGTGGTGTTGTTTTTGTGC
The DNA here is from genome assembly GCA_039707655.1 of Elymus sibiricus. Lineage (NCBI taxonomy): Eukaryota > Viridiplantae > Streptophyta > Magnoliopsida > Poales > Poaceae > Elymus > Elymus sibiricus. The sequence continues at coordinate 134,733,170 of CM077669.1, forward strand.
AGAAAATGAAAGTTCTCGGAATCGCCCGAAACTTTTTGACAATTTTTTTTGGAACAAAAGAGGCACTAGACGCATCGTGGGAGGGCCAGAAGAGCCATGAGGTGGGAACAACCCACCAGGGCGCCAGAGGGCCCAGGCGCGGCCTGGTGTCTTGTGCTCTCCTCGTGGCCCAACATCGCGTGAAACGAACGCCTAATAATACCTATAAATATAGAAACCATCAGAAATAACACTAGACTCTCCGCTTCGCCACCGCAACTCTCTGTATCGACGAAAAAGCAATCTGGAGACGTTCCAGTACCCTGCCGGACAGCGGAATCCATCCCCAGTGGCCATCTTCATCATCCCGGCGGAGGCCATGACGAGGAGGGAGTAGTCCACCCTCGGGGCTGAGGGTATGTACCTGTAGCTATGTGTTCAATCTCTCTCTCTCTGTCTCTCTCGTGTTCCTGAGATGTCACGATCTTGTTGTATCACGGGCTTTGTTAATATAGTCGGATCATATGATGTTATTCCCTTGCTATCATGTTGTGATGAATTGAATCTTTCCCTTTGAGATATTGTTATGTTGGATTGAATATTGGATTTGAGAACACTTGATATATGTCTTGCATGTGGATACCCGTGGTGACAATGGCGTGTTCTATTGATTCACTTGATATATGTTTTGGTACTCAACTTGCGGATTCCCGAGGTGACATTGGGGTAATCTATGCATAGGTGTTGATACACGTTCTTGTCCTACTTTCTCCGGTAGAAATCTTGGGGCACTCTTTGAGGTTCTTTGTGTTGGATTGAGTATTATGAATCTGAAATTGTTTGATGTATATCATTTAATGAATTCATGGATACTTGTGGTGACATTGGAGTATCTAGGTGACATTAGAGTTGGTTGATGCGTATCATATGGTATTATTCTAGTACGAACTCTTAGATAGATCTAACGGAAAGGATAACTTGATGTTATCTTAGTACGAACTCTTGAATAGATCGATCGGAAAGGATAACTTTAAGGTGGTTTCGTACCCTACAAGCAATTTCTTCTTGTGTTCTCCGCTAGATAAGAACTTTGGAGTGATTCTTTGTTGCACGTTGAGGGACGGTTATGTGATCCAATTATATTAGCATTGTTGAGAGATTGCACTAGCGAAAGTACGGACCCTAGGCCTTGTTTTCAAGCATTGCAATACCGTTTGTGTTCACTTTTGTTACTTGCTACCTTGCTGTTTTTATATTTTCAGATTACAAAAACCTTTATCTACCATCCATATTGCACTTGTATCACCATCTCTTCGCCGAACTAGTGCACCTATACAATTTGCCATTGTATTGGGTGTGTTGAGGACACAAGACATTTCTTGTATTTGATTGCAGGGTTGTTTGAGAGAGACCATCTCATCCTACACCTCCCATGGATTGATAAACCTTAGGTCATCCACTTGAGGGAAAATTGCTACCGTCCTACAAAACTCTGCGCTTGGAGGCCCAACAAAGTCTACAAGAATAAAGTTGCGTAGTGGACATCAACGGGCATGGCTCGTCGATCAGTTGATCGATTCTTCGAGTCGTCGATGATGAAGCAGAGGCAACTAGGACTAAGGGGTCACAGGGGATTCACTGATCAACCTATACTAAGAAGGTGATATAATAGTAGGTACAGTAGCAGTTTAACAAAACAGGCTTTGCATTAGAATATGAGCTATCTACAACAGTAGCAAAATCTAATGCAAGCATGTGAAGGAAAGAAATAGGCGATATCGGAATGATCAAGGGGGGTTGCTTCCCTTGCTGCTCTCCTGCAAAGTGCTGATCGTCAGTGGCGTTGTCGTACCCGGCAGCAGCGTCAGTCTCGATGTCTACCGGAGAGAAGAGGGGGGAGAAACAATAAATATAAAGTAGATAGATGCATCACGATGCATGACATGGCAATATGCAGTGCTAGGCATGAGCTAACGCAGTACTACACGTCACAGACAGAATGGGATAATATCTGACGATATTTCCCGGGTCTCAGGCTACTACCGGACAGACGAATCCGATGGAAAAGTTCCATGTCCATCATGTTAGGGGCATGTGACAGATGAACGGACAGCGTATTCGGATTTGTGCGATTCTTCTGATCAACTTTCATATATAAATTATTTTCATCTGACTTACAGATTATTTTATATTAATTTTCAAAGTTTTATTAATATTCTGAAATTAATAGATTTAATTTAATTAAGAAATTCCTTTTATTGCATCAGCATGACATCACTGTGACATCAGCAATCAACAGTCTCGGTTGACTGGTCAAGCTGACAGCTGGGCCCCACCTGTCATAGACAATGGGGCTAACAGGGTTTAAATTAAATAATTTAACTAATCTAACTAACAAGGGGCCCACATGTCAGTGTCTTCTTAACCTAAACAAATTATATTAATTAATTCAAATTATGCAGTTAGTGTTAATGACCTGGGCCCACATGTCATAGGCCCAAGGGAGGTGTGGCCTACTAGCAGTGACTAGGCACTGCCCAGTCAGCCAGTTGACCACGGTCAACTGGGGGCCCGGGGCCACAGGTCAGTGACCCTGGGGGTGGCCCCGGCCTGGCCACGTCGACGGTGGCCGGCGGTTCAACACCGGCGACCAATTCTCGCGGAGGAGGGCTCGGGAGGTCGCCGGAAATTCACTACAGGGGGTCATTTGGCATGCGTCAGGTTGCGTTCGAAAGCTGAGGCGCGCGCAAGTTCGTTCTGACCATCAAGGGAAGCTAGGATGGCCGGAGCTCGCCGGAATCGAGCTCACGGCGGCGGCCGAAACTCGGGGTCGACGGATCCGAGGCTAGGGGGCTCAGGGAGGGCCATGCGTGCGTGCATTCGACCCTGCGAGCTCCAGGATCTTGAGGGGGGCTTGGCCGCGAGCTACAGCCGTTGTGGCCACGGCAGCGAACTCGCCGGCGGCGGTGCGTTTGGGCAACGGTGGGGAACTAGCTAGGAGGGCGCACGCGAGTTGAACGACGAAGAGGAAGGAGCAGGAGCTCACCGCCGTTGTTGGGAAGGCCCGAGGGAGACGGCGACGCAGTGACGGTGGCAAATCTTGGCGGCGGAGGTGCGGTGGCCGAGGAGGAAGAAGACGACGCATGCGTCGATGTGTGGCCCGTCATCTCCAATGGCTCGATGCAGAGGGCGCAGGTGGATGATACGTCTCCAACGTATCTACTTTTCCTCACTCTTTTACCCTTGTTTTGGACTCTAATTTGCATGATTTGAATGGAACAAACCCGGACTAACGCTGTTTTCAGCAGAATTACCATAGTGTTGTCTTTGTGCAGAAATAAAAGTTCTCAGAATGGAACGAAACTTTTTGGAGATTTATTTTGGAAAATAGAAAAAATACTGGAGCCAAAAACCACCGGAGAGGGGGCCCAGGGTGAGCATCACCCACCAGGGCGCGCCAGCCCCCTCCCGGCGCGCCCTGGTAGGTTGTGCCCACCTCGTGGCCCCACTTGCCCTATCTCCGCCACTATAAATTCCTAAATTTGGAGAAAAAAATCAGAGAGAAAGAATTATCGCGTTTCACGAGAGAGAGCCGCCGCCACCTCATGTTCTTCATCGGGAGGCCAGATCTGGAGCCCGTTTGGGGCTCCGGAGAGGGGAATCTTCGGTCTGCATCATCATCAACCTTTCTCCATCGCCAATTCCATGATGCTCTCCACCAGGAGTGAGTAATTCCTTCGTAGGCTTGCTGATCGGTGAGGAGTTGGATGAGATTCATCATGTAATCGAGTTAGTTTTGTTAGGGATTGACCACTAGTATCCATTATGTTCTGAGATTGATGTTGCTATGACTTTGCTATGCCTAATGCTTGTCACTAGGTCCCGAGTGCCATGATTTCAGATCTGAACCATTTATGTTATCATCTCTATATCTATGTTCTTGATCCAATCTTGCCTAGTCATATGCACCTATTACGTGTTATGATCCGTCAACCCCATAGTGACAATATTTGGGATACTTCGCGGTGATGATCGTAGTTTGAGGAGTTCATGTATTCAGCATGTGTTAATGCTATGTTCCGGTTCTCTATTCAAAGGAGGCCTTAATATCCCTTAGTTTCCTTATGGACCCCGCTGCCACGGGAGGGTAGGACAAAAGATGCCATGCAAGTTCTTTTCCATAAGCATGTATGACTATTTACGGAATACATGCCTACATTACATTGATGAACTGAGCTAGTTCTGTATCGCCCTAGGTTATGACTGTTATATGATGAATATCATCCAACGAGTTACCGATCCAGTGCCTACGACCTTTCCACTTATTGTTCTTGCTAAGTTACTACTGCTGTTGCTGTTGTTCCAACTGCTACAAAACTATTGCTACTACTGTTACAACTACTGTTACTATTGCTACTGCTATCAAAACTATCATATTACAATGCTACCGATCACTCTGCTACAGATATTTAATCTCCAGGTGTGGTTGAATTGACAACTCAACTACTAATACTCTCAAGTATTCTTTGGCTCCCCTTGTGTCGAATCTATAAATTGGGGTTGAATACTCTACCCTCGAAAACTGTTGCGATCCCCTATACTTGTGGGTTATCAAGGCCTTAATCTGGCGCCGTTGCCGGGGAGCATAGCAATATTTGTTGAGTCACTTGGGATTTATATCAATTTATCACTATGAAGAATCTTAAGGATCCAAGGACCAAGATTTTTCCCTCTACTACGAGGGGGGGTACGGAACTGCCATCTAGCTAGCTCTGCACTTGATTCACCTTCTGTTATGAGTAAGCTTGCAAGACCACCACATGCTAGTAATCCTGATATGTCGCAAGTTATTGATGATGCTACCTCTGCTATGAATTATGCTATTGATGATGCTAGTACCATGCTTGATGATAATGTGCCACTAGGAGAATTTCTTGAGGAATAAATTGCTAGAGCTAAAGAAAATGAAACTACTAAAACTGATGAGATTGCTGAAATTGATGAAGCTTATGAAATTGATTATGATTATGAAACTCCTATTAGTCCTAGCTCTCCTAAGTTTGAAATGCCTAAGATACCTGAAGGTTATGTTATGGACTAGGAGATAACTAGAGAAATTCTTTCTTGCAAGGATAGAGACGATCTTAAGAAATTGCTATGCAAGTATAAGGAAAAGACTTTGAATGCTAGAATGAAATGTGACCCTAAGTTTGCTACTTCACCTATTTGTGTTACCGATAAGGATTATGAGTTCGCTGTTGACCCAGAGCTAATTACTTTGGTAGAATCTGATCCTTTCCATGGCTATGAAACTAAAACTGTACTGGCACACCTTACTAAGCTGAATGATATAGCCACCCTCTTTGCTCATGATGAGAAGATTCGCTACTATTACATCCTTAAGTTATTTCCATTCTCATTAAAGGGTGATGCTAAGACATGGTACAATACTCTTGCTCCTGGTTGTGTGCGTAGTCCCTAGGATATGATTTACTATTTCTCTGAAAAATATTTCCCTGCTCATAAGAAACAAGATGCCTTACAGGAAATATTTAACTTTGTGCAAATTAAAGAAGAGAGTCTCCCACAAGCTTGGGGGAGGCTTCTCTAGTTGCTTAATGCTTTGCCTGATCATCCTCTCAAGAAAAATGAAATACTTGATATCTTTTATAATGGACTAACCGATGCTTCTAGGGACTTCCTAGATAGTTGTGCTGGTTGTGTTTTCAGGGAACGAACTGTTGAACAAGCTGAGGAATTATTGAATAACATATTGAGGAATTATGAAGATTGGACTCTTCCCGAACCATCGCCTAAACCCACTCCGAAGAAGAGGGGTATCTTATTTCTCAGTCCTGAAGATATGCAAGAGGCAAAGAAATCTATGAAGGAAAAAGGTAATAAAGCTGAGGTTGTTAAGAATTTGCCACCTATTTAAGAACTACATGGCCTTGACACACCACCACTTCCACAGGTGGTAGAGGTAAATTATTTATTAAAGTTTAATGAAAGTGACATTCCTCACAATAAACCTCCTAGTCAATGCTTATATGAGTTTGATAACTATATTATGAAGCAAGATCATTTCAGTGCTCATGTTCGGAAACAATTGAAATACAATTGTGATATGATTACTCGCTTGAGTGACTTGCTATTTAGAATCAGTAATGATGTTAGAGGTGTAGGAAAGCACGCCTCTATAGTTCAAACTCAGTTAGAACAAGTTGCTAAGTCTCAAAAATAATTGCTTGATGAAATGAATAATAATATGCATGATTTTGCTGCTAGAGTAGTAACTAGAGGAGGTAGAATGACCCAAGAACCACTTTATCCTGAGGGTCACCCTAAGAGAATTGAACAAGATTCTCAGAGAATTAATACTGATGTACCTAGTCCTTCTAAGAGGAAAAAGAAAAAGAAAAATGATAGGACTTCGCATACCTCTAGTGAACCTGAGACACAAAAACCTCCTGATAGTAATGATGTCTCTATTTCTGATGCTGAAACTCAATCTAGTAGTGAACATTCACCTAGTGATAATGAAAATGATAATGATGATGTTCACGATGATGATCAACCTAGTAATGATAGAGAACCAGATAATGACGTTGAAATAGAGCCTGCTCCTGATCTTGATAACCCACAACCTAAAATAAATGTTATGATAAAAAAGACTTTGTGGCTAGGAAACATCGTAAAGAAAGAGAGCCATGTGTTCAGAAACCCATGCCATTTCCACCTAAGCCAACTAAGAAAAAGGATGATGAAGAATTTGAGCGCTTTGCTGAAATGATTAGGCCAGTCTTTTTGCGTACCCGTTTAACTGATATTTTGAAGATGGCCCCTTATGCAAAGTATATGAAAGACATCATCACAAATAAAAGAAAAATACCTGAAGCTGAAATTTCCACCATGCTTGCTAATTATTCTTTTAAGGATGCAGTACCTAAAAAACATGGAGATCCAGGAATACCAGCTATACCTTGCTCCATCAAAAGAAACTATGTTAAAACTGCCTTGTGTGATTTGGGAGCCGGTGTTAGTGTTATGCCTTTCTCCTTATATAAAAGACTTGATTTGAATAAACTCACACCTACTGAGATATCATTGCAAATGACTGACAAATCAACAGCCATACCTATTGGTATTTGTGAGGATGTGCCCGTTGTTATCGGCGTTCTGGGAACGGGGGAACCCACACCTGCCTGCCCGCGGGCCAGGGCGTGGCCCACTTCGTCGACCAAACACAGCCAGGCATGGCCCCACTCAAGACAAGGCCCTCGCGAGGGCTCTAGGCTCGCGAGGAGGAGCGGCATCAAGACCGGCAAGGGATGGGCCCCCCCAAGGCCCCTCCGGAGCGGTGGAGATCTCTATGCAGAGGCCGGCCTCAGGAGTCAAAGATGACGCAAGGAAGGATAGGCGGGCGCCAGTGTGCCAGGCGGCGCAGTTTCCCCTTTGGTGCAAAGGGAGCAAGGACGTACGCGGGTTCCCAAAGCACTCCCCAAAGGTTTCCATTCTGGTGCAACAAGACCACGACCACGAGCCCCGCAGGACGGATGTCATCGCCGAGCCCACCTCTGCATCATCGACAGCTACTTTGCAGGCAAAGACCGCCTTTGGGCAGGGCGGGCATGTACTTCTGTCCCCCTTCAAAATTGGCCGTTGTGGGATCCCTTCCCGCCATTGCGGTAAGGGAAGAGGACCCAGGCCACCGCTATATATAGAGGCTAGGCTGCACCATAGAGGGGGATACGAAATCGGTCAATCCACTCATCCATTACCAAGCCGACAGAGGGCCAAGAACACCTCAGGAGCGCCCTCACGAGGCTCCGTAACACTGTACTAGTTCATCCACCACACATCCTCGAGAGGCAATCCACCAAAGAAGGAGTAGGGTATTACGCTTCGCGGCGGCCCGAACGTGGGTAAACTACCGTGTTCATCTTCTTCCTCGTCATCGCGCGAGTTCATCGTTGTGTCCATCGTGTAGCGAGCTAGGTAGGGCGAGGCCGCAGGGGATCTTCGCACACGCCCCTGTGTTCGAATCTTAAGGGTTTTGGGGAGCCCGAAATCCGACATTTGGCGTGCCAGGTAGGGGGCGTGTCGGAGTATTCCTCAAGCCAAGATCTTCTCCCACCTCGCCGTTCCGATGTTTGACGCTCGTCGAGCCCTCGCCGAGCGCCGAGCTGCCCGCGTCGCCCAGACGGCGCCTATGAGCCGCGCCGAGACACGCCGGTCACCCTCGCATGTGGCCAACGCCGCCACAGGCCCGGACGCCCACGAGCACCAAGACTCCTCCTAGCCGGTCACCGTGCGGCGCGATGGCCACACCGCCACTCCATCGATCGTCCCATCTTCTGGGTCGTCCTCCCACTTCCGGCTCGGGCCGGCGCGCGGCTCGGGCGCACTCACCATGGCTAACGAGCTGCTCCGCTACCGCCCTGCCCCTGACCCCTACGACGACTGGCTTCGGCGCATCGCAGAGCTCGTCAGTGCCGCCGGCAACGCTTCAGCGCTCTCCTACTCGCTCCGACCCCGACCATCCCAGGCAGACGACGTGGCCTGCGATGCGCCGCCACCTCCTCCGCAACGCGATACCGACCCTGAGCCCAGGCGAGAGGCGCGCCCGCGCGACTAGCCTCGCGAACCGCGGGCAAGGGCAAGGGACGAAGTAAGATGCCAGGTTGTTCCCCGGCCGCGCGTCGACGCATGTGCACTCCCTGCGCTGCCGACCCAATGTCGTGACCGGGCACCACTCGAGGTGGCCCCGCAGGAGCGTCAAGACCGGGTCCCTCCCGCGCACGCGGCGCCCATCGAACTGGTGGGGTGCCTCGCCATCGCCCCGGAGCTCCACCCAACCGCGTGGCCCTACAAGTTCAAGCCTGACCTGCCCCCGCGCTACGACGGCACCCCGGATCCAGCCGAGTTCCTACAGCTCTACTCCCTGAGCATCCGGGCGGCTGGAGGAGACGACAAGGTCATGGCGTGCTGGTTCCCCATGGCGCTCAAAGGCGGCACACTCTCCTGGCTCCTCAATCTCCCGGAGGCGTCCATCACCTCCTGGGATGGCCTGCGCAAACGCTTCATCGCCAACTTCCAAGGTACCCGCGACCGTGCACTCACCGTCAACGACCTGCGGCGCATAAAGCAGCAGGATGGAGAGACCCTGCACAAGTTCATACAGCGCTTTACGACTACGCGCCTCAAGGTCCCAAAGGCGACGGACGAGGCAATCATTTCCGCGTTCACCGACGGCGTAACAGACCTCAAGATGAAGGAGGAGCTCGCCATGAACGACGAGCTGTGCTCTGCCTTGGAGATGTTCAATCTGGCGAACAGGTGTGCCAAGGCTGAGGAGGGCCGCCTGTCACTCCGCGGGCCTTCGGCGGCAGAGCCAGAAGAAAAGAAGACCAAGGGCAAGGAGGAGAAGTGCAAGGCCCCAGCGGTACTTGCGGCCGAGCCTGAGGCAAAGCGTAGCCGGGGTGAGGAGCACCCCACGGGGGGAAGACCGACCTACATCTTTCACGGCACCAACAACCCCGGCACCGCCGACTGCCAGGAACTCAGGCTGGTCCGTGCCGAACACTTCGGCCGGCGCCCTGGACGCGCCGACCATGGCTTCGGACGCGGCGGAGGCCGCGGTGGAGGCCGTTGGGACAACCGGGAGCCGCGTCAAGGGTGGCACGACCAGCCTTAGGAGGACCGCTGGCGCAATCAGGCTCGGGACGACCGCTGGCGCGATCAGGCTCGTGAGGATCGCTGGCGCGACGACCCTCCGGAGGGGTCACGCCGCGGCCAGCCTCGTGAGGCGCGTCCTCGTGAGGCCGGCCTGCCGCCCTTACCGCTGCCACCCAGAAGGAAGGAAGAGGACAGGCAGGACGATGGGGCTGGGGGCTTCCAGGAGGTCAGGGCGGTAGCCTGCATCCTGGGCGGCGCCCAGGCCCCAGCGTCGAACCGTGCCTTCAAGCAGTTCACGCGGGAGGTGAACGCGGCTCTCCCAAAGCCCGAAGCAATGCGTCCCCTCAAGTGGTCCCAGGTGGCCATTACCTTCGACGTGAGGGATCAGCTCAGGTGCTCGGCCATGGCCGGCAAGCTCCCCATGTTGTGCACCGGAACCATCAGCAACGTCCTTGTCACCAAGACCCTCATTGACAGTGGAGCGGGGCTCAGTGTCCTCTCCATTGAGACCTTCGAGATGCTCCAGGTACCGTACGAACAGCTCATGCCGACCAAGCCCTTCTCGGGAGTCACAGATGGATCCACCGTCCACATCGGGCAAGTACGCCTGCCTGTCACCTTCGGCGGACGCGAGAACTACCACACCGAGATCATCGTCTTCGACGTCGCGCACATCCACCTCCCGTACAACGCGATTCTTGGGTACCCGGCCCTCGCCAAATTCATGGCGGTGACTCACCACGGCTACAACGTCCTCAAAATGCCAGGGAGTGGCGGCGTCATCACCGTCGCTTGCGATGAGAAGGATGATGTCTGCTCCCTCGAGCGTGCCTACCGCGCCGCAGCGGCCGAGCGCTCGGACGACGAGGAGGACGCCCTGCCTCATGTGGACCCGCGCAAGAAGAAGAAACAGCACCTTCCCGTGGGGCGTCATGGAGCCTCGAGCTCTGCGCCCAGGGACGGGGCCACCCCTCCTATCGCATAGGAAAGCGCGCTCGGCGCCCCTCTTGGGTCGGGCCCGGGGGCTCCCATTCGGGGAGTTTCCGGTTTAGCCAGTGAGACGAGAGAGGCGCTCGGGCACCACCGGGGGCGCGGCGCGTGGCGCCGACCTCGCAAGAGTCCGTCATCAGAGTGATCGAGGAGCTTCGAGAAGCGCAGGCCATGCAAGGCAGGGACTACCCAGCACCACCAATCGCAGGCGCCATCATCGGCACAGTCGACCAGCTGCGTGTCTGCGTCAACGCACTCGCGATCAATAGGGCCGCGTCCCAGAGCACCTTCTGGCCAGCGCGTGCCGATCATGGATGGGTCTACCCAAATGCCTACGTCCGCATGCCCTTCGAACTGGCGAACGCAGGCGTCACGTTCCACCGCCTTTACCGAGCCATGCTCATACCTTGCCTGGCGAGGCGCGGCAAGGAGTTGGAGGAGATGCTCAGACCAAGCGAAGGTCCCGAGCCTCGGGAGACGACGGACCCATGAGGGTCGCGCTCGTGGAAGTGCAAGATCAGGCTATGATGGCAGCTTCGACTCTTCAGCGGCATGGCCGCCAGGTGACCTTTTGTTGGCTATTGCCAGGTAATTTTTTGGTTCACTCCGTTCGAGGGAGCCCACCGGGCCGCGTTATCCTCAGGCGATCAGGGCGCACCCCTGCAGTCACCTCGTTTATGCATATTTCAATAGTTTCTCATGCATCTGATCTGTTTCCTAACGTGTTACCTTGCCTGCATGGCTCCTTGCCGGCGTGATTGCCGCCGCACCAACCTTTCTGAGTTGGTGTTTCGCAAGGGGCCGTGCGCTACGGCCCTTCCCGGGGCACCTCAGAACTGGGATGCAAGGCCCTGTCTCCTCAGGGACTCGCATCTTTGGGCAGTCGAACCCTGCTCGGGGGCTCCGACCGCAGCGTAGCACCTCAATGTGGAGTCTCGGGAGGCCCCAAGGCCTCCTGAGGCAACAGCTGGCAGGATGGAATGGGGGTCGCTCGAGCGTCAAAGGGGGCTCCTGAGCATTGCGCCTCAGGAGCCTTACCGGTCATATAGCCACTCGCCCCTTGGTGTTGTCCTTGGTGATCCGGTTGGCATCAAGGGTGTCGAGGCCTCGCCCCGTAGTTGCGTCCTTGGTGATCCGGTCGTACACTACGGCGGTAGGGAAATGTGCGGGACTGGGACTTGCCGACGTAGAGCCGCTTGAGCGTCAAAGGGGGCTCCTGAGCAGTGCACCTCAGGAGCCTTACCAGTCATAAGGCCACTCGCCCCTTGATGTCATCCTTGGTGATCCGGTCCGGGTCAAGGGTGTCGGGGACTGACCTCGTAGTTGCGTCCTTGGTGATCCGGTCATACACTATGGTGGTCGGGAAATGTGCGGGACTGGGGCCTGCAGACGTAGAGTGCCAAAAGGACCCCCAACCTGCCTCACTCCTGAAGAAGAAGAAGTCTGCTGGGCCTCAGACGGCCCCACCTACGAGAAGACTCAGGCACAAACCGCCTTTGAGGTAGGGACCTCGCGAGGCCAAAGCGCCCTCGCGAGCTCCCAGATACACCTCCCAGTTCTGCCGTGCCAGCCACGCGTACGAACTCTATGGGTTGTACACGCCCGGAGCCCCCCGAGGACGCGGAGGGGTTCCTTCCCACGCAATGTGGAAGCCACAGCTCTGCGCTGGCGGAGAAGTCAACACGGTCCACCAATGACTATACCCACGCAATGTGGAAGCCACAGCTCCGTGCTTGCGGTCAACACGGTCCACCAATGACTATGCCCACGCAATGTGGAAGCCCCACGCCCCGTGCGGGGGGATAAACAACTGAGGGCGCCCCAGCGGCTGCATCCAACCTCGAGAAGGTCCCTAGTGGCCCCCCTTCTCGTTGCGTTCCCCAGGGATGTACGCGTGAGGGGGCTGAACGGGGGCTACTACCCAGCCAAGCATGGTACACGCCACCTTCCCAGGTTTGCCAAACCTGGTCTTCACGCGCCCATCTCTAGAAAAGCTGGCGAGGAAAGGTATGGGAGCCGCTCGTACGTCAAGGGGGACTCCTGAGCATCGCGACTCAGGAGCCTCACTGGTCCTGTAGCCCCTCACCCCTTGGACCGTCCTTGGTGATCCGGTCGGCCCAACGGCGGTTGAGGTATGCGCGGGCCGGGCCCTGCCGACGCAGAGCTCGAAGCGCTCAAAAAACCGCTCAAAGAACCTTTAAGGAGGACGCTGGAGCTCGTACGTCAAGGGGGACTCCTGAGCATCGCGACTCAGGAGCCTCACTGGCCCCGTAGCCCCTTACCCCTTGGACCGTCCTTGGTGATCCGGTCGGCCCAACGGCGGCTGAGGTATGCGCGGGGCTGGGCTCTGCCGACGCAGAGCGCTAAAGGTGTTCGAAATTTTCAAGTTAGCCCAATCTTCACGATGTCCCCTTCATGAGGGCTGCTCGTACGTCAAGGGGGACTCCTGAGCATCGCGACTCAGGAGCCTCACTGGCCCCGTAGCCCCTCACCCCTTGGACCGTCCTTGGTGATCCGGTCGGCTCAACGGCGGCTGAGGTATCCGCGGGGCCGGGCCCTGCCGACGTAGAGCATCACAGCAAGCAAGAAGGAAACAAGGCGAAGAGGGCAATCACACAGTTCAACAGTTATTACAAGCATTAAAAGTTTTCGCGAACACAAACAAGTTTAACGCCTCCATGAGGCACGATGGACATTGCAGGAAAGGAGCAGGGGAAAGGAATCAGGAGGAACCGCCGCCAGCACTCGTCCCGTCCTCAGGGAGCTCGTCGTCGACATCGCTGGCGTCGTCTTCTTCGCCGCCAACCCCAGCAGCATCAGGAGGCGGAGGAACCGCGACGCGGGTGAACCACTTCACCAGCGTCTCCACGGCACCCTTCACCGCCGCCGCAGCACTGGCGCGGACCTCGGGGGCGACCGGGCGGGTCACGGAGTCGAAGTTGAAACCCGGCTCGCGAAGATGAAGATGGTTGAATACGCGCGTCGCGGCCTCAGAAAAGAGGTCGCGGCACTCACTCTCCAAGACCCCCTCCACCATGACAACGGCGCCCTCCAGCGCCTCGACGAGCTTCGAGGCGAGCACCGCGAAGCCGCTCTCTGGAGCCGCCAGGGGCTCCGCGAACCCATCCCGGTAGAGGGAATGGAGTGCTCGGCGAAGCTTGAGCTCGACGGTGGGAAAGATGCTCAGCTCCGCAGCCTTTTTCTCCTCAGCCGCAGCAAGAGTTTTCTCCCTGGTGTCAAGCAGGGCCTTCCCCGAAGCGACTTCCTTCTCCTGCGCGTCCAGGCGCTTCCGCTCCGCGGCCTGACGGGTCGCCACCTGGGACAGCTCAGAGTCCCGAGCGGCAAGTTTGGCCTCGCGGGCCTTGAGATCTTCCTCCTGCTAATGCAGCCGCTCCGCAAGCTCAGACTTCTCCTCATGGAGGGCCTTCAGGCGGGCCTCCACCTCTTCACAATGCCGGGCGGCAGACGCCGCTTTAGCTAGTGCCTCCTCGCGGGCTGCCCTGGCAGATGCAGCTTCCTCCTCGCTCTTCGCCACGGCAGCCTCGGCCTGACCCCAAACCGCCACGGCAGAGGCGTCGGCCTGGAGCCACCCGGAGAGGAGCCCAAGGCGCCCGCTAGCGAGCCGATCATCGGTACTCCCGAGGGCGCCATGAACTTGACCCAGAACGGCGAAGGCCCCGTCCAGGATGTCAAGGCCGCACGACGAAGGCATCAAGACCCCCTCCGGAGAAGTCCCCTGTATGATCGCAGGAGACGTCCCCGGGGAGGCAGCGGCACGAGGAGCAGGAGGCTCCGGAGGCCGCGCGGCGACCACGGACACGGACGGATCGACGGGCGGCTGGCCCTCAGGGGCTGGCCCTCCAGACAACGGCACCGCCGCGCCCTCGAAGGCAGGAGTGACCATGCCAATAGGCATTAGGGGCTCAGGGGGCTCCGCGGCGATGACCAGGGAGGTTGCCTCGCGAGCCCCCTCCCCCTCGGCAGCAGGCGACGGCAGGAGCGGGCGGCGCGTCGGAAGGCGTCTTCGGCTTGACGCCCACCTTTTTCTTCCTCATCTTCAGCGCGGCGGCATCCCTATTCACCAAGCAAAGGAAGGTCATCAATACACAAGCCACCGGGCGAGCAAAGCTGAGCCGGGTCACCTACTCCTCAACGTCGACCCACTTCCTCTTCCTCTCCGCTCCGGCAATGATGGGGACGCCCAAGCCTTCCTCGGTGGGGGCACCACCACACGGGGGAGCAGAGGCGCTGTCCGCAAGGGCGGCCGCCGAAGGGATCGCCATGGCCCCGGCCTCGCCCACCTTGCCTGCGAGTTGCGATTCGGGTGGAGGCGAGGCCGGCGCTTCAACCGCCTTGCTGGCAGAGTCGACACGCAGGCGGACCGCGTGGCACGAGGGGCCGGCCCTAGCCCCCTAGGGGCCTTGGCGGCGCGTGAGGAGCCCGCAGCAGAAACTTCGCCAACATCATCGTCGTCCTCGAGCTCGCACAGAAGGGTGCCCTGTGCGGGGGAGACGCCCCTGCTGGGCCGTCGTCGGCGGTCTTCTCCGAATCCTCCCCGCCCGTGGTGTCGCCGGATGACACCATCACCGGGGAACCAAGGCCCTCAGCTGGGAAAAGCCCCAGTTCATTGAAGACAGGCATCCCGGCAACCAGATCGGCCCCGTAGTCGCGGCAGTACAGCGGGGTGTGGGCGTCAGGGAGATCACCAGGGTCGCCGTTGAGCAGGGTCGCCATAGCCCTGCTCAGCTCCTCGGGGGTTATGCGTGCGGACCGAAGCCTGAGGTTGTCGCCGCTTCCCTGATAATCCCACACGGGCCTAGAATGGGACTGGAGGGGTGCCAGGCGCTGCGCCAAGAACTCCTTCACTATCATCCCCCCAGTCAGCTTCCTGGCGCTGATATCGCGGGAGAAACGCCAGGACGGGCCAGGCCCAGGAGTCGGAAAGCTTCGCGGAGCTCCACGCGGAGGTCTTCTCCGGTAGCCCCCTCGGCAGATCCAACCGGGGGTTGGGGTCCTTGAGATCCATGAGGACCCAGCGGTGCCTGAAGTTCTCCACCTCTTCCCGGCCTTCAAGAGCATTTTGCTTCTCTGGACCGCGACGAAGGAGACGCACGCCGCCCATTGAGCGCCGTCGTGCAAGCGCAAGCTGAAGAAATGGCGGAAGAGGGCCATCGAAGGCCTCACGCCCACGAAAGCCTCGCGGTAGAAGGCAAAGACAGACAAGAGCAGGATGGAGTTGGGTTGGAGGTGAAGGGCTTGGATCCCATAGTGGTCGAGGATGGCGGTGAAGAACACGGAGAAGGGCGGGACGAGCCCGGCGAAGATGCTATGGAGAAAGAAGGGGTAGACGGCCTTGGACGAGGGCCGCTTCTCTGAGGAGCCGCCCCATATCAAGGTCCGCCCCCACTCGTTGGTCTCATCCGCCGTCGACGGGAGCACCGGGACGAGGTCCTCGTCCTTGGCGATGGTGGACCCTGAGAGCGCCGGTGAGATAGGAGCGGAGGCTGAGCTCTGGGCCTCTGGCTTCTGCTTGCCGGCGGGAGCCATCGGGAAGCTCGCGGGGCCAAAGCGGCAAGGAGGAGGACGGAGCGGTGCCGGATCTGGAGAGGCCTCTGCTAGAGCCGGAGACCGGGACAGCAAGAGCAAGTGCGCAAGAAGGGAAAGCAATAATGGCCCAGCGCTAGAAGTCAGGCTCTTGTCGGTTCGGGCGGTGGTCGAAGGGACGAAGGACGCCCGACATCAACTGCACGACGCGCGCCAGTCCTGGCCCACAGGCGTTGGGGCCCGCGGCGCTTCGGGCCGCCCTCAAGGCTTCACCCGGAAGCCGACTCAAGCGTGCCTTGGGCCCGGTGGCTACTGTCGGCATTCTGGGAACGGGGGTACCCAGACATGCCTGCCCGCAGCCCAGGGCGTGGCCCACTTCGTCGAACAAACACAGCCAAGCGTGGCCCCACTCAAGACAAGGCCCTCGCGAGGGCCCTAGGCTCGCGAGGAGGAACGGCATCAAGACCGGCAAGGGATGGGCCCCCCTAGGCCCCCTCCGGAGCGGCGGAGATCTCTATGCAGAGCCCGGCCTCAGGAGTCAAAGATGACGCAAGGAAGGACAGGCGGGCGCCAGCGCGCCAGGCGGCGCAGTTTCCCCTTTGGTGCAAAGGGAGCAAGGACGTACGCGGGTTCCCAAAGCACTCCCCAAAGGTTTCCATTCCGGTGCAACAAGACCACGACCACGAGCCCCGCAGGACGGATGTCATCGTCGAGCCCACCTCTGCATCATCGACAGCTACTTTGCAGGCGAAGACCGCCTTTGGGCAAGGCGGGCATGTACTTTTGTCCCCCTTCAAAATTGGCCGTTGTGGGATCCCTTCCCGCCATTGCGATAAGGGAAGAGGACCCGGGCCACCGCTATATATAGAGGCTAGGCTACACCGTAGGGGGGGTTCCGAAATCGGTCAATCCACGAGGCTCCAAAACACTGTACTAGTTCATCCACCACACCTCCTCGAGAGGCAATCCACCAAAGCAGGAGTAGGGTATTACGCTTCGCGGCGGCCCGAACGTGGGTCAACTACCGTGTTCATCTTCTTCCTCGTCATCGCGCGAGTTCATCGTTGTGTCCATCGAGTAGCGAGCTAGGTAGGGCGAGGCCACAGGGGATCTTCGCACACGCCCCTGTGTTCGAATCTTCAGGGTTTTGCGGAGCCCGAAATCCGACAGTTGTTGTTGCAAATGTTACTATCTTAACGGACTTTGTTATTCTTGAGATGCCCGAGGACGACAACATGTTGATTTTCCTTGGTAGACCCTTTTTGAATACTGCAGGGGCTGTTATTGATTGCAATAAAAGCAAAGTCACTTTTCATATTAATGGTAATGAGCACACGGTGCACTTTCCGAAGAAACAATTCCATGTGAATGGTATAAATGTTATTGAAGAATCTCCGACCATCACTATTGGAAGTTTTCAATTACCTCTACCTACTGCCAAAAAGAAATATGATATACTTATTGTTGGGGATATGCACATCCCCATTGAGGTAACTTAGTGTTTTACGAAAGTTCTTCGGTTTCATGCTAATCGGAAGTGGTTGTTAATAAGACTTGATCAACCTTATTAATGGATCATTTTTGAGAGGTATGAAGTCGATGAATCTAGTAAGCACAACTCTCTGTTCCCACATTTTATTTTATTTTCTGGCTAGTTAAATAAAATAAAATGCCACGATTATCCTGTTTTCTGTTTTCTCCGTGCAATAAAAAATGACCCAAAAATAAAAATTCTAAGAATGCCCTGAAAATTTAACACGATTTTTTTCCAAATATTTATGAATTTCTGGTGCAAATAACACCCGAGGGTGGGTGCACCTGGTGCCCACAAGACACCAGGGCGTGCCAGCACCCCTAGGCGTGCCTTGGTGGGTTGTGCCCCCCATGTGGGCCCCCTCACTTATCTCTTTAGCCCACATTGTCACCTACCTCCAGCAAAAAATCACCACAGCCACCATTTTCGTGTTCTTGCTCTCAAACCCACGGATTTCGATCTCTTTGCTCGAAGCTCCGTTTCCGAAACTGTTTGGAGGGATTGCTACTTGGTATGTGACTCCTCCATTGCTCCAATTAGTTTTTGTTTTAGTGGGTTATTCTTAGAGTAATTAGCTACTCTTGGTGCTGCTGTAGATGAGCTTGCATGTTGAATTCTTAGAGTTCTAAGTAATTTGAATGCTCAATATGGCCTCTATGCATGCTTGGGAGTAGTTGCTAACAATCTTACAAAGTTTTGTTGACATTTTTTTTTTGTGGACTAAATTTTTTCAGAATTTTTATAGGAATAAAAATGCAATTCTTTAGGAGTTATTCGAGGAGAAGATCCTCGGGAGCCTCGTCAAGTGGAAGCTCAGTTCGACAGTCTTATGTTGAACCAAGCGAAAGCTCGATGCGAGATGCCGCTACCAAATCATGCTTGTGGCCTTGCGACGAGTTCATGGAAGGTGCAGGTATTAAGGAGGAATTTTATCAATTTATCCACAACACGGGGCTTGCTTCCTTCATCGCAGATAAGTGCCCCAAACATCTCGAACTCACGAAATCCTTCACAAAGAAATTTAAATATTTTCCTCGTGAGTCTAGAGTCTCATTCAACTTGTACGATCATTCCTTTACAATGCCCTTAGAAATGTTTAGCGATGCATGCAAACTTCCATATGAGGGTTCCCTCAATGAACCAACAAAATCTGTGTACGAGTCATTTTTAGTTAATCTTTGCTTTGGCGAAGATAGGGGGTTACACAAGGGAGAATTAACAATATTCACTTTCCATCACTACAATATTTTGCGCTCTTTAGCGGTAAATGTATTGTAGGCAAACAACACTGTAGCACCTTATGTGCTCATGATTTGAGTCTCTTACAAACTGCCATAACTGGGAATAAGGATTATAATCTTGGTGCAATTGTTGCACGGAGGTTGCAGCTTAATGCTGCTAGTGGTAATTTTTATGGAGGAATATATGCCTCCCGTGTAGCTGAGAGATTAAATGTTTTACCTTGGCCTAATGACCCCATTCTACCCACTCAGTATTTAGACTTTGATGCCATGAAGCTTCATAAGTTCCTTACGGGTACGACCACCAACTACACCTATAACTTGAGATTCAATAAGAAACCTGTTGTGCTTGTTGTTTTTCCAGCTCCTGCTCTCTTTGATTTTCACACTAGGGGAAGATATTATGTTCTTGAGAGCGAAGCTTATGAGTACAACGCGGAGGTTGAAGCTGCCAGGAGGGCCGCGGAGTCTGCTCCGAGGTTCTCGATGAGCCATTGCCCAGATTATTATTCATACGGATGGTGATTAGCAAGCTAGGCCAAAAGCCTAAGCTTGGGGGAGTACGTATTTCCACCGACATTACATTCATGTTCGCACTTTTCATTCCGGTTGTCGGTGTTCATACTTTTCCATTGTAATATCCATGCTAGATTAGTTTTCTCGCTTTCTTCTTGTGTGTTTGAAAAACTTTGAGAAAACCCAAAAACATTTCCTACTTCTTTTTAGTTTTTTTCTAGCCTAGTTTAATTGCTGCATCAAAAGAAAACCCAAAAATATTTCTCGCTTCTTCTTTTGTTTGTTGGGAGCTATCCCGTGTAAATAGTTTTTCTCGTTTTGTTTTTCTTCTTTAATTTGCTTTCTTCAAGAAAAAACAAAAACTCCAAAAATATTTCAGTATGTTTCTCTGAAATTCTTTTCTTTTTATTTTGAGTCGTACCTAGGAGAAGACCACGATGAAATTGTTGAGTGGTTCTCATCTGCATTATCGTTTATTTAACGAAGAACCCATATTACCTTGTCTTCTACTCTTGAATAAAATGTTTGCAGATTCCAGCTTAGTCCACGACATTCTCGCACTATTATTATTTTCTTATCATTCTGTCATCGTTTTGTCACGACAGATGCCATGGGTAGGCTTATCGAGAGTGGTTGGGGCCGAAGGACGCCGACAGGCTCCGGGAACGGGGTTAGGCACAAGCGGTGGCGGACACACGATGTACCCAGGTTCGGGGCCCTCCGTGGGAGGTAACACCCCTAGTCCTGCTTGGTCTAGTTTAGACAGTGGCCAGGTTACAATGGTGCTCCAGGAGCTATATGGCTAGAGGAGGAAGAAGGGGCCGGACCGCCTTAGCTGCCTCTCTACGTGTGTGATAAGTGAGTGGAGAATGCTTCACCCCCTGCATGGGGGGGGCCTCGCGGGGTTTTATAGACCAACCCCCCGGATTACAATATGAGTAAAAGGCTACAGGAGGGCCCCGGCCGGCAGCCTCTCTGGCCGGCTGCGGGGCCCCGGGTTGAGGGCTCCTATCGTTGGCGGGGCCCGCCGGCTGCAGGGTCCCGTCGGGAGCCGGCGGGTCCCGCGTGGTAGGTCCCAAGGCCGGTCACGTTGCGGCACGGACCGTCCTTCGGGGCGTCGCCTTGTGGCAACCGGCCGAGGTCAGCGGTACGGCCGGCCGCACTGTAGCCACGCCGGGGCAGGTAATGGAGTGGTTGGAGGCGTGCCGGCACTGTTGGGAGCCTGGTCGCCGTTACCCGAAGTCAGAGGCACTGCGCCTCCACTGTGGCCACACGGGCGCTGACCCCCGATGGGATGGGGGCCACTGTTGCCATGCGTACCTGGACCGCGGCATCCAATGCATGGCCGGCTAGGGGGCCAGGCATCTCCGCAGCAGTAAAATCACAGCAGTAAAATTACTCACATTAATTGAAACCAACCAGTTTATTCATAGCACAAATTTAGGATAGAACACATAAGCTGCAACACATAAATTAATGCTAGGATAACAAACACAGAAGCGGCGTCTACAACGTAAACGAAAAATGGGTTGGGCCCTGAGAAAATGTCTCCGGCACTGGGACACATTCTTCTTCTACCGGAGGAAGCGGATTGACCAGTCGGAGAACGCGCCTCTCCTGGTCTGGCCTCAAGGGTCTGCCAATGGCGATCTGAGGATTAAAATCAGCGAGTCTCTGGAGATAACTCATTACTCGCTGGGTCAAATGCTCTTGTGCGATGACGTACTGGGCAAGATTGGCCAGTACTGGGTCCCTCTCTATTCGTCCACCGGGAAAAGAGGCTACTTCTCCGGGTGTTGCACGACTCGGAAAGTAAATATACACCCTTTCGCTGGCATAGGGTACTGCGAAGCGAAGACGAGCAATTGCTTCGTACGCAGCAGCTTCTATGGCCATTTGCGGAGTCGGCATAGATCTCCCCACGAAAGAGACTTCCGTGGGATCTTGGTTTGGGTTTGCGGGAGGGATGTGTACTACTGCCCAATATTTCGAGGCGGATGGGGTGATCCTCGTTTTGAGCAGCTCGTACTGGGGTGGATGGGTAGAACTCATGGTACTGCAGGTGAAATCCCACAATATCTTAACAAAACTGCCTGGAGTCGCATCTGGAGTTCTCAGATGAATACTAGGGCTCGGCATGTCAAAAGTGGCTGCGAAGGCTGTGCACAAAGTGAGGGATGCCTGGTAAGGTCACGGAGGGCCTCTTATAAAGCAGTGGAGCTGGGTTACCAATCGCGGTGTGGGGGCAACTAGTTTGTCGGTTCTGCTCTATGGGGGTCGGGGTCAATGCCACAGATATACATATCTCACAAAAGTGACGTATTACTGTGGGTATCGTTTGGGGTGGTTCTCGGTAGCTTCGCCCGGGATTTAATATGCAACCATACGCCAACTAACTTATGCGTGGCTACTATACAAACAAAGGCACACAAGCAGACTGCATTCATTCAAGGCGGTTACAAGGTCACACTGATACATGGTGTAGAATTCTAAGACTCGGTACTACTCGAGTAACTTAGTCTACCTCGTTAATATCTAAACGAGCGTGCCTTGTGGACATCGAGGCTTCTCCATGGGCCTCATCGTCGGGGTTTGCTGGATGGGGTTGAGGAGCTGCAGGGTCGGGGTAGCGATGATGACAATCGCGGGGATTGGTGGTCACAATCCCGTTGGAGCGTGTCCCTAAAATGCGACGAAGCTCCTCCGGGGATGCAAATGCATTCCGGTCGGCTGCAGGGGCAGCCCTAAAGGACTCAATCGGCTGTCCGAACAGCACGACTGGGTTGTCGGCGTCGGGCACATCTTCTCCTCTCGTCGGGGCTCGACGGACGAGTTTTCCACGAGCTGCGATCAGATCCAGAGTGACCTGATCAAACAATGCCTCTAGTGCCCTTACATAGCGCACCAGATGCAGCAATGCAGGGTCCGTCTCGTGGTCTCTGTTGGCAACCTGGGGTGGCCTACTATACCCATCACGGCTGGGATAGTAGTAGAACGAGCGGCAGTTAACTCTTGGCGACAGGTGCCGGAGTTGAACTATAGCCTCTCGAGCGGCGAGCTGGATGGCTTGTGGCTCAAAGGAAGTTGTCCTTCCGGCGAACCTGTAGGGGCGTTCTGGCGCCATACCCCTACCATAGATGTGCACCGTGGCCCGGAATTGACGACTCTCACCGCTCCTGAGCCCTTGGTACACCACATATTCTGGGGGCTCTTCTATTGCAAAGGCACGACGGGTGAGGTTTGCTAGCACGGTCACAAAACCTCCTAGGTTGGTTGCTGTGGTCTCATTGTGCACAATGGGGCCAGGCATCTTGGCTTGGTTCTGGGATAGAGGTTGTGCTGTGCTGGGTTGGGGCTAACGTTCCTTTTATAGAAAAAGGGAACGAAGTCTTCCGTCGCACGCTTGCGAATGGGACAACAAAGGTGTCGGTCACGGGTGCGTGATCGACGGGCTAGGCTGATAGGTTGGGCACCGATTGACAAAAGGTGTCGGGGTCACTGTGTGACTATCGTATACGAGAAGCTTGGCTGTGGTTAGGTTAGGGCCAAATGGGTGGGTTAACCTAGGTTTATCGACCTGGCTAAGATAGGATTAGCCAATGGTCAGCCTGGCTCTGATACCAAGGTTGTCAGGACCGGTTTTCCAGGATATTAATTTCCCAGTAAATGGCCCTTGTGCTCACCAGCCCCAGGATTACTGTTAGCTGATGAGACACAATCTTGATACAGAAATCCCAAGCAAAAATACAAAGTCTGAAGTACAAGACCATTGTGGTCTATGAGTACAACAACAGGTTTCTAGTGGTTGATGGCGGAAGCGGTTTGCGGTTCATCAGCGTCTATGGGACTCCATTTCCCACAGGAACAGCTGACCTGGATAACTCCTATCTTCGCGAGGCTGCTATCATCGTTGCCTAGGTTCCGGGCTGTCGTCGTTGCGCTCCTCTCCAAGCAAGAAATCTGGCCAAGAAAATAGCCAGGGACAAGCCAGTGAGTACTTTGAATGTACTCGCAAACATTATGAAAACAAGCATAATATAACAGATGATAATCATGCACAAAAATATTCAATGATCACTTAGTTAGTCATGAAATAAAATTCATGACGCACGCAAGCAGGTTATTCATATAAAACATGAATAAGCAATCAGAGAATAGAAATAAAATAAACCGATCAGGTGTCTGAAGCGACGCCTCGAAAGGATAATAATATAAGGCATGCCTCAGTCGGGCGTCTGAGCGACACCACATAAAGGGCTTATAAGGAAAATAAATAACAAGCATGCCACAGTCGGGCGTCTGAGCGACACCACATAAAGGGCTTATAAGGAAAATAAATAACATGCATGCCACAGTCAGGTGTCTGAGCGACACCACATAAAGGGCTTATAAGGAAAATAAATAACAAGCATGCCACAGTCGGGCGTCTGAGCGACACCACATAAAGGGCTTATAAGGAAAATAAATAACAAGCATGCCACAGTCGGGCGTCTGAGCGACACCACATAAAGGGCTTATAAGGAAAATAATCACAACGAGTATCCAGGAGGTAGAACCGTCCCAAGGATACAAATATTAAAAATGGTTAGTCCACAATAATAATAGTCATAATCATCATTTGTCACATGTCATGATCAATGTTCCGGTTTAGAAGTTTTTCCTCCGAAGACCGACACTAAGACCGACACTTGACCCATCCCAGACTGTAGTCCTTAACCGCGGACACGGCTATTCGAATAGATATAAACTCTGCAGAGGGTGTACTCTTTACCCACAAGTAACGGATTCTTTTAGTCCACCGGGACTAATTCCGATTACAGTCTTTGAATTGAAAACACACCTGACCCGCACACACCAGCTTCACTTACCGGAGTCTGGAATCACCCACGACACCTATTAAGCAAAACTCTAAGTGGGGAGGCTACAACCTCGACTAGAATAGGATCACAAAATTTATACTGCGCGCAAACTAGGGGAGCTACCCCTTCGGCTCCAACCGAACACCCATTCCCCCGGACCAAGTGACATGCCTACCAGGGGCCACTGGTATCTTTCACTATGGCCTCTCTGTACGGTGTGTGCCAGGAAAGGGGTTGACAACTTACTGGACCGTACCCTACCTGCGGCAGGGACAAGTGGTAGTACGGAACAAGTATGGGGGTTACTGGAACAAGACTCGATCTACGGTCGACTCAGGAGGTTTATGTGTTTCCTGCATGATTAGCATAACAAATATATTTCACTCCAACAGACAGAATCACCACTCATCCTACCTCACCATGCCTTACTGATCATTCTCGTTTTCAACGAAATATCAGTATCACGTTCCTGTCTACCCGGGACAGAGACTTCTTCGGATTCCTTCCGGTAGGCATGAAAGGCATACGAGGGTGAATACTGTCATAACCATTTAGATTCCAACAGCAAGGAATTTCTATCATGCACTCAAGAGCATAATCACAACGTCATTTAAAATAATGCATGCTTCAGGTTAACTTGGTGTTGTTGTCACATTAAACAGCACCCAACAAATATTATACCAGGGTTCAGAATGCTTGCCTTCAAGTTGTGGAGAGGTAGAGTGCATCTTAAAACTTTCGAAAGTTTTCTCCTCTCTTTAATTCCTATTTTGAGAAATATTCAAATTAACACATAAATTGAAAACAGTACAAAAAGTTGTCTCGGAAAATTTTCAAATAAATATGAAAATAAACTAGATGAAATTGGAGAGAGGTAGGAAAAAGAATCAAATCAATCGGAGTTTTATTTTAAAAGATATAGCCAGTCAAAGTCTGGACAAAGTTCGGTTTTTAATTAAAACAGAAAAAAGGAAAACGGCTCGAGGGGGAATACGCTTTCTAGAACAGAAAACGTATCCCAAAGAAATACGCTTGCGCGAGGAGAAAATGGTTCAGAGCTAAATACGTTAGCGAGAAGGGGAGACGTACTTTTGCGATTACGCTTTCACTTAAGCCCGCGCGGGCCGTCGCTGGGTCACTAACAGTGGGTCCATCGGGCCCACTGGTCAGGTTTGACCAGTCGCCCGCGCCTCCTTCCTCCTCTGGCAGAGACGGGGCGCATCTCCGGCGATCGTCGCCGGCGAACGGCTGCTCCCCACGGGGTTCCGAGGGCGGGGATGGATCAGCGGCTCTAGGGCGATCCTCCCGGTGGTCGAGAGAGTCGCGGGGGCGAAGGGGGTCGCCGGCGGCGAGCTCTGCGGCGGACGGCGCCTTCGGGAGCAGATGGGTCTCGGCCTATGGTGGCTCCCAGTCGAAGCTGAGAGGTGGGGCGGCTCTGCAAGGTCAAGGGGAAGCGAATGGCGGCGATGGAAAGACTAGGGAGGCCCTGCTCACTATGGATTGGACCGGAGTGCGGCGGCGGCCGAAGCTACCGGAGGCGGGGAAGAGGGCCTCCTCCAGTCGATTGCTTGCTATGGGGGCTCTAGAGGGATGGCATGAGGTTGTCTGAGGGTCTGCTCGAGCTCGGGGGTCCCTATTTATAGCGCAACTAGGTCGGTTTCCGCGGCTGCGGATAAGAATGCCGGCGAACCGCCGTTCTGTTGCTAGCTAGGCGACGCGGCGCTGGTCGGCGCTAACCGACGAGCTTGCGGATAAGACCGCGCTGTGCAAAGGGGCAGCTGGCGAGCTGGGGTGGCCGGGGCGGCGCTGCCAAGGCTGCGGCCGTCCGCTAGTTGCCATGGCCGACCTGACGGCGGCGCTGCGGGGCTCCAGGAGGTGGCCAGGGCGGCTCTGCGATGAGAGAGGGGGTCGGGGCGCGTTGGCTGCGAGCGGGAATGGATCAGGACGAGCGCGGGGAGACGGCAGCGGGACGCGGCGACTCGGGCGCACGCACGTGCAAAACGCGCGTTCTGCTCGCGCCCAGAGCACGCACGCGAGGTGCTCGGCAAAATGCCAATGCCTGCCAGGGGATTCCTCTGCCCACGGGGCTCTACAGGGGTGGATTGTTGGCCAAGGCAAGGCTAGAGGACAAGGTGATACAGCCAGACAAGCTAGTCCCTAATGCAAAACTAGGAGAGTGTCAAAACAGTCATGCACTCAAGCTGCTCGACAAAATGCTAAGGGCATCCAGAAAGTTTTGCTAGTAACCAAAATTTCCAGATCAAAGTCTCTTTAGATCCACCAGAAGATGGCAAGGTTATCTTGGCCAAAGCAGAAACTTCCTAGTGCAAGTTTATGAGAAAACCAAATCTGGACAGAAAAGAAAGGCAATTATTGCATGTTCTTAAAATCTTCTAATGGGTCTGATCTCCTGGACTTAAGATTTTGGTAGGGTTTACTAAAAGCAGGAGAAAACTCATGGGCAATAGGGCATGATAAAATGGGGTTGCAGTAGAAACTTCCAAACTGAACCAGAATGAATATGAGGATGGTTTGCTCAAATTTTCCAAAACACAAGGCTGTTTCCTTGCATAAAAATGATGTAGGAACCTCACATGTCTTCTACAAATTTTTGTAGATTTTTTAAGTGAAGTTACTAAATGGTTGTAGTGCAAAATGAGGCTCTAAAAATATGAGAAACCATTTTAAGAAGTAAAGCTTAGGAAAAATAATTATAGAAATATTTCCACTGATCATATATAATGAAAATGAAATGCCCTTGAGTATATACTCAAATCCAAAAATATTTTTGAAAGGTTTCTATCAGGAGGGAAAACTCCATAACTCAGACTAAAAGAGTGATTTTGAAATCAATATCTGATCTAGAAACCAAAAAATTAGTCTCCTGCCAAAATTTTAATTAATAAAATATGGTCAAATTTTTGGGGTGTTACAACACTACCCCCCTTAAGAAAAATCTCGTCCTCGAGATTTGCTAAGAACGGTTTCAAGAATATTACTCCTACTATTAAGCAATAAGAGTCTGAAAATCAAAAATCCTGTTCACGTGATATGACAAAGCTACAGTGAGTGGACAGATAATTGGTGAACTATAGTGGGTACTGGTGAAGAAATCTACGGCTGGGGAAACCGAGAGATTTCTACTATTGGCTATGGTAAATTTAGAATAAATTTCCAAATTTCCATATTACGCTAGTCGTACCCGAGTGCACCGGGTTTTCTCTGGCTGACAGGTGGACCCAGGGCCCACTGCCAGTCTCTTCTTCTACCTCTGGCTCTCCTCTTCCTTCTCTCTCTCACGCGCGTCTGCACTTTCTCCACCTGCGGTGTCTAGCGAGTAGGGCACCTAGGGCCGTACTGCGGTACTGCGCGGCGTGCTAGCTGCCGGCGCAGCATGCTCTCACCTCGCGGGCCAGTGCGCTGTCGGCACTGCTCGCGGATTCGCCTCCGAACACCGGCGATCGAGCGACGAGTGGCGCTGGTGGACTTCGTTCACCGTACACCGATCTCGAGCTATAAAATGACCGCGGTGCTTCCCTCTTCTCCCTCACACCTGGCCTTGTTTCTTCTTCTATTTCCTTCCTCTCCATTTTTGTTTGCAGGAGCATCGAGACGAGGCCCTAATGGCGGAGGTGATGCCGGACTGGTACATGATCCTGATGTGCGGAGGGTTCGCGGCAATGCTGGGGTTCTCCGTGCTCTTGTGCGCGATGATCCTCGATGATCGTCGTGACGCTGCTGCTCGAGTGTTGGCTCCTCGCGGCGGCGGTGATCACGAGGATTAAGTGTCGGTGTCAGGTGCTAACTGCTACTGCTGTCAGTGTGCTGGAGGCAAGCTGCACTAGAATAATAACCCACAAATTTCTCTTTCAGAAATTGTGGTGTGTCAGTGCGGTGGTCAGTTAGGTGCAAAATGTGTATGTGGTTTTGCAATTAGTGCATGTGGTCGAGTGGTTGTGGCTGTGAGCCTGCTGTTGTGGTGCTGCGTGAATTTAAATTTATGCCACGGAGAAATGTTTGTTGCAAAAACTCAAGAGAAAACCCTCCTTGGAAATTACTGAGGGCGAAAACAGTTTGAAAAAAAAATCACAGCAGTAAAATTACTCACATTAATTGAAACCAACCAGTTTATTCATAGCACAAATTTAGGATAGAACACATAAGCTGCAACACATAAATAAATGCTAGGATAACAAAGACAGAAGCGGCGTCTAAAACGTAAACGAAAAATGGGTTGGGCCCTGAGAAAATGTCTCCGGCACCGGGACACATTCTTCTTCTACCAGAGGAAGCGGATTGACCAGTCGGAGAACGCGCCTCTCCTGGTCTGGCCTCAGGGGTCTGCCAATGGCGATATGAGGATTTAAATCAGTGAGTCTCTGGAGATAACTCATTACTCGCTGGGTCAAATGCTCTTGTGCGATGACGTACTGGGCAAGATTGGCCAGTACTGGGTCCCTCTCTATTCGTCCACCGGGAAAAGAGGCTACTTCTCCGGGTGCTGCACGACTCGGAATGTAAATATACCCCCTTTCGCTGGCATAGGGTACTGCGAAGCGAAGACGAGCAATTGCTTCGTACGCAGCAGCTTCTATGGCCATTTGCGGAGTCGGCATAGATCTCCCCACGAAAGAGACTTCCGTGGGATCTTGGTTTGGGTTTGCGGGAGGGATGTGTACTACTGCCCAATATTTCGAGGCGGATGGGGTGATCCTCGTTTTGAGCAGCTCGTACTGGGGTGGATGGGTAGAACTCATGGTACTGCAGGTGAAATCCCACAATATCTTAACAAAACTGCCTGGAGTCGCATCTGGAGTTCTCAGATGAATACTAGGGCTCGGCATGTCAAAAGTGGCTGCGAAGGCTGTGCACAAAGTGAGGGATGCCTGGTAAGGTCACGGAGGGCCTCTTATAAAGCAGTGGAGCTGGGTTACCGATCGCGGTGTGGGGGCAACTAGTTTGTCGGTTCTGCTCTATGGGGGTCGGGGTCAATGCCACAGATATACATATCTCACAAAAGTGACGTATTACTGTGGGTATCGTTTGGGGTGGTTCTCAGTAGCTTCACCCGGGATTTAATATGCAACCATACGCCAACTAACTTATGCGTGGCTACTATACAAACAAAGGCACACAAGCAGACTGCATTCATTCAAGGCGGTTACAAGGTCACACTGATACATGGCATAGAATACTAAGACTCGGTACTACTCGAGTAACTTAGTCTACCTCGTTAATATCTAAACGAGCGTGCCTTGTGGACGTCGAGGCTTCTCCATGGGCCTCATCGTCGGGGTTTGCTGGATGGGGTTGAGGAGCTGCAGGGTCGGGGTAGCGATGATGACCATCGCGGGGATTGGTGGTCACAATCCCGTTGGAGCGTGTCCCTAAAATGCGACGAAGCTCCTCCGGGGATGCAAATGCATTCCGGTCGGCTGCAGGGGCATCCCTAAAGGACTCGATCGGCTGTCCGAACAGCACGACTGGGTTGTCGGCGTCGGGCACATCTTCTCCTCTCGCTGGGGCTCGACGGACGAGTTCTCCACGAGCTGCGATCAGATCCAGAGTGACCTGATCAAACAATGCCTCTAGTGCACTTACATAGCGCACCAGATGCAGCAATGCAAGGTCCGTCTCGTGGTCTCCGTTGGCAACCTGGGGTGGCCTACTATACCCATCACGGCTGGGATAGTAGTAGAACGAGCGGCAGATAACTCTTGGCGACAGGTGCCGGAGTTGAACTATAGCCTCTCGAGCGGCCAGCTGGATGGCTTGTGGCTCAAAGGAAGTTGTCCTTCCGGCGAACCTGTAGGGGCGTTCTGGCGCCATACCCCTACCATAGATGTGCACCGTGGCCCAGAATTAACGACTCTCACCGCTCCTGAGCCCTTGGTACACCACATATTCTGGGGGCTCTTCTATTGCAAAGGCACGACGGGTGAGGTTTGCTAGCACGGTCACAAAACCTCCTAGGTTGGTTGCTGTGGTCTCATTGTGCACAATGGGGCCAGGCATCTTGGCTTGGTTCTGGGATAGAGGTTGTGCTGTGCTGGGTTGGGGCTAACGTTCCTTTTATAGAAAAAGGGAACAAAGTCTTCCGTCGCACGCTTGCGAATGGGACAACAAAGGTGTCGGTCACGGGTGCGTGATCGACGGGCTAGGCTGATAGGTTGGGCACCGATTGCCAAAAGGTGTCGGGGTCACTGTGTGGCTATCGTATACGAGAAGCTTGGCTGTGGTTAGGTTAGGGCCTAATGGGTGGGTTAACCTAGGTTTATCGACCTGGCTAAGATAGGATTAGCCAATGGTCAGCCTGGCTCTGATACCAAGGTTGTCAGGACCGGTTTTCCAGGATATTAATTTCCCAGTAAATAGCCCATGTGCTCACCAGCCCCAGGATTACTGTTAGCTGATGAGACACAATCTTGATACAGAAATCCCAAGCAAAAATACAAAGTCTGAAGTACAAGACCATTGTGGTCTATGAGTACAACAACAGGTTTCTAGTGGTTGATGGCGGAAGCGGTTTGCGGTTCATCAACGTCTATGGGACTCCATTTCCCACAGGAACAGCTGACCTGGATAACTCCTATCTTCGCGAGGCTGCTATCATCGTTGCCTAGGTTCCGGGCTGTCGTCGTTGCGCTCCTCTCCAAGCAAGAAATCTGGCCAAGAAAATAGCCAGGGACAAGCCAGTGAGTACTTTGAATGTACTCGCAAACATTATGAACACAAGCATAATATAACAGATGATAATCATGCACAGAAATAGTCAATGATCACTTAGTTAGTCATGAAATAAAATTCATGACGCACGCAAGCAGGTTATTCATATAAAACATGAATAAGCAATCAGAGAATAGAAATAAAATAAACCGATCGGGTGTCTGAAGCGACGCCTCGAAAGGATAATAATATAAGGCATGCCTCAGTCGGGCGTCTGAGCGACACCACATAAAGGGCTTATAAGGAAAATAAATAACAAGCATGCCACAGTCGGGCGTCTGAGCGACACCACATAAAGGGCTTATAAGGAAAATAAATAACAAGCATGCCACAGTCGGGCGTCTGAGCGACACCACATAAAGGGCTTATAAGGAAAATAAATAACAAGCATGCCACAGTCGGGCGTCTGAGCGACACCACATAAAGGGCTTATAAGGAAAATAAATAACAAGCATGCCACAGTCGGGCGTCTGAGCGACACCACATAAAGGGCTTATAAGGAAAATAATCACAACGAGTATCCAGGAGGTAGAACCGTCCCAAGGATACAAATATTAAAAATGGTTAGTCCACAATAATAATAGTCATAATCATCATTTGTCACATGTCATGATCAATGTTCCGGTTTAGAAGTTTTTCCTCCGAAGACCGACACTAAGACCGACACTTGACCCATCCCAGGCTGTAGTCCTTAACCGCGGACACGGCTATTCGAATAGATATAAACTCTGCAGAGGGTGTACTCTTTACCCACAAGTAACGGATTCCTTTAGTCCACCGGGACTAATTCCGATTACAGTCTTTGAATTGAAAACACACCTGACCCGCACACACCAGCTTCACTTACCGGAGTCTGGAATCACCCATGACACCTATTAAGCAAAACTCTAAGTGGGGAGGCTACAACCTCGACTAGCATGGGATCACAAAATTTATACCGCGCGCAAACTAGGGGAGCTACCCCTTCGGCTCCAACCGAACACCCATGCCCCCGGACCAAGTGACATGCCTACCAGGGGCCACTGGTATCTTTCACTATGGCCTCTCTGTACGGTGTGTGCCAAGAAAGGGGTTGACAACTTACTGGACCGTACCCTACCTGCGGCAGGGACAAGTGGTAGTACGGAACAAGTATGGGGGTTACTGGAACAAGACTCGATCTACGGTCGACTCAGGAGGTTTATGTGTTTCCTGCATGATTAGCATAACAAATATATTTCACTCCAAGAGACAGAATCACCACTCATCCTACCTCGCCATGCCTTGCTGATCATTCTCGTTTTCAACGAAATATCAGTATCACGTTCCTGTCTACCCGGGACAGAGACTTCTTCGGATTCCTTCCGGTAGGCATGAAAGGCATACGAGGGTGAATACTGTCATAACCATTTAGATTCCAACAGCAAGGAATTTCTATCATGCACTCAAGAGCATAATCACAACGTCACATAAAATAATGCATGCTTCAGGTTAACTTGGTGTTGTAGTCACATTAAACAGCACCCAACAAATATTATACCAGGGTTCAGAATGCTTGCCTTCAAGTTGTGGAGAGGTAGAGTGCATCTTAAAACTTTCGAAAGTGTTCTCCTCTCTTTAATTCCTATTTTGAGAAATATTCAAATTAACACATAAATTGAAAACAGTACAAAAAGTTGTCTCGGAAAATTTTCAAATAAATATGAAAATAAACTAGATGAAATTGGAGAGAGGTAGGAAAAAGAATCAAATCAATCGGAGTTTTATTTTAAAAGATATAGCCAGTCATAGTCTGGTCAAAATTATGTTTTTAATTAAAACAGAAAAAAGGAAAACGGCTCGAGGGGGAATACGCTTTCCAGAACAGAAAACGTATCCCAAAGAAATACGCTTGCGCGAGGAGAAAATGGTTCAGAGCTAAATACGTTAGCGAGAAGGGGAGACGTACTTCTGCGATTACGCTTTCACTTAAGCCAGCGCGGGCCGTCGCTGGGTCACTGACAGTGGGTCCATCGGGCCCACTGGTCAGGTTTGACCAGTCGCCCGCGCCTCCTTCCTCCTGTGGCAGAGACGGGGCGCGTCTCTGGCGATCGTCGCCGGCGAACGGCGGCTCCCCACGGGGTTCCGAGGGCGGGGATGGATCAGCGGCTCTAGGGCGATCCTCCCGGTGGTCGAGAGAGTCGCGAGGGCGAAGGGGGTCGCCGGCGGCGAGCTCTGCGGCGGACGGAGCCTTCGGGAGCAGATGGGTCTCGGCCTATGGTGGCTCCCAGTCGAAGCTGAGAGGTGGGGCGGCTCCGCAAGGTCAAGGGGAAGCGGATGGCGGCGATGGAAAGACTAGGGAGGCCCTGCTCACTATGGATTGGACCGGAGTGCGGCGGCGGCCGAAGCTACCGGAGACGGGGAAGACAGCCTCCTCCAGTCGATTGCTTGCTATGGGGGCTCTAGAGGGATGGCATGAGGTTGTCTGAGGGTCTGCTCGAGCTCGGGGGTCCCTATTTATAGCGCAACTAGGTCGGTTTCCGCGGCTGCGGATAAGAATGCCGGCGAACCGCCGTTCTGTTGCTAGCTAGGCGACGCGGCGCTGGTCGGCGCTAACCGACGAGCTTGCGGATAAGACCGCGCTGTGCAAAGGGGCAGCTGGCGAGCTGGGGTGGCCGGGGCGGCGCTGCCAAGGCTGCGGCCGTCCGCTAGTTGCCATGGCCGACCTGACGGCGGCGCTGCGGGGCTCCAGGAGGTGGCCAAGGCGGCTCTGCGACGAGAGAGGGGGTCGGGGCGCGTTGGCTGCGAGCGGGAATGGATCAGGACGAGCGCGGGGAGACGGCAGCGGGACGCGGTGACTCGGGCATACGCATGTGCAAAACGCGCGTTCTGCTCGCGCCCAGAGCACGCACGCGAGGTGCTCGGCAAAATTCCAATGCCTGCCAGGGGACTCCTCTGCCCACGGGGCTCTACAGGGGTGGATTGTTGGCCAAGGCAAGGCTAGAGGACAAGGTGATACAGCCAGACAAGCTAGGCCCTAATGCAAAACTAGGAGAGTGTCAAAACAGTTCATGCACTCAAGCTGCTCGACAAAATGCTAAGGGCATCCAGAAAGTTTTGCTAGTAACCAAAATTTCCAGATCAAAGTCTCTTTAGATCCACCAGAAGATGGCAAGGTTATCTTGGCCAAAGCAGAAACTTCCTAGTGCAAGTTTTTGAGAAAACCAAATCTGGACAGAAAAGAAAGGCTATTATTGCATGTTCTTAAAATCTTCTAATGGGTCTGATCTCCTGGACTTAAGATTTTGGTAGGGTTTACTAAAAGCAGGAGAAAACTCATGGGCAATAGGGCACGATAAAATGGGGTTGCAGTAGAAACTTCCAAACTGAACCAGAATGAATATGAGGATGGTTTGCTCAAATTTTCCAAAACACAAGGCTGTTTCCTTGCATAAAAATTATGTAGGAACCTCACATGTCTTCTACAAATTTTTGTAGAATTTTTAAGTGAAGTTACTAAATGGTTGTAGTGCAAAATGAGGCTCTAAAAATATGAGAAACCATTTTAAAGAAGTAAAGCTTAGGAAAATTAATTATAGAAATATTTCCACTGATCATATATAATGAAAATGAATTGCCCTTGAGTATATACTCAAATCCAAAAATATTTTTGAAAGGTTTCTATCAGGAGGGAAAACTCCATAACTCAGACTAAAAGAGTGATTTTGAAATCAATATCTGATCTAGAAACCAAAAAAATTAGTCTCCTGCCAAACTTTTAATTAATAAAATATGGTCAAATTTTTGGGGTGTTACAGAGGGGCTGGCGGCTGCGGACCTCCTGGCCACGATGGTGGCGCGCCGGGTGCAGCCCCTGCAGCGCCGACCGCACCTCATCTGTCAGATGGGAGGGCGGCGCGACCCTTGCCGGCTCTCCCCCAAGGAGCTGAAGGCGGTGCAGGTGGCGAGGAGGGTGAATGCATTCTGAGCCGCCAAGATGAACGAGGGCGGATGGCAATGGGGGAAGGCCCCGTACAGCCGGGACCGTCCGGCTCCGTGGGTACGCGGCGAGTCGTACCCCACCCCTTTTCCTTGTTGAAGACGACCTCCCCCCACGGCATGACGACGGGTGGCTTCTCGTGTGCGCATGTTTTCCCGTTGTTGCAAAACTACGCCCCGTCGGCTGCCGACGTGGAGGAGTCGGATGAGGAGGAGGTCGAGGACGTTGACGACATGGAGCCGGCCGTACCGGAGCCGGCCGGCGCGCCCGGCGGTGATGGGACGGAGACGGAGGCGGCCGACAAGGCTGGTGAGTTACCTCCCCACACGCCTTTGCGGGATTGGAGCGACGATGATGCTAAGCCGGAAAGGGTGCATGATGCAGCGGCGTCGGAGGATCCCGAGGCCTCGGGGGATGACACCACGGCCCCGAGGAAGCGCGTCCTTCGCGTCGACCGCGGGCCCCGCCAGGACGACGCGGTCGTTGGCGGCAGGGGGAAGCAGCCAGCCAGCCAAAAGCTGGCTCCCAAACGGGCGGCCACCAGGCAGCCGGGAGGTGGCCGCGGAGGCGGCGGGAAGAAACTGCGGGTGGCCCGGTCGGGCCCCGCCAGGCGGGCGGTCCCGGTCACGATCGGGTAAGTATGCTTCAAACACTTTCTTATTTCTGGCAGCCTCCCTTCCCTGACTCGCCCATCCAGGGAGCCGCGCACCCTTGGGAGGACCGCGGCAGCCGAGACGGCGGAAACGGCGCCGTCTCCCACTGCCAAGGAAAGGGAGCGCGCGGCATGGCGGGACCTCGAGGCAGCCGAGCGGGAGCTGCGCGAAGAGGAAAGTCGCTCGTGGGAAGCGGCGGTGGAGGCGCAGACGTCGGGTCAGGCCAGCGTGGAGCCGGCCGGCCAATCATGGGATTCTTCCCCCTCCCCCCCCCCCCCCCCCGCCGGGAGAGGAGATCCAAGGACAGGCACGACCCCGGGCGGCGGGCGGAGGCGGCCGCGGCCGCGAGTGTGGTAGACGCCGCCGAAAGGGCGGGGCCGGGCGACAACGCGGCCCCGTCAGTGGCGGAGGACGCGCCACCGGAGGCGGAGGGCCCCCCAGAAGTCGTCACCCTGAACGCGGAGGTTCCGGCCTCGGAGGCCCCGACTCCGGAGGCGAGCCGGTCCGGCGCCACCATGGGCGGAGCGCCGGTCAGCGAGACGTCGGCTTCCGGAGGGGCGGATGCCCCGGGCTTGTCAGCAGGGACGCCCGGAACCATGGCGCCGGAAAGGGGAAGCCACCTGGCGATCACTCCGAAGGGCGCGTCCGGGCCCGCCGACGGGGGTCGGCCGCAGGAAGCCTGGGCCACGGCCGGAGGTGGGGCTATCAACGACGCGCCAAGCGCCCTTGGGGCTGCGGTGGTGGTCGTCGTCGAGGAGTTTGCCGCCTGCTGAGCCCAGGTGGCGCAGGACGCCCGGGCCGCCAGTGACCGGCTTGTCCACCTTGAGTAGTCCGTTGCGGTAAGGATCCGAAGCCTCTTACTTCGTTTTGTTTTTTTCCAGTGGGGGCGCGCCAGCGCACCCACTGGGTGTAGCCCCCGAGACTCGGGCCGGCTCGGAATGTAGGCGGGTCGGGTCTAATGGCATCTTTGCCTGTGTTCTTCGTAGGCCGCGCACGACCGTCGGGTGGCCGCGTACAACACACTACTGGGCTTGTACCGCGGGGCCGAGAATCGGCTAGCCGTCATGTCTGCAGATCTGCAAGGTATGTGTTCTCGCGAATATCCAGTGGGGGCGCGCGAGCGCACCCACTGGGTGTAGCCCCCGGGATTCAGGCCGGTTGCCCTGGAGATGGGCTGAATCCCTTCCTTCGTTTGCTTTCTGACAACGGCGACCTTGTCTCGTGAAGCCACCCATGCCGAGACGGTCAGCCTCCGACGCCAGGTGGTGCGGCTTGGCGAGGAGAGGGACCTCCTGACGACGGAGCGCGACCGGCTCCGCCAGGAGGCGGATCAGGCGAAGGCGGAGAAGGATGGGCGCGAAGCGGCTCATCGCCGGGAGTTGGAGGAGCGGGAGGCGGCCTACCAACGGCGGTTGGAGGAGCGTGACGCGGCCCATCGCAAGGAGCTGGAGGCGAAGGATGCCTCGCTGGCGAAGGCGGCCAGGGAGGAGGAGGCGGCCCGTGTCGATTATGAGTGCCGGCTCCAGGAGTGGTCGGCCAGGGCCGCCAGGGAGCAGGAGGAAGCGCTGGAAGGGGACTGGCAGCTGGTCGGTACGTTTTTCTTTTGTCCTTGCGCGGTGGCTTGGGGCGCTGTTTTCTTCGTCTTACATCATGTGCTCCCCTCTCCCCCAGCTGTCTTCCCGGGCACACAGGCGGCAGCGGAAGCGGCCGTGGAGGCCCACCGCAAGGCGCAACGGGCGCTTGGAGTTCAAGTGGGGGAGCCTGCGCCCTGGACCGTGGAAGAAGTGGGGATCGGCGGCAGGGCGCGTCTTGACGAGGTGGTCCGGGTCCTGAAGCGGCTCCAGGCCGCCGGCTTGGGGCTTGTCCGCACCCTTTGGCCAGACGCGGTGGAACCGGCATCCATGAGCCGGCTGTCTAGGTGGCTGGAGGCCGGGTCCGCGAGGGTGAACGCCTGGAGGGCTTCCGCGGCGTGCGCCGGGGCGGCCATGACGCTTCGGGTTGCGAGGTCATGGTACCCCGAGCTGGATTTTGGGCTGCTCGCTGCCCAGCGCGCCGGCACGGATGCTGCGCTGGAGGCCGTCGCCGACGTGCTGGCCGCGCGAGCCAGCGACCTCGCGTCCTTTGCCCCTTGGGACGAATATGTCCCGGAGCGGACGGCAGCTGGCGAGGTGGTCCCAGAGGACCGGTTTGGGCTTGCCGTCGACGACCCGGAGGGCAGTGCCGGGGAGACGGACGACGAAGCCGCTGAGTCCAGTACCGACGACTACGCCGACTCCGAGCCGGCACGCGGCCTGGACCCGGCGGACGGCGCGGAGCCCGCCGTGACCAAGGACGGAGGCGAAGACGGCGCGGCCGGAAAGGATGTCGGGGCAGAGGACGGCGCTGCTGCTATTTAGAATTTTTCTTCTCTGCATTTGTTTAGACTGCAATTCCACCCACTGGGGGTGTAGATGTAATGAACTCGTGGCCGTGGGCCCTTTAAGTTTTATAAAGCTTTTGTTTGCTGAAATGTTGTTTTATGCGTGCCGGCTCGGCCTTACCCCTTTTTTGCTCTTTTGGTTCTGTTCGCTCAAAGCCTTGTCCCCCTTGGTTTCGGTCCCGCCAGCCGGACAGCCGGGAGCCGGTCTGTAGCTGGGACGGGGCATCCGCCTCGAGGGAGCCGGTCATGAGTTTGGAAACCGCGAGAGTTTTTTGGGTAAGGTGAGCGACAGAGGCTAAAAGAAACTATTCCGACTAGCCCTAGCCGGCAATCCCCTTTGCGATCGATTTTTCGTGTGTGCTAAGCTTCGCCGTCTCGAGGGCCCACTAGCCGGGCAGCCGGGAGCCGGTCTGTGGCTGGGGGGGTGGGACGGCTCTTTTTAGTTCACATTACTTGGTCGACTTCGGGGGAGGAGGGCAGGACTAGCCGGTGAGCCCCTGGGACCGGGAACCGGGCCTTGGAGCCAATCGAGCGATGCGAAGAAAGTTTATTTGGAAGGAATGAAAAGGGGCGTGTCCCAAGAGCCGGCTTGGGGCACCCGTTGCATTCATAAGCACAAAAGGGAAGGATATATACATACACTGGTTCTTAGCAGTAAAACGGGCGGAGGAGCGCCGCGTTCCATGAGCGCTCCGTTTCCTCGCCGGAAGCGTCTCTCTTGCGCTTCTGTGGCTTCTGGGCGTCTATTAGATAGTACGCGTTGTTGTGCAGCGCCTTGCTGACGATGAACGGGCCCTCCCATGGGGAGGACAGCTTGTGCTGGCCGGCAGTTCGCTGGATCCCCCTGAGCACCAAGTCTCCTTCGCGGAAGGAGAGTGACCGTATCCGCTTACTGTGGTAGTGCCGGAGCTTCTGCTAGTAGATGGCCGTCCGGCTCAGGGCCAGCTCGCGGGCCTCCTCGAGGAGGTCGATGCGGTCTTCTCTCGCTTCCTTTGCGTCCGTCTCCGTGTACAGGGTAACCCGAGGCGAATCGAACTCGATGTCGGTGGGGATGATTGCCTCGGACCCATACACGAGAAAGAACGGGGTGTAGCCGGTCGACCGGTTGGGCGTGGTCCTAAGGCTCCAAAGGACAGCCGGCAGCTCTTCGGTCCAGCAGCCGGCCGACCGGATCAGTGGTGCCACGAGCCGGGGCTTGTTGCCGGCCAGGATCAGGCCGTTCGCCCTCTCAACCTGGCCGTTTGACTGTGGGTGGGCGACGGACGCCAAATCGAGCCGGATGCCCTACTTGGAGCCAAAACGCGCTAGCGCGCCCTTGGCGAAGTTTGTGCCATTGTCGGTGATGATGCTGTGGGGGACGCCGTAGCGGACCGTGATGTCTTCGACGAACCGGACGGCCGTGGGGCCGTCCAGCTTCTTGATTGGCCTGGCCTCGATCCACTTGGTGAATTTGTCGATGGCTACCAGCAGATGTGTCATGCCGCCTCGTGCGGTCTTGAAAGGTCCCACCATGTCCAGCCCCCAGATGGCAAAAGGCCACGAGAGGGGGACGGTTTGGAGGGCTGTAGCCGGTAGGTGGCTCTGCGTGCTGAAGCGCTGGCAGCCTTCGCACTTGTCGACCAACTGCTTGGCCGCCTCCAAAGCAGTCGGCCAGTAGAAGCCGTCGCGGAATGCCTTGGCCACCAGGGTCCTGGAGGCGGCGTGGTGCCCGCACTCGTCCTGGTGGATGTCGAGGAGGATCTCTTGCCCTTTCTCCGGCTCGACGCAGCGTTGGAAAACGCCGGTGGTGCTGCGATGGACCAGCTCATGGTTGATGATGCTTTAGGCCGGGGCTCAGCGCTGGATTTGTCCTGCTGTGGCCTCATCATGGGGGAGCTCGCCGTGTAGGAGGAACGCCAGGATGGGCTGGGCCCATGAGGGAGCCGAGACGGGAGCCGGCTCGGGCTCGAGCGGGGCGCCGGCAGCAGCAGGAGCCCCCGGGTCTGGAAGACCAGTTCCCGGGGCCGGCTCGCCAGCCCCCGGGAGTGAAGCGGTAGAAGGGGCGTCGATCGTCATCATGATGGCTACGGACTCGGAGCCGGCCGCCGCTGACGCCAATGGAGCCGGCTGGACAGCCGGATCTGTCGATGGCCCAGCCGCGTTGGCCGGCACGATGGACTCCGACTCGGGGGAGGGCTTGATTGAAGGCTTGAGCAGCCGCTCGAGGGAGACACCGGCTGGGATGGCCTGCCGGGTGGAGCCGATCTTCGCCAGCGTATCGGCCGCCTCGTTGTCCACACGGGGGACGTGATGGAACTCGCAGCCCTCGAAGGAGCCGGTGAGCTGCTGGACGAGGAAGCGATAGCTGGCCATGTTGGCGTCCCTGGCGTCCCACTCGCCAGAGACTTGCTGCACCACGAGGTCGGAATCGCCGAAGCATATGATGCATTAGATGCCGATTTCCTTGGCGAGCCTGAGGCCATGGACGAGGGCCTCATACTCGGCCACGTTGTTGGAGGCGGCGAAGTGGATCTGGAGTGCGTACTTGAGCCGATCTCCCCTTGGGGACGACAGGACGATGCCGGCTCCCAGGCCGGCTCGCATTTTCGAGCCGTCGAAGTGCATATGCCAATGTGTGTAGTCGGGTGGAGGCGGCACGAACTGGGTTTCGGCCCAGTCGACGAGGAAGTCGGCCATCACTTGTGACTTGATAGCGGTGCGCGGCTCGTACCGTATCTCGTAGTCGGCGAGGGCGATGGCCCACTTGGATATCCGGCCGGTGGCGTCCCGGCCGCTCATGATTTCGCCCAGCGGCGCTGTGCTCACCACGGTGATGACATGCTCCTGGAAGTACTGCTTGATCTTCTGGGCGGCGAAGTATATGCCATAGCACATCTTCTGCTAATGGGGGTAGTTCTGCTTGGAGGCGGAGAGGACCTCGCTGAGGTAGTAGACGGGGCGCTGGACCGGCAGCGCTTTGCCTTCCTCCGATCGCTCCACCACCAAGAAGATGCTGATGACGCGCGTGGTTGCTGCGATGTAGGCGAGCAAAGACTCCATCTCAGCCGGCGCGGCCAGGATGGGCGCGCTGGTGAGAGCCCACTTGAGGTCCGCCTCGTCGGGCCAATCGAACACGGCCGGCCTCTTCGAGGAGTCGCGGCCCGGCTCGACCAGAGCCGTCTTCCGCAGGAGCCCGTAGAGGGGCAAGGCCTTCTCGCCCAGCCGGCTGACGAACCGGCTGAGGGAGGCGAGGCAGCCGGTGAACTTCTGGACGTCGCGGAGCCGGGCCGGCCTGGGCATGCGCTCGATCGCCCTGATCTTCTCGGGGTTAGCTTCGATGCCGCGAGCGAACACGAAGAAACCCAGGAGTTGGCCGGCTGGGACGCCGAAGACACACTTCTCTGGGTTGAGCTTGATCTTGTATTCGCACAGGTTGGCGAATGTCTCCCGGAGATCGTCGAGGAGGCTGAAATGCTTCTTGGTCTTGACGACGATGTCGTCAACGTAGACGTGGACGTTCCTACCTATCTGAGGCAGGAGACACTTCTGCATGCAGCGCTGGAAGGTAGCGCCCGCGTTCTTCAGGCCGAAGGACATGGTGATGTAACAGTAGGCCCCGAAAGGGGTGATGAAGGAGGTCTTCAGCCAGTCGGCCGGGTCCAGCTTGATCTGGTGGTAGCCGGAGTAGGCGTCCAGGAAGGACAGCAGATCGCAGCCGGCCGTGGAGTCGATGACTTGATCGATCCGCGGCAGGGCGAACGGGGACTTGGGACACGCCTTGTTCAGGCTCGTGTAGTCGATACACATGCGCCAAGTTTTGTTCTTCTTCAGCACCAGGACTGGTTTGGCCAGCCAGTCCGGGTGGAATACCTCCATGATGAAGCCGGCTGCGAGCAGCCGGGTGATCTCTTCCCCTATAGTACGCCGCTTCTCCTCGGAGAAACGGCGCAGGGGTTGCTTGACCGGCTTTGCGTCCGGACGTACGTGAAGCTTGTGCTCGGCGAACTTCCTCGGAACACCCGGCATGTCCTTTGGAGACCATGCAAAGATGTCCCGATTCTCACGGAGGAAGTCGACGAGCTCACCTTCCTATTTGCTGTCGAGGCGGGAGCCGATGGTGACGCACTGGCCGGGGTTGGCCGGGTCGAGCGGCACTTGCCTGGTGTCCTTGGACGGCTGGAACGAGGATTCGCCGACCGACTGGGATGGAGGAGCCGGCATGGCCGGCTGGCCAGAGGTGTGGGACACGAGCCGGTCGAGCTGCCGCTTCTCTTCTGCTATCTCCAGGGCTTCGGCCAGCCGGCTGCCATCTCGTGTGCACGCGATTGACATCTTGTAGTCGCCGGCGATGGTGATGATGCCCTTGGGACCCGGCATCTTGAGCTTGAGGTAGGTGTAGTGGGGGATCGCCATGAACTTGGCGAGAGCCGGCTGTCCCAGCAGCGCGTGGTAGGGGCTGTCGAGGTCCACCACCTCGAACCATACTGGTTCGTGGTGGAAGTGGTTGTGGCCGCCGAAGAGGACGTCGAGCTTGATCTTGCCGACGGGGGTGCAGGACTTTCCCGGCAGGATGCCGTGGAAAACTGTCCGGCTCGCTTGCAGGTCCTCCACCTTGAGCCCCAGCTTGAGCATGGTGTCGAGGTAGAGGATATTGATGTTGCTGCCCCCATCGATCAACACCCGCGAGAAGCGGCATGTGCGTCTCTCGGAGACGATGGTGGGATCGAGGACGAGGGCGTAACTGCCAGGGCTTGGCATCACGGCCGGGTGGTCCGCCCGGCTCCAGGTGACCGGCTTCTCGGACCAGTGCATGAACTGGGGAGTCGCGGGCATGGTGGCATTCACCTCACGGTGGAGCCGGCGCCGAGCGTGCTTGTCCGTCTCTTCACTGGTGAAGACGACGTAGGAACCGTCTTGGTTGGGGAATTGGTCGAGCAGCCGGCCGTCGTTCTGGGCCGGAGCCGGGGCCTGGGCCGGAGCGGGAGCCGGAGCCGGCGCCGGCGCGCCAGGAGGCGGCGCGCGAGGAGTCAGAAGGCCCTCCCCCTGGGCCAGCCGCTGCGAGAAGCTGCACTGCCGAAGCGTGTGCGTGGACGGCTTGGCGCCGGAATGGTCTTTGCAGGGGAGGTCGAGCATCTGCTCGAACGTGAGCTTGGGATGCCAAGCGGCCTTGCCGGTGCGCTGACGCTGACTAGAAGCCTAGGCAGCCGGCTGCTCTTCCTCGATGGTGGCAACCTGCCGGCTCCCGTATCGGGGATCCGGCTGGTCGGTCTTGCGCTTGTTGTTCTGCTGCTCCCGGTTGTCGGCGGCCGTCCGCGGCGCGGCGGGCGGCGGAGCCGGCTTGGCTGGCGTGGCGACCTTCGTCCGCATAGCGGAGTCGGCCGTGGCGTATTTGTCCGCCTTGGCCATCAGGTCTACCAGGGTAGCCGGCTCGGAGCACAGGAGCGTGTGCTTGTGGTGGGTGCCGTCTCGGCAACCCTCGATGAAATATTGGATGGCCTGCACCTCGTGCACCCCCTCGCAGGAGTTGCGGAGCTCGGTCCAGCGCGTGAGGTAGTCGCGGAGGGGCTCCTCCGGCCCCTGGACGCACATGGCCAGCTCGCGGGGCCGACCGGGCCGCTTGTAAGTGCCGGTGAAGTTGCGGACGAACGCCTCTTCGAAGTCCGTCCAGGTGTTGATGCTGCCGGCCGCCAGGCTGTTCAGCCAGGTGCGGGCCGAGCCGATCAGCATGAGGGGGGCGTAGCGGACGGCTACACGCTTGTTCCCCCTGGCGATGCCGACCGCGGTGGTGTAGTCGATCAGCCAGTCCTCCGGCTTGGCAGCCCCGTTGTACTTCGGGGTGTCGCGGGGAAGCGTGAAGCCGGGCGAGAACGGTTCGTTGCAGATCCGGGGGCCGAAGCACGCCGGGCCAATCGAACCATCCTCCTCGAGGAGAGCCGACTTCGCTAGCCGGTCGAGGCGGAGCCGCGCGTCGTTCTCGCTGTGGGGGACCCGCGGCCCGAGCCGGGCCGCGAGTTCGGCGCGGGCGACCGGCGGGACGGACCGTGCCGGGTCCTGTCGTGGAGGCGGGGTGTGTCCGCGGCTGCGCCGGCTACCGCCAGCCGGCGCCTCGTCGCGGCGGTTGCCGTCAACCGGGTTGTTGCTGCGCCGGCTATTCACAGTCGGCTTCTCGTTCCCGCGCAGCTGGGAACGCCGAGCGTTGCTTCCCTCGGCCCGCCGGCCCGAGGGGCGGGGGGAACTGGAGTGCTGAGCCGGCTGACGGTCAGCAGCCCCAGTGCCCGCGCCCTCGGGACGGGGAACCTCGGAGACGGCCCCACCGGGGGTGAGACCGACTTGTTGCGCGTTGGCGGTGTCGATGAGGTCCTTGATGTGCCGCTCGCGCGCGGCACGCTCCTCGCCCACCAAGGTAGTCAGATCCTCATAGGCAACCTTGGCGGCTCGCAGGTTGGCCGCGGGGGTGTCGTAAACGGGAAGGCGGCCGCCGAGGATTTCCGCAACCACGCGGCCGCGGTCACGCACAGCCCCACGCCGGCTGGGCTCGGGGCCAGCCGGGGTGAGACCGTACGCGGAGATGTACTCCCGCTGCGCGGCTTCCATCCGGCGCCGCTCGGTTGCGAGGGCGCTGGCGTCTTTGAATAGTAGACGGCGGGCCGCCTCCAGCTCGGCTGTGGTGGCGGCCGAGTTCGCTGTCAGAACGATGGGGGTGCTCAG
Source organism: Elymus sibiricus (assembly GCA_039707655.1). NCBI lineage: Eukaryota > Viridiplantae > Streptophyta > Magnoliopsida > Poales > Poaceae > Elymus > Elymus sibiricus. The sequence continues at coordinate 134,777,954 of CM077669.1, forward strand.
ACCCCGGAGGGTAGCGGCGAGCGGGTCGGAGGGACCGGTGCGGGCGGCGGTCACGTCGGCCTTGGCCCGCACACGGCCCGAAGTGGTGGAGGAAGCGGTGACCATCACTCCTACGCAGACGCGGGAGCCGCCGGCCTCGCCCGTGGTGAGCGCACCCACGGACGCGGGGGGGGGGGGGGGGGGTCGGTGCAGTCGAGCACCTGGCTAGGGTACTCGTCGGCCGCCGGCTCGTCGGCGAGACTCAGCTTGCCGAAACTCCCGGTGAGCGTGGCGACGTCGAGCGCGAGGTCGCGGCCGAGGCACTCGTCGGAGAGGCCGGCAGCGTCGCCCGCAGGACCTGCCGGAGCAAGCCCCACGAGCATGCAATTCCGCCCAGAGCGTGACTCCGGTCGGTGCCGCGTATGGCCCCACGGTGGGCGCCAACTGTCGTCGTTTTGTCACGACAGATGCCATGGGTAGGCTTATCGAGAGTGGTTGGGGCCGAAGGACGCTGGCGGGCTCCGGGAACGGGGTTAGGCACAAGCGGTGGCGGACAAATGATGTACCCAGGTTCGGGGCCCTCCGTGGGAGGTAACACCCCTAGTCCTGCTTGGTCTAGTTTAGACAGTGGCCAGGTTACAATGGTGCTCCAGGAGCTATATGGCTAGAGGAGGAAGAAGGGGCCGGACCGCCTTAGCTGCCTCTCTACGTGTGTGATAAGTGAGTGGAGAATGCTTCGCCCCCTGCATGGGGGGGGGGCTCGGGGGGTTTTATAGACCAACCCCCCGGATTACAATATGAGTAAAAGGCTACAGGAGGGCCCCAGCCGGCAGCCTCTCTGGCCGGCTGCGGGGCCCCGGGTTGAGGGGTCCTATCGTTGGCGGGGCCCGCCGGCTGCAGGGTCCCGTCGGGAGCCGGCGGGTCCCGCGTGGTAGGTCCCAAGGCCGGTCACGTTGCGGCACGGACCGTCCTTCGGGGCGTCGCCTTGTGGCAACCGGCCGAGGTCAGCGGTACGGCCGGCCGCACTGTAGCCACGCCGGGGCAGGTAATGGAGTGGTTGGAGGCGTGCCGGCACTGTTGGGAGCCTGGTCGTCGTTACCCGGAGTCAGAGGCACTGCGCCTCCACTGTGGCCACACGGGCGCTGACCCCCGATGGGATGGGGGCCACTGTTGCCATGCGTACCTGGACCGTGGCATCCAATGCATGGCCGGCTAGGGGGCAAGGCATCTCCGCCCCTAGCCGGCCCGCTCGTCGCGGCCGGCAAGGCACAGCCGGCAAAGCATTGCCGGCGGGGCGTAGCCGGGGAGGCATAGCCGGCCTGTAGAGGGAAGCGGCTCGTCTTTTGGTTGCGTCAGAAAGTTGAAGTAGTGGGTCGTTTGAGGCTACCCCGGGGTTATCCCCCCGACACATTCGGTCGTGCAAGTGAAAGGCAATAATGACGACATTTGATGAATTAACTGTGGCAGAGAAAAGCTGGTATGAACTCAACTTGTTTTTGTTTTTGTAAATATATTTAACCTAGTATCCCTTGATTCAGCTCATTATGATCAAACATGTTTGCACTGACCATTAGAGATTATAGTTGTTCATGCCATGCTTATGTAGCTAGGAGTGGATAATGATTTATCTTGGGTGTCAACATGCATTAAAATGGTTGTGATGCGGTATGATGATATGGTATCCTCCTCTGAATGTTTCAAGTGGCTTGACTTGGCACATGTTCACGCATGTAGTTGAATCAAAACCAACATAGCCTTCATGATATTTATGTTCATGGTGTCCATATCCTACTCATGCTAGTATTCAATTTTGATTATATGTAATGCATGTTCATGACCATCTTCGCTCTCTAGCTGACCGCTTCTCAATCTAACTACTAGCCTTTTCCTGTACTAAGCGGGAATATTGCTTGTGCATCAAAACCCTTAAACCAAGTTATGCCAGATGAGTCCACTATATCTACCTATATGCGGTATTACCCTGCCGTTCCAAAGTAAATTTGCATGTGCCACCTCTAAAAATTCAAATGAACATCTGTTTTGTGTGCCTGGACCGCTCTTGGAGCGACAGGGGGCAGTCAGTATCTTCCATGCTAAGCGGGTTATTCTCATGATGAGTGTTTATTCACTTGTCCTTACACGAGAGGGGCGGTAATAGGGATTCCTAGTCCCGAAATCAAAAATCAAAAATAATTAAACAAAACTCCCCCAGGAATGTTGTTGGTTTGGACAGTACCCGTGGATGCGGCCCGCCGTGGAGTGTGATTGTTGGTGGAGGGGAAGTAAACCTTTACTTTTACCGCTTGGGAACCGCCGCTAATTTGTTTAGCATGGAAGAAATTGATAACTCTTGGTCGTGACGTTGACAGGAAGGGTGTACCTCTCAAAATTATATCTATCTCTGTTTTAAACTTTGAGCTCTGGCACCGCTGCAAATCCATGCTTCCCTCTGCGAAGGGACTATCTATTTATTTTTATGTTGAGTCATCACCTTCTCAAATAAGCGCCAGACCTGAGAGCACTATTGTCATCCTCATGCATTGTATATAGTTGATGTTGGGTGTAGCATGACTGGATCTTTTCTACCATGAATTACAATATTTAGTCGCTTCTTGAACTTTGGAGGTGCTCTGCATTTATGTTTTGCGGTCTCAGAAAGGGCTAGCGAGATACCACTATTGTCATATTGTATCACGATTGTTTTGACAAAATGTTGGCGCTTGAGATATCTTATTATTGCTTGCTAGTTGCTTATGTTATTCTTATGAGTAAATATAATTTCTAAGAGTTATTGTTGACATGGTTAGTCATAATCTTTGCTGAAAACCTGGGTGCTACTTAAGCATATATATGTAAACAAGAACAAAAGAGTTCATAAAAGTTTTTCTTTATCACTTTTAGTTTGTCAACTGAATTGCTTGAGGACAAGCAATGGTTTAAGCTTGGGGGAGTTGATATGTCTCCAACGTATCTACTTTTCCTCACTCTTTTGCCCTTGTTTTGGACTCTAATTTGCATGATTTGAGTGGAACTAACCCGGACTGACACTGTTTTCAGCAGAATTACCATGGTGTTGTTTTTGTGCAGAAATAAAAGTTCTCGGAATGGAACGAAACTTTTTGGAGATTTATTTTGGAAAATATGAAAAATACTGGATCCAAAAACCACCGGAGAGGGGGCCCAGGGTGAGCATCACCCACCAGGGTGCGCCAGCCCCCTCCCGGCGCGCCCTGGTGGGTTGTGCCCACCTCGTGGCCCCACTTTCCCTATCTCCGCCACTATAAAATCCTAAATTTGGAGAAAAAAATCAGAGAGAAAGAATTATCACATTTCACGAGAAGGAGCCGCCGCCACCTCCTGTTCTTCATCGGGAGGCTAGATCTGGAGCCCGTTTGGGGCTCTGGAGAGGGGAATCTTCAGTCTGCGTCATCATCATCCTTTCTCCATCGCCAATTCCATGATGCTCCCCACCGGGAGTGAGTAATTCCTTCATAGGCTTGCTGGTCAGTGAGGAGTTGGATGAGATTCATCATGTAATCGAGTTAGTTTTGTTAGGGCTTGATCACTAGTATCCATTATGTTCTGAGATTGATGTTGCTATGACTTTGCTATGCCTAATGCTTGTCACTAGGGCCCGAGTGCCATGATTTCAGATCAGAACCGTTTATGTTATCATCTCTATATCTATGTTCTTGATCCGATCTTGCCTAGTCATATGCACCTATTACGTGTTATGATCCGTCAACCCCATAGTGACAATATTTGGGATACTTCGCGGTGATGACCGTAGTTTGAGGAGTTCATGTATTCACCATGTGTTAATGCTTTGTTCCTGTTCTCTATTAAAAGGAGGCCTTAATATCCCTTAGTTTCCTTATGGACCCCGCTGCCACGGGAGGTTAGGACAAAAGATGTCATGCAAGTTCTTTTCCATAAGCATGTATGACTATTTACGGAATACATGCCTACATTACACTGATGAATTGAGCTAGTTCTATATCGCCCTAGGTTATGACTGTTATATGATGAATATCATCCAACGAGTTACCGATCCAGTGCCTACGACCTTTCTACTTATTGTTCTTGCTAAGTTACTACTGTTGTTGCTGTTGTTCCAACTGCTACAAAACTATTGCTACTACTGTTACTATTGCTACTCCTATCAAAACTATCATATTACTGTGCTACTGATCACTCTGCTGCAGATATTTAATCTCCAGGTGTGGTTGAATTGACAACTCAACTGCTAATACTCTCAAGTATTGTTTGGCTCCCCTTGTGTCGAATCTATAAATTTGGGTTGAATACTCTACCCTCGAAAACTATTGCGATCCCCTATACTTGTGGGTTATCAGTGGACGCGGCGGCGCTTCTTGGCATGGCGGCGACACGAGGGAGGCACGGGGGCGTGGCTAACCGACATCCATGGCGACGGTGGCGCGGGTCCGAGCGTGGGGAAGGAGGAGCGAGCGAGGAGAGGGGGAATGGGGGGCTAGGGTTAGGGTTCGGGGCGTCGCGGGGGCCCTTGTAGGCGGAGAGGGGCCGCTAGATGGGCGCCAGGGCGACGGGGGCGGCCGGTGGCGCGCATCGCCGCGCCCACGTCCCCCCAGGTGAGTAGTGTGGGGAAGATGACGGGGGGACATGGGCTGGGCCGGCTCGAGCACTTAGGCCCAGCCACAGAGGCCTTCTCCTTTTATTTAATTTTCTGTTTATGCTTTTCTTTTATTCTTTTCTGTTTCATTTATATTTAGCACCAAATACTTATAGTAAAAATATGGCACAAGGTCCAATATTCTCAATGCAATTTATGGCACTGCCACAAAAAGTGTGAGGACTTTATGAAATCATTTGAAATCTGCAAAATTGAAAAGGGCATTTAATTAAATGATTGGGCCTCTGTTATATTTATTTGAGGCATCAAAACACTTTATAAAATGTGGAATGCAATTTTGTAAAAGCTTGTGGAATATTTGCAACCCATCGATTTTTAATTCCTGGTTTGCAAAACTTTTAAATCCACTTTTCAAATGAATTTGAATTCCAAAAGAAATTGAATTAGGATTTGATTTAAAAAGTGACCACACATGGATTAGCAAAAACATTAGCTTAATCTTGGCCACCACTGTAGCTCAATTACATTGGTCACTGTAGCAAGATCCCAGGGGTGTTACAGGTGTGTCCAAAAAACAATGATTGTGGCAAACTGAAAGTAAAAGCAAACAAAAGCAAACGGCGCTCCAAGCAAAACTCATATCATGTGACGAATAAAAATATAACTCCAAGTGACATACCGATGGATTTGAGACGAAAGAGGGGATGCCTTCCGGGGCATCCCCAAGCTTAGATGCTTGACTCTCCTTTAAAATATTTCCTTGGGGTGCCTTGGTCATCCCCAAGCTTAGGCTCTTGCTACTCCTTATTCCTTTGTCCATCAAGATAACACCCAAAACTTGAAAACTTCAATCACACAAAACTCATAAAAACCTCATGAGATCCGTTAGTATAAGAAATGTATTGCATACTTTAAGTAATATTGTAAATTGATTCAAATTTCATAAATGCATAATAGGTACTGTATTCTAACTTCTCCATGGCTTATACCCCCCGATACAATCCATAGCATAATCAAAACATGCAACTATGCAAGCAGAAACAGAATCTGTCTAAAACGGAACAGTCTGTAGAAATCTGTAGAGAGCCTATACTTCTGTAACTCTTAAAATTATGAAAAATTAGGAAAACCTCTAAAATTTTTATAGAAACACTGTGTAAATATTTCAAATCAGTATCACGCTCCAACAAAAAATGAAAATTCATGTACTGGAGTCAAAAGTTTATGTTTTGTTTCAGTATCGATTCTACTCATCTTATGAGTCATCCCAAAGGCTTTACTTGGAACAAACACTAATTTAAACACAAAAACATAATCTCTACAGCGGCAATAATCATGCTATTAAGAATAAACATAAAGTTTAAAGCAAAAATTTAAGATAACTATTGGGTTGCCTCCAAACAGGCGCTATTGTTTTATGCCCCTAGCTAGGCATAATGCATAGTTTCAAGTATTGTCATCCTTGACAGTCCATCCATAAGTGGATCTCATTATTGATTCATAAGGTGTTTTAATTCTCTTTCTAGGGAAGTGTTCCACCCCTTTATTTAATGGGAATTGGAACCTTATGTTTCCCTCTTTCATGTCAATGATTGCACCTATAGTTCGTAATAAAGGCCTTCCAAGTATTATGGGACAAGAAGGATTGCAATCAATATCAAGCACCATGAAATATACAGGCACATAATTTTTATTTTCAATAATGAGAACATAATTAATTCTACCTAAAAGTTTCTTGATGGTAGAATCCGGAAGATGCAAGTTGAGGGAACAATTTTCAATATTAGTGAGACCGAGCACATCACATAGAGTTTTAGGAATAGTTGAAACACTAGCACCAAGGTCACACAAAGCATTGCATTCATATTTATTGAACTTTATTTTGATAGTGGGTGCCCACTCATCATGCAATTTTCTAGGAATAGAAACTTCAAGCTCAAGTTTCTCATGATAAGCTTTTATCATAACTTCTACTATATGTTCGGTAAAAGCTTTGTTTTGTTCATAAGCATTGGGAGAGCTAATAACGGATTGCAACAAGGAAATACATTCTACTAAAGAGAAATTATCATAATTAAAGTCCTTGTAATCCAAGATAGTGGGTGCATCACTAGTTAAAGTTTTGACCTCTCCAAACCCACATTTTTTCAGTTTTAGCATCAAAATCATCACCCGCCAAGCAGACGGGACGCTTCTCTACTAAAGTTGACTCATCTCCAGTCCCTTTATCATTCATATTCAGAGAGGTAAATAAAGATTAAATAGGAGAAACGCCAATCATTTTAAGATCTTCATCATGATTCCGGTAAAAACCGGGTGGAAGAGCTTTTCTAAGAATTCCCGCTTAGCTCTCAACTTAGCGGTCCTCCCCTTACTTTCATTGATAGATATTTGGATAGATTTAATAGCATCATTAAAATCATGCTTGGGTGGCAACTCTTTATTTTTAAGAGTTTCCACATCAAGAGCAATTATATCCATGTTTTTAGCCAAAGTGTCAACCACATGCAATTTTCTTCTACCATAGTGTTGAAAACCTTTTGAGAATTAAAAAAAAATCTTTAATTGTGTTCTCAAGATCAGAGGGAATCCTATTAGAATTTGTAGAAGAATTCCCATAAGAATTACATTAAGAATTTCCATAGTGGTTAGAGGAATTACTGGGATACAGTCTAGAATTGAAATTTCCTCTATAAGCATTATTATTGAAATTATTTCGCGAGACAAAGTTCACATCAATAGCATCATTATTTTGCTCAATCAAAGTAGATAAGGGGACATCATTGGGATCAACATGAGCATTTTTACTAGCAACCATATTCATAAGAGCATCCACTTTTTCACACAAAGTAGTGATTTCTTCAACAGAATTTACCTTCTTACCAATTGGAGCCCTTTCAGTATGCCATTGAGAATAATTTGTCATAATGTTATCCAGAAGTTTTGTGGCCTCTCCTAAGGTCACATCCATAAAGGTACCACCTGCAGTAGAATCTAGACGATTTCTCGACACAAAGTTTAGTCCAGCATAGATGTTTTGGATAATCATCCACATATTTAAACCATGAGTTGGACAATTTCTTATCATTAGTTTGATTCTCTCCCAAGCTTTTGCAACATGCTCTTGATACTGCTGTTTAAAATTCATTATTTTATTTCTAAGGGAGATGATCTTAGTAGGAGGAAAATACTTGGCAATAAAAGCATCTTTACACTTATCCCATGTTCCAATACTATTATGAGGTAAAGATGAAAACCAAGCTTTAGCTTTATCTCTCAGTGAAAAAGGAAATAATTTTAGTTTCACAATATCATTATCCATATCCTTCTTCATTTGCATGCCACATAATTCAACAAAGGTATTAAGATGTGACGCGGGGTCCTCATTAGGACTTCCCGAAAATTGATCTTTCATGACAAGATTTAGTAATGTAGCATTAATATCAAAAGCTTCCGCACTAGTGGCGGGTGGTATAGGTGTACTAATAAAATCATTACTATTAGTATTTGAGAAGTCACACAACTTAGTAGTATCTTGAGACATGGTGGCCGAACAAGCAAAGTAATAAGCAAGACAAGTAAACTAGCAAGTGAAGAAGTAAACTAGTAACAAGCAAAGATAAGTATTTTTGTATTTTTTATTTTTATGAGACAAGCTAAATATAACAGCAAATAAAAAGAAGAACGCCTGAATGAAAATTTGTGTGAAGTTACTTGGTAGTTGATGATGATATTCCCCGGCAACGGCCAGAAATCCTTCCTGATACTTGTGATCTGCGTTGGGTTTTCCATGAAGAGGACGGGTAATTGCAGCACAAAGCGGATAAGTATTTCCTTCAGTTATGAAACCAAGGTTTATCGAACCAATAGGAATATCAATCCTCAACCGTCTTCAGTGGCTGCACACAAATGAACAAACAATTTGCACCCAACGCGGGCAAGAGGGTTGTCAATCCCCTTGATCTCGCTATTTGTAAGCAAATGAGTTGTGTAGATAATTGTTGATAAATATAAATTGCAAAATAAATAAAAAGTAAATAAAGGCAGTGAGGTAATTGTAGCATTTGTAAATATATAAGTGAATAGACCTGGGGGGCATAGTTTTCCCTAGCGGCATCTCTCATGTAGGCAGCATACGGTGGGTAACAAATTACTGTTGGGCAATTGATAGAAAAGCGGATAGTTATGCGATGTTCACGGCAATGATCATGTATATATAGGCATCACGTCCATAAGCAAATAGGCCGACTCCTGCCTGCACCTATTACTATTACTCCACTCATCGACCGCTATCCAGCATGTATCTAGAGTATTAAGTAAAACAGAGTAATGCTTGGAGAATGATGACATGGTGTAGACAAAGTAAACTCAAACAATATGAATGAACCCCATCGTTTTATCCTTAGTAGCAACAACGCAAAGATGCATCTTGTCCCCTACTTTGTCACTGGGATATAGAAACTCACCAGGTTGAACCTACCACAACGCACCACTCCCACCGATGAAATTTCAATCTACTTGGCCAAAGCATATCAATAGATCGGAGAGCATTACGAAGCTATAATGATCATGCACTTAAGAGATAATACAATTCAGAGGCATCTCAAATATTTTTCATGAATAATCTGAACATAAACCCACAATTCATCGGATCCAAACAAACACATCGCACAATAGGATTGCATCGGATAGATCAAAGCGAAGATGCGATGATCATTGTATTGAAGATCATAAGAGAGAGAGGTTGCCATCTAGGTACTAGCTATGGACCCGTAGGTCTGTGGTGAACTACTCACACATCATCATGAGGGCAACAAGGTTGATGAAGAGGCCCTCCGTGATCGATCCCCCCTCCGGCAGGGTGCCGGACCGGAGCTCCATATGGCCTCGTGATGGAACAGAGACTTGCGGCGGCGGAAAAAGGGTTTCGGGACTGCCTCCAGGGTTTTTAGGATATTAGATAATTTATAGGCCGAAGAGGGACGTCGGGAGGCGCCCGAGGGGGCCGCCACATATCAGGGCACGCCCCCAGGGTGGGGCCCTCGTGCACCTCCTGGCTTCCTTCTGAAGCTTCTAGGTCTTCATATAGTCCAGAAAAAATCATCAAAAAGTTTTGTGGCAATTGGACTTCGTTTGGTACAGTAAACCTGAAAAGGCAAAAACACGCAGAAAACAACAACTGGCATTGGGCACTGGGTCAATAGCTTAGTGCTAAAAAATATTATAAATTGGTAAACAAAGACCCAAAAAGTATCCTAGAATGATAATATATAGCATGGAACAATCAAAAATTATAGATACGTTGGAGACATATCAAACTCTAATCCCGAAGGTAGAGGGAGCGTGCGATGGTGATCACATCAACCTTGGAAACACTTCCAACACACATCGTCACCTCGCCCTTAGCTAGTATTCGTTTATTCTGTAGCCTTTGTTCGAGTTATCAATATTAGCAACTGAACCGGTATCTAATACGCAGGCGCTACTACGAGTACTAGTAAGGTACACATCAATAACACGTATATCAAATATACTTTTGTTGACGTTGCCAGCCTTCTTATCTACCAAGCATTTGGGGTAGTTCCGCTACCAGTGACCATTCCCCTCACAATAGAAGCACTTAGTTTCGGGTTTGGGTTCAACCTTGGGTTTCTTCACTGGAGCGGCAACTGGCTTACCATTCTTGAAGTTTCCCTTCTTGCCCTTGCCCTTCTGGAAACTAGTGGACTTGTTAACCATCAACACGTGATGCTCCTTCTTGATTTCTACCTCCGCGGTCTTAAGCACCGCGAATGGCTCAGGGATCATCATCTCCATCCCTTGCATGTTATAGTTCATCACAAAAGCTCTAGTAGCTTAGTGACAGTGAATGGAGAACTCTGTCAATCACTATCTTATCTGGAAGATTAACTCCCACTTGATTCAAGCGATTGTAGCACCCAGACATTCTGAGCAGATGCTCACCGACTGAGCTATTCTCCTCCATCTTGTAGGCAAAGAACTTGTCAGAGGTCTCATACCTCTCAACACGGGCATGAGCCTAAAATACCAATTTCAGCTCTTGGAACATCTCATATGCTCCATGACATTCAAAACGTCTTTGGAGCCCCGATTCTAAGCCGTAAAGCATGGCACACTAAACTATCGAGTAGTCATCACAACGTGTCTGCCAGGCGTTCATAACATCCACGGACGACACTAGAGGGGTTGGCACACCGAGCGGTGCATCGAGGACATAAGCCTTTTGTGCAACTGTGAGGACAATCCTCAGATTAAGGACCCAGTCCGCATCATTGCTTACACTATCTTTCAACTTAGTCTTTCTCTAGGAATGTATTACAATCCAGGGGAGCTACAACGCGAGCTATTGATCTACAACATAATTTGCAAAGACACTTAGACTATGTTCATGATATTTAGTTCAGTTAATAAAATTACTAATGAACTCCCACTCAAATAAACATCCCTCAGGTCGTCTAAGTGTGACATGATCCAAATCTACCAACCCAAGTCCGATCATCACGTGAGATGAGGTGATTTGAATGGTGAACATCTCCATCTTGATCATATCTCCTATATGACTCACGTTTGACCTTTCAGTCTCTTGTGTTCTGAGGACATGTCTGTACATGCTAGGCTTGTCAAGTTTAACCCAAGTATTCCGCATGTGTAAAACTGGCTTACACCCATTGTATGCGAGCGAAGAGTCTATCACACCTGATCATCATGAGGTATTTCAAAACGACGAACTTTCGCAACGGTGCATACTTGGGGAGAACGCAATTTTATCTTGAAATTTAGTGAGGGATCATCTTATAATGCTACTGTCATCCTAAGGAAAATAAGATGCATAAGAGGATAAACATCACATGCAAATCAAATAAGTGACATGATATGGCCATCATCATCTTGTGCTTTTGATCTCCATCTCCAAAGCACCGACATGATCTCCATCATCACCGGCATGACACCATGATCTCCATCATCGTGTCATCATGTGGTTGTCGCGCCAACTATTGCTTCTACAACTATTGCTAACTCATAGCGATAAAGTAAAGCAAATGGCACAAATAAATTAAAGACAACCCTATGGCTCCTGCTGGTTGCCATACTCATCGACATGCAAGTCGTGATAACTATTACAAAACATGATCATCTCATACATCACATATATAAAATCACGTCTTGGCCATATCACATCACAACATGCCCTGCAAAAACAAGTTAGATGTCCTCTACTTTGTTGTTGCAAGTTTTACGTGGCTGCTATGGGCAACTAGTAAGAATCGTTCTTACCTACGTAAAGCCACAACGGTGATATTCAACTTGCCTTTTAACCTTCTACAAGGACCGCCTTTGTCAAATCTGATCCAACTAAAGTGGGAGAGACAGACACCCGCCAGCCACCTGTATGCAAACAAGTTGCATGTCAGTTGGTGGAATCAGTCTCTTGTGCGAGGACAAGTAAGGTTGGTGAGGGAGTCCTGGTTTAAGGGGTCTTCGGATAGCCGACCTGTTTCTAATGGGCCGGACTATACGGGCCACTCGTTGAGCATTAGAAGATCAGGGGCCCGGTCGTCAAGGTGAAAGTTTGAAGGAGCCATGGCGTGTCTTCCAAGATGTCAACAGTAGATAGGCATGTTTTTTCCCTTTGATGTGCAACCGACTATGTGTAAGCCCTAGGGACCCCCGGCCTCTATATAAGCCAGAGGGTTTTAGGGTGTAGGACAACAGAACTCATCTAGGGTTTAGTTACTTGATCTCGAGGTAGATCAACTCTGTAATCCCCATACAATCAATATAATCAAGCAGGACGTAGGGTATTACCTCCATAGGAGGGCCCGAACCTGGGTAAAACCTTGTCCCCTTCGTATCCTGTTACCATCGATCCAGGTCTCACAGTCCGGGACCCCCTACCCGAGATCCGCCGGTTTTGACACCGACATTGGTGCTTTCATTGAGAGTTCCGCTGTGACCGCCAGAAGGAATCGATGGCTCGCCTTGTTATCAACAGCGAGATCTGTGCCCAGGGGATTCTCGCCCCGGATCAGATCCGCACGAGCGGCGACATCTCATCGCGCACTTACCCGATCGGCCATCCATGCCAGATCGGAAACTTTCCCCCCGACCAAGGGATCAGGTTTGGAACCCTAGAGTTCTCAGCTAATTCCCGGGGAGAACTCGTACTGATGGAATCCTTGACCCCTACGGAGAAGCCCGCAGATCCCGATGCCTCGGCGCTGAAGACATCGGGCCTCGTCTCCGGAGATGAAATTGCTATCTCCGGACCGTCTGGGTCACCCGGTCTGGTCGTCGCTACCAGATCTACCATGGTTGGACAGAATCCGAGAATGCTCTCGCGCGACTCTGGAATTGCGACGCCGCGTGCCGACCCCACTCGCTTCAGCGACATGCATCCCACCATTGTCTCGTTTCTCAACGAGTTGTTTGATCGGATGGAGACTATGCGAATGGCCGATGACCAGACCCCGGTCTATGACCGGCTCGGGCTTAAACCCGACGACAGGGAGATTCACGTCCCCACGATCACCCACCTTGTCGCCACCGTCGAGTGTCCGGCGGAGGGCTCGACTTCCGAGCTACCGGAATTAAAAACGGTTTATACTCCAATCTCCGATCACCGAGACCCTGCTTGCAACCCGGACTCTGGCGTTCGCTCTGGAGACCGTCCGGTGTCGGTCCCTGATCTATCACACAGTTCGGAATCCGTGATTCCGAACTCTCACCATGGCGTGGAGTCAAACCTTCTCCCACCCACCTCCCAAGCCGATGACTCGAGCATCGCAACAGAGCCCAAGTCTTCGGACTTACCGGATATTGTGCATTTATCAGGGGAGTCGGTCCGTCATTACTGGGCCAGACTACTACTCGCCCGAAACAAAGTACGGGGCCTTAGTGATCAAGATGTAATGGCAACCTTCAAACGTAACTACCACGACAAGGGGATTCTCAATGCCCTGGCGCGGCGGCACATTATTGACTTTGCCGAGCTGTCAATCTTGGTACAGAAGTATTGTGCCATGGAAAGTGCTTGGCAAGCTGAGCGGCTATTTTCAGAACCAACCTTTACCTAATACCCTAGAGGAGATCGGCACAAGAGGATACCTCCAAACCGGCCAGCCAAACTCGAGCCCGCCAAAAAGAGGAACAGGCCCCTTCCAGGGGTCAGTACTGTCCTGGATAGACTACTGGACAAACCTTGCCCTATACACTCCGTATTGCTGAACACCGCTCCGACTCACAGCCTTAGAACTTGCTGGGTCGTCAGGCAGATCGCAAAAAGTGGTGAAGCCATTCTTGATGCATCACCGCCTAACCGGCGCTCTACAACGCCATCGGAATATAGCGCCGAAGTCCTGACGATCTACGAAACGTTCCCGTCGAGGAACAGGAGGAAAAGAGCTCCTAAAGAACTCGAAGAGGCATATCACGTGGCAGCAACAAGTGCATGGGCAGACATACCCATCACCTTCGGAGATGCTGACCGACCAGCCATTCTTCCCGGTCATTCACCGGCCGCACTAGTCCTGAACCCCATCATTGATGGCTTCAGGTTACACAAGGTGCTAATGGAAGGCGGCAGTGGTTTAAACCTAATCTACGAGGATACTCTAGAAAAAATGCAGTTCGACCGATCTCGCATCGAGCATAGCAACACAACTTTCCGGGGAATAATCCCGGGGAAGGAGGCGCGCTGTTCAGGATGCATCACCCTGGACGTAGTGTTCGGCACGCCCGACAACTACCGATCTGAAGAAATTCTCTTCCACATCGTGCCCTTCCCCAGTGGCTACCACGCCCTGCTGGGACGTGACGCCTTCGCAAAATTCCAGGCTATACCACATTACGGGTATATGAAACTTAAGATGCCAGGACCAAACGGAGTAATCACAACCGCTAGTGATCCGAATATAGCCCTACGGGCCGAAAACAAAACAGCGGTGCTTGCCCTCAAGGCTCTAGCTGAGACCTTTGCTGCAGAGGAGCTGACCGCACTTCGGTCAACAGTAGACAAAGATGGCGTGACCCTCAGCAAGAGGCCCAAATCCACGTCCTTTAAGCCAGCAAAGGAAATCATTAAATTTCAGGTACACCCGAAGGACCCCAACAAGACAGCGTCCATCGGAGCTCAGCTCGATCCCGTAGTGGACGAAGCACTGCGAGCTTTCCCACAAGAAAACCGGGACATCTTCGCCTGGCATCCTTCCGATATGCCCGGCATCCCACGACGGCTGGCAGAACATAGTCTGAATATTATCGCAGGCTTTAAGCCCGTCAAGCAGACTCTGCGCCGCTTCTCCGAGCCAAAACGACAAGCTATGGGTGAAGAACTGGCTAAATTGCTAGAGGCCGGATTCATTCGGGACATTAAGCACCCCGAATGGTTGGCAAATCTGGTTATGGTACCAAAGAAAGATAAATCATGGCGGCTGTGCATCGACTTTAAAGACCTCAACAAGGCCTGCCCTAAGGACCCTTTCCCTCTACCACGAATAGACCAGATTATTGACGCCACAGCCGGACACGACTCGCTGTGTTTCCTCGATGCTTATTCCGGATACCATCAGATTAAAATGAAGGAATCCGATCAAGCGGCAACCGCATTCATCACCCCTTATGGGCCGTTTTGCTTCAACACAATGCCTTTCGGGCTAAAGAACGCTGGGGCTACATACCAGCGCATGATCCAGACCTGTCTCGAAAAACAGGTTGGCAAAACAGTCGAGGCGTACGTGGACGATGTGGTCATTAAAACCAAACATGTTAGCAATTTGATCGACGATTTAAGGGAAACCTTTGCCAGCTTACGCGAATACGATATTCGGCTCAATCCGGAGAAGTGTGTATTCGGAGTTCCCGCTGGTAAATTGCTCGGATTCATCGTTTCCCATAGAGGAATAGAAGCGAATCCGGCCAAGATCCGCGCCTTATCAGAACTTGCAGTTCCCACAGAGCTAAAGCATGTCCAAAGATTGGCGGGTTGCGTGGCGGCATTAAGTCGCTTTATCTCCCGCCTCGGTGAAAAAGCTTTACCGCTGTATAAGTTGCTGAAACGGACCAAGAATTTTGAATGGACCGACGAAGCAAAGGCTGCGTTATAAGAAATTAAGACACTCCTGGCAAGCAACCCCATACTCACAGCACCAGGCGCTGGTGAGCCCATGTTATTATACATACCGGCCACCAACCAAGTCATTAGCGCAGTGCTCGTCGTCGAACGAGAAGAGGAGGGACACAAATTCCAGATACAGAAGCCGGTCTATTACGTGTCAGAAGTACTAACGCAATGCAAGTCCAGATACCCGCACTATCAGAAGATAGCCTATACATTATTTATGGCATCACGGAAGCTAAGACACTACTTCCAAGAGTGTTCGGTTACGGTGGCATCCGAAGTACCCCTGAATGATATAATCAATAACAGGGACGCCACCGGCCGCATAGCCAAATGGGCGATTGAGCTCCTTCCTTTTGAGATTACCTACAAACCACGCCGAGCTATTAAATCTCAAATACTGGCAGATTTCCTCGCCGAATGGACAGAAGCCAAACTCCCCAGGGAATATAGTACATACTCCCATTGGACGATGTACTTCGATGGATCCAAAACTTTGGCCGGACTGGGGCTGGAGTTGTTCTCACGTCCCCCACAGGTGACAACGTTCGATACGTGTTGCAGATCATGTATGCCGACTCCAACAATGCAGCCGAATATGAAGCCCTCTTGCACGGTCTTCGGATGGCAGCCTCAATGGGCATACAGCGGCTGGAGGTACGGGGAGATTCCAATCTGGCCATCTCTCAAGTCAACGGTGAGTTCGATGCCAAGAATCCAAAGATGGCGGCATATAGAAACGCTGTCCTCAAGATATCTGCACGGTTCGAGGGGCTGGAATTTCATCACGTCGCTAGAGACGACAACCAAGCTGCCGATATACTGGCCCGCATAGGAGCCAAACGCGATCCTGTCCCACCAAACACTTTTCTGGAACGGCTCTTTAAGCCATCTGTGGTTTGGCCAGATCAAGAGGACACCGATCTATCCAGTGCAGACAAGGTTGTTCCCCCTGTAAATGAACCAGACGATCAAATCATCGGCGGCTCCGCCATGGACGAAACGCCCTGGGATCATGAGGTCATGGCAGTAATCGCGCCATGGACCGAGCCCTTCCTCGCCAACCTCCTTCGCAAAGAACTCCCCGACGATCAGACGGAGGCGCGGCGCATAGTTCAGCGCTCCAAAGCCTTCAAGGTACACGAAGGTGAGTTATACAAGAAGAGCACCACCGGAGTACTACAGCGGTGCATATCTGAGGAAGAAGGGCGGCAGCTATTAGCCGAAGTCCACGCAGGGATGGGTGGTCATCACGCCGTAGCAAGAGCCTTAGTAAGCAAGGCCTTCCGGGCTGGGTTCTTTTGGCCTACAGCTCGGGCGGACGCCCAGTCACTTGTCAAATATTGCGTGGGATGTCAACTTTTCGCAAACCAAAGTCGCATGCCCCCAACAGCTCTTCGGACTATTCAGATCACCTGGCCCTTCGCGGTCTGGGGGCTAGACATGGTCGGACCACTTAAAGGGGGGACCAAGAAAAATAAATACTTACTGGTCATGGTCGACAAGTTCACCAAATGGATAGAGGCCAAACTTGTAAAATCAGCCAAATCCGGACCAGTAATCGACTTTATATCCGGCGTGGTACACCGTTACGGTGTCCCGCACAGTATAATAACTCATAACGGATCCAATTTCATGGTCCAGGAGGTCAAAGACTGGTGCGCAAAGATGGGCATCAAGCTCGATTACGCATCGGTTTATCACCCGCAGACTAATGGACAAGTCGAACGAGCAAACGGCCTCATAATGAGCAGCATCAAGCCACATTTCGTCCGGTCTCTTCAAGAGTCTGATTGTCATTGGGTAGAGGAGCTCGACTCCGTTCTATGGGGCTTGCGCACCACCCCGAATAGATCAAAGGGATACACATCGTTCTTCATGGTTTACGGGGCCGAAGCGGTCCTTCCTTGTGATATTATTCACGATGCACCAAGAGTGCGCATGTACGAGGAAAGAGAGGCCGAGTTAGATCGGCAGGACGACTTGGATGCCTTGGAAGAGGAGCGTGACATAGCTCGGGCCCGTTCTACCTTTTATCAATAGCAAGCCCGGCGTTACCAGAGCAGGGAGGTCAGGGCACAAGCATACAACGTGGGCAAACTAGTCTTACGACTCCCGGAGAAGCAGAAGCATAAACTAAGGCCCAAATGGGAAGGCCCCTTCATCATCGACGAGGTACTCGCAGGAGGGGCTTACCGTCTTCGGAACCCGCAGGACAACCGCCTTGAACCAAACCCATGGAACGCAGCTCGTCTTCGGCGCTTCTACGGCTAGACCGGTGTTGTCATACTTTTTACCCTTCTCCTTTCTTTCTTTTCTTTGTTATTTCTTCTCCCTCCCACCTTGATTTCTGGCAGGGTTGAATTCTTTTTCTTCCCAACTCTATGTTCGGTTCGACCGATCTTGTACTAATGATTTTCGGCCTACACCTTCAAGTGCTAAATCCGAACACACTACCCGGGGGCTTCTTTTCCGAAGCCAATGCTTTTATGTTATAAGCACTTACGCACATTTATTGTGTACCCATACTTTTCTTGTCATTTTTATGCCATCTTATGCATCAATTCGAACTAAGAATTTGCCAAGCTGGGTTGCCTTGCTCCTGTGCTTACCCTCTACGTTCCTGATTGTTCGGCTAGAGGGTAAAGGGAGCACCTCTGCGATTGTTACAACCGGGTCATCCGGATACGTACCTCAGACGGGTGAAGCCAAAAGCTAGCTATCTTTAGTAGACAATTGATCGGCTATGACGGACTTAACCATGGTCATCATGACCATTATTCGGGCTTCTTCCCTCACACAAGCCCTTGGCCGCATACTAACAGTATACGGCCTTTTTCCTACGATTTACGTAGTACCCCTGAAGAAAGGTATCGATAGAGTTACTATTTTCTTCGGAAGATGTTTCTTACGCTAAGCAGTAATATAACATATCTCCCTGTGTGCTTTCTATCTGTTCGTACCACATGGCCGGATTGCCTGGTTCCCGAATATAATTCCCTCCCTTAAGGGTGATAATTTACAAGGAACACTCCCAAGCCCTTGGCGTGGGAGGCTGAAGCCGATGGCCGGTTAAGACAAAGTTCACAACACAGACGGAGCAATTCTTCGATTATCAAGGCATATAGCTACATATGATCATACATCTGGTTGCTGATCGAGATTATCGATTATGGTGTCCAGGGAACAATCTTCTTGTGAGAGACGGGCGGCAGGCATCACCTGGTCGTATACCAGGTGGAGCGGCACTTCTTGTCCATCTGCCCCTACTAGTCCAACCTGAGCCATACGCTCGGGGTCAAGTCCGGTATAGCGGGTCTTGATCATCGCCCACGCCTCTCATGCTCCCTCCCGACAAGCCGATGTCTTCCTTAGCTCGAACCTAGCTCGGGCTCCCTTGAAGCGATCGATTAGTTCGGTCATCCCCTCCGGAGGTTGCTCGGCAGGCCATAGTGCCTTCACCATGCTTTTCATGGCCTTCCGAGCCCGCTCATGAAGGGCGGACAGCTCCTTCAGCAGATTCCACTGGTAGGATCCGATTCCCTCTTCGGGTTGCCCGGACAATAGACCTGCATATGAGTCACGGCATGCGTATCACACCTCACTTCTAAGAGATACTTTCCGATGTTAAAAGCACTCTTACCGAACATGCCTCTCTGTAAATTCTGGTTTTCCCCTTGGACCTGGGCCAATTGAGCCTTTAAGCTCTCAATCTGTTCGGCTTGTTGTCTGTTCTCCACCTTCAGGTGGTTCTTCTCTTCAAGATGCCGTTGTAAAACGCGATGGCCAGCTTCCAGCTGGGACTCGGCATATTGCTGAGATTCTCGGGCTACATCCAAATCTTTTTGTAATTGCCCTATTGATTCAGCTGCTACATAGTACCCTTGCGTAAGCATGGGGATATACTAAAAGAACAGCGGAATATATATACTAACCATGTGCCTCCCGAGTAAAGCTCTTCACTTGCTCCAGTTCGGCCTTCACAGATTCGACCTGTGTTCGGCTGGCTTCCAGTTCCTGGGCCTGTTGCTCGCACTGCTGCTTCGAGGCCTACATTACCAGTCAATTAGTACGGGGATCCTTAATTCGGTCGTACCGACCAATTTAAGTCTCGGGGGCTACTGAGTCTACACAAGTGTTCAGACTTTAATAAACGACTACTTACCTGCAGGCTGGATGATATCAACTTCACAGCCTCCCCGAACCCAGCTCGGGTGGCCCCGAGGTGTGCATCCGCCGTGCGCAGAGCACCGAACTCTTGTTCGGAAAAGGCCGGATGACGCAGGGCTTCTCGTCGCCGCCGATAATGCATAGCGCTCCCAACCTCTGATTTGGTGACACATATGGCGTCACCAGAATCGGCTGGGGCGGGATTGACGGTGGGGGCTCCCGCAGCAGGATCGGCATGGGCGGAAGGCCTGGAATCTTGAGTACCGCCGAACCCTTTGCCTGAATATTTTGGCAAAATGGTCTCTTGTCAGACCTTGTCAAATCATGATACTAAATCAAGCGATCAAGCGAAATACCCTTGGGACGAACTCGTAGGCGCACTCGCCCCCGCGACCGGCTCATTTGTCGGATCCTTGTTGCTTTCCAATCCAGGCGCTGCCGCCGCTGCCGGTGTATGTCGTGCGGATCTACGGTGCTTGGGTGTAGAAGCCGGCGCGTTAGGGCTAGTGGAGGACATTTGCCTCTTGCGGGATGTTTTCTTCTTCTTGCTTGTCGCAGGAGAAGGGAAGGACCCGGGGTAATCGGCGATAATGGCCACCTTGGAGCCGTCAAGGCCCTCTTGGTAGAAAACCCCGTCTTCGAGTTCAATCGACAGGTCTGGGTCTTCATGATAGCCCGGATCGTCCTCACGGGAATAGTCTTCGGGCTGAGGGGCCGGACAGTTAACTGTCTCGATAAAGCTCCTCCATTCCTGTTTGCATGAAAATAAAAGACTTCGGTCAAGAAGGAGCAAATTGAGAATCCGAACTATGGTCACGGGATTGAAAGGCTCACCCATTCGATGGGATTATGGCTTGAGTATCCCTCTTTGGTCGATCGCTGAATGAAATCTTCTTGCTCCCCTTTGTATAGGTCGGCAAGTGCGGCGGCCAATGCCGTTTGATCGGAAGGACCCAGTCTTCGGGAGCGAGTAGTATCGCTTGTCCCGTTGTAGCACCACAAGGGGTGTATCCTCTGTTGAAGGGGTTGGACGCACCGGGAGATGGCGGCGGCCATGACGTCTATCATGGTCAACTTATGATGGGCTAGTATCCTCACACGAGCTGCTAAGCGCTGCACCTCGACGCTGTCTTCTTGGGACAGGCTCTTCGGGCGCCAGTTGTACCCCTTCTTCAAGGGGGCATCGGAGTATTCGGGCAGACCCCTCCGACCTGGATCAAATAAAGGGACATCTTCGATATAAAACCATTCCAAAGTCCATAGTTCGGATTACTTTGGTGTCCCCACGGAGTATCCCGTCCCCGCTATGCGGCATACTTCGGGCCCGCCTACTTCAAAAAGTGTCTTGTCCCGAGTGCGAGGAACAAGGCAAAAGTATTTTCTCCACAACTCGAAATGTGCCTCGCACCCTAGGAACATTTCGCAAAGGGCGACGAAGCCCGAGATATGCAGAATAGACCCTGGGGTGAGGTGGTGGAGTTGGATCCCATAGAACACCAGTAACCCTCTCAGGAATGGATGAATGGGAAACCTGAGACCTCGCAGGAGGAATGGCACAAAACATACGTGCTCCCCCATACGCAGGTGGGGGAAATTCTCCGCGAGGACCTCGCCGTTGAATGACGTCAAACCAGCACGGACGGCTGTCAGATCCGAGGAAGGAAGGTACCCTTGGGTCTCGAGGTTGCGAAGTCGAAGCAGCGACACGGAGCAGCTAGTCCAATCCCCGGGACAGGATCCGTAAGGATCCGAGGAGGAACTGGGGGCGCTCGCCATCTTTGGTGGAGACCTTTTTCGCCGGAGGATTTTTCCGGTGGAGAAGAAGAGGAAGGTGTGGCTTGGACCGTGGCTTAGTTTGTTTAAATGGGCGGTGCCTCATTTGTGTTAGGGGTAGTTTTGTAAAAAGCCGCCGAACCACTCGTCTCCCCACGATGCGCGAAGTCCAAGAAACACTGAGAACCCGGCAATCTCGCGACGTTTGGGATTTCGTCGATAATAGGATGGTTGCCGAACAAGAAGGATGGAGGGACTCGCCTCGCAAGCCGAAGACATACAAGACTGTCCGAATATACCTCGGCATTGGAGGCTAGTCTGGGGGCTACTGAGGGAGTCCTGGTTTAAGGGGTCTTCGGATAGCCGACCTATTTCTAATGGGCCGGACTGTACGGGCCACTCGATGAGCATTAGAAGATCAGGGGCCCGGTCGTCAAGGTGGAAGTTTGAAGGAGCCATGGCGTGTCTTCCAAGATGTCAACAGTAGATAGGCATGTTTTTTCCCTTGATGTGCAACCGACTATGTGTAAGCCCTAGGGACCCCCGGCGTCTATATAAGCCAGAGGGTTTTAGGGTGTAGGACAAGAGAACTCATCTAGGGTTTAGTTACTTGATCTCGAGGTAGATCAACTCTGTAATCCCCATATAATCAATATAATCAAGCAGGACGTAGGGTATTACCTCCATAGGAGGGCCCGAACCTGGGTAAAACCTTGTCCCCTTCGTCTCCTGTTACCATCGATCCAGGTCTCACAGTTCGGGACCCCCTACCCGAGATCCGCCGGTTTGACACCGACAGTTGGTCCGAGCCGCTTCATCCTACAATACCGCCAAATCAAAATAAGACTAAGGAGGTAAGCAACCTGAGCATCAACACCGACAAACACTTGGATTTCTACTCGCGCATATCATCTATGCATAGACCTAGCTCATGATGCCACTGTTGGGGAACGTTGCATCGGAAACAAAAAATTTCCAACGAAACACCCAAGATCTATTCTATGGAGATGCTAGCAACGAGATGGAGAGGTGTCTACATACCCTTGTACACCGAAAGCATTAACGATCTTGAGATCGTGGTTGGCGTAGTCGTACTCGCTTCGCGATCCAATATGATGCAACCACCGCAGGTGCTTTAGCACACGTCCGTCTCGGTGACATATCATCCTTCTTGCTCCAGCAAGAGATGGAGAATAGGTAGATGAGATCTGAACCAACACGACGGCGTGGTGGTGGTGGTGGCAGCGGAATTCCGTCAGGGCTTCGCCCATGCGTACCGGAGAAACGTGGGAGGAGTTGGGAGAGCCAATGGCCAAGGGTGAAGGGTTGGCTGCCCCCATGCACCTCCCCCATCTATATATAGGCTAGAGGGCAGGGGAGGACGTCCAAAACCCTCCTAGGGCCGGCCACAAGGTTGAAAACCCTTTAAACATGAAGATAACATCTTATCTCTAGATTCAACCCTTTAAATTTAGAGATAAGATCTTATCTCTAGATTTAAACGACATGTGCTTTGGGGAATGGTGCAGCCAGCCCATGTGGGCTGTAGCCCCACCCCTCGGTCCATGTGGGCCCTTCCCGGGTCGTTGGGCCCCATGGTGGAACCCCCAAAACTTTCTAGAACCTTCCCGCTACTCTACCGAAAAATTCCCGAACTTTTCCTGAACCCTGAATATGACTTCCCATATATAAATCTTTACCTCCAGATCTATTCCGGAGCTCCTCATGATGTCCCGGATCCCATCCGGGACTCCAAACAACTTTAGTAATTTCCACTATTAATATCTCAACATTACCCTAGCGCTACCGAACGTTAAGCGTGCGACCCTACGGGTTCGAGAATCATGTAGACATGACCGAGACACTTCTCCGGTTAATAACCAATAGCGGGACCTGGATGCTCATATTGGTTCCTACATATTCCACAAAGATCTTCATCGGTCGAACCACGATGTCAAGGATTCAATCAATCCCGTATGCAGTTCCCTTTGTCCATCAGTATTTTACTTGCCCGGTATCTCCATACCTAGTTCAATCTCGTTATCGACAAGTCTCTTTACTCGTTCTGCAATACAAGATATCGTGACTAACTCCTTATTCACATTTCTTGAAAGCTTCTTGTGATGTTGCATTATCGAGAGGGCCCATAGATACCTTTCCATCATACGGAGTGAAAAATCTCAGTCTCGATCCATGCCAACCCAACAGACACCCTTGGAGAAACCTGCAGAGCACCTTTATGACCACCCAGTTATGAAGTGATGTTTGATACAAACAAGGCATTCCTCCAGTGTCAGGGAGTTGCATGATCTCATGGTCTTAGGAACAGATACTTGACATGAAGAAAGCAATAGCAACAAACTAAGTCATACGATCATATGATATGCTTACGGTTGGGTCTTGTCCATCACATCATTCTCCTAATGATGTGATCCTGTTATCAAATGACAACTCATGTCTATGTTTAGGAAACCTTAACCGTCTTTGATCAACGAGCTAGTCTAGTAGAGGCTCACTAGGGACATGGTGTTGTTTATATAGCGACACATGTATCTGAGTTTCCGGTCAATACAATTCTAGCATGGATAATAAACGATTATCATGAACAGGGAAATATGATAATAACCAATTTATTATTGCCTCTAGGGCATATTTCCAACAGTTGTCGACATCTTCATCGATGTCATCGGCCTCCTCGTAGGCATAGTCCAGCATATCGGTTAAGTCCTCGACAGTGGCTACCAAATGGGTGGTGGGTGGACGCAAAATTCCCAGTGGCCAACTTCAGAGCCCGTCCGAGTATAGGACGGGGGCAGGCCATGTGTAATATTCATCCTCTGGATCCGGGCCAGCGTCTCGCTTAAGAGCGAGAAGCCGGCCGGGCTGTTCTCATGGGGTCCTCTGGAGTCGATCTCCGACACGTCAAAGCAGAGTGCATATTTGGCCGAGGCCGAGCCCCGTCCTCCGGCCGTTATGGTCGGTTCCGAGCTCGAGGCAAGGTTCGGGGTGAGGGTTAATCCGGAGACAGAGTCGAGGAGGAGGTCCGAAGTTAAATCTTCGGGGTTTCCGGGCTCATCGAATGAGGTCGTGAGCCCGGCCAGGGACAGGTTGCCCCGGGCGTCGGCGGCGTACTCTGGGCTGTCGAACCTGATTTTTTGCCTAGGGACAAAGCTGACGACCTGATCGTGGTTGCCGACCATATCGTCATGTAAATCGACACTGCCGGACACAAAAGGCTGGTTGGGGATGAAGATGTCCTCGATCAGGATGTTGTCGCTGATGACCAAGCGAGCCATCGATCCTGCTGGCGATCCAACAGCGGAACTCTCAATGAAAACACCAATGTCGGTGTCCGACGGATCTCGGGTAGGGGGTCCCGAGCTGTGGATCTTGGATCAATGGGGAACAGGGAACGTAGACACGGTGTTTACCCAGGTTCGGGCCCTCTCGAAGAGGTAAAACCCTACATCCTGCTTTGATTGTATTGATGAGTGTATGATGATTACAGAGTCGATCTACCATGAGATCAGATGAACTAAAGCCTAGATGAGTCAGAGTAATGGTTCTTGGCTCTACGAACTAAACCCTCTTGTTTATATAGACACCACGGGTACCTAGGGTTACACACGGTCGGTTATCATCAAGGGATAAACCTGCCGATCTCGCCATCTTGACTTGAAGGAAACACCAAGACATTTAAGCTTTCCTTCCCGAACACGAGGTAGTTCGGCCTCCATGCATTGGGCCCAGAGTGGCCCACCTGTCCGGCCTATGGGAAATAGGTCGACGGCCTGAGGACCCCTTAGTCCCGGACTCCCTCATTCAGTAAGTAGCGAAGGTATCGCTCGAGTTCAGTTACCAGCCAAGGAATCACTCGGATTCGGTACATAGGTAGTGCGAGGGATCGATTGATATCGCTCGTGTTCAGAACGTAGTGCGAGGGATCGCTTGTGTTCAGTAAGCAAACGAATGCCTTGCTCGGGTTCAGTTAGCACCCAACGAACGCCTCGCACACACGTGTGTACAAGAGAAATGCGCAAACCACACATGCATCGCTCGGCCCCGACCACCCACGATTGCGCACCTAACCGGTAAATCCCCAAAAATTTCCTCGCCCTCACTTCTACCATGATTTTTTACGTCATGGACAGCCCAAAGAATGTTATGCAGGTGCGTCTTCGGCCCACCCAGGACGAAAAACCCATTTTCTATCATGATTTTTTTATCATAGAAGTGGGAGCCCACCACATCTATGATGATACATGATTTTTTCACAATTATTGTCATGGAAGTGGCATATCCATGACAGAAAAAGTTTTCGTTTGGCCCATAATGTCACATATGTGTTTTTTTGCTAGTGCAAACAACTTCAACATCATGGACTAGTTCACAGAGTCACAAACCCTCTTGTTGGTAAGCAAGGGACAATGTATTCATTGCATCCATGGACATCATCACATGTGTATTTCATTCCATGTCCATAGATATCATTGTGGTTCCTTGTGTGGGACTAACAGATGTAGGTTTTGAAAGTGCTACAAATCCCAAGGGTAACTCCCAACTCTTGATGATCTTCATCAACATTGAGCATCCACAACTACAACATCTACATGAAGTCTTGAACCACAAAACCCAAGGTATTCATCCCTAATAGGGGAGATCTCACATCTAGGGGGAGCTCTGCTCCAAGACTTGATCTAAACGCTGATGGTATGAACACATTAATGCTTTATGTAAAAAGTGGCAACCCAACTTGTGATTAAACGATGAGTATGACCTATGATAAAAAATTATCATTTGGCTCCTAAGTCAATATACTCCTATAAAGATGACTTTGTCATCGACCATTAATTGATAGATGCTAGAATTGGTTGTGCATGTTTGACATATTTCATTTGCCATTTTATTGTGTGAGCATGTTGCAATGCATATTTCCCATTCGAGGACATCCAATTGTTGTTCGGTTGATTTGGATCTTTTGGTCAAATGCCTGAGAACCTCCTCTAGCTATCTATATGAACTTGTCTCAATTTTATTCTTGTCGATCACAAAATGTGAACAAGTTGCTATTCGAACCCTCTGGGTGAGGAGTACTCGGAGCCACCGATCCGAGTAGGAAGTGTATCTTGGACATACCAACCCACTCCAATTCGGTCCCACCGATTACGCTTAGACTAATCTGTTTTTTAACCTCGGACAGAGCGATTGAAACCGGTCGGTGTCACCAAAAAGCACTGTCTCTGGCAGTTACACATTTTAGAGCCACTAAGTCGTTTCACTCAGACTGACAGACAAAGCGCGGTATGTGTGTCTGTATATATATATATATATATATATATATATATATATATATATATATATATATATATATATATATATATATATATATATATATATATATATATATATATATATATATATATAGACAGTTTGATTGAAAATTTCTTCATACATTCCCGCACCCCCGCCTCTATTGTCGCCAAGGTCACCCGATCATCGCTCGTATCTCCAGCGAGCTCTCGCCGCCGGCGATATTCAACCCCGTCGCTGTCGCCATAGAGGATCTTCACAGAGTTAGGGTACGATTCGACCCTCTTGTGCTTCTATCATTTCGATTCTTAGCACAAGAGATCGCCCATTATCTTCCTACTGTATGCACATTCTAATCCACCAAAACAACTCCTAGATTTTAGGGTTGAGCAAATTTTTTAGGTTTAGGGTTCCACCGTATTCATCTCGAAACAACCGATTGAACTATCTCGGTGCCACCGAGTGGCTTTGGCCAAATACATCTCGGTGTGACCGATTCGTATTCACTCCGTGTGACCGATATTGAGGTTCTGAAATTCCATGTGCACTTCGAAGAAACCGGATCACACAATCGGTGCCACCAAAAACGTGTGACCAAGTTTCTGTTGCTGCCTCGGAACTTCCAAAACGTTTCACTCGGTAATTCCGAAATAAAAACAGTGAAAACCTAAAACTAAATTTGAACTCACTTTTTGCAAAAATAACTGCATTTTGTGATCCTCATCCACTCTATCCTATCTAGTCTACTTCACAGGGTCAGTTGAGCAGCATGGCAGATTCAGAAGACAGACATAACAGGTCAGAAGAGAAAGTTGAGTTGAGTGAAGGTTGTAGTAATGAAGCCAATTTTGAGGGTCGAGGAACTCCTAGTTCTCATTATCTTCCCAAGGCTGCCACTCGTGCAAGGAAGAAGACAGATTCATATGAAGAGGATTCAAACTTCCAGTCGGATGAGGTCACCTCCAAGAAGAGGAATGTAGTGGCAAAGGAGTATGCCCTCCTCAAAAGGAAAGAGTTGTTTCCAGGAAGGTGTTAGAGTCCACAACTGTCAAGAGAGGACTCACTCTCACTCTTGAGAATCTAGTCAACTCTGAACAAGGGCCATCAAATCTATGCCCAAGAAGCTAGGCAAGAAGAGTGAAAGGAAGAGGACTATCCATGTTGCTGGCAGGCCTACTTTCATGTATGAAGATCTAGAGGAAGCAGGAGAAAATGTTGTCGGATTTTGGGCTCCGAAAAACCCTTAAGATACGAACACAGGGGCGTGTGCAAAGATCCCCTGCAGCCTCGCCCAACCTGGCTCGCTACTCGATGGACCAAACAACGATAAACTCGCACGATGACGAGGTAGAAGATGAACACGGTGGTTTACCCAGCTTCGGGCCGCTGTGAAGCGTAATACCCTACTCCTGCTTTGGTGGATTGCCTCTCGAGGAGGTGTGGTGGATGAACTAGTACAGTGTTTCGGAGCCTCGTAAGGGCGTTCCTGAGGTGTTCTTGGCCCTCCGTCGGCTTGGTGGTGGATGAGTGAATCGACTAGTTTCCGATCCACCCGCTATAGTGCGGCCTAGCCTCTATATATAGCGGTGGCCTGGGTCCTCTTCCCTTATCGCAATGGCGGGAAGGGATCCCACAACGGCCAATTTTGAAGGGGGACAGGAGTACATGCCCGCCCTGCCCAAAGGTGGTCTTCGCCTGCAAAGTAGCTGTCGACGGCGTAGAGGTGGGCTCGGCGATGACATCTGCCCTGCGGGGCTCGTGGTCGTGGTCTCGTTGCACCGAAATGGAAACCTTTGGGGGTGCTTTGGGAACCCGCGTACGTCCTTCCTCCCTTTGCACCAAAGGGGAAACTGCACCGCCTGGCGCGCTGGCGCCCGCCTGTCCTTCCTTGCGTCATCTTTGACTCCTGAGGCCGGGCTCTGCATAGAGATCTCTGCCGCTCCGGAGGGGGCCTGGGGAGGCCCATCCCTTGCCGGTCTTGATGTCGCTCCTCCTCGCGAGCCTAGGGCCCTCACGAGGGCCTTGTTTTGAGTGGGGTCGCGCCTGGCGGTGTTTGGTTGATGAAGTGGGACATGCCTTGGGCCGCAGGCAGGTAGGTCTGGGTACCCCCATTCTCAGAACGCCGACAGTAGCCCCCGGGCCCAAGGCGCGCTCGAGCTGGCCTCCGGGCGAAGCCCCGAGGGCGGCCCGAAGTGCCGTGGGCCCCAAACGCCTGCGGGCCAGGACTTGCGCGCGTCGTGCAGTTGATGTCGGGCGTCCTTCGTCCCTTCGGCCACCGCCCGAATCGACAAGTGCCTGACTTCTAGCGCTGGGCCATTATTGCTTTCCCCCCTTGCGCACTTGCTCTTGCTTTCCAGGTCTCCGGCTCGAGCAGAAGCCTGTCCAGATCCGGCGCCGCTCCGTCCTCCTCCTTGCTGCTTTGGCCCCACGAGGTTCCCGATGGCTCCCGCCGGCAAGCAGAAGCCAGAGGCCCAGAGCTCAGCCTCCGCTCCTATCTCGCCGATGCTCTTCGGGTCCACCATCGCCAAGGACGAGGACCTCGTCCTGGTGCTCCCGTCAACGGCTGATGAGACCAACGAGTGGGGGCGGACCTTGATATGGGGCGGCTCCTCGGAGAAGCGGCCCTCGTCCAAGGCGGTCTACCCCTTCTTTCTCCATAGCATCTTCGTCGGGCTCGTCCCGCCCTTCTCCGCATTCTTCACCGCTATCCTCGACCACTACGGGATCCAAGCCCTTCACCTCCAACCCAACTCCATCCTGCTCCTGTCGGTCTTTGCCTTCTATTGCGAGGCTTTCGTGGGCATGAGGCCTTCGGTGGCCCTCTTCCGCCATTTCTTCAGCTTGCGATTGCACGACGGCGCGCAACGGTCGGCGTGCGTCTCCTTCGTCGCGGTCCAGAGCGGCAACATGCTCTTGAAGGCTGGGAAGAAGGTGGAGAACTTCAGGCACCGCTGGGTCCTCATGGATCTCAAAGACGCCAACCCCCGGTTGGATCTGCCGAGGGGGCTGCCGGAGAAGACCTCCGCGTGGAGCTCCGCGAAGCTTTCCGACTCCCGGGCCTGGCCCGTCCTGGAGCGTTTCTCCCACGATATCAGTGCTAGGAAGTTGACTGGGGGATGTTAGTGAAGGAGTTCTTGGCACAGCGCCTGGCGCCCCTCCAGTTCCATTCTAGGCCCTTGTGGGATTATCAGGGCAGCGGCGACAACCTCGGGCTTCGGTCCGCGCGCATAACCCCCGAGGAGCTGAGCACGGCTGTGGCGACCCTGCTTAACGGAGACCCTGGTGATCTCCCTGACGCCCACGCCCCGCTGTACTGCCGCGATGACGGGGCCGATCTGGTTGCCGCGATGCCTGTCTTCAACGAACTGGGGCTTTTCCCAGCTGAGGGCCTTGGTTCCCCGGTGATGGTGTCCTCCGGTGATACCATAGGCGGGGAGGATTCTTTGAAGACCGCCGCCGACGGCCCAGCAGGGGCGTCTCCCCCGTCGCAGGGCACCCTTCTGCGCGAGCTCGAGGACGACGACGATGTAGGTGAAGTTTCTGCTGCGGGCTCCTCACGCGCTGCCAAGGCCCCCAGGGGGCTAGGGCCGGCCCTTCGTGCCACGCGGTCCGCCTGCGTGTCGACTCCCAGGAAGCGTGGAGTGGAGTCTCCTCCGGTGCGCCCTGCCTCTGCCGGCAAGGCGGTTGAAATGCCGGCCTCGCCTCCACCCGAATCGCAGCTCGCAGGCAAGGTGGGTGAGGCCGGGGCCCTGGTGACTCCTTCACCGGCCGCCCTTGCGGACAGCGCCTCTGCTCCCCCGCGTGGTGGTGCCCTCGCTGGGAAAGGCGTGAGCGCCCTCGTCGTTGCCGGAGCGGAGGGGAAGAGGAAGTGGGTCGACGTTGAAGAGTAAGTGATCCGGCTCGGCCTTGCTCGCCCGCCGGTGGCTTGTGTATTGATGATCTTCCTTTGCTTGGTGACTAGGGACACCGCCGTACTGAAGATGAGGAAGAAGAAGGTGGGCGTCAAGCGGAAGGCGCCTTCCAGCGCGCCGCCCGCTCCTGCCGTCCTGCCGTCGCCTGCTGCCGAGAGGGAGGGGGCTCGCGAGGCAACCCCCCTGGTCATCGTCGTGGAGCCCCCTGAGCCACCAACGCCTGTTGGCGCAGTCACACCTGCCCTCGAGGGCGTGGCGGCGCCACTGTCTGGAGGGCCAGCCCCTGAGGGTCTGCCGCCCATTGATCCGTCCATGTCTGTGGTCATTGTGCGGCCTCCGGAGCCTCCTGCTCCTCGTGCCGCCGTCTCCCCGGGAATGTCTCCCGCGATTGCACAGGGGACTCCTCCGGAGGAGGCCTTGATGCCTTCGTCGCATGGCCTCGACGTTCTGGACGGGGCCCTTGCTGTTCTGGGTCAGGTTCGTGGCGCCCTCAGGAGTACCGACGGTCGCCTCGCCAGCGGGCGCCTTGGGCTCCTCTCCGGGTGGCTCCAAGCCGACGCCTCTGCCATGGCGGTTTGGGGTCAGGCCGAGGCTGCCGTGGTGAAGAGCGAGGGGGAAGCTGCGTCCGCCAGGACAGCCCGCGAGGAGGCACTAGCTAAAGCGGCGTCTACCGCCCGGCACTGTGAAGAGGTGGAGGCCCGCCTGAAGGCCCTCCATGAGGAGAAGTGTGAGCTTGCGGAGCGGCTGCGTCAGCAAGAGGAAGATCTCAAGGCCCGCGAGACCAAACTTGCCGCTCGGGACTCCGAGTTGTCCCAGGTGGTGACCCGCCAGGCCGCGGAGCGGGAGCGCCTGGACGTGCAGGAGAAGGAAGTTGCTTCGGGGAAGGCCCTGCTCGACACCAGGGAGAAGGCTCTTGCCGCGGCCGAGGAGAAAAAGGCCACGGAGCTCAACGCCTTTCCCTTCGTCGAGCTCAAGCTTCACCAAGCGCTCCACTCCCTCTGCCGGGATGGGTTTGCGGAGCCCCTGGCGGCTCCAGAGAGCGGCTTCGCGGGGCTTGCTTCGAAGCTCGTCGAGGCGTTGGAGAGCGCCATTGTCAAGGTGGAGGGGGTCTTGCAGAGCGAGTGTCGCGACCTCTTTTCTGAAGCTGCGACGCGCGTCTTCAGCCATCTTCATCTTCGCGAGCCGGGGTTCGACTTCGACTCCGTGATCCGCCCGGTCGCCCTCGAGGTCCGCGCCAGCGCTGCGGCGGCGGTGAAGGGCGCCGTGGAGACGCTGGTGAAGAGATTCACCCGCGTCGCGGTTCCTCCGCCTCCTGATGCTGCTGAGGTTGGCGGCAAAGAAGATGATGCCAGCGATGTCGACGACGAGTTCCCTGAGGGCGGGACGAGTGGTGGCGGTGGTTCCTCCTGATTCCTCTCCCCTGCTCCTTTCCTACAATGTCCATCGTGCCTCATGGAGGCGTTAAACTTGTTTGTGTTCGCGAAAACTTTTAATGCTTGTAATAACTGTTGAACTGTGTGATTTCTCTCTTCGCCTTGTTTCCTTCTTGCTTGCTGTGATGCTCTACGTCGGCAGGGCCCGGCCCGCGCATACCTCAACCGCCGTTGGGCCGACCGGATCACCAAGGACGGTCCATGGGGTGAGGGGCTGCGGGTCCAGTGAGGCTCCTGAGTCGCGATGCTCAGGAGTCCCCCTTGACGTACGAGCAGCCCTCATGAAGGGAACATGGTGAAGGTTGGGCTAACTTGAAAATTTCGAACACCTTTAGCGCTCTGCGTCGGCAGGGCCCGGCCCGCGCATACCTCAACTGCCGTTGGGCCGACCGGATCACCAAGGACGGTCCAAGGGGTGAGGGGCTACGGGTCCAGTGAGGCTCCTGAGTCGCGATGCTCAGGAGTCCCCCTTGACGTACGAGCTCCAGCGTCTTCCTTAAGGGTTTTTGAGCGGTTTTTTGAGCGCTTCGAGCTCTGCGTCGGCAGGGCCCAGCCCGCGCATACCTCAACCACCATTGGGCTGACCGGATCACCAAGGACGGTCCAAGGGGTGAGGGGCTACGGGTCCAGTGAGGCTCCTGAGTCGCGATGCTCAGGAGTCCCCCTTGATGTACGAGCGGCTCCAATACCTTTCCTCGCTAGCTTTTCCAGAGATGGGCGTGTGAAGACCAGGTTTGGCAGACCTGGGAAGGTGGCGTGTACCAAGCTTGGCCGGGTAGTAGCCCCGTGCAGCCCCCTCACGCGTACATCCCTGGGGAACGCAGCGAGAAGGGGGCCACTAGGGACCTTCCTGAGGTTAGATGCAGCCGCTGGGGCGCCCTTAGTTGTTTATCCCCCCACGCGGGGCATGGGGCTTCCACCTTGCGTGGGCACAGTCATTGGCGGACCGTGTTGACCGCCAGCACGGAGTTGTGGCTTCCACATTGCATGGGCATAGTCATTGGTGGACCGTGTTGACCGCCAGCACAGAGTTGTGGCTTCCACATTGCGTGGGCATAGTCATTGGTGGACCGTGTTGACTTCTCCGCCAGCGCGGAGCTGTGGCTGCCACATTGCGTGGGAAGGAACCTCTCCGCGTCCTCGGGAGGCTCCGGGCGTGTACAGCCCATAGAGTTCGTACGCGTGGCTGGCACGGCAGAACTGGGAGGTGTATCTGGGAGCTCGCGAGGGCGCTTTGGCCTCGCGAGGTCCCTACCTCAAAGGCGGTTTGCGCCTGAGGCTCCTCGTAGATGGGGCCATCCATGGCCCAGCAGGCTTCTTCTTCTTCACGAGTGAGGCAGGTTGCGAGTCCTTTTGGCACTCTACGTCTGCAGGTCCCGGTCCCGCACATTTCTCGACCACCGTAGTGTACGACCGGATCACCAAGGACGCAACTACGAGGTCAGGCCCCGACACCCTTGACGCCGACCGGATCACCAAGGACGACATCCAGGGGCGAGTGGCTTTATGACCAGTAAGGCTCCTGAGGCACATTGCTCAGGAGCCCCCTTTGACGCTCAAGCAGCTCTACGTCGGCAGGTCCCGGTCCCGGTCCCGCGCATTTCCCTACCGCCGTAGTGTACGACCGGATCACCAAGGACGCAACTATGGGGTGGGGCCCCGACACCCTCGATGCCGACCGGATCACCAAGGACGACACCGAGGGGCGAGTGGCTATATGACCGGTAAGGCTCCTGGGGCGCGATGCTCTGGAGCCCTCCTTGACGCTCGAGCGACCCCCAGTCCATCCTGCCGGCTGCTGCCTCAGGAGGCCGTGGGGCCTCCCGAGACTCCATGCTGAGGTGCCGTGTTGCGGCCGGAGCCCCCGAGCGGGGGTCGACTGCCCAAAGATGCAAGTCCCTAAGGAGACAGGGCCTTGCATCCCAGTTCCGAGGTGCCCCGGGAAGGGCCGTGGCGCACGGCCCCTTGAGAAACACCAACTCAGAAAGGGTGGTGCGGAGGCATTCACACCGGCAAGGAGCCATGCAGGCAAGGTAAAACGTTAGGAAACAGATCAGATGCATGAGAAACTATTGAAATATGCATAAACGGGGAGACTGCGGGGGTGTGCCCTGATCGGCTGAGGATAATGCGGCCCGGTGGGCGCCCTCAAATGGAGTGAACCAAAAAATTACCTGGCAACAGCCAACAAAAGGTCACCTGGCGGCCATGCCGCTGAAGAGCCAAAGTTGCCGTTACAGCCTGATCTTTCACCTCCATGAGCGCGACCCTCATGGGTCCGTCATCTCCGAGGCCCGGGACTTTCACTTGGTCCGAGCGTCTCCTCCAACTCCTCGCCACGCCTCGCCAGGCAAGGCATGAGCATGGCTCGGTAAAGGCGCTGGAACGTGACGCCTGCGTTCGCCAGTCCGAAGGGCATGCGGACGTAGGCGTTTGGGTAGACCCATCCATGATCAGCACGCGCTGGCCAGAAGGGGCCCTGGGACGCGGCCCTGTTGATCGCGAGCGCGTTGACGCAGACGCGCGGCCAGTCGACCGTGCCGATGATGGCGGCTTCGATTGGCGGTGTTGGGCAGTCCCCACCTTGCATGGCCTGTGCTTCTCGAAGCTCCTCGATCGCTCTGATGACGGACTCTTGTGAGCTCGGCGCCACGCGCCGTGCTCCCAGCTCGGGCTGACGCGCGTCAGGACGCGCCTTCAGGTTGTGCTCGAGCGCCTCTCTTGTCTCACTGGCCAAGCCGGGAACTCCCCGGATGGGAGCCCCCTGGCCCGACCCAAGAGGGGCGCCGAGCGCACTTTCCTATGCGATAGGAGGTGGGGCCCCGTCCCTGGGTGCAGAGCTCGAGGCTCTAGAACGCCCCGCGGGAAGGAGCTGCTTCTTCTTCTTGCGCGAGTCCTCACGAGGCAGGGCGTCCTCCTCGTCGTCCGAGCGCTCGGCCGCCGCGGCGCGGTAAGCACGCTCGAGGGAGCAGACACGTCCTTCTCATCGCAAGCAACGGTGATGACGCCGCCACTCCCTGGCATCTTGAGGACGTTGTTGCCGTGGTGAGTCACCGCCATGAACTTGGCGAGGGCCGGGTACCCAAGGATCGCGTTGTACGGGAGGTGGATGTGCGCGACATCGAAGACGATGATCTCGGTGTGGTAGTTCTCACGTCCTCCGAAGGTGACTGGCAGGCGCACTTGCCCGATGGGGACGGTGGACCCGTCGGTGACTCCCGAGAAGGGCTTGGTCGGCAAGAGCTGTTCGTACGGTACCTGGAGCGTCTCGAAGGTCTCAATGGAGAGGACATTGAGCCCCGCTCCATTGTCGATGAGGGTCTTGGTGACGAGGACGTTGCTGATGGTTGGAGTGCACAGCATGGGGAGCTTGCCGGCCATGGCCGAGCATCTAAGCTGATCCCTCGAGTCGAAGGTGATGGTAGTCTGGGACCACTTGAGGGGACGAATTGCTTCGGGCTTTGGGAGTGCTGCGTTCACCTCCGTGCGAACTGCTTGAAGGCACGGTTCGATGCTGGGGCTTGGGCGCCGCCCAGGATACAGGCTACCACCCTGACCTCGTGGAAGCCCCCAGCCCCATCGTCCTGCCTGTCCTCTTCCTTCCTTCTGGGTGGCGGAGGTAGTGGAGGTAGGCCGGCCTCACGAGGGCGCGCCTCACGAGGTGGGCCACGGCGTGACCCCTCCGGAGGGTCATCGCGCCATCGGTCCTCAAGAGGCTGATCGCGCCAGCGGTCGTCCCGATCCTGATTGCGCCAGCGGTGCTCCTGGGGCTGATCGCGCCACCCTTGACGCGGTTCCCGGTTGTCCCAGCGGCCTCCGCCACGTCCGAAGCCTCGGTCGGCGTGCCCAGGGCGCCTGCCGAAGTGCTCGGCGCGGACCAGCCTGAGTTCCTGGCAGTCGGCGGTGTCGTGGCTGTTGGTGCCATGAAAGATGCAGGTCGGTCTTCCCCCCGCGGGGTGCTCCTCTCCCCGGCTGCGCTTCGCCTCAGGCTCGGCCGCAAGCACCGCTGGGGCCTTGCGCTTCGCCTCCTTGGCCTTGGTCTTCTTTTCTTCTGGCTCTGCCGCCGGAGGCCCGCGGAGCGACAGGCGGCCCTCCTCAGCCTTGGCGCACCTGTTCGCCAGATTGAACATCTCCAAGGGAGAGCACAGTTCGTCATTCATGGCGAGCTCCTCCTTCATCTTGAGGTCCGTGACGCCGTCGGTGAACGCTGAGATGATAGCCTCGTCTGACGCCTTCGGGATCTTGAGGCGCGTAGTCGTGAAGCGTTATATGAACTTGTGCAGGGTCTCTCCATCCTGCTGCTTGATACGCCGTAGGTCATTCACGGTGAGCGCGCGGTCGCGGGTACCTTGGAAGTTGGCGATGAAGCATTTGCGCAGGCCATCCCAGGAGGTGATGGACGCCTCCGGGAGGTTGAGGAGCCAGGAGAGCGCGCCGCCATTGAGCGCCATGGGGAACCAGCACGCCATGACCTTGTCATCACCTCCAGCCGCCCGGATGCTCAGGGAGTAGAGCTGTAGGAACTCAGCTGGATCTGGGGTGCCGTCGTAGCGCGGGGGCAGGTCAGGCTTGAACTTGCAGGGCCACGAGGTTGGGTGGAGCTCCGGGGCGATGGCGAGGCACCCCACCGGTTCGACGGGTGCTGCGTGCGCGGGAGGGACCCGGTCTTGACGCTCCTGCGGGGCCATCTCGAGTGGTGCCCGGTCGCGACGTTGGGTCAGCAGCGCGGGGAGTACACGCGCGTCGACGCGCGGCCGGGGAACCACCTGGAAACTTACTTCATCTCCCGCCTTCGCCCGCGGCTCGCGAGGCCGGTCGCGGGGGCGTGCTTCTTGCCTGGGCTCAGGGTCGACGTCGCGTTGTGGAGGAGGCAGCACTGACGAGCTCCGCGATGCGCCGAAGCCAGTCGTCGTAGCGGTCAGGGGCAGGGCGGTAGCGGAGCAGCTCGTTAGCCATGGCGAGTGTGCCCTGGCCGCGCACCCATCCGGGCCGAACGTGGGAAGACGACCCGGAAGCTGGGACGATCGATGGAGTGGCAGTGTGGCCATCATGCCACGCGGTGACCGGCTGGGAGGAGTCTTGTTGTTCGTGGGCGTCAGGGCCTGTGGCGGCGTTAGCCACAGGCGAGGGTGACCTGCGTGCGCCGGTGCGGCCCACGGGTGCCGTTTGGGCGACGCGGGTGGCTCGGCGCTCAGTGCAGGCTCGGCGAGCGTCAGACATCGGAACGGCGAGGTGGAAGAAGATCTTGGCTTGAGGAAGACTCCAACACGCCCCCTACCTGGCGTGCCAAATGTCGGATTTCGGGCTCCGCAAAACCCTTAAGATTCGAACACAGGGGCGTGTGCGAAGATCCCCTGTAGCCTCGCCCAACCTGGCTGGCTACTCGATGGACCAAACGATGATAAACTCGCACGATGACGAGGAAGAAGATGAACACGGTGGTTTACCCAGGTTCGGGCCGCTGTGAAGCGTAATACCCTACTCTTGCTTTGGTGGATTGTCTCTCGAGGAGGTGTGGTGGATGAACTAGTACAGTGTTTCGGAGCCTCGTGAGGGCGTTCCTGAGGTGTTCTTGGCCCTCCGTCGGCTTGGTGGTGGATGAGTGAATCGACTGGTTTCCGATCCACCCGCTACGGTGCGGCCTAGCCTCTATATATAGCGGTGGCCTGGGTCCTCTTCCCTTGTCGCAATGGCGGGAAGGGATCCCACAACGG
This sequence comes from Elymus sibiricus, assembly GCA_039707655.1. NCBI lineage: Eukaryota > Viridiplantae > Streptophyta > Magnoliopsida > Poales > Poaceae > Elymus > Elymus sibiricus. The sequence goes on from CM077669.1 coordinate 134,815,993, forward strand.
CCAATTTTGAAGGAGGACAGGAGTACATGCCCGCCCTTCCCAAAGGTGGTCTTCGCCTGCAAAGTAGCTGTCGACGGCGCAGAGGTGGGCTCGGTGATGACATCCGCCCTGCGGGGCTCGTGGTCGTGGTCTCGTTGCACCGAAATGGAAACCTTTGGTGGTGCTTTGGGAACCCGCGTACGTCCTTGCTCCCTTTGCACCAAAGGGGAAACTGCACCGCCTGGCGCACTAGCGCCCGCCTGTCCTTCCTTGCGCCATCTTTGACTCTTGAGGCCGGGCTCTGCATAGAGATCTCCGCCGCTCTGGAGGGGGCCTGGGGAGGCCCATCCCTTGCCGGTCCTGACGTCGCTCCTCCTCGCAAGCCTAGGGCCCTCGCGAGGGCCTTGTTTTGAGTGGGGCCGCGCCTGGCGGTGTTTGGTTGATGAAGTGGGCCATGCCCTGGGCCGCAGGCAGGCAGGTCTGGGTACCCCCGTTCCCAGAACGCCGACAAATGTAGAGGTGGAAGAACCATCTGCAAATCCACCACCTCCCATGCTACGGAATCTTATGAGTGATACTATGCCTAAGAAGGCACCCCCTGCTACAAAATTCAAGACCACAGCTGCTACTAAGGGAAAGAACAAGGCCCCAGTGCCTGAGAGAACAGATGAAGATGATGAAGCCACAAAGCATCTCAAGAAACTCATACCTTTCCCGCTGCCCATGATGCTTCATATCCAGTGGAAGAGGACATGAAAAATAGGATGGACAAGGGTTTTAGGAAGTGGAAATCCACTGATCCCTATGCCATTATGAAGGATCACTAGAAGTGTGTCTAGAGGGGGGGTGAATAGACTACTAGCAGGAATTTAAAACCTAACCTTTTCCCAAGTTAATTGGTTGGTAGATTTTAACAATTATAGCAAATCTAGCACACCCTACACATGCATGTCAACAAGTATGGCAGCGGAAAGTAAAGACATTGCACATGGGATCACATGGAAAGTAAAGTTGAGATAGGGAGATCAAACGCAGTTTGGACACGAAGATTTTTCCCATGGTTCCGATAGGTGGTGCTATCGTACGTCCATGTTTATGGAGTCTTCAACCCACGGAGGGTAACGGTCGTGAGAGTCCACGGAGGGCTCCACCCATAAGGGTCCATGAAGTAGCAACCTTGACTATTCCATAACGGCTTCCGTCCACGAAGGACTAGCCTCACTATGGGTAGATCTTCACAAAGTAGGCGATCTCCTTGCCCGTACAAACTTCTTGGTTCAACTCCACAACACGAAGTAGGAGGCTCCCAAGCGACACCTAACCAATCTAGGAGGCACCACCCGCCAAAAGGTAATACGCTCGACAATGTCGATGAACTCCTTGCTCTTGTGCTTCAAGATGATAGACTCCTCAACACACAATCACTCTCTCATAGATTTGGCTATGGTGGAAGAGATTGATTTGGTGGAAAGCAACTTGGGGAGTCTAGAGATCAAGATTCATATGGATGGAGTGGAATAGCTTGATCTTAACACATGAGTAGGTGGCTCTCTCTCAGAAAATTGGATGGGGCAAGTATGGAATAGTTCTGAGTGCTTCTCTTTCTATTGGGTGGTGGTGAAGGGGTATATATAGGCATCCCCAAAAATCCAACCGTTACACCTAAAGTGACCAACTCGGTGCACCGATGTGTGAATCTCGGTGGTACCGAAGTGACCAAAAGGCAGTAACTTTTGAATCTCGGTGAGACCGATATATAAATCTCGGTGGTACCGATTAGGTGACCAACGGTCAGATTGCACAACTCGGTGACGCCGATCCAGAAAACTCGGTGGTACCGATTTTGTGAATCGAGGTAACAGAAAGTTGGCAATCCAAACTCGGTGGCACCGAAGTGGGATCGGTTGCACCGATGTGCTAGGGTTTGGCATGAGTTTGTCTGAGTTTGGGAATCGGTGGCACCGAGTGGGAATTGTTGGTTGCACCGATTTTGGATATTTGGCTTTGGACAGACTTTTTGTGGAAGAGCTTGTGAGTGTTTTTGGTGACTATCTCTTGTGCACGTGGAGCATCTTGTTCACCAACAGTACCTTACCCCCTTTTAATAGTATTGGCTTTCCTATGGACTCAAAGTGATTTCTCACAAAGTAAAATGTAGAGTCCTCTTGCTTGAAGCTTTGCCAATCCATTTCCTTGCATCTTGGGGTATTTCCACAATCCTTTTGCCAACCCTCTCTGTGGACTTTATCTGAAATACACTAGGTAAAAGTATTAGTCCAAGAGACAGTGTATGTTGTCATGAATTATCAAAACCACCAAGGGAGCATATTGTGCTTTCACATTAGGAGGAGGACTTTCATGGACTATCGTTTCCACACCAAGGAGCAACAAGATTGTTCTTCTTGATAAGAGCCCGGTAGTCTGTGACATGAGATGGGTAGATTGGGACTATATTGATGCAGATCCTGACAACTTCCCAAAATGTGCATGAAAATTTCCAGACTCTTTAGATTGATGGATTCATGGGCAAGGAATTGACTACATGGAATGACGATCTCATCATGCAATTCTATTCAACTGCACATTTCTACCCGGATGGCAAGATTGTTTGGATGACAGAGGGAATTATATACCAGTCTTCAGTTGAAGAACGAGCTGATTTGATAGGTGCTCCTGAGGATGGTAAGAACTACCTCGATGTATATGGAAAGCCCAAGATGGACCACGACTCTATGGCCAACATGTACACTGCTATCCCTCTAGTATATGTTGCTCAACATAAGTTGGGATCATTATACTATCTTCTACCACGGCTAGCCACCATCAACAACATCTTGAGGCACACTTTTATGCCCAAGTATGTAGATGAGAATATGACTTGAGGCCACTCCATCAACATGTTGCACCACATTGACAGATTCACGAGATTCAAAGTAATGAGCTTGACTGTTGAGACAGAAAAGAGGAAAACTGTGGATCAGAAGCGCTCATGCGGGTTTGATCCTCATATCCAGATGCTTATCAACTCTCACGATGGTAGCAATGTTTATTTTCTTGACTGCAAGCGCATGTCGCTTCATCCAGAGAAGGAGGATTGTACAATGACTATGGATGCTTCACATCCCACCTCAGCTGCAACACAGACTTGGGCAGAGGCTGCTAGAGCCGCTATCACCTCTACTAGTCCTAGATCTGTTGGGGAACGTTGCATGGGAAACAAAAAATTTCCTACGCACACACAAGATCTATCCATGGTGATGAGCATCTACGAGAGGGAGAGTGAATCTACATACCCTTGTAGATCGCTAAGCGGAAGCGTTAAGAAACGCGGTTGATGTAGTCGAACGTCTCCGCGATCCAAATCGCAAGTCGTCCCTCGAACCGATCACGAACTAGTGCCGAACGGACGGCACCTACGCGTTCAACACACGTACGGCTTGATGACGCCTTCACCTCCTCGATCCAGCGAGCGATGGTGAAGTAGTAGATGAGTTCCGGCAGCACGACGGCGTGGTGATGGTGGTGAGGAACAATCTCTGCAGGGCTTCGCCAAGCGCTACGGAGATTATGACGTAGGAACTAGAGGGTTAGGGTTGCCGCACACGGCTTGGGGAAATCTTGATGTATTCCGGGTGCTAGCCCTGCCCCTCTATTTATATGTTGAGCCCTGGGGTCGAAACTTGGAGAAAGAGCCTCCTCAAAGTCGGTTTGGCCCGCAAGGCAAGAGTCCTGCTCGGACTCCAGGACCAGACGCCAGGGTCCTCGGCGTCTGGCCCCAGACGCCAGGGTCCCTGGCGTCTGGCCCCTGGCCTCCGCAAAACTTCCTTTTGCACCTTCCTAAAGCCTCGTGGGCTTTACCCCTTGGACCAAATAAAGTGTTCTCGTACCCGAACATTTCGGGAAACATCCGGAACCCCTTCCGGAGACCAAACTCTATTATCCCATATATCAATCTTTACCTCCGGACTATTCCAGAGCTCCTCGTCATGTCCGGGATCTCATCCGGGACTCCGAACAACTTTCGGTCACCAACATAACAACTCAACTATACTTATATCGTCACCAAACGTTAAGTGTGTAGACCCTGCGGGTTCGAGAACTATGTAGACATGACCGAGACACCTCTACGGTCAATAACCAATAGCGGGACCTGGATGCCCATATTGGCTCCTACATATTCTACGAAGATCTTTATCGGTCGAACCTCTATGTCAAGGATTCAGTTAATCCCGTATGCTGTTCCCTTTGTTCTTCGGTATGTTACTTGCCCGAGATTCGATCGTCGGTATCTCTATACCTAGTTCAATCTCGTTACCGGCAAGTCTCTTTACTCGTTCCGTAATACAAGATCTCGTGGCTAACACTTTAGTCACATTGCTTGCAAGGCTCATTGTGATGTTGTATTACCGAGTGGGCCCTGAGATACCTCTCCGTCACACGGAGTAACAAATCCCAGTCTTGATCCATGCCAACCCAACAGACATCCTCGGAGATACCTGTAGAGCACCTTTATAGTCACCCAGTTACGTTGCGACATTTGATACACACAAGGTACTCCTCCGATGTCAGGGAGTTGCATGATCTCATGGTCATAGGAACAGATACTTGACATGCAGAAAACAATAGCAATAAACTGACACGATCATATGCTACGTTTACAGTTTGGGTCTTGTCCATCACATCATTCTCCTAATGATGTGATCCCGTTATCAAATGACATCTCATGTCCATGGCTAGGAAACCTTCACCATCTTTTGATCAACGAGCTAGTTAACTAGAGGCATACTAGGGACACAGTGTTGTCTATGTACCCACACATGTATTTGAGTTTCCAATCAATACAATTATAGCATGGATAATAAACGATTATCACGAACAAGGAAATATGATAATAACTAAATTATTATTGCCTCTAGGGCATATTTCCAACAGTCTCCCACTTGCACTAGAGTCAATAATCTAGTTCACATCACCATGTGATTTACATTGTTCTAACACCCAATGAGTTCTGGGGTTCGATCATGCTTTGCATGTGAGAGAGGTCTTTAGTCAACGGGTCTGTGACATTCAGATCCGTGTGTACTTTGCAAATCTCTATGTCATACTGTAGACACTTCTACCACACTCCACTTGGAGCTATTCCAAATGGCTGCTCCACTATATGTATCCTGACTGCTACTCAGAGTCGTCCGGATAGGTGTCAAAGCTTGCATCGACGTAACCCTTTACGACGAACTCTTCATCACCTCCATAATTGAGAAATATTTCCTTAGTCCTCTAGTTACTAAGGATAATCTTGACCGCTGTCCAGTGATCCACTCCTGGATCACTCTTGTACCCCTTGACAGAATCATGGCAAGGCACACATCAGGTGCGGTACACAGCATGGCATACTATACAGAGCCTATGGATAAGGCATAGGGGATGACCTTTGTCCTTTCTCTTTCTTCTGCCGTGGTCGAGCTTTGAGTCTCACTCAACTCCACACCTTACAAATCAGGCAAGAACTCTTTCTTTGACTGATCCATTTTGAACTCTTTCAAAATCTTGTCAAGGTATGTACTCATTGAAAGTCTTATCAGACGTCTTGATCTATCTCTATAGATCTTGATGCCCAATATTTAAGTAGCTTCATTCCAGGTCGTCCTTTGAAAAACTCCTTTCAAACGACCCTTTATGCTTTCCAGAAATTCTACATTATTTCCGATCAACAATATGTCAACCACATATACTTATCAGAAATTCTATAGTGCTCCCACTCACTCTATTGTAAATACAAGTTTCTCATAAACTTTGTATAGACATAAAAAATTTGATCACCTCATCAAAGTGTATATTCCAACTCCGAAATGCTTGCTCCAGTCCATAGAAGGATCGCTGGAGTTTGCATACATTTTAGCATCCTTAGGACTGACAAAACCTTCCGGTTGTATCACATACAACCTTTCCTTACGGATACCGTCAAGGAAACGATGTTTTGACATCCATCTGCCAGATTACATAATTGAAAAATGCAGCAACTGCTAACATGATTCCAACAGACTTTAGCATCGCTACGGGTGAGAAAGTCTCATCGTAGTCAACTCCTTGAACTTGTGAAAAACCCTTTGCCACAAGTCGAGCTTTATAGACGGTGACATTACCGTCCACGTCCGTCTTCCTCTTAAAAAATCCATTTGTTCTGAATGGCCTTACGCCCTTCAGGTAATACTTCCAAAGCCCATACTTTGTTTTCTTACATGGATCCCATCTCGGATTTCATGGCCTCTAACCATTTCTCGGAATCCGGGCCCATCATCGCTTCTCCATAGCTCGTAGGTTCATCGTTGTTCAACAACATGACCTCTAAGACAGGGTTGCCGTACCACTCAGGAGCAGTACGCGTCCTTGTCGACCCACGAGGTTCGATAGTAACTTGATCCGAATTTCATGATCATCATCATTAACTTCCTCTTCAACTAACGTAGGCTCTACAAAAACAACTTTCTGCGCTGCGCTACTCTTTGGTTGAAACAAAGGTTCAACAACCTCATCAAGTTCTATCTTCCTCCCACTCAATCTTTCGAAAGAAACTTTTTCTCGAGAAAGGACCCGTTTTAGCAACAAACACTTTGTGCTTGGATCTGAGATAGAAGGTTCACCCAACTGTTACGTTAGGGTATTCTATGAAGATGCATTTGTCCACTTTGGGTTCGAGCTCATTAGGTGAAAACCCTTTTTCACATAAGCGTCGCAGCCCCAAACATTAAAAAATGACAGCTTAGGATTCCGCCAAACCAAAATTCATACGGTGTCATCTCTCTAATGCATAACGCTAAAACGATAGTGGTAAATCGATAAGAGACATCATAGTTCGCACCATATCTAATAGAGCACAACTACGACGTTCGGACACACCATCACACTATGGTGTTCCAGGTGGCGTGAGTTGTGAAACAACTTCCACATTGTCTTAAGTTATATACCAAACTCGTAACTCAGATATTTACCTCCACGATCATATCGTAGACATTTTATCTTCTTGTCACGATGATCTCAAACTTCACTCTGAACTTTTCAAACGATTCAGACTTGTGTTTCATTAAGTAAATATACACTATATCTACTCAAATCATCAGTGAAGGTAAGAAAATAACGATATCCACCGCCCACTACAAAACTCACTGGACCGCATACATCAACATGTATCATTTCCAATAAGTCAATTGCCCGCTCCATCATACCGGAAAACGGGGTTTTAGTCATCTTGCCCATGAGGCATGGTCCGCATGTCTCAACCGATTCGAAATCGAATGAGTCCAAAGATCCATCAGCATGGAGTTTCTTCATGCGTTTTACACCAATATGAAATTTAGCGGCAGTGCCACAAGTATGTGGTACTATCATTATTAACTTTGTATCTTTTGGCATCAATATTATGAACATGTGTATCACTACGATCAAGATTCAATAAACCACTCTTATTGGGTGCATGACCATTGAAGGTATTATTCATGTAAATAGAATAACCATTATTCTCTAACTGCAATGAATAACCGTATTGCAATAAACTTGATCTAATCACGTTCATGCTTAACGCAAACACCAAATAACATTTATTTAGGTTCATCACTAATCCCAAAGGTAGAGAGAGCGCGCGATGGTGATCACATCAACCTTGGAAACACTTCCAACACTCATCGTCACCTCACCCTTAGCCTCCGTTTATTCCGTAGCTTTTATTTCGAGTTACCAACACTTAGCAACCGAACCGGTATCTAATACCCAGGTGCTACTAGGAGTACTAGTAAGGTACACATCAATAACACGTATATCAAATATACTTCTGTCGACGTTGCCAACCTTCTTATCTACCAAGCATCTAGGGTTGTTCCACTTCAGCAACCGTTCTCCTCATAATAGAAGCACTCAGTCTCGGGTTTGGGTTCAACCTTGGGTTTCTTTACTGGAGCAGCAACTGGCTTGCCATCCATGAAGTATCCCTCCTTGCCCTTGCCCTTCTTGAAACTAGTGGTTTTACTAACCATCAACACTTGATGCTCCTTCTTGATTTCTACCTTCGTGGGGTCAAACATCGCGAATAGCTCAGGGATCATTATTTCCATCTCTGGCCTTTTATAGTTCATCACGAAGCTCTAGTAGCTTAGTGACAGTGACTTGGAGAACTATACCAATCACTATCTTATCTGGAAGATCAACTTCCACTCGATTCAAGCAATTGTAGTACCCAGACAATCTGAGCACATGCTCAACGATTGAGCTATTCTCCATCATCTTGCAGGCAAAGAATCTTGTTGGAGGTCTCATACCTCTCAACACGGGCACGAGCCTGAGATCCCAATTTCAGCTCTTAGAACATCTCATATGTTCCGTGATGTTCAAAACGTTTTGGAGCCTCAATTCTAAGCCGTAATGCATGACGCACTGAACTATCAAGTAGTTATCAGAACGTGCCTGTCAGATGTTCACAACATCTACAGACGACGCTTGAGGGGGTGGCGCACCGAGCGGTGCATTAAGGACATAAGCCTTCTGTGCAGCATTGAGGACAATCCTCAGATCACGGACCCAGTCCGCATTATTGCTACCATCATCTTTCAAATCTATTTCTCTAGGAACATATAAAAATTCAAGGGAGCTACAGCGCGAGCTAGTAATCTACAACATAATTTGCAAAGACATTTTGACTATGTTCATGATAATGAGTTTAGTTAATCATATTACTTAAAAACTCCCACTCAAATTGACATCCCTCCGGTCATTCGAGTGTCACATGATCCAAATCCACCAACTCAAGTCCGATCATCACGTGAGTTGAGGTGGTTTCAATGGTGAACATCTTCATGTTGATCATATCTACTATATGACTCATGTTCGACATTTCGGTCTCTTGTGTTCCGAGGCCATGTCTGTACATGCTAGGCTCGTCAAGTTTAACCCGAGTGTTCCGCATGTGCAACATGGCTTACACCCGTTGTATGTGAACGTAGAGTCTATCACACCCGATCATCACGGCGTGTCTCGAAACGACGAACTTTCGCAACGGTGCACACTCGGGGAGAACACAATTTATCTTGAAATTTAAGTGAGGGATCACCTTATAATGCTACCGTCGTCCTATGCAAAATAAGATGCATAAAAGGATTAACATCACATGCAAATCATAAGTGACATGATATGGCCATGAACTCGTGCTTTTGATCTCCATCTCCAAAGCACCGGCATGATCTCCATCGTCACCGGCATGACACCATGATCTCCATCATCTTGATCTCCATCAACGTGTCGCCATGAGGTTGTCGCGCCGACTGTTGCTTCCACGACTATTGCTAACGTTTAGCGATAAAGTAAAGCATTACATAGCGCTTAATGATTGACACGCAGGTCATATAATAATTAAACACAACTCTATGGCTCCTGCCAGTTGCCGTACTCATCGACATGCAAGTCGTGATATTCTATACAACACATGATCATCTCATACATCACATATATCTCATCATGTAATTGGCCATATCACATCACAACATACCCTGCAAAAACAAGTTAGACGTCCTCTAATTGTTGTTGCAAATTTTACGTGGCTGCTACGGGTTTGCAAGAACCGTTCTTACCTACGCAAAACCACAACGTGGTGTAGTGATTGCTTTTTGATCTTCTAAAAGAACCCTCTTCATTGAAATTGATTCAACTAAAGTGAGAGAGACAGACACCCGCTAGCCATCTTTATGCAACGAAGTTCCATGTCAGTTGAAGGAACCTGTCTCGCGTAAGCGTACGCGTAATGTCGGTCCGGGCCGCTTCATCTCACAATACCGCCGAATCAAGTATCAACTAGTAACGGCAAGCAATATGTATACACCCACGCCCACAACTCGTTTGTGTTCTACTCGAGATCTCATCTACGCATAGACCTAGCTCTGATACCACTGTTGGGGAACGTTGCATGGGAAACAAAAAATTTCCTACACACACACAAGATCTATCCATGGTGATGAGCATCTACGAGAGGGAGAGTGAATCTACATACCCTTGTAGATCGCTAAGCGGAAGCGTTAAGAAACGCGGTTGATGTAGTCGAACGTCTCCGCGATCCAAATCGCAAGTCGTCCCTCGAACCGATCACGAACTAGTGCCGAACGGACGGCACCTCCGCGTTCAACACACGTACGGCTTGATGACGCCTTCACCTCCTCGATCCAGCGAGCGATGGTGAAGTAGTAGATGAGTTCCGGCAGCACGACGGCGTGGTGATGGTGGTGAGGAACAATCTCTGCAGGGCTTCGCCAAGCGCTACGGAGATTATGACGTAGGAACTAGAGGGTTAGGGTTGCCGCACACGGCTTGGGGAAATCTTGATGTATTCCGGGTGCTAGCCCTGCCCCTCTATTTATATGTTGAGCCCTGGGGTCGAAACTTGGAGAAAGAGCCTCCTCAAAGTCGGTTTGGCCCGCAAGGCAAGAGTCCTGCTCAGACTCCAGGACCAGACGCCAGGGTCCTCGGCGTCTGGCCCCAGACGCCAGGGTCCCTGGCGTCTGGCCCCTGGCCTCCGCAAAACTTCCTTTTGCACCTTCCTAAAGCCTCGTGGGCTTTACCCCTTGGCCCAAATAAAGTGTTCTCGTACCCGAACATTTCGGGAAACATCCGGAACCCCTTCCGGTGAATTCCGGAACCCTTCCGGAGACCAAACACTATTATCCCATATATCAATCTTTACCTCCGGACTATTCCAGAGCTCCTCGTCATGTCCGGGATCTCATCCGGGACTCCGAACAACTTTCGGTCACCAACATAACAACTCAACTATACTTATATCGTCACCAAACGTTAAGTGTGTAGACCCTGCGGGTTCGAGAACTATGTAGACATGACCGAGACACCTCTACGGTCAATAACCAATAGCGGGACCTGGATGCCCATATTGGCTCCTACATATTCTACGAAGATCTTTATCGGTCGAACCTCTATGTCAAGGATTCAGTTAATCCCGTATGTTGTTCCCTTTGTTCTTCGGTATGTTACTTGCCCGAGATTCGATCGTCGGTATCTCTATACCTAGTTCAATCTCGTTACCGGCAAGTCTCTTTACTCGTTCCGTAATACAAGATCTCGTGGCTAACACTTTAGTCACATTGCTTGCAAGGCTCATTGTGATGTTGTATTACCGAGTGGGCCCTGAGATACCTCTCCGTCACACGGAGTAACAAATCCCAGTCTTGATCCATGCCAACCCAACAGACATCCTCGGAGATACCTGTAGAGCACCTTTATAGTCACCCAGTTACGTTGCGACGTTTGATACACACAAGGTACTCCTCCGATGTCAGGGAGTTGCATGATCTCATGGTCATAGGAACAGATACTTGACATGCAGAAAACAATAGCAATAAACTGACACGATCATATGCTACGTTTACAGTTTGGGTCTTGTCCATCACATCATTCTCCTAATGATGTGATCCCGTTATCAAATGACATCTCATGTCCATGGCTAGGAAACCTTCACCATCTTTTGATCAACGTGCTAGTTAACTAGAGGCATACTAGGGACACAGTGTTGTCTATGTACCCACACATGTATTTGAGTTTCCAATCAATACAATTATAGCATGGATAATAAACGATTATCACGAACAAGGAAATATGATAATAACTAAATTATTATTGCCTCTAGGGCATATTTCCAACAAGATCCTCATCTGCTCAGTTGCCCAAGACCAAGATAGATCAAATGTTGTATCTTCTTAGTGCTTTTCAGAGGATTGAGAGAGGCCTAGCTAACTCGTGAAGAACTAAGAGAGTCTAGAGAGGATTTTGGAAACCAAGTTCCATGCTCTTGATGTCAAAGTAACAAGCATAGCTGCTGACATCACTGCACTCACTACTGGAATCAGGGACTTTGCCATCTGCCAGCTCTTTGCCGTCTGCTTACAAAAAACAGACGGCAAAGAACTGATAGACGGCAAAGAACCTGGTTGCCATCAGTCAGCTCTTTGCCGTCTGCCAGCAGATGGCAAAGAATCTTTGCCGACTACTGGCAGACGGCAAAGAGATGGGTAGGTCCAGCCCACCAGCCCCACCTCTTTGCCGTCTGCCAGCAGATGGCAAAGAATCTTTGCCGTCTGCTGGCAGACGGCAAAGAGGTGCCCAGCAGACGGCAAAGAGATGCCCCATCGTAGCCACCCCCTCTCTCTCTCTCTCCCCAGCCCCACCACACCGGCCCGATCCACTCCCACCCCACCTCTCTCTCTCTCATCCCAACTCTCACGAACTCACCCCCACCCCTCGGTCCACCCCACCCCAGCTCCTCTCCTCACGATCTCCTCGCCGCCGCCACCACCCATGCCGACCGGTTCCGGCGAGCATCGGCCGCGCGCAACACTCCCCCAAGCTCCGCCGCTCTCTCTCTCTCCCACTATGGCAGACGGCAAAGTGCCTGATTCCTGTAGTGACTCAAGTCAGATGTGGAAAATGCCAACATAGGTAATGATGATGATGATACACTTCCGATCATGACTTAGTTTCAGATGATGCTCAGGTCAGCTGTTGTTGTTGTGACTACTTATGCTCAAGTCACAGAGCCTGCTCCAGCTGTCGTGTAACAGCCCGAGACGGTCGCTCCAGAAGATTCCCGTTGTTTTCCATTCTCGTTGTGTGATTCGTTTGTTTGTCGCACGCATCATCGCATCATTCGCATCATCTGCATAGCATTGGCAACTCTGTTGCCATCATTTTTCAAAAAACCGCATCCGTTCGTAGTCGCCGGTTCTCTCCGTTCTTGTCGTTGATCGTTTCGAGACCATCCACACACGCACGCGCCCGCGGCATAGATTAAATTTTGTTTTAAAAGTGGGTATAAAATATTCTTGGATTGGGTCGAAAGTTGGCGTGCGGTCTTGTTTTATTGTAGGTAGACCGCCTGCCAAATTTCGTCGCAATTAGAGGTCGTTTGATACCCGAATGGTCAACCGTAGTGGCACCGTCATCGGTTTATTATCGGACGTTTTTCGATGTTTAAAACCTCTGCCACGGGCCGCAATTCTTCCCTCTCATCTCGGCCCAACCACCTCTCCACAACCAACTAGCCCAGCTAGCCCCCCTCCGCTTCTGGACCGTCCGATCGAGATCAAACGGTCCCAAAACGGACTAACCCCCCCCCCCAAACCTAGCCCCTTCCCTATTTAAACACTCCCCATGCCAAATCTGGCAACCCTAACCTCTCCTCCCCTCAAATTCCGCACCCAGCCCTTCCACCGTCGCAAGTTGGCGAGCCACGACCGGCCGCGCCGCCACCTGGTCGCCTCGGCCCGTGCGCCAGCAGCCCCCGCAGCCAACAGGAGGGCGCCACGCGGCCCTCCATCGCCCGCCGCCGCCGCAGGCCCGGAGGCAGCCCGCCTGAGCCCATCGCCAGCCCGTGCCAGCCCGCGCTCCCGGGAGCCTCCCGCCGCCAGGGAGCTCAGCCCCGGCCTTCGCCTCGCCGGCCACCGGAGCGGCCTACTCCGTCGACCAACACGTCGCCGCCATTCTTGCGAGCCGCCGACGCCGACCTCTTGCCGCGCCGCCACACCGAAGCACCTCACCCCTTGCCCTGCCGCCGCAACCACCACCGCACTGGCAGCCGCCGCCGCCTCCCGGCCGCCGCCGCTCCCGCTGGAGTTCGCCGCCGGCCAGATCCGGGGCTGCCTCACCCGGATCCGCTCGGCCCCGGTGCACCTCGAGCTGTCGACGTCGGCAACTCCCGTCGTCGCCGGCCATGACCTCCTCCGGCCTGGACGGCCTCATCCGGCCCCGACCCGGAACTGCGCCGCCCCCGATCCAAACGCCGCCCATCCCGCGAGATCCCAGTACCGCTATGTCCCGTTTCTCGTGAGGTATAATTTGGCTAAGTCCTTTTCGCGTCTGGGAAAAAACACCATATTGCATTTTGTTGGGGTTGTAGCTCCTAAACCGTGCATCGCATGTACAAGTGTAATATATGAAAATTGTTCTACTCTTCGTGCTCTACATGATGGTGCCATTAGCATGTGCATTAGGATTCATTTACATGCTCATATCTCTATTGCAAAAGTGCATCTCATCGTTAGGTGTAAATCTGTTATTTTGTTCGAACTTGTGTCGATAATTCCATCTCATTTGTAGGTCTTTTACATATGGTGTCTTCATGAATTTTTCCCTATGTGATGTCTACTTTGATGCCATGCCTCTCGTTGCTAGGTAGGACTTCATTATCATGTCTATTTCTTGCTCTCAAGTTGCTATCGTGTTAAAACTATAATCTGTTAACGACAAGTTCCGTTTTGCGAGCTTCATGATAAGCAAACCATGACTATTTTGAAGTTGTGATAATGGAATGGTTTGAAGTGTATCATGTCTTCTTGCTGTTAGTGTCCTTGCCATGCTCATAAGTGATTGTTATGCTACTGTTATTGCCATGTCAACAGGCCTAGTCAAACAGCTATTTTGGGAGATAGTTAAATTTCACAAAATCTGAAACTGTTGTTTTGTTGTCATGTTGCCATGTGTTTTGCAAGTGTTCTAGGACTCTTGTGTTGTTGCCACCATGGAGTATTTTGCTAAGCATGTTATGCTCTGCCATGTTGTGCCATTTGTTCTCATGTAGAGGTTTTACATCATAATTAATTCTGCTGTCCAACACATCAAACTGTAAAAAAATTGCTGCTCATGTCTACCCTAATTTTCACAAAGTCTGAGAATATGTTTTCTTCAATATGCCATGTTGTGTTGATGCTAGCCATGATTCTATGCATAATTAGACCTTGCCGCCATGGAATGATTTGTTGTGCATCATGTCCTCTACCAAGATGTAAATTTTCATGCCATGATATGCCCTGTAGCATATAGTTTTATTGCTGCCAATATGCCTTCGTGAAAAACTGCTCTGCTAAAAACTGTTATTTTCACTAAGTCCCTAAATGCTATATTTTATTGCCATGTTGTGAGCTTCCAACCATGTGTTCCATGATTCTTTTGAGTATGAAATATGAAGACGAAATGAAGTGTGTGTTATATGCTACTTCCCCATGCTTAGTTTCTGCATATTAGAATCTTGTAGCTTGTTGATTTCATGTGTGCAATATGCTATGTTGCTGTTTTGGGCAGATTTGAACTAAAACTTGTGTTGGTTGTTGTGGTTGAACCGTAGCTCCGTTTTGGACATGTCATGTATGAAACTTGACTAGAATTTCATGTAGTTTCATAATATCTTGCTGCATCCATGATTTGGTATGTTTGTGGTTGTCATTTGCATGCATTTTGCATTCATGACATATTCATCTTGTGTGTGTCATATCTTCTAGGCCGTAGCTCCGTTTCTTATGATCCATATATGTAAATCGACTAGAATGATGCGTAGAATCACATGGTCCTCTTTATTTTTCTGTTTAACAAATATAAAATATGGTTAGTTCAGATCTGGACCAAACTTATAATTTGCACATGGGGTTGTTTCGGAAATGCTATATGTTGTTTCCGACCTCATTTAATATGCCTAGATAGTGTAGTTTAATTATGCTTCACCTCTTGCCATGGTTAACAACATTTAATATTGTCGTGTACCTAAACGGGAGTGAACTAAGTAATTATATTTGTTTGCGCATCATGTCATGCATATTTTGTGGTGTTTATCATCTGTTGATTATTGTTTCCGGATTGCTTCTTCTCGATAGAGTTCCAAAAGCGTTCAGAGTGTGAGGATTCCTTCGACTACGTTGGCTCGTCTTCTTCATGGACTCGTTCTTCTTCCAAGCGGGATCTCAGGCAAGATGATCATTTCCCTGGATACCATTACTATCATTGCCATGCTAGATGTCTCGTTTCTTTCGCTTGTCTCGCTACCTACCACTTATTTGTCAAGCCTCCCAAATGCCATGATAAGCCTCTAACCCCTCCACATCCCAGCAAACATTGTTTGGCTATGTTACCGCTTGCTCGGCCTTTCTTATAGCGTTGCTAGTTGCATGTGCAATTGTTTCCATGTGCCAACATGGAGGTTTTTGAGCTATCACAATATTATTGCTATTTAATTTAATGCACATATATACTTGGTAAAAGGTGGAAGGCTTGGCCTTTTGCTCGGTGTTTTGTTCCACTTTTGCCACCATAGTTACTTGTGTACCGGTGTTATGTTCCATATTGAGCGCTCCTAACATGCTCGGGGTTGTTATGGGGACCCCCTTGACTTCCGTTTTAGGATAAAACTCATCTGGCAAGGCCCAACATTGAAACTACATTTTCTCAACATAATAATATTGAACACCGTTAGTAATTGCATAGGGCGTCATGAACCCGTCGATTAATTCAACATAATACAGGGGGGCGGTGCTGATGGTGTTGGTCCCAAACGGGCTGCCTGCGGGGCCGCCTCGAGGAAACTTGGGGATTGGTTTTTCCTCGTAGCTAGTCCCATCTGGTTGTGCCCTGAGAACGAGATACGCGGCTCCTATCGGGATTGTCGGCACGTCGGGTGGCCTTGCTGGATTTGTTTTACCTTTCTCGAAGGTCTTGTGCGCGGGATTTCAAGGACACTTCGGGCTATCTTGAGGTTGATATTTTCCAACGGAATTTCCAAGGAGATCACAGGTTTCATGGTCGAGGTTATTCCCGCGGCGTGTGGTTAGTTTGTGATGGATGAGTTGGACCACCCCTGTAGGGTTAAATCTTTCATGAGAGCCGTGCCCGCGGTCATGTGGCAACTTGAAAACTTTGTTTAACACGTGGTCATAGCAAACTTAAAGTAAACTCAAATAAAATACACCAACCGTGTGCGTAACCGTGACTGTCTCTCCTCATGAATTTCTGAACCAAGAGAGAACACGGTGGGGTTATGTTTGACTCATAAGTAGGTGTTCAGGATCACTTAGTGATCATAACTAGTTCACGTCCGTTTATGCGACAATCACCCCCTCTTGTTCTTGTACTCGTAAGTTAGCCACTCAAATAAATGCTTAGTGCTTGCTGCAGCCTCACCACTTAACCATACCTTATCCATTAAGCTTTAATAGTCTTGATACCCTTGGAAATGAGATTGTTGAGTCCCCGTGGCTCACAGATTACTACAACAACAGTTGCAGGTACAGGTAATGCGATGATTTGACGTGAGCGTGATGCTTGTTCTATTTGGAGTTCTTCTTCTTCTTCATCGATCATAGGATGGGTTCCAGGCCGGCAGCCTGGGATAGCAAGGATGGATGCCATTTTATCGTTTGATTTCGTCCGTAGTCGGACCCTGCTCTTCTGTATGATGATTGTATATGTTGTTGTATTGATGTGATCTTGATTTAGCTTGTGGCGAGTGTAAGCCAATTCCATATACTCATCTCTTCTTTACATGTACTTGTAAGGATATCCATTCTTGCGAAACGACGAGATGCGCTTCTATCCCTGTCGAGGCCCTCGAGCCAAAATAAGGATAGGATCGCATCTTGGGCGCTACAAGTTGGTATCAGAGCCTGTACCGACCTAGGAGCCCCCTTGATTGATCGAACTTGGCCGAGTCGAGTCTAGTGAAAAACTATTTTTGACTCTAGTTATATATCGGAGAGTAGGATTCTTTTACTCCTCTTCTATGCTCTGGTGAGGAATCCTGACGTAGGAATTTTAATTCTACCCTCTTCTCACTCAAATTTTTTTAAGATCACGCGAGTATTTTGGAACCTCTATGGTGTCGATGTGACCGGAACTCTATTCTTGGTGCCCCCCGTACGTATGGATTGGACCCGGGAAGTTGATCTCCAAGGGGTTCTTGAAACATCGCTATCGTTCAGTTTCCTTAGTATCTCAGGACGCGGATGTTCGAAATTGCTTCAATACTATTCGTGGTGCGAAGAGTGTGGCGGCACCCAGTACTGGGGAGCGGGATCACATGTACTACCATGTTTAGTATCGTTGTGATCACGAGGGTCTGAGGTAGATGAGTTTTCGAGGTTTCTCTGGTTTTGTGTTGACGGATGTGATACGCGGTGGGTAGTATTATTGCTAGGAGTTGAATGATTTATTCAGTAATTTATCCGTGTATCCGTTGGACCAGATTGCATAACCAGAAAGATTTCGGAAGTTCTTAGGTGGGAATTCAAGTAGTTACCTAGGATTACCCTTCTAACAAATGCAAATGGGTTATGTATTTGTTCCCGGCTTAATTTGCATGTCTCATCCTTTGTTTTGTTTTGTTTTGGAGTATGGTAATTCGAGTTGCTTCGATGTCAAGTGGTGATTTCATATCCTTCCTAAGCGGTGTTCTCATATTTTTATGAGAATGCTAATCCTTTTGCTCAACTGGAGTGGTCATGAAATTCTTTCAACCGGAGTGCTTCTCTTCAATATAATTCAACCCTCTTCAATATTTGCAAGATCTATCCTCATCTTTCCTTTTCCCGGAGTTTGTTTCATCCGTCCCAAGTTTTCTTTGTTTCTCCCCACCCTCCCGCCCTTTTTCTTCAATGATTAATTTTCATCCAAGTGCCTTTCTTTTCATTGATGATTCCGCTATCTGTTATTCCGTATTGTATCCGGTGATGCATTGTGAAGATTCTTGGGAGTTTCAAGTTAGTATTTCTTCATTCTAGTTTTCTTCCCCGGTGGATTCAATTCAAGCTCCCGGTGTTCATCATATCCTTTTCACTTGCTAAATGCTTTCTCGTGTTGGAATGTTTATCCAAGCCTCTCTTGTTATTTGTCTCTCTCTATTCTATCCGGAGTCCTGAAGATATCTCAGAAGTCTTGTGTTTTCTTCCAAAAATCCTTTCAAACTACTTCGAGGTTCTCACCTCATAAAGTTTTCATTTGTACCGATGCAATCTCTCTTCCTAAGCAATCGTTTCAATGGTGTTTTCTTTGAGTGGGACCATAACCCACAGGTTTTTCCTAGGATCTTACCTGGCTCTTCTAATCTTTCCGGAGATGTCCTCAAGTTCTTTTCAATATGACGTAAGAATGTATTCCATCAGTCATATTCCTTCTCCAAGATCGCTTCTAAATCTTTTTCGTCGCTGCCTCAATCTTTCCTTATTCATTCTTCCGGAGTGTCTCAGTAATTCTTGGTGGTGGATGTCGCCATCATTCTCTATGTTGAAGACCGAAGGAGAGTTTCTCTTAAATCTTGTCCGTTCTCTTGAAGATTCATGTTTCAAGCTTCATGCTATCCTCTCGAATTGTTTTCGAGCATGAGAAATTATTTTGTTATCTATCCGGAGCATTTCAGAGTTGTTTTCATTCTCGATCCTCCGAAGGCCATCATTTCAGAAGATTTCTTCGTTCTCAGCTTTCAGCTTTCGTTCTCAAATTCTTCTCAATGGTTGTCTTCATTCGTATCTCAATTCTTCCGATGCTTCACTCAAGTTTCCTTTAGGTGGATCATGGTCTGTTAGTTCTCATGTATCTCCATTCATTCGTATTATCCTCATTCGGTTGTGAATTCTTACTGGTGTTTCAATGAAGACTTCTTCAAGTTTGTGCCCAGTCTCTCTCAATTCATTCTCAAGAAGAATAAGTGGTATGCATAATCCGTCGCTTGTCATCAATTTAACTTGATGAAGGATAAGCATAACATAATTCTTATTCTTGTTTCATCAAGGTGGTTTCAATCCTTCTTCCGGAGTTGTTCATGATAACAAATTCTCGATTCTAAGTTGTTCATCTTTGTTCCCGGACTTCCAAGTTTTTCTTAAGTATCTCATCGTGAAGCTTCATCTAAATCTTTGCATGGCCTGAATCTTGTTCTTTTTCAACCTTCATTTCTTTTCTATCATCCTTTCTTTTCCGGAGGTTCTTTATGGTGGTTCGTCAAGGATGTAATTCTTTCTCGAAGTATTCTTCAAGATTCTTGTGGTAGTACCTCAAGTATTCTTTGTCTTTCAAGTGTATTCTTTTTCCCTCATCTTTTGAGATGGTGTTATAGCATTCTTGATTCATGAGGAGTCTCGAAGAGAAGTTGTCAAGAATGAGATATTAAAACCCATCATTTTCTTCCTTGGAGATATCTTGGATTAGATTTCACCTGAAGCATTTCCTAAGGATTGTCGCTATCATGGTGTTATAAATGATTCAAGTTTTCTCCTCCTCCTCTTGGTGAAAGAAGTTTTGCATATCTTGTTGCTCCCAAGCAATCATTGTTTTCCGTTAGTGGCAGGTGGTCGCCTCATAATTTTGAGATGTTTTCCATAAGCCCACAAACAAGCTTATTCTTTTCGTTGTTGCCTTTCCAACAACTCCGTTCAATCCTTCCTGTAAGGATGCTTTTCAAATTCAATTGAGGTGAACTTGTCATTTTTTCTTCTCCATCAAATGATCCAGTTTCTATTCTTTTGTTCCGGAGGCTTTGTGATATTGCTCTCTTTCGTCCATTATCTTGTTTCATCAAGATTATGTGCTTTTCTTGTTTATCCATTTAACCGGAGTGTTGTGTGCCCTCTTCTCAGTTCGTTCCATCTTATCAACTTTTGCTTCTATTTCCACCGAAGTGCTGCCCAAATTTCTTTTGAATTCTTGCTTGTTCCTCGTGTCATTCTTCATTTCTTTGAAACCTTCAATGATCATTGGTTTCACTCGTTTGTCCAAGAAGCGACTAAGTTTTACCTCTTCTTTTCCTCTTCCTCTTCCCCTTCTCATTCTAAGATCTCGGGGCAAGATCTCTTGTAAGTGGAGGAGAGTTGTAACAGCCCGAGACCGACACTCCAAAAGATTCCCGTTGTTTTCCATTCTCGTTGTGTGATTCGTTTGTTTGTCGCACGCATCATCACATCATTCGCATCATCTGCATAGCATTGGCAACTCCGTTGCCATCATTTTTCAAAAAACCGCATCCGTTCGTAGTCGCCGGTTCCTCCGTTCTTGTCGTTGATCGTTTCGAGACCAACCACACACGCACGCGACCGCGGCATCGATAAAATTTTGTTTTAAAAGTGGGTATAAAATATTCTCGGATTGGGTCAAAAGTTGGCGTGCGGTCTTGTTTCATTGTAGGTAGACCGCTTGCCAAATTTCGTCGCAATCAGAGGTCGTTTGATACCGAACGGTCGACCGTAGTGGCACCGTCATCGATTTATTATCGGACGTTTTTCGGTGTTTAAAACCTCTACCACGGGCTGCAATTCTTCCCTCTCATCTCGGCCCAACCACCTCTCCACAACCCACTAGCCTAGCTAGCCCCCCCTCCGCTTTCGGACCGTCCGATCGAGATCAAACGGTTCGAAAACGGACTAAATCCCCCCAAACCTAGCCCCTTCCCTATTTAAACACTCCCCATGCCAAATCTGGCAACCCTAACCTCTTCTCCCCTCAAATTCCGCACCCAGCCCTTCCACCGTCGCCACTTGGCGAGCCACGACCGACCGCGCCGCCCAGCGCTGTCACCTGGTCGCCTCGTCCCGCGCGCCAGCCGCCCTCGCAGCCAACGGGAGGGCGTCACGTGCCCCTCCAGCGCCCGCCGCCGCCGCATGCCCGGAGGCAGCCCGCCCGAGCCCATCGCCAGCACGTGCCAGCCCGCGCTCCCGGGGCCTCCCGCCGCCAGGGAGCTCAGCCCCGGCCTCCGCCTCGCCGGCCACCGGAGCGGACTACTCCGGCGACCAGCCCATCGCCGCCATCCTTGCGAGCCGCCGCCGACGACCTCTTGCCGCGCCGCCACGCCGGAGCAGCTCGCCCCTTGCCCCGCCGCCGCAACCACCACCGCACCGGCAGCCGTCGCCGCCGCCTCCCGGCCGCCGCCGCTTCCGCCGGAGTTTGCCGTTGGCCAGATCAGGGGCTGCCTCGCCCGGATCCGCTCGGCCCCGGTGCCCCCTCGAGCTGTCGACGCCGGCAACTCCCGCTGTCGCCGGCCACGACCTCCTCCGGCCTGGACGGCCTCGTCCGGCCCCGACCCGGATCTGCGCCGCCCCTGATCCAAACGCCGCCCATCCCGCGAGATCCCAGTACTGCTACGTCCCGTTTCTCGTGAGGTATAATTTGGCTAAGTCCTTTTCGCGTCTAGGAAAAATCACCATATTGCATTTTGTTGGGGTTGTAGCTCTTAAACCGTGCATCGCATGTACAAGTGTAATATATGAAAATTGTTCTACTCTTCGTGCTCTACAGGATGGTGCCATTAGCATGTGCATTAGGATTCATTTACATGCTCATATATCTGTTGCAAAAGTGCATTCATCGTTAGGTGTAAATCTGTTATTTTGTTCGAACTTGTGTCGATAATTCCAACTCATTCGTAGGTCTTTTACATATGGTGTCTTCATGAATTTTGCCCTATGTGATGTCTATTTTGAAGCCATGCCTCTGTTTGCTAGGTAGGACTTCATTATCATGTCTATTTCTTGCTCTCAAGTTGCTATCGTGTTAAAACTGTAATCTGTTAACGACAAGTTCCGTTTTGCGAGCTTCATGTTAAGCAAACCATGACTATTTTGAAGTTGTGATAATGGAATGATTTGAAGTGTGTCATGTCTTCTTGTTGTTACTGTCCTTGCCATGCTCATAAGTGATTGTTATGCTACTGTTATTGCCATGTCAACATGCCTAGTCAAACTGTTGTTTTGGGAGATAGTTAAATTTCACTAAGTCTGAAACTGTTATTTTGTTGTCATGTTGCCATGTGTTTTGCTAGTGTTCTAGGACTCTTGTGTTGTTACCACCATGGAGTATTTTGCTAAGCATGTTATGCTCTGCCATGTTGTGCCATTTGTTATCATGTAGAGGTTTTACATCATAATTAATTCTGCTGTCCAACACGTCAAACTGTAAAAAACTGCTGCTCATGTCTAGCCTAATTTTCACTAAGTCTGAGAATCTGTTTTCTTCAATATGCCATGTTGTGTTGATGCTAGCCATGATTCTATACATAATTAGACCTTGCCGCCATGGAATGATTTGTTGTGCATCATGTCCTCTACCAAGCCGTAAATTTTCATGCCATGATATGCCCTGTAGCATATAGTTTTATTACTGCCAGTATGCCTTCGTGAAAAACTGCTCTGCTTAAAACTGTTATTTTCACTAAGTCCGTAAATGCTATATTTTATTGCCATGTTGTGAGCTTCCTACCATGTGTTCCATGATTCTTTTGAGTATGAAATGTGAAGACGAAATGAAGTGTGTGTTATATGGCACTGCCCCATGCTTAGTTTGTGCATATTAGAATCTTGTAGCTTGTTGATTTCATGTGTGCAATATGCTATGTTGCTGTTTTGGGCAGATTTGAACTAAAACTTGTGTTGGTTGTTGTGGTTGAACCGTAGCTCCGTTTTGGACATGCCATGTATGAAACTTGACTATAATTTCATGTAGTTTCATAATATTTTGCTGCATCCATGATTTGGTATGTTTGTGGTTGTCATTTGCATGCATTTTGCATTCATGACATATTCATCTTGTGTGTGTCATATCTTCTAGGCCGTAGCTCCGTTTCTTATGATCCATATATGTAAATCGACTAGAATGACGCGTAGAATCACATGGTTCTCTTTATTTTGCTGTTTAACAAATATAAAATATGGTTAGTTCAGATCCGGACCAAACTTATAATTTGCACATGGGGTCGTTTCGGAAATGCTATATGTTGTTTCCGACCTCATTTAATATGCCTAGATAGTGTAGTTTAATTATGCTTCACCTCTTGCCATGGTTAACAACATTTAATATTGTCGTGTACCTAAACGGGAGTGAACTAAGTAATTCAAATGTGGAGTTTTGTCAATATGCAACTCGTTGCATATTGAAGTTCTCTTAATGTGTAGTATTTGATGTTGTGTTTTGTCATGCCTTGCATACTCGTATGGACATGCATCATATTTGTTTGCGCATCATGTCATGCATATGTTGTGGTGTTTATCATGTGTTGATTATTATTTCCGGATTGCTTCTTCTCGATAGAGTTCCGAAAGCGTTCAGAGTGTGAGGATTCGTTCGACTACGTTGGCTCGTCTTCTTCATGGACTCGTTCTTCTTCCAAGCGGGATCTCAGGCAAGATGATCATTTCTCTGGATACCATTACTATCATTGCCCTGCTAGATGTCTCGTTTCTTTTGCTTGTCTCGCTACCTACCACTTGTTTGTCAAGCCTCCCAAATGCCATGATAAGCCTCTAACCCCTCCACATCCCAGCAAAGATTGTTTGGCTATGTTACCGCTTGCTCAGCCTTTCTTATAGCGTTGCTAGTTGCAGGTGCAATTGTTTCCATGTGCCAACATGGAGGTTTTTGAGCTATCACAATATTATTGCTATTTAATTTAATGCACATATATACTTGGTAAAAGGTGAAGGGCTTGGCCTTTTGCTCGGTGTTTTGTTCCACTTTTTCCGCCCTAGTTACTTGCGTACCGGTGTTATGTTCCACATTGAGCGCTCCTAACATGCTCGGGGTTGTTATGGGGACCCCCATGACTTTCGTTTTAGGATAAAACTCATCTGGCAAGGCCCAACATTGGAACTACATTTGCTCAACATAATAATATTGAACAGCGTTAGTAATTGCATAGGGCGTCATGAACCCGTCGATTAATTCAACATAATACAGGGGGGCAGTGCTGATGGTGTTGGTCCCAAACGGGCTGCCTGTGGGGCCGCCTCGAGGAAACTCGGGGATTGGTTTTTCCTCGTAGCTAGTCCCATCCGGTTGTGCCCTGAGAACGAGATACGCGGCTCCTATCGGGATTGTCGGCACGTCGGGCGGCCTTGCTGGATTTTTTTTACCTTTCTCGAACGTCTTGTGCGCGGGATTTCGAGGACACTTCGGGCTATCTCGAGGTTGAGATTTTCCAACGGAATTTCCAAGGAGATCACGGGTTTCGTGGTCGAGGTTATTCCCGCGGCGTGTGGTTAGTTTGTGATGGATGAGTTGGAGCACCCCTATAGGGTTAAATCTTCCATGAGAGCCGTGCCCGCGGTTATGTGGCAACTTGGAAACTTTGTTTAACACCCGGTCATAGCAAACTTAAAGTAAACTCAAATAAAATACACCAACTGTGTGCGTAACCGTGATTGTCTCTCCTCGTGAATTTCTGAACCGAGAGAGAACACGGTGGGGTTATGTTTGACTCGTAAGTAGGCGTTCAAGATCACTTAGTGATCATAACTAGTTCACGTCCGTTTATGCGATAATCACCCCCCCCTTGTTCTTGTACTCGTAAGTTAGCCACTCAAATAAATGCTTAGTGCTTGCTGCAGCCTCACCACTTAACCATACCTTACCCATTAAGCTTTAATAGTCTTGATACCCTTGGAAATGAGATTGCTGAGTCCCCGTGGCTCACAGATTACTACAACAACAGTTGCAGGTACAGGTAATGCGATGATTTGACGTGAGCGTGATGCTTGTTTGATTTGGACTTCTTGTTCTTCATCGATCATAGGATGGGTTCCAGGCCAGCAGCCTGGGATAGCAAGGATGGATGCCATTTTATCGTTTGATTTCGTCCATAGTCGGACCCTGCTCTTCTGTATGATGATTGTATATGTTGTTGTATTGATGTGATCTTGATTTAGCTTGTGGCGAGTGTAAGCCAATTCCATATACTCATCTCTTCTTTACATGTACTTGTAAGGATATCCATTCTTGCGAAACGACGAGATGCGCTTCTATCCCTATCGAGGCCCTCGAGCCAAAATAAGGATAGGATCGCATCTTGGGCGTTACATGTCGCACCTTCAGTTGCCCCACCATTGTCCACACCTCTAGTCATGTAGACGTCATCTGAAGCATTCATAGTCAAACTTCTCTCGATTCCATCGACCCAGACTAGAGCTACAAGTCAGAGGACTTCATCGCCAGGAGCAGTGGATCGAGCTCAGAGTGACGTTTAGCTCTACGCTTATTCAAACTATTTGGTAACTCGTTGCCAAAGGGGGAGAGTAAATATAGATCACATGGCTTCAAGAGGGAAAGTCTCTTGCATTTTTCTTGTTTGATTTCATTTGCTTTGTGTTTGAGATACTTGAGATACTTTGGTTTGGTTGGTTTGTAAGACTATGCTACGTTTCTGTGTGATCATACCATACTTATTTGCTATGCATGTTGTCTATCTATCATATGTGCTCATTGCTATGATCATTCATTTATTTGCTTGGTGATGAGTGCTTCATGTATTTCATTCATATCATTTTGAGCACTCCACCAAGATGTATGTGACATGGAAGAGCAATCGATGATCCTAATCGATTGCGCATTTGCATTCAAACGCAAATTTCAAATAATGCACAAATTTAAAGGGAGCTCTTGCTTATCACATTCTTCTCAAAGAGACAACGTTATTCATTGATTATATCCAATGTCAAAGCCTTGATCTATATGTTGTCATCAATTGCCAAAAAGAGGAAGATAGAAAGTGCAACTAATCCCCAGGTGGTTTTGGTAATTAATAACAACATATACATCATTGAACTAATGCATATTCAAAGATTATTTCAAGAAAGTTCAATGTAGGTATGGCAAGGACATGTGGATGTGGACCCCTCAAAATGCAAAGGACATGGATTGTCAAAAGATCAAAGACTCTATATTTTTGGCTAAGCGCTCCAAGATCACATTGAGACCATAGGAAAGCCAATACTATTAAAAGGGAATGAGATTTTGATCCTGAGTCATTTGCTCAAGTGCTTGAAGATATTGCTCCAAAAAACCCTCAGTAACACCCTCACATTCCAATATGTCCAAAACCCCAATGTCAATCTTGGTCCCACCGAAAAACTCTAACTCGGACCCACCGATATACTTTAGAGAGAGATATTGCCAAAACCCTAGAAACTCGGTTTCACCGAGATGGCATTCGGTCCCACCGAAGTGCAAGTGCCAAGTTTCTGTAACCCATTGTTTTCACTTCGGAATCTCTGAGTGAAACCGATCGGAATTACCGATATGAGGAAAATTTTTAGGTCATCACAAATCGTATACATCCAGTCTCACCAAAATGTCTAACGTTCGAATCTTTTACACTAGTCGGTGCCTCCGAGATTTTGTTTCGGTTTCACCGAGTTATGCAAAAAGTGTGTAACAGCTAGATCTTTGGTGAAGGCTATATATACCCCACCCACTCCACCCACTCACAGTGAGAGCAACCAGGACGCAAAAACTTCCCATATCCATTTTCTGAGAGAGAACCACCTACACTTGTGTTGATATCAAGCCATTCCACTCCAACCATATGATCCTTGATTTCTAGGCTCCCCAATTTTCTTTCCACTCCAATCCTTCTCCTACTACCAAGCCAAAATCTGTGAGAGAGTGATTGAGTGTTGAGGAGACTATCTTTTGAAGCAGAAGAATAAGGAGTTCATCATCAACACAACATCTATTACCTATGGAGAGTGGTGTCTCCTAGATTAGGTAGATGTCACTTGGGAGCCTTCAAATCTTGTGGAGTTGAACAAAGGAGTTCGTAAGGGCAAGGAGATCGCCTACTTCATGAAGATCTACCCCGAGTGAGGCTAGTCCTTCATGGACATAAGCCATGGTGGAATAGACAAGGTTGCTTCTTCGTGGACTCTTCATGGGTGGAGCCCTCCATGGACTAGCGTAGCCATTACCCTCTGTGGGTTGAAGTCTCCATCAACATGGACATACGATAGCACCACCTTTCGGAACCATGCCAAAAATCATTGTGTCTTCATTGTGTTTGATTTCTCCGATCCCTCCTTTACATTCATATGCAACGTCTCTACTTTTTGTTGCCTGCTATCTAGACTTGCATGTGTAGAGTGCTACTTAACTCGTGAGAATCGCTAAAACTTGCCTACAACTAAAATTGGGAAACAGTTAATTTTTTATTTGGTCAAATAGTCTAATCACCCTCCTCTAGACCTACTTGCGATCCTACTGTCGGTAAACAAATTATTGTTGGGAAATTAATAGAATATCACATAGTTGTGATAATTCTTCATGACACAATCAATATATAGGCATTACGTCCATTACAAGTAGACTGTCATCCATCTACATCTAATACTATTACTCCACTCCTTGACCGATATCCAGCATGCATCGCAATGTATTAAGTTCATCACAAACAAAGTAGTGCTTGAAACATGATGACATAATGTAGAAAAAGTAAGATAAAATAATATGTTGAACCCCGTTGTTTCACCCTTAGTAGCAACAATAGAAATGCGTGCCTTGCAACTCCTCCTGTCACAGAGTAAGGACATCGCAAGATTGAACCTACTACCAAGCACCTCTTGCACTGAAATTAAATTGATCTTATTGTCCAAAATAGATAGATAGATCGGAGAGAAATACAAGGCTATAAAATCACACACATATATATCTCAGAAAATACTCAAATACTTTCAATGAATAATCTGATCATAAACCCACAACTCATCGGATCCCAACAAACGCATCGTAAAACTTTACATCGGATTGATCTCAAACGAGATCATTGTATTGAAGATCGAGAGAGAGAGAGAGAGAGAGGGAGAGAGAGAGAGAGAGAGAGAGAGAGAGAGAGAGAGAGAGAGATCTAGCTACTGCTATGGACCATAGGTCATGTAGGAACTACTCACACATCATTATGGAGGCAACAAGGTTGATGAAGATGGCCTCCGTGATGAATTCCCCCTTCGGCAGCGTACCCAAAAGGTCTCTAGTTGGGATCGCGAAAGAATAAAGGCTTGCGACAATGATAAAATTGCTTAAGGAGCTCTCATGGTGGTTTCTAGATATATGAGAATTTACAGCGCTAGAATTAGGTCAGACGGAGCCATAGGGGGGCCACAAGGTACATGGGCGTGCTATATCCCCAGGGCGCGCCCCCTACCTTGTCGCTCTTGCCTCACACGTCTGGTCTCCTACCGAAGCTTCCAGGGTCTTTTTTTGTCCAGAAATAATCGTCAAAAAGCTTGGTTGTATTTGGACTTCATTTGGTATGGATTTCTTGGAAAACCAAAAAACATGCAGAAAACAAGAGTCGGCACTAGGCACTGGGTTAATTGGTTGTCAATAAAAACCATATAAAATAGCATAGAAAGCATACAAGATTGATAATATAATAACATGAAACAAGAAACAAAAATATAAATACGACGTATCAGCTGTATAAACCAACACGTCAAGGGCGCCCATATGTATGCTTTTTTAGGAGAACCCCATGTGTCTCGCTTCACGCGAGACAAAGGAACCCTCGCTGAAGGGTGGCGCGGGTTGGGTCGGCCCAGGCGCGCGGGAACAACAACCTCATTTTATTTTATTTTCACATTCTTTGTTTTTGTTTTTTTGGCTTTTGTTTACAGTTCCAAATGTTCTAAATAAATATACTACAAAAATCACTCTACATAAATCATTTGAAAAATGTTGACCAACATTTGAGAAATGTTACATGTGTATAGAGAAAATGTTTATCATGTATACGAAAAAAACATAAATGTGTATGAAACAATTAGATCATGTATTTAAAAAATGTTAATCAAGCATTTGAAAAAAATGTTGAAGAAGTGTTTCAAAAATGGTAATCAAGCATTTGAAAATTGTTAAATGTGTATAGAAAAAATATAGACCATGCATTATTATTTTTATATTGTATTAGACAAATGTTAATCAATCATTTGAAAAAAATGTTGAACAAGTATTTAAAAATGTTAGTCAAGTATTTGAAAAATGTTAAATGTATATATATAAAATGTTGATCTTGTATTTAAAATGTTAATGTTGCATTTGAAAAAAATGTTAATCACGTATTTGAAAATGTTAAATATGTATATAAAAAGTGTTGACCATGTATTAAAAACATGTTAATCTTGTATTTTGAAATGTTAATCAAGCATTTGAAAAATGTTGAACAGGTATTAAAAATGTTATTTTAGTATCTGAAAAATCTTAAATGTAGATGAAAATAATCTTGACTATGTATTAAAAAATGTAAGTATTGAATTTGAAAAAAATGCTAATCAAGTGTTTCGAAAATGTTAATTATGTATATAAATAATGTTGACCATGTATTCAAGAAAACGTTAATCAAGCATTCGAAAATATTTAAAATATGTATAGAAAAAATGTTAACCGTATATTAGAAAAATGTAATATTGTATTCGAAAAATATTAATCAAGCATTTCAAAAATGTTAAAATATGTCTATAAAAAATGTTAACCATGTATTTAAAAATATTAATCTTATATTTTAAAAATGGTAATAAAGTATTCTAAAATGTTTAAAATATATATAGAAAAAATGTTAACTGTATATTAAAAAATGTTAAACATGTATTTGATTTTTTAGTCGTGTATTAGAAAAACGTTCTTGACGTATACGGAAAATGTAGAATGAAAACCAAAAGAAAGGAAAACCAAAAAAAGAAAAAAACCAAAGAAAAAAGAATACAAAAACAAAAGGCGAAGAAACAAATGTAAAAGGAGTTGAGAAACTGTGAAACCAAATAAAGAAAAAAAAGTTGAAAACCAGGAAAAGACAACAAAAACCCAAAGAAAAAAGAAGAAAAATGAATGGAAAATAAAAACACATAAATTCCATGAATGAAAGAGACAAAAAGAAACCAGATAAAAAATCAAAGTATAACAACGAAAAAGAACAAAGCCAAGGAAAAAATAAAAAAGCCAAACAAAAAACAAAAAAGAGAGGAGAAAACAAAAAACCCGGGTATTTACCTCTAGTTGGCCGCGCCTCCTACATTAACACGAACCCGACCTTGGCGCAATGGCCAGAAGCCCTCACCCCCGAGGCCAGCTGGGATCGATTCCTGAGAGCTCTCTTTTCATCCCTATTTATCTTGTTTTACTATATGCATTAATGGGCCGGCCATTTACTACGAATGCTTCAACCATAGCTTCTTCATATCGGTTAATGCCGGATATAGCTGCCACGGCACGTCAAACGCAACCGTTCAAAGGAAGTTAGAGGCTGGACATGGCCACTGCCTAAGACCAACAAAAAGACAACCAGGCCGGGCCAGGGAAACAAATCGGGCTGAACAGTAGCCTCACGCCCTAAGAGAAGAAAAAAAACACGTTTCTCCTTTGTGTTGGAACGAGAATTCGAAGATAAATATTCAAAGATTGATTAGTATAACATTAATTAGTATTTTAATTCTTTCCTTATTTACCTTCAATATGTTAAGTGCGCTATAATCTCTTCCATAGTTACCGGAAAAAGAAAATATGTGCCCTATTTTTTTGAGGTAAATAAATCCCTAATAGCGGAACGCAAAAAATATATATTCCCTAATAGCGTTGCACAATCATTGACATTATATTACCTCAAAAGAGGTACTGTAATGTTAGCCACTGAATCACAAAAAAATGACGTCTTGCATGGAGTTGAATCATCTTTAAAAAGCTCTCCATCTTAGAAAGGCTATTTCGAAAGGCTATTCTGGAGTAGTACTACTACTCCCTCCGTCCCATAATGTAAGACGCTTTTTGACATTAGTGTAGTGTTAAAAAACGTCTTACGTTATTGGACGGAGCGAGTACTATTTTAAATTTAACGTGTCTGCTGATCAACTCGGCCCGAGAAGTTACACAAAAAAATGCCAGACTAACACTCGAACAAGGAGAAGCTTAAGCCGATCCACCAGGAATCCTTATAAGGCAACCCTCGCGAAACTTTCCAGCCACAAACACGCATTGCTTGACGGAGCAGCCTCCCCAGTCCCCACCACCACCGCCGCAACACCAAGAAAGCAAAAGCAGAGCCGAGCCTACAGCTAGCCAAGGCAAACGCGCACTCGCACACACGGGCCGGAGAAGAGCAAACACAATGATGGCCGCTTTTCTCCTACTCGTGCTCTGCTCGCTGGCCCCGGGCGCCCTCTCCGTCCCGCCCCGCCCGCCGGTGCGCTGCGGCGGGGACGGCAACGCTGGCTGCGTGCTCTCCAACGCGTACGGCGCCTGGTCGAGCGACCGCGCCGACTGCCCCGTCGCGGGCGTCGCGTACCCGGCGTCCGAGTGGGACGTGGTCGCGGCCGTCGCGCGCGCCAGCGCGGGCGGCATGCGGGTCAAGGCCGCCAGCGGCTTCGCGCACACCATCCCGAAGCTGGCCTGCCCCGGCGGCGGCAACGGCAGCGCGGCGTCTCTGCTGATCAGCACGGCGAGGTACGCCGGCGTGGAGGTGGACGCGGCGGCGCGGACGGTGACCGCGGACGCCGGCGCCCCGCTGCGGGCCGTGATCGACGCGGCGGAGGCGAGCGGGCTGAGCCTGCCGGCGTCGCCGTACTGGGAGGGGGTGAGCGTCGGCGGGGCCGTGAGCACGGGGTCCCACGGTAGCTCGTGGTGGGGCCGAGGCGGCGCCCTGCACGACCATGTCGTGGGGCTCAGCCTTGTCGTGCCCGCCGGAGCGGCCGATGGGTGGGCCAAGGTGGTGCCGCTCGCCAAGGGTGACGCGCTCTTTCCCGCCGCGCTGGTCTCACTTGGCCTGCTCGGTGTCATCTCCAAGGTTAGTACTGATCACCACTGTGCCCTAGATGTGAGCTTCAGGAAAGGACTAAGAATGATTGTCGAGCGTGCGCCGTAGTTCAGACTTCATGCATAGACTACACTCTGTTGTACTTTCCCCACTAGCTTGTCGGTCAAATCTTGCATGCAGTACCATTTGTGCTCTGGCGTTTTATGTCGTACTGCTAGCAAGACTAAGGAAAACCTCATGTATGTGCTGACATGTTTTAGCTGAAAACGCTGATTCTGAGCTTTTGGTATACTGAGAAACATATGATGTACTCGCATATAGATGCACAATGGCATACAGTAGATACGAATGATGTGGATATAAATCAACTCAAGTATATTGCATTTGTCCTCAGCAAACAATAAGGGCTCGTTTGATCCATTCATTAAAATTTTCGCCCTTTGAGAGTTGGAATGACCCGTGTACCGCATACTAGTCCAAGTGGCCCCGAGTGGCCGTACACGAACTCATCGATCAGCGATTGAGTGCGGCCAACCACTAATGTTTTTCTTGACCAGATGAAGCATGAAAACATCACCAGATCTAGATCCTAATCCGAGGAAACATGTAGTACATGTTTTCAATACTACACTGTTGCCGCCGAAAAAGTAAAGTCGAGTGGCAAATACTTTGCTTTGCTGTCGCTGTTGAACGTTTTACGGCAGTATAGAAAAGAATTAAAAAAAAAAGAACGCACAAAATAGTTCTGAAATGTTCTCTTTCTCTCCTCAATTCACACCCCTCCCACTGACTTATTTTCAATTTTATTTGCCCGACATCACAAATTCTTTCTTCAGTTATATGGACACTAATCCTTTTTCCATTGACAAATTTTAAACATAGTAACCCCACCGATTTGTTTTCAATTTTTTTTGGCTGACATCACATCTCTCATCAATTCGCATACCCTCTTATTAATTTATTTCAATTTTATTTTTCTGACATCACACCTCCTTCCTAAAGTAAACTAATCATCTTTTTCGTTTGAAAAATTGGGAACGCAGTACTCCCACTGATTTATTTTCAATTTTATTTATCCGACACCACATCTCTTTCCACCAACAATATGGAAACGTAGTAAATGAAAATTAAATATCCGGTCAGGTGTCTTCCCTAATCCATTACTGCATAGTACTTCATCCGTTTCTTTATATAAGGTGTATTTGTTTTTTGATAAAAATTCACAATGTAAGGTGTATTTCTTATAATTCCACGCAGTTTCCTTTTTAACCCTCCAGAAAATGAAAAGTATCTCTTTTCCGATTGCATGTATCTCCTCTTATAGAGAAAAAAAAGGAAATATATCACTCCTGATTGTGTGTATCTCTTCCTTTCTTAGCCTAAACGATTTACTTTCCGCTAATCAATGAATTAGTTTATGGTAATTTTGTATTAAATTGTCTAAAATTATGTCTTGATTTCCACGCCAAAAATTATACACATTACATAAAGGACGGAGGGAGTATTTGATAGTACTAAATCTTTTTACGAGTGCTGCCAAGTCCTAGAAACCCATCAATATTTCGAGAAGACGAATGTTCTATGCAAAGGCTAGCGTTTAAGAAAGATGTTATAAAATGTAAAGTTTGATAAAGTATACTCAAGGAAATTGGTTATCTGAACATTTAACTACCGATTTGCTTATTATTGTTATTCATCACGAGTTGTTCAAGAGGCACACTTTCTTCTCGAGATGATTTCCACCATATCTCTGGTTTCACTTGTGAGCTCATGCTTTCTCCACTTATGCTTTCGTTAGACCAAGATTAGGTTCATATGTCTTCAATTTTTGCTTCGTCCTAGTGCCGTGCAGAGGCTAGATGGATATCGACGACCTCTTGTGTTTGGTTTTTTTCCTTTATGAAACCTTTACATATACACAACTACACAAATATATGTTTAAAATCCAAGTGTGTGTGCACGGGCGCGCGTGTGCGTGTGCGTGTGGGTGTATGTGGGTGTGTGTGTGGGGACATAGCTGATAAGGTTGGATTGGAGAGACGGAGATAGTGGGTGGAAGGTATATGGGAGACACAACTGATGTGAACACTAAAATATGTATGCCCCCATTACAACGCACATGCAATTAGACGACACGGGGGCATTTCCTTAAACCCTAGCGCCTTGTCTCTGGCCTTAGGGTAAAATGGATGGAAATATCTTAAATGAGCCAAATCTTGTAAAAGAAAAGGACAAAACAGAGGGTACAAATTGAAATTAACTCTATTATCAATATGGAAGATGTGTAATACAAATAAACCCAAGCATACTGTTTCTTCTCAGAAAATAATAGGGGGTCTTTGATTGCAATTTTGGTCCCGTGAGAGTTGGAATGACCTGTGTAACGCATACTAGTCCAAGTGGCCCTGATAGGCCGTACGAACTCATCGATTAGTGCGGCCAACTACTAATGCTTTCTTCGCCAGATGAAACATGAAACATCACCAGATCCTAATCCGAGAGAGACAGCCTTCAGACAGGTACTAGTGTTAATATACTGTTCCGAAATGCAAATACTCCCTCTATTCCAAAATAAATGTCGCAGATTTAATACTAAATTAGTATAAATTTTGTACTAGATCAACGGCACTTATTTTGGAACGGAGGAAGTAGTACTTTGCTGCCGCTATGAATGCAGTAAAGAAAGGCTTTCCACAGAAAAACAATGCAACACAAGAACTCTGAGAAAAGACTAGGCAAGGCAGGAAAAATGCGTGCTTGCTGTTGCATACGCATTGTCATTCTGAAGAGATCACATGTTCAGATGCAAGTTTTGTTTTTTTACTGCTTATGTTTCATGTCCAACTCCCAACTGATGCATGGAACATATACTGTTGGTGTGGAACTGTTGATGAACTGCAGGTCACTCTGGCACTGGAGCCGAGGTTCAAGAGAAGCGTGACCTACGATTACAGGGACGACTCCACCTTCCAGGACGACTTCGCCGACCACGCCGCGCGCCACGAGTTCGCCGACATCGCCTGGTACCCGTCCCAGCACCAGGCCGTGTACAGGCTCGACGACCGCGCGCCGCTCAACGCCACCGGCGACGGGGTCAACGATTTCATCGGCTTCCGGTCCACGCTCATCGCGGTCTCCCAGGGGGTCAGGGCGCTAGAAACCGCACTGGAGGGGTCGAGGAACGTCAAGGGCAAGTGCGCGATGGCCACGGCGGAGATCGCGGCGAAGCGGCTGATCGGCAACGGGCTTCGCAGAAAGGAGGGCCAGCTGTTCACCGGCTACCCCGTCGTGGGGTTCCAGGGCAAGATGCAGACGTCGGGCTCGTGCGCGCACTCGCCGGCCTCCAGCCCGCTCACCGCGTGCGCGTGGGACCCCAGGTTCAAGGGGCTCTTCTTCTACGAGAGCACGGCCATCTTCTCGCCGGCGCGGTTCCGGTCCTTCGTCCTCGACGTGAAGCGGCTGCGCGACCTCAGCCCGGACAGCATGTGCGGCGTGGACGTCTACAACGGCCTCCTGGTCCGGTTCGTGAGGAGGTCGGAGGCCTGGCTGGGCCAGCCGGAGGACTCCGTGGTGGTGGACTTCAACTACTACCGCGCGGCGGACCCGTCGGCGGCGCGGCTCAGCCAGGACGTGTGGGAGGAGGTGGAGCAGCTGGCGTTCGTCAAGCACGGGGCGCGGCCGCACTGGGCCAAGAACAGGATGGTGGCCTTCCGGGGGGTGCAGGGGAAGTACCCGGGATGGGCTAGGTTCGCCGCGGCCAAGCGGCAGCTGGACCCGCGGGGACTGTTCGACAGCCCGTGGTCCGACGATGTCGTCGGCGGCAAGGAGCTCAGTAAGGACGATGGGTGCGCGCTGGACGGGCGATGCGTCTGCTCGGAGGACAGACACTGCAGCCCGGGGCAAGGGTACTACTGCAGAACGGGGCTTGTGTTTACAGAGGCCAGTGTATGCAGATACTCTGCCTCGCAGCTTGTATAGGCCGTACACCCTTCTGTTCCAAAAAAAAGAGGTAGTACCATATACCACTTCTGTTCTATATTTATTTTTTCCACTTTAGCTATATGTAAGTTGTCTGCAATTTTAAAATTTGATTCAGTCGATTTCTTGGCTGTTGATTCCGCTATGAGATTTGTGTTGTGTTTTTTTCTTGGGCTCTTCTATGAGCTGATTTGGACTACTTTTTTGGCTGACCACATATTTGAGTCAGTCGATTGCTACAGGGCTGAAGCCCAATTAATCGTACCGCTTAGCCCATCCCTCTTTTCCTTTGTTTTGTTTTTCTGTTTTTATGCGTTTCTCCTTTTACTTTTTTTATTAGTTGTTATTTTCTTAGTTATTTTTGGAATGTTGGGTGAGTGTAAATATATACACATAAATTATATTTATTATGTGCAAAAAACACATTATTATGATTGTTGTTTGCATGCTACAAAAGTGCATTTTTAGTGTAAATTTGGGTGCAACTTTTTTTAACCTTTCTCATTATCTTTATTCTTAAAGAGTAATACCAAAGGCATGAATTCCTTGTTCTTATAAGACATTATTATTTTGATTCAATTATTTTTTTCATTTCATTTCTTCTTTAAGGGTAATACCCCGTCAGGGCGCGCGATATCTATGGGCTGCCCTAGGTCGACCTAATCGCCCCTAGGGCCTCGTGAATCGCCGCCCTGCAACAAGAAGAACGAATGAAAAACGAGGAAGAAGAAGAGCAAGGGGAAATATAAAAGATAAAAAGTGGTAGATGATTTGTTCCATTGTGTGTTGATCAATTGGCCGTCACCTCTCATCTATTTATGAGGCGACTGGACTCCCCGTACAAGGAAATGACTCCGAACCCCGTCCAAATACATCTAAAAATAACCGAACTCGGATTTAGGCATGTCCGGGACAACAGTTCGTTTTTTTGTCTATTACAGGATAAATACCACCTCAGATGGAGATGCGCATGTCACAACCCTACAAATTGCTTGTTATTAATTGCATTAGTGAGCATCTTGCATCATATTAAATTTCAGAGAAATATTAATTGAGGGGGGTTTCAAGCCTCGGATATCATTTAAACATGATCAAAATCCAAATTGCTTCACATGAGCCCAATAAAATGTTCTTGTTAAACCTTGAAAATATTGGAATAAGATAAAATTCAAACAAATATTTTCATAGGCTCAAAAGTATTTATTTTGGGTCTTTGAATTAAATCAATATCATATTTGAATTGGATTTATATTTGTTTTAAAACAAACATAAATCCAAAAATTCTTACAAACTTGTGAGTGGCTCTGAATAAACCCTATATAGCCACATAACAATTTTCAGAGTCTACAAAAATTAGTTTGGATCAAACCAAATTAAAACACACTAGAGGCAGAAATATAAAAAAAGAAATGAGGAAGAAATTTACCTGTGCAGCCCAGCAGCCGGCCCAACCCATCTGGCCCTCTATCGTCTTCCACCTCATGCGAGTGGGCAGGAAGGCGTGTGCTCGCCGCACGTCGGCACCCGCCTGCCACCTCCTGGTTGCCTGTTTGCCCTTGGCCTCCTCTAACGACGCCACGCAACACCCCGACCTCCTCGACCTCTTCCACGTCCTCATCCCCCTCCTCTGCTCTCTCCCGTGCAAAACCCAAGCGGAGCTCGTCATCGCCGCTCATCGCGGTCGCGCTCTCCGTCGTCACCTCACCTCCTCAAGCTGTCCAAGAGCTTCGTCCAGCCCCGATGCGCCTCTCCACCGAGGGAAGCGAGCCGGAGCGCCCTTTTTCATTGACATTGCCGTCTTCCTCGCCGCTTCGGCCGGCGATTGCCGTCTTCAAATTCGCCACTTCCCGTGCGTCCCCGAGCCCGCTGAGCATCCCTGTGTGTTCACTATGAGCCCGCGCATGTTTTCCCCTTGCTCATGTCGTCTCTCTCGCGCGCTAACCACCCTCCCCGCCATGGCCGAAGCTCGTTGCAACCGTACCTTGTCGTCGTCATTGTCGGCGTTCTGGATACCAGGGTACCCAGACTTGCCTGCCTGCGGCCCAAGACATGGCCCACTCGACGGTCCGTATAGCCCTGCGCGGCTTCGCTCAAGACAAGACCCTCGCGAGAGCCTCATCCTCGCGAGGAGGACAATGATAAGGCTCCCGGAAGGAGGAGGCCTCCCCAGACCCCCTCCTGAGCGGCGGAGATCTCTATGCAGTGTTCGGCCTCGGGAGGTCAAGGGTGACGCCAGCCGGGCCAGGCGGGCGCCAGCGCGCCAGAGGGGACAGTTTCCTCTTTGGTGCAAAGAAGATAAGGACGAGCACAGGTTCCTGAGGCGCCCCGCCAAAGGTTTCCATTCCGGTGCAACGAGACCAGGCCAGCGGGCGTGGCAGGACGGATGTCACCAGCGAGCCCACCACCGCGTCACCACCACCTACTTTGCAGGCGAAGACCACCTTTCGTCAGGATAAGATGTACCTCCTGTCCCCTTTCAAATTTGGCCGTTGTGGGATCCCTTCCTGCCATTGTGATAAGGGAAGAGGACCCGGGCCGCTATAAATAGAGGCTAGGCTGCTCTGTAGAGGGAGAGACTCCACCGAAAACACACTCACGAGGCAACTCACCACTGTACTAGTTCATCCGCAAACCTCCCCGTGAGGCAATCCACCAAAAGCAGGAGTAGGGTTTTACGCTTCGCAGCGGCCCGAACCTGGGTAAACTCTCATGTGTTATCTTCTTCCTTGCCATCGAGCGGGGTCATTGTGTTGCGAGCTTGGAGGGGGTGAAGCCGTTGGAGATCTTCGCACACGCCCCTGGGTTCGAACTTCTTAGGGTTTTGCGGAGCCCGAAATCCGACATTTGGCGCGCCAGGTAGGGGGCGTGTCGAAGTCTTCCTCAAGCCTCGCTTTTTCCCGCCTCACCGCTCCGATGGCTGACGCTCGCCGAGCCCGCGCCGAGCGCCGTGCGGCCCGCGTCGCCCAGACAGCGCCCGTGGGCCGCACTGCCGCGCGCCGGTCCGCCTCACCTGTGGCCAATGCCGCCACAGGCCCGAAAGCCCACGAGCAGCAGGACTCGTTACAGCCAGTCACCGCGCGGCGCGACGGCTGCACCGCTACTCCGTCGATCGTTCCAGCTACTGGGTCGTCCTCCCACGCTCGCCCCGGGCCGGCGCGTGGGTCGGGCGCACTCCTCATGGCGCGCGAGCTGCTGCGCTACTGCCCTGCCCCCAACCGCTACGACGACTGGCTCGGGCGCATTGCAGAGCTTGTCAGCGCTGCCGGCGATGCCTCGGCGCTCTCCTACTCGTTCCGGCCCCAGCCCTCCCTCGCAGGCGATGAGGCCCACGATGTACCGCCTCCTCCTCCTCCTCAGCGTGACGTCGACCCCGAGCCCAGGCGTGAAGCACGCTCGCGCGACTAGCCACGCGGGCCTCCGACGAGGGTGATAGATGAGGTAAGCTGCCAGGTGGTGCCGCGGCCGCGCGCTGATGCGCGTGCGCTCCTTGCACCGCTGCATCAGTGGCGCGACCGGGCGCCCCTGGAGGCAGCCGCGCAGGAGCATCAAGACCGGGCCCCTCCCGAGCGCGCGGTGCCCGTGGGCCCAGTGGGTTGCCGCGCCATCGCCCCGGAGCTCCACCCGGCCGAGTGGCCCTGCAAGTTCAAGCCTGACCTACCCCCTCGCTACGATGGCACCCCAGATCCCGCCGAGTTCCTACAGCTCTACTCGCTGAGCATCCAGGTGGCCGGCAGGGACGACAAGGTCATGGCAAGCTGGTTCCCCATGGCGCTCAAGGGTGGTGCGCTCTCCTGGCTCCTCAACCTCCCGGAGGGATCGATCACCTCCTAGGAAGACCTGCGCGAGTGCTTCGTCGCCAACTTCCAAGGCACCCACGACCGCGCCCTTGGAGTGGGTGACCTACGTCGTGTGAAGCAACAGCCAGACGAGACCCTGCACAAGTTCATACAGCGCTTCACGACTGTCCGGATCAAGATCCCGAGGGCGTCAGATGAGGCCATCATCTCAGCATTCACTGACAGCGTCAGGGACCGCAGGATGAGGGAGGAGCTCGCCATCAACGACGACCTAAGCTCGGCTCTGGAGATGTTTAACCTGGCGAACAAGTGCGCGAAGGCGGAAGAGGGCCGACTCTCACTCCGCGAGCTCCCGGAGGCGGAACCCGAAGACAAGAAGGCCAAGATTAAGGAGCCGAAGCGCAAGGCCCCCGCGGTGCTGGTGGCTAAACCCGAGGCAAAGCACAGCCGAGACGAAGAACCCCCCGCGGGAGGGCGACCGTTCTGCATCTTCCATGGCACCAATAGCCACAACACCATCGACTGTCAGGAGCTCAGGGTGGTCCGTGACGAACACTTCGGTCGGCGCCCTGGGCGTAGCGACCGGGGCTACGGACGCGGTGGAGGCCGCGGCGGGGGCCGCTGGGACAACCGAGACTCGCGCCAGGAATGGCGAGACCGGCCTCGGGAGGACCGCTGGCGCGATCAAGCTCGGGAGGACCGCTGGCGCGACAAACCTCCGGAGGGGTCACGTCATGGCCAGCCTCGCGGGGCCCGCCCTCGTGAGGCCGACCTTCCCCCGCTGCCGCCGCCACCCAGGAGGAAGGAAGAAGACAGGCAGAACGACGGGGCTGGGGGCTTCCAGGAGGTCAGGGCAATAGCTTGCATCCTGGGCGGTGCCCAAGCCCCAACATCGAACCGCATCTTCAAGCAGTTCTCACGGGAGGTGAACGCGACCCTCCCGAAGCTAGAGGCTGCGCGCCCCCTCAAGTGGTCCTAGTGCGCCATCACCTTCGACTCCAAGGATCAACTCAGGTGTTCGGCCATGGCGGGCTCACTCCCCATGCTGTGCACGCCTACTATCAGCAATGTCCTCGTCACCAAGACCCTCATCGACGGCGGCACGGGGCTCAATGTCCTCTCCATCGAGACATTCGAGACGCTCCAAGTGCCTTATGACCAGCTCATGCCAACCAAGCCTTTCTCCGGAGTCACTGACGGCTCCACAGTCCCCATCGGGCAAGTGCGACTGCCCGTCACCTTCGGCGGGCGCAACAATTACCACACCGAGCTCATCGTCTTTGACGTCGCCCACATCCACCTCCCGTACAACGCGATCCTTGGGTACCCAGCCCTCGCCAAGTTCATGGCGGTGACCCACCATGGCTACAACGTCCTCAAGATGCCGGGGAGTGGCGGCGTCATCACCGTCGCCTGCGATGAGAAGGACGCCGTTTGCTCCCTCGAGCGCGCCTACCGTGCCGCAGCGGCCGAGCACTCAGACGACGACGGAGGCTCCCTGTCCCACGAGGATGTCCCCAAGAAGAAGAAACAGCTCCTTTCCAAGGGGCGCCAGGGGGCTGAGACCTCTAAGGACGGCGCCTCAAACTCCGCGCCTGGGGCCAAGGCCCCTTCCCCTCTCGCATAGGAAGGCGCGCCCGGCGCCTCCCTTGGGTTGGGCTTGGGGGCTTCCACCCGGAAGGCTACAGAACTGACCAGTGAGACGAGGGGGGGGGGTGCTCGGGCACAACTTGGGGGCGTGCGTAGGCGCGCACCCATCCAAGCAAGGAACACGGCGCGAGACACCAAGTTCGCGAGAGTTCGTCACCAGAGCAATTGAGGAGCTTTGGGAAGCACAGGCCATGTGAGACGGGTGCGGCCCTGCGTCGCCAAGCGCGGTCGCCGTTGTCGATACGGGCGGCATGCCGCGCATCTGCGTCAACGTACTCGGCATCAACAGGGCCGCATCACAGGACGTCTTCTGGCCGACGCGCGTCGGTCGCGACAGGGCCTACCCGCGCAACTACATCAGCATGCCCTTCGGTCTGGCGAACGCGGGCGCCACGTTCCAGCGCCTTGCCCAGGCCATGCTCGCGCCTTACCGGGCCAGGCACCGCGAGGAGTTGGAAGAGGTGCCGGGCCCGAGCGAGCGCCCTGAGCCTCGTGAGGGATCGGACTCATGAAGGCCAAGCTTGCAGAGACGCAAGGCCAAGCTCCGACGACCGCCTCCACGCTTCAGCGGTGTTGCCGCCAGGTGAATCTTTCTCGGTCCACACCAGGTAACTTTTTGGTTTGCTCAGTTTGAGGGCGCCCATCGGGCTGCATTATCCTCAGGCGACCAGGGCTCATCCCAGCCGTGTCATTTTCGCCTGTATCAGATCCTTTCATGCACTTGATCTATTTCCTAATTATCCCAACCTGCATGCCCGGTGCTTCGCCGCCATGAATGCCGTCGCGCCCTAATGATCCTGCTCTCGAC
This sequence comes from Elymus sibiricus, assembly GCA_039707655.1. Classification (NCBI taxonomy): domain Eukaryota; kingdom Viridiplantae; phylum Streptophyta; class Magnoliopsida; order Poales; family Poaceae; genus Elymus; species Elymus sibiricus. The sequence continues at coordinate 134,858,552 of CM077669.1, forward strand.
CGTCTCATGATTAAGGGCTGGCACGACATCTGTGCTCGGGTCCGTCCCTGCAGCGTTGACAAATCCGAGTGGTCGAGCTCTGTCTCGCGGGCCAGCCCCGTGCACGTCACCTCCCATGGACCTCGGCGCTTCTCTCTCGCATGAGCTAATTGGGAGTGGGTGAGTCAGGGCGCGCGGCACGGTTTCTATGACCACAGTCGACCTTCCACCGCCGTGGGAACCTCCTCGGAGTTGTCGCATGTGAAGACTGGGCACGACGTCTGTGCTCGGGTCCGTCCCTGCAGCGTCGACAAATCCAATGGCTGAGCTCTGTCTGGCGGGCCGGCCCCGTTCACGTCACCTCCTGGGGTCATTGGTGTTTGGCCTTCTCATGCGATGGCCCTTGGAAATCCATTCGGCGCAGGTTTCTCAAAACATACAGGACTTCAAGCGGCGCTTTCTACTGGAAGACTCAGGCGCAACCCGCCTTTGAGGTAGGGCCTCGTGAGACCTGAGCTGCCTCACGAGCGCCCAGATACACCTCCCAGTTCTACCGTGCAGGCCACGCGTACGAACTTAATGGGCTGTACACGCCCGGGGGGCTCAGGAGCCGGGGCCCCCATTCCCACGCCCAAGTGGAAGCCCCATGCTCCGCGCTGGCGGACAAAACTGCCCTCCAATGGCTATGCCCACGCAACGTGGAAGCCCTATGCTCCGCGCTGGGGATAAACAACTGAGGGCGCCTTAGCGGGTGCATTCAACCTCAGAATGGCCCCTCACGGCCCCATCTCGCTGCATTCCCTTGGGATGCACGCGTGAGGGGGCTGCATGAGGGCTGCGCTCAGGCCAGGCCTGGCACACGCCACCTCCCCAGGTCCCTGGTGCCTGATCTTCACGCGTCCCTCTCAGACGAAAGCTGGCGAGGAAAGGTATGGGAGCCGCTCGTACGTCAAGGGGGACCCCTGAGCATCGCGACTCACGGGCCTCACTGGTCTCGTAGCCCCTCACCCCTTGGCACCGTCCTGGTGATCCGGACGCCCCAACGGCGGTTGAGGTATGCGCGGGACCTGGCCCTGCCGACGAAGAGCTCAAGGCGCTCCAATCTCCAAGTCAACCCCGTCTTCGCCATGTTCCCTTTGTGAGGGCTGCTCGTACGTCAAGGGGGACCCCTGAGCATCGTGACTCAGGAGCCTCACTGGTCACGTAGCCCCTCGCCCCTTGGCACCGTCCTGGTGATCCGGACGCCCCAACGGCGGTCGAGGTATGCACGGGACCGGGCCCTGCCGACGCAGAGCGCTACAGCAAGCAGGAAGGAAACGAAGCGAGGAAATAAAACCACACAGCTTAGCAGTCATTACAAGCATTAAAATGTCTCCGAAAACGCAAACAAGTCTAACGCCTCCACGAGGCACGATGAACATTACAGGAGAAGACCCAGGAAAAGGAGCTAGGAGGAGCTGGTACCACCACTCGTCCCGGCCGCGGGGAGCTCATCGTCGACATCGTTGCCGCTGTCGTCATCATCACCAACCCCCACGGCTGCAGGAGGAGGTGAGGGAATGGCGACGCAGGTGAACTTCTTCATCAGCGCCTTCACGCGCCCTCCACGGCTGTTGCCGTGGCGGCACGAACCCCAGGGTCAACCGGGCGAATCACAGAGCCGAAGTCGAAGCTCGGCTCGCGAAGGTAGAGGTGGCTAAAGACACGCGTCGCGGCCGCGGAGAAGAGGTCGCGACACTCACTCTCCAAGACGTTCTCCACCCTGGCGACGACACCCTCAAGCACCTCGGCGAGCTTCGAAGAGAGCCTCGTGAAGCCACTCTCAGGAGCTACCAGGGGTTTTGTAAATCCCCCCCGGCAGATGGACTGCAGCGCGTGGCGGAGCCTGAGCTCAACAGAGGGGAGAGCATCGAGCTCCGCAGCCTTCTTTTCCTCGGCCGCGGCGAGGGTTTTCTCCCTGGAGTCGAGCCGAGCCTTCTCCGTAGCCACTTCATCCTTCAACCTGTCCAGCTACTTGCGCTCCGCGGCTTGGTCGGCCGCCGCCTTGGACAGCGTGGAGTCACGGTCGGCAAGCTTGGCCTCGCAGGTCTTGAGATCTTCCTCCCGCTGATGAAGCCGCTCCGCGAGCGCAGTCCTCTCCTCCCGAAGAGACTTCAGGCGGGCCTCCGCCTCGTCGCACCGCTTCGCGGCAGACGCTGCATCGGCCAGCGCCGCGTCGCGGGTTGTCTTGGCCGACGCGGCCTCCTTCCTGCTCTCAGCCGCGGTGGCCTCGGCTTGGCTCCAAACCGCCACGGCTGAGGCGTCAGACTGGAGCCACCCAGAAAGAAGACCCAGGCGCTCCCGTGCAAGGCGACCGTCGGCGCCGCCGAGGGCGTCTCGGACCTGATCCAAGATGGCGTAGGCCCCGTCTAGGGTGCCTGACTCGACTAGAGGGCCACGAACCGGTGGCACCAGGGCCCGGCCCGGGGATGGCGCCTGCGCGGCGGCAGGAGCCGTCCCCAGGGGTGCAGGAGCAGGGAGAGCAGAAGACACCGGTGGCTGCGCCACTACCACAGACTAGGCGGGGACGGACGGCCCTACACCCAGCTGGCCCTCGGGGGCTGGCCCCTCGGGCAACGGCGCAGACACGCCCCCAAGGGCAGGGACGTCCTCTTCAATGGGCATCGGGGGCTCCGCGGCCGTGACAAGGAGAGTCGCCCCGCGAGCCTCCTCGCCCGCGACATCCGGCGCCTCATCGGGCGACGACAAGGCACCAGGAATGGGCGTCGCATCAGAAGACGCCCTCGGCTTGACGCCGGCCTTCTTCTTCTTCGCCTTCGGCACGGCGGCGCTCCTGATTGTCAAGCAAACAGGGGACCATCAGTACATAAACCACCGGAAGGCGGCCAGAAACCAAGCAAGACCACTTACTCCTTGACGTCGACCCACTTCCTCTTTCTCTCCACCTCGGCGAGTGCGGGGAAGCCCTCGTCCTTCTCCAAGGAGGTGCCGCTGCGTGAAGGAGCAGTGGAACTGCTCGTAAGGGTCACGGCCGGCAAAGCCACGCCAGCCCTAGACGCGGTCGCCTCGCCCACAGGCTGCAGCTCGAGCAGGGGCGAGGCGGGCGCCTCGGCTACCTTGCTGGCACGAACTTGGCGCTCCGGAGGAGGCCCGGCCTCGCGCTTCCTCGGGTTCACCCGGCAAACAGATCGTGCGGCCCGAGGTGTGGGTCCTGACCCTTTGAGGACCCTGGCGAGTCGCGAAGGACTTGTAGCAGGGGCTCGTTGGCGTCATCATCATCGAAGCCGCGGAGAAGTGCACTCCGCGACGGAGGGGACACTTCCTCCAGATCGTCACCCGCCGTCTCCTCCGAGTCTTCTTCATCTGCGGTGTCGTCGGAGGACACCGCCACAGGGGCGCCGGGGCTCTAGGCCGAAGAGAGCCCCAGCTCGTCGAAGATGGGCATCGCGGCGATCAGATCGTCCTTGTCATCGCGGCAGTACAGCGGGGCATAGGCCATAGGAAGGTCCCCGGGGTCGCCGGAGCAGGGTCGCCATAACCCTGTTCAACTCCTCGGGGGTCAGGCCCGTAGAGCAGAGCCTCATGTCATCGCCACCACCCTAATAGTCCCACATTGGCCTTGAGTGAGACTGGAGGGGCGCCAGGCGTTGCGCCAGGAACTCCTTCACTGTCATCCCCCAAGTCAACTTCCTGGCACTGATGTCTCGAAGGACCCGCTCCAGGACGGGCTTGGCCCGGGGGTCAGAGAGCTTCGCAGAGCTCCACGCAGAAATCTTCTCCGGCAGCCCCTTTGGGATCTCCAGGCGAGGGTTGATCATCTTGAGATCCAAGAAGACCCAGCGGTGCCTGAAGTTCTCCACCTTCTTCCCGGCCTTAAAGAGCATGTTCCCGCTTTGGACCGCGACGAAGGAGACGCATGCCGACCGCTGAGCGCCGTCATGAAGCCGCAAGCTGAAGAAATGGCGGAACAGGGCCACCGAAGGCTTCACGCCCACGAAAGCCTCGTAGTAGAAGGCGAAGACGGACAGAAGCAGGATGGAGTTGGGTTGAAGATGGAGAGCCTGGATTCTGTAGTGCTCGAGGGCGGCGGTGAAGAACGCAGAGAAGGGCGGAACGAGCCCGGAGAAGACGCTGTGGAGGAAGAAAGGGTAGGCCGACTTGGCCAGGCGATGCCTCTCCGCGGAGCCGCACCATATCAAGGTCCGCCCCCGCTCATTGGTGTCATCCGCCGTCGATGGAAGCACCGGGGCGAGTTCCCCGTCCTTAGCTGTTGGGGAACGTTGCATGGGAAACAAAAAATTCCTACGCACACACAAGATCTATCCATGGTGATGAGCATCTACGAGAGGGAGAGTGAATCTACATACCCTTGTAGATCGCTAAGCGGAAGCGTTAAGAAACGCGGTTGATGTAGTCGAACGTCTTCGCGATCCAAATCGCAAGTCGTCCCTCGATCCGATCACGTACTAGCGCCGAACGGACGACACCTCCGCGTTCAACACACGTACGGCTTGATGACGCCTTCACCTCCTCGATCCAGCGAGCGATGGTGAAGTAGTGGTTGAGTTCCAGCAGCACGACGGCGTGGTGATGGTGGTGAGGAACAATCTCTGCAGGGCTTCGCCAAGCACTACGGAGATTATGACGGAGGAACTAGAGGGTTAGGGTTGCCGCACACGGCTTGGGGAAATCTTGATAATTCCCGTGTGCTAGCCCTGCCCCTCTATTTATATGTTGAGCCTTGGGGTCTAAACTTGGAGTAAAAGCCTCTTCTAGGTCGGTTTTGCCCGCACAAGGTCGCTTTGGCCCGCAGGAAAAGAGTCCAACTCGGATCCCTGCCGAACCGTGCACAGCCGCGCACAAGAGGTAGTACCGCTCACAAGCGATAGTACCGCTTGGGCGGTAGTACCGCTTCACACAAGCGGTAGTACCGCTCGGGCGGTAGTACCGCTTCACCAAGCGGTAGTACCGCTTACGCGGCAGCAAAACTACTTTTGCACTTTCCAATACCTCGTGGGCTTTTATCCTTTGGCCCATATAAAGTGTTCTCGCACCCGAACACTTCGGTAAACATCCGGAACCCCTTCCGGTGAATTCTGGAACCCTTCCGGAGATCAAAACACTATTATCACATATATCAATCTTTACCTCTGGACTATTCCGGAGATCCTCGTCATGTCCGGGATCTTATCCGGGACTCCGAACAACCTTCGGTCACCAACATAATAACTCAACTATACTAATCGTCACCAAACGTTAAGTGTGTAGACCCTGCGGGTTCGAGAACTATGTAGACATGACCGAGACACCTCTACGGCCAATAACCAATAGCGGGACCTGGATGCCCATATTGGCTCCTACATATTCTACGAAGATCTTTATCGGTCGAACCTCAATGTCAAGGATTCAGTTAATCCCGTATGCTGTTCCCTTTGTTCTTCGGTATGTTACTTGCCCGAGATTCGATCGTCGGTATCTCTATACCTAGTTCAATCTCGTTACCGGCAAGTCTCTTTACTCGTTCCATAATACAAGATCTCGTGGCTAACACTTTAGTCACATTGCTTGCAAGGCTCATTGTGATGTTGTATTACCGAGTGGGCCCTGAGATACCTCTCCGTCACACGGAGTAACAAATCCCAGTCTTGATCCATGCCAACCCAACAGACACCCTCGGAGATACCTGTAGAGCACCTTTATAGTCACCCAGTTACGTTGCGACGTTTGATACACACAAGGTATTCCTCCGGTGTCAGTGAGTTGCATGATCTCATGGTCAAAGGAACAGATACTTGACATGCAGAAAACAATAGCAATAAACTGACACGATCAAATGCTACGTTTACAGTTTGGGCCTTGTCCATCACATCATTCTCCTAATGATGTGATCCCGTTATCAAATGACATCTCATGTCAATGGCTAGGAAACCTTAACCATCTTTGATCAACGAGCTAGTCAACTAGAGGCTTACTAGGGACACAGTGTTGTCTATGTACCCACACATGTATTTGAGTTTCCAATCAATACAATTATAGCATGGATAATAAACGATTATCATGAACAAGGAAATATAATAATAACCAATTTATTATTGCCTCTAGGGCATATTTCCAACAGTCTCCCACTTGCACTAGAGTCAATAATCTAGTTCACATCACTATGTGATTTACATTGTAATGAATCGAACACCCATGCAGTTCTGGTGTTGTTCATGTTTAGCCTTTGGAAGAGGTTTAGTCATCGGATCTGCAACATTTAGATCCGTGTGTACTTTGCAAATATTTATGTCATCCTCCTTGATGTAATCGCGGATGGAATTGAAACGTCGCTTTATGTGTCTGGTCCTCTTGTGAAATCTTGGTTCCTTGGCTAGAGCAATGGCACCAGTATTATCACAAAACAGAGTCATTGGGTTAAGTGCACTAGGCACTACTCCAAGATCTGTCAGGAACTCCTTCATCCAGACACCTTCCTTCGCCGCCTCCGAGGCTGCGATGTACTCCGCTTCGCATGTAGAATCAGCTACCACGCTTTGCTTGGAACTGCACCAGCTAACCGCACCCCCATTAAGAATAAATACGTATCCGGTTTGAGACTTAGAGTCATCCGGATCAGTGTCAAAGCTTGCATCGACGTAACCCTTTACGACGAGCTCTTGATCACCTCCATAAACGAGAAACATGTCCTTAGTCCTTTTCAGGTACTTCAGGATATTCTTGACCGCCGTCCAGTGTTCCATTCCTGGATCACTTTGAAACCTTCCGACCATACTTATGGCAAGGCTGACATCGGGTCTTGTGCACAGCATTGCATACATAATAGAGCCTATGGCTGAAGCATAGGGGATGACACTCATCTTTTCTCTATCTTCTGCAGTCACTGGGCATTGAGTCTTACTCAACTTCACACCTTGCAAAACAGGCAAGAACCCCTTCTTGGACTGATCCATTTTGAACTTCTTCAAAATCTTATCAAGGTATGTGCTTTGTGAAAGTCCTATTAAGCGTCTTGATCTATCTCTATAGATCTTTATGCCTAATATGAAAGCAGCTTCTCCTAGGTCCTTCATCGAAAAACTCTTGTTCAAATATTCCTTCACGCTTTCCAACATTTCTATATTGTTTCCAATCAGCAATATGTCATCCACATATAATATTAGAAATGCTATAGAGCTGCCACTCACTTTCTTGTAAATACAAGCTTCTCCGTAAACTTGTATAAACTCGAACGCTTTGATCACTTCATCAAAGCGAAGATTCCAACTCCGAGATGCTTGCACCAGTCCATAAATGGATCGCTGGAGTTTGCAAACTTTGTCAGCATTCTCTGGATCGACAAAACCTTCTGGTTGCATCATATACAACTCTTCCTTAAGGTAACCGTTAAGGAACGCTGTTTTGACATCCATCTGCCAAATTTCATAATCGAAAAAGGCAGCTATTGCTAACATGATTCTGACGGACTTAAGCATCGCTACGGGTGAGAAGGTCTCATCGTAGTCAACTCCTTGAACTTGTGAAAAACCCTTTGCCACAAGTCGAGCTTTATAGACGGTGACATTACCGTCCGCGTCCGTCTTCCTCTTAAAGATCCATTTGTTCTGAATGGCCTTACGCCCTTCAGGTAATACTTCCAAAGTCCATACTTTGTTTTCATACATGGATCCCATCTCGGATTTCATGGCCTCTAACCACTTCTCGGAATCCGGGCCCATCATCGCTTCTCCATAGTTCGTAGGTTCATCGTTGTCTAACAACATGACTTCTAAGACAGGGTTGCCGTACCACTCAGGAGCAGTACGCGTCCTTGTCGACCTACGAGGTTCGATAGCAACTTGATCCAAAGCTTCATGATCATCATCATTAACTTCCTGTTCAGCTAATGTAGGCTCCACAGAAACAACTTTCTGCGCTGCGCTACTCTTAGGTTGAAGTAAAGGTTCAATAACCTCATCAAGTTCTATCTTCCTCCCACTCAATTCTTTCGAGAGAAACTCTTTCTCAAGAAATGTTCCGTTTTTAGCGACAAACACTTTGCCTTCGGATCTGAGGTAGAAGGTATACCCAACTGTCTCTTTTGGGTATCCTATGAAGACGCATTTCTCCGCTTTGGGTTCCAGCTTTTCAGGCTGAAGCTTTTTGACATAAGCATCACATCCCCAAACTTTAAGAAACGACAGCTTTGGCTTCTTGCCAAACCAAAGTTCATATGGCGTCGTCTCAACGGATTTCGATGGTGCCCTATTTAAAGTGAATGCAGCTGTCTCTAATGCATAACCCCAAAACGATAGTGGCAAATCGGCAAGAGACATCATAGATCGCACCATATCTAATAAGGTTCGATTACGACGTTCGGACACACCATTACGCTGTGGTGTTCCAGGCGGTGTTAGTTGTGAAACAATTCCACATTGTCTTAAGTGACTGCCAAACTCATAACTCAGATATTCTCCTCCTCGATCAGATCGTAGGAATTTAATCTTCTTGTTACGATGATTCTCAACTTCACTCTGAAATTGTTTGAACTTTTCAAATGTTTCAGACTTGTGTTTCATTAAGTAAATATACCCATATATACTTAAGTCATCAGTGAAGGTGAGAAAGTAACGATAACCACCGCGTGCCTCAATGCTCATCGGACCGCACACATCAGTATGTATGATTTCCAATAAGTCACTTGCCCGTTCCATTATTCCAGAGAACGGCGTTTTAGTCATCTTGCCCATGAGGCATGGCTCACATGTGTCAAGTGATTCAAAATCAAGTGACTCCAAAAGTCCATCAGCATGGAGCTTCCTCATGCGTTTAACGCCAATATGACCTAAACGGCAGTGCCACAAGAAAGTGGTATTATCATTATCAATTCTACATCTTTTGGCATCAATGTTATGAACATGTGTATCATTACTATCGAGATTCAATAAGAATAAACCCCTCACATTGGGTGCATGACCATAAAAGATATTACTCATATAAATAGAACAACCATTATTCTCTGATTTAAATGAGTAACCGTCTCGCAATAAACAAGATCCAGATATAATGTTCATGCTTAACGCAGGCACCAAATAACACTTATTTAGGTTCATCACTAATCCCGACGGTAATCGAAGAGCGAGCGTGCCGACGGCGATCACATCAACCTTGGAACCATTTCCCACGCGCATCGTCACTTCGTCCTTTGCCAGCCTCCGTCTATTCCGCAGTTCCTGTTTTGAGTTGCAAATATGAGCAACCGCACCGGTATCAAATACCCAGGCACTACAACGAGAGTTGGTAAGGTACACATCAATAACATGTATATCATATATACCTTGTTTGTTGTTGGCCGCCTTCTTGTCAGCCAAATACTTGGGGCAGTTCCGCTTCCAGTGTCCAGTTCCCTTGCAATGAAAACACACAGTTTCTGGTTTGGGTCCAGCCTTGGGTTTCTTCACGAGAGGAGCAACTGCTTTGCCACTCTTCTTGGAGTTACCCTTCTTACCCTTGCCATTTTTCTTGAAACTAGTGGTTTTATTGACCATCAACACTTGATGCTCCTTCTGAATTTCAGACTCAGCGGCTTTCAGCATCGCAAACAGCTCGGCGACTGACTTGTTCATCCCGTGCATGTTATAGTTCAACACGAAGCTCTTGTAGCTAGGTGGCAATGATTGAAGAACTCTGTCAGTGATAGCCTCTGGCGGAAGGGGCATCCCTAACTCAGCCAGACAGGTGGAGTACCCAGACATTCTGAGCACGTGATCACTGATAGACCCGTTCTCCTCCATCTTGCAAGCATAGAATTTGTCGGAGATCTCATATCTCTCGATCCGGGCATTCTTCTGAAAGATAAACTTCAACTCCTGGAACATCTCATATGCTCCATGACGTTCAAAACGTCTTTGAAGTCCCGGTTCTCGGCCATACAACATTGCACATTGAACTATTGAGTAATCATCAGAACGAGCCTGCCAGGCGTTCACAACGTCTAGAGACTCAACTGGAGCGGGTGGATCACCAAGCGGTGCATCAAGGACATAAGCCTTCTGGGAAGCCGTAAGGATAATCCTTAGATTACGGGCCCGGTCCACAAAGTTACTTCCATCATCTTTCAACTTAGCTTTCTCTAGGAACGCATTAAAATTCAGGGGTGCTACTGCGCGAGCCATGATCTACAACATAAATATTGCAAAGACAACTTAGACTATTGTTCTAGATAATGAGTTTAGTTAATCATATTACTAAAAAAAAAAACTCCCACTCAAATTGACATCCCTCCGGTCATTCGAGTGTAACATGATCCAAATCCACCAACTCAAGTCCGATCATCACGTGAGTTGAGGTGGTTTCAATGGTGAACATCTTCATGTTGATCATATCTACTATATGACTCATGTTCGACCTTTCGGTCTCTTGTGTTCCGAGGCCATGTCTGTACATGCTAGGCTCGTCAAGTTTAACCCGAGTGTTCTGCGTGTGCAACATGGCTTGCACCCGTTGTATGTGAACGTGGAGTCTATCACACCCGATCATCACGGCGTGTCTCGAAACGACGAACTTTCGCAACGGTGCACACTCGGGGAGAACACAATTTATCTTGAAATTTAAGTGAGGGATCACCTTATAATGCTACCGTCGTCCTAAGCAAAATAAGATGCATAAAAGGATTAACATCACATGCAAATCATAAGTGACATGATATGGCCATGAACTTGTGCTTTTGATCTCCATCTCCAAAGCACCGGCATGATCTCCATCGTCACCGGCATGACACCATGATCTCCATCATCTTGATCTCCATCAACGTGTCGCCATAAGGTTGTCGCGCCGACTGTTGCTTCCACGACTATTGCTAACGTTTAGCGATAAAGTAAAGCATTACATAGCGCTTAATGATTGACACGCAGGTCATACAATAATTAAAGACAACTCTATGGCTCCTGCCAGTTGCCGTACTCATCGACATGCAAGTCGTGATATTCTATACAACACATGATCATCTCATACATCACATATATCTCATCATGTAATTGGCCATATCACATCACAACATACCCTGCAAAAACAAGTTAGACGTCCTCTAATTGTTGTTGCAAATTTTACGTGGCTGCTACGGGTTTGCAAGAACCGTTCTTACCTATGCAAAACCACAACGTGGTGTAGTGATTGCTTTTTGATCTTCTAAAAGAACCCTCTTCATTGAAATCGATTCAACTAAAGTGAGAGAGACAGACACCCGCTAGCCATCTTTATGCAACGAAGTTACATGTCAGTTGAAGGAACCTGTCTCACGTAAGTGTACGCGTAATGTCGGTCCGGGCCGCTTCATCTCACAGTACCGCCGAATCAAATATCAACTAGTAACGGCAAGCAATATGTATACTCCCACGCCCACAACTCGTTTGTGTTCTACTCGAGATCTCATCTACGCATAAACCTGGCTCTGATACCACTATTGGGGAACGTTGCATGGGAAACAAAAAATTCCTACGCACACACAAGATCTATCCATGGTGATGAGCATCTACGAGTGGGAGAGTGAATCTACATACCCTTGTAGATCACTAAGCGGAAGCGTTAAGAAACGCGGTTGATGTAGTCGAACGTCTTCGCGATCCAAATCGCAAGTCGTCCCTCGATCCGATCACGTACTAGCGCCGAACGGACGGCACCTCCGCGTTCAACACACGTACGGCTTGATGACGCCTTCACCTCCTCGATCCAGCGAGCGATGGTGAAGTAGTGGTTGAGTTCCAGCAGCACGACGGCGTGGTGATGGTGGTGAGGAACAATCTCTGCAGGGCTTCGCCAAGCACTACGGAGATTATGACGGAGGAACTAGAGGGTTAGGGTTGCCGCACACGGCTTGGGGAAATCTTGATAATTCCCGTGTGCTAGCCCTGCCCCTCTATTTATATGTTGAGCCTTGGGGTCTAAACTTGGAGTAAAAGCCTCCTCTAGGTCGGTTTTGCCCGCACAAGGTCGGTTTGGCCCGCAGGAAAAGAGTCCAACTCGGATCCCTGACGAACCGTGCACAGCCGCGCACAAGCGGTAGTACCGCTCACAAGCGGTAGTACCGCTTGGGCGGTAGTACCGCTTCACACAAGCGGTAGTACCGCTCGGGCGGTAGTACCGCTTCACCAAGCGGTAGTACCGCTTACGCGGCAGCAAAACTACTTTTGCACTTTCCAATACCTCGTGGGCTTTTATCCTTTGGCCCATATAAAGTGTTCTCGCACCCGAACACTTCGGTAAACATCCGGAACCCCTTCCGGTGAATTCCGGAACCCTTCCGGAGATCAAAACACTATTATCACATATATCAATCTTTACCTCCGGACTATTCCGGAGATCCTCGTCATGTCCGGGATCTTATCCGGGACTCCGAACAACCTTCGGTCACCAACATAATAACTCAACTATACTAATCGTCACCAAACGTTAAGTGTGTAGACCCTGCGGGTTCGAGAACTATGTAGACATGACCGAGACACCTCTACGGCCAATAACCAATAGCGGGACCTGGATGCCCATATTGGCTCCTACATATTCTACGAAGATCTTTATCGGTCGAACCTCAATGTCAAGGATTCAGTTAATCCCGTATGCTGTTCCCTTTGTTCTTCGGTATGTTACTTGCCCGAGATTCGATCGTCGGTATCTCTATACCTAGTTCAATCTCGTTACCGGCAAGTCTCTTTACTCGTTCCGTAATACAAGATCTCGTGGCTAACACTTTAGTCACATTGCTTGCAAGGCTCATTGTGATGTTGTATTACCGAGTGGGCCCTGAGATACCTCTCCGTCACACGGAGTAACAAATCCCAGTCTTGATCCATGCCAACCCAACAGACACCCTTGGAGATACCTGTAGAGCACCTTTATAGTCACCCAGTTACGTTGCGACGTTTGATACACACAAGGTATTCCTCCGGTGTCAGTGAGTTGCATGATCTCATGGTCAAAGGAACAGATACTTGACATGCAGAAAACAATAGCAATAAACTGACACGATCAAATGCTACGTTTACATTTTGGGCCTTGTCCATCACATCATTCTCCTAATGATGTGATCCCGTTATCAAATGACATCTCATGTCAATGGCTAGGAAACCTTAACCATCTTTGATCAACGAGCTAGTCAACTAGAGGCTTACTAGGGACACAGTGTTGTCTATGTACCCACACATGTATTTGAGTTTCCAATCAATACAATTATAGCATGGATAATAAACGATTATCATGAACAAGGAAATATAATAATAACCAATTTATTATTGCCTCTAGGGCATATTTCCAACATTAGCTATGGTGGACTCTGAGAGCGCCAGCGAGATGGAAGCGGAAGCCGAGCTCTGGGCTTCAGGTTTCGACTTGCCGGCGGGAGCCATCAAGAAACCTTTGGGGTCGAGGGAGCAAGAAGGAAGACGGTGCGGTGCTGAGATCTGGAGCGGCTCCCACAAAGGATGGAGATCTGGAAGGAAGAGTAGGAGCGCAGAAGAGGAAAGCAATAATGGCTCAACGCTGGACGTTAGGCTTTTGTCAGTTCGGGCAGTTGCCGAGGAGACACGGGAGCGGGGACGCCCGCGCCAAACTGCGCACCGTGCGCCAGACATGGCCCGCAGGCAATAGGGGCCCGCGGCGCTTCGGGCCATCTTCTTCGGCTTCCCCTCGAAGCCAACTCGAGCGCGCCTTGGGCCCGGGGGCTACTGTCGGCGTTCTGGATACCAGGGTACCCAGACTTGCCTGCCTGCGGCCCAGGACATGGCCCACTCGACGGTCCGTATAGCCCTGCGCGGCTTCGCTCAAGACAAGACCCTCGCGAGAGCCTCATCTTCGCGAGGAGGACAACACTAAGGCTCCCGGAAGGAGGAGGCCTCCCCAGAGCCCCTCCTGAGCGGCAGAGATCTCTATGCAGTGTTCGGCCTTGGGAGGTCAAGGGTGACGCCAGCCGGGCCAGGCGGGCGCCAGCGCGCTAGAGGGGGCAGTTTCCTCTTTGGTGCAAAGGAGACAAGGACGAGCACAGGTTCCCGAGGCGCCCCGCCAAAGGTTTCCATTCCGGTGCAACGAGACCAGGCCAGCGGGCGCGGCAGGACGGATGTCACCAGCGAGCCCACCACCGCGTCAACACCACCTACTTTGCAGGCGAAGACCACCTTTCGTCAGGATAAGATGTACCTCCTGTCCCCTTTCAAATTTGGCCGTTGTGGGATCCCTTCCCGCCATTGTGATAAGGGAAGAGGACCCGGGCCGCTATAAATAGAGGCTAGGCTGCTCTGTAGAGGGAGAGACTCCACCAAAAACACACTCGCGAGGCAACTCACCACTGTACTAGTTCATCCGCAAACCTTCCCGTGAGGCAATCCACCAAAAGCAGGAGTAGGGTTTTACGCTTCGCAGTGGCCCAAACCTGGGTAAACTCTCGTGTGTTATCTTCTTCCTTGCCATCGAGCGGGGTCATTGTGTTGTGAGCTTGGAGGGGGTGTAGCTGTTGGAGATCTTCGCACACGCCCTGGGTTCAAACTTCTTAGGGTTTTGCAGAGCCCAAAATCCGACAGTCGTTGTTCCGCTTAGTGTTTGACGCGTCTGAGCACGTCAACGTGCTCCTGGAGCCCCATAGTTGTTGCCCCATTGCTTCGTTTGCTTGCCTGCGTGTTCTAGCGCAGTTATCCGCAACCACCGAGCTCCGGCCGCCGCCAAGGTCACCATGGCCATCGTTTTCGGTCACCTCGCAGCCTCCCGTGTGCTCCCCTGGATGCGCGCGAGGATGTGCTCCCCTCTGGTGCCTCCAGTGCTTCCAGCCGATGGCCGCAGCGCCATCCGGTTGGGACTTCGCTGCGCGGGATGGTCGCCAGTGGCTAACCCCGGCCGGTCCGACGTAGCTAGTTTAGGTACTAATTATCAATTAGTTGAGCCCCTGGCCAACTGACAGTTGGCCCTTGTGACTACTAATGACGCACTTAGGATTAGTTTAACTCGGGTTTAGTCACTGTGTCACTGACATGCTGGTCCCACCGGTCAAGTTTGACCTGGACCAGCTATGTTGACCGATGACATTACCCTGACATCATGCTGATGCAGTAACTGATTTTCTGGATTTAAAATAAATCTAAATGATTTATTATATTTCAGAAATTTTTTAAAACTACTAAAAACATAGAAAATAAACTATAACTCAGATGAAAATAATTTATGTATGAAAAATGATCATAAAAATATGAAGAATCTATTTATGCCATGTTCACGCATGTTTGAACAAGTTAACATCACCAACTAGGACAATTCATGATTAGGGAAATTTATGAAATAACATCTGCAGTTGGAATTTAATCTTGTTTGAATTCCACTTCAATTAACTTGGCTAAATATTGCATTAGATCAATTCGGTACCTTAACATGCCATGCCATTTACTTGGTTGTGCATTGCATTGATTGTTGTCCTTCCTTGTTTGTCGGCGCTTGTTCCTTCTCGGTCAAAGACAATTCTGACGTTGTGATCGTTAACACCGATGAAGAACATTACTATCTTCAGATATGCCAGGCAAGTAAACCCCCATTGAGAATTCCGATACAATTCCACTCTCTTGCTCCTGCTCTTTTTTACTTCATTAGGACAACAACGATTCAACTGTTACATGTTTTGATAGTTGAAGCCATTCCTCTGCATGATATGTCCTTGTCACTGTAAATAATTGAAACCCCGTAGCATGAGTAGGAATTGATTGAGCCATGTTATGCCTACTCATTCATTGCTTACTTGCTATGCTTGCTATACTTAGAGTCGTGTCGGGTGTGATCTATCTAGGCGATGAATTGGAATGGTGGTGTTCATGTCCTATAGTTTGAGAGCTAAGTGTGTGAATCCGATTTGGTAAAGGTAGGGATGCGAGGCCATGTAGGAGTACGTGGTGAGTTGTCTCATTGGGACCGTCCTTAAAAACTAAGTTATGTGTATGTTATCCAAGACAAGATACTACCACACATTGGGCTCCGGTAACTCGAACCCTCTCCGCTTATTAATCGACTTGATCTCTGTCCATGAGTTGCAACTAATTTGTGGTGTTTGTAGGAAATGTGTTGGGACGTGCTTAGCGCTGCCCGACAGGTTGGGCTATGATACGGTAGATGCACCGTGTCACTGTGTGCCAACTAGCACCCGAATGGTGGGCTTGGGAACTCTACGCACATCGTTTGGGGCCGTAACAAAAGCTTCGGCCGGATTTCCTTGTGGGTTCAGTCTCAAATAGGCGATAAACCTAGACTAGAGTCTTGCATGGTTAACAGTTGTGGCCGACGCCCTTGTCAGTGCTTCCGCTTGAAGGTTGTTGTTGTACATGACGTGTATATGGTGGTAAGTGGTGAGAGCGTGTGTGAAGAAGTATACTCCTGTAAGGTAAATGATCTATTCGAATAGCCGCGTCCAAAGATATAGACTACTTGGAAACTTCTATGGTTCATAGACAATCAAAAAGGATACTTTAAAATGTGCAAGATAAGTGTGAGTACTATGGATGGCCTTCTCGTAGGGAGACGGGAGAGGATCCATAGTGGTGTATTGATGTGGAGACCATGTGGACTCGTGTGCACTTTCTTACCTCAAAGATGATACTCGTAGTCGTAGTACATGATAGCCACTGAGTCAAAGCTGGCTTGCTGCAATAAACTCCGCAATCCCTTGTTGATGCTGATGCATATGTAGATAGTTCTGATGTATGCCTTGCTGAGTACCTTTGTACTCATGGATGCTTAATTTATGTTTTTTTAGAGGAGACGTTAGTCTGACTAGTTGTTTCTGCGCGAATTTTGACGTTGACTGAGTAGATTGGGAATCCCAGACAGAGGTTTGGCTCCTATGAAGGGTCTTGTAGATAGACATGC
This sequence comes from Elymus sibiricus, assembly GCA_039707655.1. NCBI lineage: Eukaryota > Viridiplantae > Streptophyta > Magnoliopsida > Poales > Poaceae > Elymus > Elymus sibiricus. Next base: position 134,875,391 of record CM077669.1, read on the forward strand.
TTTCTAGCTTCTTTCTTTTCTCTTGTCTGTACTCAGACATGTTTAGGCTTCCGTTGCTTGTATGACTTGTATGATGGGTCATGTGACCCCTGTTTGTAATATCATACTATGTTGGCTCTCTCGAGCCTTATCTATAATCAAATTGTTGAGTTATGTTGTGATGCCATGTTGTACCAACACATACTTGCATGTTATTCGCACGTGTGATATGTATTGCTATGTGTGGGGTTCAACACCTAGTTGATGCCTATGGTAGCCTTCCTTACAGGGAAATGCCTCTTTGTGCTTCCAATGAGCTTTGGTAGTTCGCTACTGCTCCAGACACATTGATTGATCATCATGTATCCTTCTTTGCTGTTGTGTCTGTTCCTACAGGGGAAATGTCACACGGTGTTTACTAAAGTCCTTGTAGCTTGCTATGACTAGGTTACACACGTTGATGACCAACATGTGCATTGGTGGGTTACATATGATTGTCCCAGTGTGTTTGTGCCACCTTGTTCTATAACTAATCACGTCGACCCGGGTTCTCTGGCATATGGATGCTAGCGACACTATCATATACGTGAGCCAAAAGACGTAAACGGTTCCGGCCAAGGTAATGGCTGCAGCCGTGGAAATACCGTGTGTGAGGCCGCAAAGTGATGTGATGTGTTGCATGCTAGATCTATGTGACTTAGGATCAGGGTCCCGACAACATTGGTATCAGAGCCTGACTGTTTGTAGGATTACCAAGCCAAACTGGTCGATGTGAGTCTAGAAATGCTTCAGTTATATAAGAGAATTGATTGTGGAAGGGAACATAAAATTCTTTTTACTCCTTTCCATGGTCATTCTTATTCCGAGTCAACCTCTTCTTTTCTACGAGGTTTAAGAACTAGGCTTTCTCATCTGTCTATCAGGATGATGAGTTACTATGCTTGAGACTTATAAGAAAGTTGTTGTCTTCTCGGATCTGTGTTTCCATAAGAAATCAGTTGTTGTGTTGTTAGTTGTCTTGTAGATTGTCTCATATTTCATGCCCGTACAATGGTTATGTTATCCGTGTTATCCAAGGTTTTTAAATAATCCGATGCATTTGCAAAACCTTTCATCTTGTTCTGATGTCATTTTGGTCAGGCTGGACACACTAATATCTGCATTGAGGTATTCCATTACCTTAACATATATGTCAAAGTTAATAGGAAACCATGTTATCCCAGAGAACCACCCAGTAATCTAGCCATGTTTTGTGTTCCCAGTGTGATGATTCTGGCCATCATTCTCGAAAGCATCTCGTGATGCCATTTAGTTAGTAGATATTCAACCTCTTGGTTCTTGAACCCATGTTCCATTTTGCTCACTCCTGTGGACAGTGTTTGCTCGCTCTTTTGGTTGATATTAGGATTTGATATCGTCTTTGCATATTTATGTTGATAATCTTCTTGACGTTGGGTGAAGTCGACCATCCAACGTATGCCAACTTTGGACGGAAGGTTATTACTGTTGGCTAACTGTGTGGTTGTGGAGTTGGGTGACGTGACAGGCCCCTTCTCCCTTCGTAGCGGATAGTTGCAAGAGGGGGTAAAACAGAGACCACTTTGGCTGCATCCATGGGGACCTCTTTCCCCTTAATCGCCGTTTGATAACCGGAGTGGGGAAGAACGGTGGTGGAATATGGGATACGGAGATGCCATGAGTATGGATGTATCTGTACCGGCTCCGCCCATAAAGAGAAACATGTAAAGTGGCTTAGGAATCCAAAATACCTTTGTGTTTAGGCACGGCCATAGACACACACTAGTGGGGATTCCGGACCCTGGGAACTCTTTAAATAATATGTCTCAAGTCTAGTTACATTACTCATTATTTATTTCAGTTGATTTATTCACCTTTACACTTAGAACCTTATCATTATTACTACTGTCTAAATCGTTTACAATCCCTAGGCACCTTATTTGAATCTTGGAAAGGACCAAAGATTGATTCATGTGCTCCCTGTGGGATCGATACTCTTACTTTGAAAAGGCTACAACTAAACCTTGTGCACTTGCAGGCTATCAGGTCCCGACAGCGCACAAAAATAAAATTTAATTGTTTCAATGAGGTGAATGATACATCTCCAACGTATCTACTTTTCCTCACTCTTTTGCCCTTGTTTTGGACTCTAATTTGCACGATTTGAATGGAACTAACCCGGACTGATGTTGTTTTCAGCAGAACTACCATGGTGTTGTTTTTGTGCAGAAATAAAAGTTCTCAGAATGGAACGAAACATTTTGGAGATTTATTTCAGAATAAATGAGAATTATTGGAGCCAAAATACACCGAAGAGGGGGCTAGGGTGAGCATCACCCACCAGGGCGCGCCAGGCCCCCTGGGCGCGCCCTGGTGGGTTGTGCCCACCTCGTGGCCCCACTTGCCCTAACTCCGCCACTATAAATTCCTAATTTCGGAGAAAAATTCAGAGAGAAATAATTATCGCGTTTCACGATATGGAGCCGCCACCACCTCCTGTTCTTCATCAGGAGGCCAGATCTGGAGCCCGTTTGGGGCTCCGGAGAGGGGAATCTTCGGTCTTCGTCATCACCAACCTTTCTCCATCGCCAATTCCATGATGCTCCCCACCGGGAGTGAGTAATTCCTTCGTAGGCTTGCTGGTCGGTGAGGAGTTGGATGAGATTCATCATGTAATCGAGTTAGTTTTGTTAGGGCTTAATCCCTAGTCCACAACACTCTTGGACTATTATCTTCTTATCGTTCGGTAGTGCAAGTGAAAGGCAATGATGACGACAATTGATGAATTGACCGTGGCAAAGAAAAGAGGGTATGAACTCAACTTGTTTTTGTTTTTGTAAATACGTTTAACCTAGTATTCCTTGATTCAGCTCATTATGATCAAACATGTTTTCAATGACCATTAGAGATTATAGTTGTTCATGCCATGCTTAAGTAGTTAGGAGTGGATAATGATTCATCTTGGGTGTCAACATGCATTAAAATGGTTGTGATGCAGTATGATGATATGGTATCCTCCTCTGAATGTTTCAAGTGGCTTGACTTGGCACATGTTCACGCATGTAGTTGAATCAAAACCAACATAGCCTTCATGATATTTATGTTCATGGTGTCCATATCCTACTCATGCTAGTATTCAATGTTGATTATATGTAATGCATGTTCATGACCTTTTTCGCTCTCTAGCTGGCCGCTTCTCAATCTACTTGCTAGCCTTCGCCTGTACTAAGCGGGAATACTGGTTGTGCATCAAAACCCTTAAACCAAGTTATGCCAGATGAGTCCACTATATCTACCTATATGCGGTATTACCCTGCCGTTCCAAAGTAAACTTGCATGTGTCACCTCTAAAAATTCAAATGAACATCGGTTTTGTGTGCCTGGACCGCTCATGGAGCGACAGGGGGCGGTCAGTATCTTCCATGCTAAGCGGGTTATTCTCATGATGAGTGTTTATTCACTTGTCAGTACACGAGAGGGGCGGTAATAGGGATTCCCAGTCCCAAAATCAAAAATCAAAAATAATTAAACAAAAATCCCCCAAGAATGTTGTTGGTTTGGACGGTACCCGTGGATACGGCTCGCCGTGGAGTGTGATTGTTGGTGGAGGGGGGGTAAACCTTTACTTTTATCGCTTGGGAACCGCCGCTAATTTGTTTAGCATGGAAGATATTGATAACTCTTGGTCGTGACGTTGACAGGAAGGGTGTACCTCTCAAAATTATATCTATCTCTGTTTTAAACTTTGAGCTCTAGCACCGCTGCAAATCCATGCTTCCCTCTGCGAAGAGACTATCTATTTACTTTTATGTTGAGTCATCACCTTCTTGAATAAGCGCCAGACCTGAGAGCACTATTTTCATCCTCATGCATTGTGTATAGTTGATGTTGGGTGCAGCATGACTGGATCTCTTCTACCATGAATTACAATGTTTAGTCACTGCTTGAACTTTGGAGGTGCTCTGCATTTATGTTTTGCGGTCTCAGAAAGGGCTAGCGAGATACCACTATTGTCATATTGTATCATGATTGTTTTGACAAAGTGTTGGCGCTTGAGATATCTTATTATTGCTCGCTAGTTGCTTATGTTATTGTTATGAGTAAATATAATTTCTAAGAGTTATTGTTGACATGGTTAGTCATAATCTTTGCTGAAAACCTGGGTGCTACTTAAGCATATATATGTAAACAAGAACAAAAGAGTTCATAAAAGTTTTTCTTTATCACTTTCAGTTTGTCAACTGAATTGCTTGAGGACAAGCAAAGGTTTAAGCTTGGGGGAGTTGATACGTCTCCAACGTATCTACTTTTCCTCACTCTTTTGCCCTTGTTTTGGACTCTAATTTGCACGATTTGAATGGAACTAACCCGGACTGACGCTGTTTTCAGCAGAACTACCATGGTGTTGTTTTTGTGCACAAATATAAGTTCTCGGAATGGAACGAAACTTTTTGGAGATTTATTTCAGAATAAATGAGAATTATTGGAGCCAAAATACAGCGAAGAGGGGGGCCAGGGTGAGCATCACCCACCAGGGCGCGCCCTGGTGGGTTGTGCCCACCTCGTGGCCCCACTTGCCCTAACTCCGCCACTATAAATTCCTAATTTCAGAGAAAAAATCAAAGAGAAAGAGTTATCGTGTTTCACGATACGGAGCCGCCGCCACCTCCTGTTCTTCATCGGGAGGCCAGATCTGGAGCCCGTTTGGGGCTCCGGAGAGGGAAATCTTCGGTCTTCGTCATCACCAACCTTTCTCCACCATCAATTCCATGATGCTCCCCACCGGGAGTGAGTAATTCCTTTGTAGGCTTGCTGGTCGGTGAGGAGTTGGATGAGATTCATCATGTAATCGAGTTAGTTTTGTTAGGCCAACTCCAGCGCATGACCCCATCCTGTCTGGGTGCGTCCGTTTGGGGCAAAATGGACATATCAGACGGCCGAGCGCGCGGGCGCAAACGGACTTTTGTCCGTTTTCCGTCTGCTTTTGACCCATCCCTGGGGTGAAACGGACAACGCGCGGACGGGCCGGACGCACGCGCTTGCCCTCCCCTGGCCCGCCTGTTGGGGATATAACCCCATGGTGAGACCCGCCCAGGAGGGGCCGGGTCATACGGTTGGCGGCTTACGACAAGGTTAGGAGTAAGCTTATTCAGTGGGCCTGGAGGCCCAGAACCGAAAGGCAAGATGTAACCCGGCGGGCTTGAGTCGCCGGTGTCGGCTTGTTAGACAAGGCATGTGTAGTTAGAGGTGAGGTCGGTTATCAAGTATAACCCGGCCCGGACTCTTGTAAGCCCAGGGCCTTGACCTGTGTATATAAAGGCGGGTTACCTGGGCGGCTTAGGCACGAAACAACTCATCGATAGCTAGGTCAAGCGAACTCGCTCCCTTGTAATCGATACCCAATCAATACAACACAAAGCAGGACGTAGGCTTTTACCTCTTTCCGAGGGGCCGAACCTGGGTAACCCTTGTCTCCCGATACCGATCAACCCCTTCGAGCTCACCCCCTTAGCGATGGCCTCGAACCTAAGTCCTTTCACGGGGACATCTGCCGTGACAAAACCACGACAGTTGGCGCCCACCATGGGGCTGACGCTCGGTGGTGTGGAATTCTCGAAGGGCTCTCTCCCAGGGATCGAGGGATATGCCGTTGGCAGGATAACCAAGAACTGCCGCGGCAAGCTCTACATCGACGACGTTGGCTGGGGCCCCGAGGCCGACTCAATCGAGTATGGGCACCGGGTCCCCTTCGGCGGAATTCACGTCTTCATCGGCAAGATCGGAGGATCTAAACCCGGGCCGGACATCTGCACCGACCTCGTCGAGCCGGCCCGACCCGCACAACCTGCCCGTGTTAAACCGGATCGGAAGCATGTCTTCGTCAGCTTTACCCAAGGCGCGGAACTTGAAGGTTCCATGTCGCGGGAGGAAACCCTCATCTGCTCAGAGGATGGATCCTCGAGTGGGGAGGCAGAATCAATCTATCAGCTTCACAATGGCGGGCTTGGGCGCTACTTCGAGGATTACCCCGAGCCGGAGTACCATGAGCCGGTGTACTATGAGCCGCCGAACCGCGCCGCTGTCTTCATGGCAGGATCGGCACCGGCCCCCAGCAGCACGGCTGCTGGTGCGACCGGGTCTGGATCTGGCAGGCCGCCGGCTCAAGTTCTGCTGGATCTGATGAACGAGCTTACAACTCTGATGGAAACCGAGGTCATGGTCGAAAACCATGCGGCCCGTAACACGAAGATCACGAGGTTGAAGAACCAGATGGCCGGAGTCCAAGAGGAAATCAATGCATTGAAGGCTCAGATGGATGCTGAGTCGGAGCGCCTTAGGGCGGATGCCTTTCGCCTTGAATTAGAACAGCAGACCGCAGCGGCGGTTCACCGGATGAGGCATCAGTCCCGTTTGCCGGATCAATATGAGGCCAGAAATATTTTCAACACGCCAGGGACGGGACGGAATGCACCTCTAACCGTAACCCGGACGGCGGAAGTACCTGGAAGCAGGGCGGCGGTTCAGCATCGGCAGCCAGACCCGCCCCGCATGAACCAGACCCCACCACAGCCTTTTCCAACACCACTAGGTCATTATTCTAACCCGGCGGAGAACATGGTGGCAGCGGCGACCAGACTTGGCACGATCCCCATCCCTGATGGGATGCCTTTCGCAGAGGAAGTGCGGAACGCCATTGGATACTTGCAGACAGCGGTGGCCCAGCAGGAGAAATATACTTACAGCCAGAGTCACGTGCACTCAACCCACATCCCGAGCCGCAGCTACAGCCGGCGTTTAGAGTCGCCGGCGATCTCTAGCAGTGAGCGACGTTGAAACCCGCAGCGAGACGATCAGCCGGCTCTTGACGCTCAGGCGCTGGTGGATCGGGCATGAGCGCAGCGAGAAGCGGCAGCATTGGCGGCTGCGGCGGCTTATCAAGAACCCACAGTAGCGCCTTCCGTTTTGGTAGGAGCTGGAGTAACCTCCAGGGCTGTGGGAGTGCCGTGCTTAGTGCCGGCTTTGCGAAACGAGCGCCTGCCGAAGGACTTCAAGGGTCCTCGCAAGGTGCCCAACTATACCGCTGATCTGCCTCCAGAAGCTTGGATCGAAAGCTATGAACTAGCCATGGAGATGTTAGACGTCAGTGGTGCAGTATGCGCCAAGTATTTCATCATGATGCTGGAAGGGCCGGCTCGCACGTGGTTGAAGGGTTTACCACCCAACACTATTAATTCCTGGGCCGAGTTGAAGGAGAAGTTCATCAAGAATTTCTAGGGAACGTGCAAGCAGCCCAAGACAATTGTGGATTTGGATCATTGCATGCAGCGTGAGGATGAGTCGGCTCATCATTGGGTCCGGCGGGTCTCAACCATCATCCACTCTTCTGATAACATTACGGCGGCTCAAGCGGTCCTTATTCTGGAGAAGAATTTACACTTTGTGCCCCTAAAGCAGAAGCTTGGCCGGCTCAAACGTACATGCCAGGATATGGGGGAACTCATGGCGGCTCTCACCAAGTATGCGGATTCGGACAGCACGAAGGACCCTGGTTCCGATTTTGAGAAATCGGCCAAGGGTAAGAAGAATAACAATGGCAAGAGTCAACCACAGAACGGGGGAGGAAATAACAATAATGGCAACAGCGGAAAGCGGAAACACCAGGACGGTGGGTCAGATTTAGTGGCCAACACCAGTGTTGGGAATAACCGTGGCAAGGGGAACGGCAAGCCGCCTTTCGGCAAACACAAGCCTGTTGATATGGAGGCGATGTTGAATGTTCCTTGCCCGAAGCATAGCCTTCCCGATAAGCCATCCACTCATGCCTGGAGGGATTGTTGGATCATGCAGGAGTTTTGAAATTACAGCGTTAACCAGCATCAAGGTGGCGGCGGTGGACCGTCCGGCGGATCAGGATCCGGCTCTCATGGGTCCGGCTTTGGCGCAGGCGGCTCAGGTTCTGGTTATCAAGGCCAAGGAAATCATGGTGGTAATAACCAACAATCTGGCAATGGAGGTCAGCAACAAAACAACCAGTCCGGGTATCAGAGTAACCCGAAGCAGCTTAGTGGAGGCCAGTATCATGTTTTTACAACAAGCCTTGACAAGCGAGATCGGAAGGTGCGCAAGCGGGCGGTTAATGTGGTCATGCCGGCTCTCCCGCAATATTTGAAGTGGTCTGAGTATGACATAACTTGGAGCAAGGAGGATCACCCGCCGCGCGTCGATAACCCGGGACAGTTGGCTTTGGTAGTCGCCCCCCAAGTAGGAGGGTATGTGTTCACCAAGGTACTTATGGATGGTGGCAGCAGCATCAACATCCTGTATTATGACACTTTCCGCCAGATGAATTTGCTTGACAAGGATCTTAAACCCTCTTCAACGGTTTTTCATGGCGTGGTGCCCGGAAAGTCGGCTTATCCGGTTGGAAAGATTTCCTTGGAGGTAGCTTTTGGCGATGAATTCAACTACAGGGTGGAATCCTTATGGTTCGAGGTGGTCAAGATCAAGAGCCCGTACCACGCTCTGTTTGGACGGCCGGCTTACGCCAAGTTCATGGCTAGACCTTGCTATGTTTACTTACAGCTAAAGATGCCCGGGTTAAAGGGGACGATTACTGTGCATGGTGATCGGAAGATAGCTCTTGAGTGTGAGGAAGGTGATGCAGCGTATGAAGAGTCGAGTTGTGCTAAGGCGGAACTCAAGTTTTATAAGGAGAATGTTGACCCGACAGATATGACCCCGCTAAATAAGCCTAGCACAGAATCTGAGCCGCCCCTCAAGTTTGTGGCAGAAGATACCAAGCTAGTGGATTTCACACCTGGTGACTCATCACAGCAGTTCACTATTGGGGCTAATATGGATCCCAAATAGGAAAGCGTGCTCATCGAATTCATCCGTGAGAATCGGGACATCTTTGCATAGAAGCCTTCTGACATGCCGGGTGTACCGAGAGAATTCGCTGAGCACCACCTTAATGTGGATCCTAAGTTTAAGCCGGTCAAACAGTTTCTCCGTCGCTTCAATGAGGAGAGGCGTAAGGCTATTGGGGAAGAGGTGGCCCGGCTCTTGGCAGCAGGGTTCATCGTTGAAGTTTTTCACCCGGAGTGGTTAGCTAACCCGGTGTTAGTACTCAAGAAGAACGGCATGTGGCGCATGTGCATGGATTACACAGATCTTAACAAGGCGTCTCCGGTTGACCCGTTTGCTCTCCCCCGCATCGATCAAATCATTGATGCAACTGCGGGTTGTGAAAGTCTATGCTTCCTGGATGCTTATTCAGGTTATCATCAGATCAAGATGGCAGTCAAAGACCAAGAGAAGACGTCTTTCATTATGCCTTTTGGAGCTTTCTGTTATGTGTTTATGCCTTTCGGGCTCAAGAGTGCCCAGGCAACTTATCAGCGTTGTGTGCAGAACTGTCTTCATGGTCAAATTGGGCGCAATGTTCATGCTTATGTGGATGATATTGTGGTTAAGTCAAGGAAGAAGGAGACTCTGCTGGCTGATTTGAAAGAAACTTTTTACAATCTGCGGGTTTACAAGATGATGCTTAACCCGGCAAAGTGTGTGTTCGGTGTACCCGTAGGCAAGCTCTTGGGATTTTTGGTCTCTGAGCGTGGCATTGAGGCTAACCCGGACAAGATAAAGGCCATCACTTCTTTGTCTAAGCCGGCGTGTATTAATGATGTTCAGCACCTGGCGGGTCGTATTGCTGCACTGAGCCGGTTCATAAGCCGCCTGGGTGAGAAAGCTATTCCTCTATACCAGATGATGAAGAAGACAGATGTTTTCGTCTGGAGTGATGCGGCCAATGAGGCATTTGAGGCGCTCAAAAAGCAATTGGCTAAGCCGCCTATTCTGGCCGCTCCCGTGGAAAAGGAGCCTCTGCTCTTATATGTGGCGGCTAACAACAGGGCTGTCAGTGCTGCAGTCGTGGTGGAGCGCAAGGAGGCGGGTAAGGAATAGCCAGTTCAGCGGCCAGTTTATTATGTCAGTGAAGTCTTGACGGAGTCTAAGCAAAGATATCCACATTGGCAAAAGCTGGTGCTTGGGGTGTTCATGGTCAATCGCAAGCTAAAGTATTATTTTCTTGGTCACCCGATCACAGTGGTCAGCTCTGCTCCTTTGGGAGATATCGTTCATAACAGAGAAGCCACTGGAAGGATTGCTAAGTGGGCAATTGAGCTTGGGCCTCTCAATTTAAAATATGTGCCCCGGACGGCTATCAAATCTCAAGCCCTGGTGGATTTTATCAATGACTGGACAGAGTGTCAAATACCTGAGGAAAAGCCGGACAATACTTATTGGACGATTCACTTTGATGGATCCAGGCAATTGGAAGGCTCGGGGGCTGGAGTTGTTTTAACTTCCCCACGAGGTGACAAATTCTGTTATATTTTGAGGCTAATGTTTCCTTGTACTAACAATGCAGCGGAATACGAGGCTTTGCTTCATGGGCTCCGTGTGGCCAAGGAGATGAACTTGAGCCGGGTCAGATGTCTTGGCGATTCAGACCTGGTGGCTCAACAAGTCTCTGGCACGTGGGATTCTAAGGACTCTCGTATGGCGGCTTATCGTCAGGCGGTTGATGTTATTGCTGGCCACTTTAAAGGTTATCAGGTGGATCATATTGACCGGCGGAAGAATGAGGCCGCTGACGCATTATCAAGACTGGGGTCTCAGCATAAGCCGGTGCCGCCTAATGTGTTCTTGGACGTGTTGCATCACCCATCGGTCAAGTTACCGTCGGAGGAGGATTTGGCTATACCTGTCCCGGAAGGGCAATTGGTGGCGGCTCTTCGCGCGATCCCGGATTGGACGTTGCCTTATCTGGCATACCTGACCCGCGGCGAGTTACCTCAAGATGAGACTCTGGCATGGCAGATCATGAGGCGGTCTAAATCCATGACTATTGTCAATGGCGAGTTACACAGGCGCAGCGTGACTGTCGTCTTTCAGCGATGTGTTTCTCCTGACGAGGGCCGGGAAATCTTACATGAGATCAATGCAGGTGATTGTGGTCATCACACCGGGTCAAAATCTTTGGTAGCTAAGGCTTTAAGACACGGTTTTTACTGGCTGAAGGCTCATAAAGATGCAGAGTACTTGGTCAGTAAGTGTGACGGGTGCCAGAAATTTGGACGACGTGCCCATGTGCCGGCTCAAGAGTTGCAGATGATTCCAATCACTTGGCCGTTTGCAGTCTGGGGGCTTGATATGGTGGGACCTTTTAAGAGGTCTAAGGACAAAAATACCCACCTCTTGGTGGCGGTTGACAAGTTTACTAAGTGGGTTGAGGCTGAGCCGGTCAGCAAGTGTGATGCAGCAACAGCAGTTCAGTTCGTCAAAAAACTGATCTTTCGTTTTGGCTATCCGCACAGTATCATCACTGATAATGGCACAAATCTGTCCAAGGGGGCTATGAAGGAGTTCTGTGATGAGGAGCATATCCGTCTTGATGTATCTTCGATAGCTCACCCGCAGTCTAATGGTCAAGCTGAGCGTGCTAACCAGGAAATTTTGAGAGGTATAAAACCCCGGCTCATGGTTCCTTTGGAGCGCACGCTGGGTTGTTCGGTGGAGGAGTTGCCGTCTGTTCTTTGGAGCATAAGAACCACCCCCAACAGGTCTACAGGCTATACACATTTCTTCATGGTTTATGGCGCAGAAGCTATTCTCCCCAGTGATATTCGTCATGACTCGCCCAGAGTGACGGCTTACGTGGAAACTGATAACGAGGCGGTGCGTCAGGAAGCTTTGGATGCCTTGGACGAAGAACGGGATCTTGCAGCAGCTCGGTCGGCGATTTATCAACAAGACCTGCGTCGCTATCATAGCCGCAGGGTCAAGACCCGGACGTTCCAAGAAGGTGACTTAGTACTCCGGCTGATTCAAGACCAGTCAGATATGCATAAGTTGTCACCTCCCTGGGAAGGACCGTTTGTGATCAGCAGAAATCTCAACAATGGTTCCTATTATCTCATGGATATACGGGAGAGTGACAAGTCTCGCACTTCTGGTGAAGAGACCAAGAGGCCGTGGAATATTGCCCACCTTCGGCCATATTATACTTAAGCCGCCAGTCCGATCTTATCAATGTACATATCCCTGTCATTGTATATACCATTTTTTATGATATAATAAAGTGGGCACCCCCATGATTAGGGGCCTCTGCCGTTTTTCCGCACTAAAATTTGTGCAAAGGAGTTGATCCTTCATCAGGTCACTTGGGGGCTTCCAACCCACTGGGTTTAGCTTTCATACCCTCTTGGCGAGGCTTTATATGCCATGTTCGAGTTAAACATGCCTGTTTGCAACTTGCTACTCCACCATGTGACCCGCCGAACTCTTGACAGTTAATCTTGATAAGAGACCCTGAACTTTCATAAGTTATTCTCGCACAAAGACCCTGAACTTGTCAAGGTTTAAACGGTGGCTTTTGTCACGAGAGATCCGGCTTACAGTGAGCTAGGATAAACTCGTCTTGTCTGCCGTAACCCCTCCGCTATGTGGCCCGTTCGTACTCTTAGCAATGTCAATCTTTTAAAGACCCTGAACTTGCTAAGGTTTAAATGACGGATTTATGTCACGTGAGAGCCGGCTTACAAGTTTTTTAGGCTTTCCGCCTAGTTTCTTCGGAAACGATACAATTTTTTTTCTCATAACAAACAAAAGTTATCTTGTCCTACCGCGCCTTTAAAGCCGGTTTATAGGGCGAGACATACAAATTACTTGTTTTTTGCAGGTACTCTCATGATAAGATTCTATGTTTTGGAAAAGTTCCGGCTTGGTATTGCTCAGATAGTATAACCCGCCCGGCGCGTCAAGGCAGCCAAACGATTATATATCAAAGACAAATTTGCTAAGTCGCCGAAAGAAGTTTAAAACAGTGAATCAAAAGCACAAGAGGCGGCCAAATGTTTCCTACTACTATTACATGGCTATCAGAAAGCCCAAAAGCTGCGGACTTCAAGTTTTTCCAGCAGATTTTAACCCGGCAGATTAAACAAGGCCAGGTTATCTTCACATGAGGCAAGCTTGATAACTAGCTCGTCGTCGGGTCATCCTGCGCCGGATCTTCGGTCTCCTGGATCTGGAGGTTATCCACATCCCAATTGCAGTTGGTTAAGGCTCTGAATATGGCTTCATCGTGCATGATGGGAGATGGGTCAACATCAGGAGCAAAGAGGTGCTTACGACGTTGAGGAATCAGGCTCTTGGCTTCGAAAGTGGGGCCTCGAACACGCTTGGTCTCTTCGGAGTAAGCCGCCTGATATACTGCCAGGTCAGCCTCTGCGGCCAGCCGGCTTGCCAGAACCCGGAACGCCTTATGACAGCGAGAGTAATCTTCTTGTGTAAACTCCGAGCCGTCATCCTTCAGTTGAGGGAAGCCATCCATCATCTCAGCCGGGTTAAGCTCTGGGGCATAAGCCAGCGACCGGCTCAAAGCAGCAATTGCGCCCTTGCGGGTGGCTGATCTCTTTAGTTCTTCCAGCTGCTTCGGGATGGTCGACATGGTTTCCAGCACGCCTTTCATGAACTTTGGAATACCCCTCTCAGTCATGATAGCCTTGATGGTAATTAGAGACCCGGCATACAACTGCTCTGTCAAAGAATATAACGCCTTGAGCTTCAACAGACTGTCATATGAGAGTTGGCGGCTCCGTTCACCTACAAGCAAATCAGATATTATAAGCTGCTTGAGCGGATTTCTGCAGATTTCTTTTTGAAATGAGTATTGAAGGATGCAAAGAATACTTACCAAACACGGCTCCAATCATGCGTGATATCTGGCCTTTCAGCTTATTCAGCTCGCCAGTGACCGTTTTGAGACGGCCTTCTGCATCTTCAGCGCGCTTGGTCAGGGCGGCTTGGATTGACTCGGCATCTTTCTTGAAGGTTTTGAGCTCGGCCTTGATCACATCCAGCTTAGTCAGGGCGATCTGGTACTTGGCATTAGTTTCTGCTCGGCCTTTCTGCTGCAAGGCCAGACTCTCCTTAAGGTCTGACACGGCCAACTCAGCGGCATTCAAAGATTCCTGCACAGGGCATGTTATAACAGAGCAAGGTTGTTAATTTTAAAGCTGCCGGTCCGGCTCATACTGATTTTTGTTAAAGATTAGCACCATTATTACAAGTCCCAAGCAGATTGCAAGCAATTTACTTGGCACTTGGGGGCTAATGTATCTCAGTTCTTTCTTATAGAGTCGGCTCATTATTGGCATAATGACCCGGCCCTTGGGGGCTACACTTGGCTCTTAATCTATGATTGAGTGCTGGCTCATTACTTAGGTAATGACCCGACCCTTGGTGGCTACACTTGGCTCTTAATCTATGCTTGAGCGCCGGCTCATTACTTAGGTAATGACCCGGCCCTTGGGGGCTACACCTGGCTTTTACTTTATGATTGAGCACCGGCTCATTATTGGCATAATGACCCGGCCCTTGGGGGCTACATCGCGATCTTACAAGTGATTGAAGACCCGGCTGACCTTTTTTGGAGAGATCAACCGGTTCTTGGGGGCTACATAAGTATATACATGGAAAACAAGGGAAGTGAAGTACCTCGTATTTCTTCTTCATCATGCCAACCAGGTTGGTTTCCATATCCCGGCTTGCGGACAGACGGCTCAGGTAGCCAGCATGTAATTCTTCGGCGATGAGCTTTTCAAGGTTGGGAAGATCAAATTGCATCTTCCCTTCCCCGAGATGAGCCGCCTCATCCTTGCTGGTATGCTTCGATAGTGTCTTGGAAGGCGCCGGAGACTGGTGAGCCGCCCCGGTAACAGTAACTTCTTCATGAGAAGTCACGTTTTCAGCTGTTGGCTGGGGGCTGGGCGGCTTAGGATCAGCTTCTGTATGAGCTTCGGCAGCTTCAATATCCATATCCGCCGACTCATTGTGCTGAGGAGCTTCTTCATGAGTATCTTTGGCGGTTTCAGAAGGCTCAACATGAGCTTCAGGGATGCTTGGCTTTGGAATTGCCGGCTCTGGAACATCAGGAGCGGCGGCTGACCCGCTAGTTTTTCTCCGTTTGGCTTGAGCCCTGTGAAGCAAAGTTAAAATTACACATCAATGAGTAAGTATGGACTATTAATACAAAGAGTGGGATATAAACATACTTACCCCTGGTTGATGATAAGGGGAGGCAACTTTGAAGCAGTTGAGTCACCGGAAGAAGGAGGCGAGTCCTGAAGAAAGTTAGCATTGTTAAACGCTGATAAGCTGCAAGGATAGCATACAGGAAAAATAAGTTCAAGACAAGAAAGTACTTCGGTGCGCTGTTTTCGAGGGGCCGGCTCATTGGGTAAGCCGGCTAAAAGGTCTCCAGAGCCGGTGCTCTGGGTCTGACGTCTGCTGTCGTCTGGCTGTTTCTTCAAAAGAAAGTTAGGACCCAAGTGAGCAAAAGGACGGGAACTCTTTACCTTCCGTACAGCCCGCCGTACTTTCTTTACTGGTGAAAGATCCGAGTCAGAGGAGACAATGGTTACCTCGGCAACATCGGCATGACTTGTTTCTGCTTCTTCCTGTGAGTAATCGTCGTCAATGAGTTGCATAAAGAGAAGGCCAAGGGGGTCAAGTTCTACCTCTGAGTCATTGAACTCAAATAAATCTTCGGATGATTGCCTCTTCCGATGAGTTGGCGCCTTAGATTTGGTCTCCTTGGGGACTTTGCTTTTCTTTTTAAGAGTAGGGGGCAACAGTTTTTTCCAGAAGGAAGAGCCGGCCTGCGCATGGCAAAGCATATTGGAAGAAAAAGGTTTAATACAGTATGTGAAGTACAACAGTAAAAGAATGGATGAGGGTTAGGATGGAAAGACTTACATCCGGAGCCGGGTTAAGTGCAGAGAAGGGATTTAAACTCGTCTTGCTGCAGGCGGCTTATGATTCCCCCAGCAGAGACTTGGCGATAGTGTTAAGATCCTGGTCCTTCAAGGGGATCCGGGTGAAGCGTTGAGGGTCGTCCACTTTACCAGTGTATTGGCACATTAAGGCGCCACGGCGGCTTAGCGGCAGAATCCTCCAGGAGACCCAGCAGCGGGTCAAATCAACACCCGTCAATCCGTTGGCTAACAGGGCCCTGACTTTTGAGAAAGTAGAGGCATATTGAGCACGTCCGGCGGCTGACATCCTGTCTGGAAGCTCTGTATCGGTGCTAAGCCAGTAAGGACGATAGCCCGGCAGTGGGTTCTCCCCCTCTGGTGAAGTGTCTTGGCAGTAGAACCAAGTTTTGTTCCATTCCTTGGGGTGACTCGGCAGAGTCGCTGCTGGGAAGAGTACATCCCTCCGTCTGTGAAGAGTGACGCCCCCGAGCTCAAGGCTTAACCCGTCTGCCATTTCTGTTTGGCGGTTGATATAAAAGTACTCTTTGAAGAGATCGACAGACGGTTCCTCTTGAAGGTAGGCTTCACGGAAAGTTTGAAATTGGCACATATTGGTGACAGAATTCGGGCCAATGTCTTGGGGGTGCAGTTTGAATGCATGTAAGACGTCCCGAAAAAACTTGGACCCGGGCGGGGAGAAGCCACGAAGAAGATGGTCTGTGAATATAATGACCTCCCCGTCTTTGGGTTTAGGGGTAGTCTCATTGCCTGGAACCCTCCAGTGGATAACATCCTGAGCCGGCAGAACTCCCATGGTGACAAAATCTTTGAGTGATTCTTCGGTCACCCCGGACTTTACCCAATTGCAGGTGGATGGGGTTTTAGACATGGCGACGGCTTAGGAAACTGCGGAAAGGTATGAATTTTTGGCGGGTTAAAAATGCATTCTGACCAGGGTTGTTATGGATAGAAATGGAGACAGTATTTGACGGGTCAATATAAAGTTATAAGCCGCCGAAGTTATTTGTGTTGTGACAGCGTGAGCCGGCAGCCTTACGGCGGGTCAAGTTTATCAGTACGGACTGAAAAATTGCTAAGTGTGGAGAAACAGATTCTGCAACTACGGCTATGGATTCAAGATCTATGGGCGAGGGAAAAAAGAAAAATAATTTTAGCCCTAAAAAGCCGGTGGAAGAACATGCGTTTCCTATGCAGATTAAAAGGAGCTGTAAGTTTATAATGAGCAAAGCGTGATTACGGGGCGGACGGCCGTGTGATTTGGGCAGTATTATGAGGCCCTAAAGAGGCGTTCTTTATTTAGATCTGTGGACGTTCCGACGAACGGTGATGAACACCGAAGAAACCCGACGAACTCGGGGTAGATCTAAAGGACTAGTGCAGATCTAACAAGGAGCAGTAATGAAACCTTGAGGATGCGAGCGGATGCGGCGATGTTCTGGACGCGTTCAGGTTGATGCAGCGGCCGGTGTTGATGAAGACGGTGAGGACCGAATGGCGAGGTGAGCTTCGGCGGCGCGGTGAGCTTCAGCGGTCCGAAGGAAGAAGAAGAAGATGGCGGCGGGGAAAATGAAAGTGATAGCCCCCCATGCTTATTTATAAGGTTATAATGGTCTCACAAACGGTCCGGTGCGGAAATCGAGGGAGCACGATGATGATTAAACTAAGAAGATGCCTCGATTTTCGGGCTGGTCATATTAATGAAGAAAGATCCGCTCTGACGTCAGAGGAATCTTTTTTGATTTTTCTGATGACGTCACGGCGGGTCATGAAAGCTTGTCAGAAGCAACGGCCGCCCACTTTCGGCAGGTCATGAAGATTATCAAAGAAGGCAAGGCTTGCCAACCAGAAGATTTGGAGATTGACATGAACCAGTTCAAATCAATCTGGGGCCTAATGTTGGGGATATAACCCCGTGGTGAGACCCGCCCAGGAGGGGCCGGGTCATACGGTTGGCGGCTTATGACAAGGTTAGGAGTAAGCTTATTCAGTGGGCCTAGAGGCCCAGAACCGAAAGGCAAGATGTAACCTGGCGGGCTTGAGCCGCCGGTGTCGGCTTGTTAGACAAGGCATGTGTAGTTAGAGGTGAGGTCGGTTATCAAGTATAACCCGGCCCGGACTCTTGTAAGCCCAAGGCCTTGACCTGTGTATATAAAGGCGGGTTACCTGGGCGGCTTAGGCACGAAACAACTCATCGATAGCTAGGTCAAGCGAACTCGCTCCCTTGTAATCGATACCCAATCAATACAACACAAAGCAGGACGTGGGCTTTTACCTCTTTTCGAGGGGCCGAACCTGGGTAACCCTTGTCTCCCGATACCGATCAACCCCTTCGAGCTCACCCCCTTAGCGGTGGCCTCGAACCTAAGTCCTTTCACGGGGACATCTGCCGTGACAAAACCACGACACCGCCCGTCGGTGGCACAGGCCTCCCTTTTTCTATCCCCCACCACCCCACCCACCGAGCCCTCCAGCCGCAATCCCCGCCACTCTTGTCCCTCGCTGCCGCCGCCGCCACCGTTTCCATTGCCGCCGTGCAGCTCGTGCACGCGCTCGCCCGCAGGCCCCGAATCCTCGACGCCCCGAGCTACCAAACCACGACCACCTGATTTACACTCCCGGCGGTCGGATTCGGAGCGGATCCGGCCAGACTTGGGCTCACCCGGCTGCGGGGAGGCCACACTGTACCATGGACTGGCCGGGCACCGGGCCGGGACCTCCCGGCAAGGCCGCAATGCCGCATGCAGGTACTAACGCCTCCGCTAGCCGTTCGGATCTACGCCGTCGGCGGTTCACCGGCAGATACAAGAACGGTGGGAGGCCGGGGTCGGTGCTGGCCCAAAGGCTCGTCGGCGCACCGTTGCCACTTATTAAGTGCGACGACTGCCCAAGGAAGGTCCAGCGCCGCATGTCTACAACGACGGAACATCCTGGATGGGTGTTCATCAAGTGCCCAAACGATGGGGAGGTACGTGCTACTTTAGCATCGTTTGTGCTCTCGGATTTGACTACTTGTGCTAACTTAAAATTTTTGTTGTGTAGAATGCATGCGACTTTTGGTATTGGGAAGAAGAATACATCGATATTTTGATAGAGCGCAAATTAGTAGATGTTCGTGCACTTTTAGCTACAATAGAGGCTACAAATAATACTAGTGCACTTGTTGCTAGAATAGATGCTAGAGATGAAAGTAGATGCGAGGAAGCAACGTCGAATTCTTTAGACACGAAGAAGATAGAAGCACGCAAGCTCGAGCCTCCACAGATCAACAATGAATGCATCGAGAAGGCACTAATCCAACTTACGGGAGCAGTTATGGAAGTTGGATTTATTTTAAAATGTCTTCTTGTGGTTCTTGTTTTCTTTGGTCTTGCTATTCTAGTCAAAATTTGGTGATGTGCTTCCATGTATCAAAAATCAATGATAAAAATAAAAGATATATGCTTGGAAAGAAAAATGTATGCGGACGGGATGCGGTCGAAATGCGGCCGTGCGTTGGGCGCACGGCCGGCGCATCCGAGAAAAGGCCCGGACACGACCCCATTGCCCTACCCAAACAGACAGAATCCGGGCAAAACGGACGTCCGTTTGGGGTCGTGCGCTAGAGTTGGCCTTAGGGCTTGATCCCAAGTATCCATTATGTTCTGAGATTGATGTTGCTATGACTTTGCTATGCCTAATGCTTGTCACTAGGGCCCGAGTGCCATGATTTCAGATCTGGACCGTTTATGTTATCATCTCTATATCTATGTTCTTGATCCGATCTTGCCTAGTCATATGCACCTATTACGTGTTATGATCCGTCAACCCCATAGTGACAATATTTGGGATACTTCGCGGTGATGACCGTAGTTTGAGGAGTTCATGTATTCACCATGTGTTAATGCTTTGTTCCGGTTCTCTATTAAAAGGAGGCCTTAATATCCCTTAGTTTCCTTATGGACCCCGCTGCCACGGGAGGGTAGGACAAAAGATGTCATGCAAGTTCTTTTCCATAAGCACGTATGACTATTTACGGAATACATGCCTACATTACATTGATGAACTGGAGCTAGTTCTGTATCGCCCTAGGTTATGACTGATACATGACGAATATCATCCAACGAGTTACCGATCCAGTGCCTACGATCTTTTCACTTATTGTTCTTGCTAAGTTACTATTACTGTTGCTGTTGTTCCAACTGCTACAAAACTACTGCTACTACTGTTATTACTACTACTACTGTTACTGTCACTACTGCTATCAAACTATCATATTACTGTGCTACTGATCACTCTGCTGCAGATATTTAATCTCCAGGCGTGGTTGAATTGACAACTCAACTGCTAATACTCTCAAGTATTCTTTGGCTCCCCTTGTGTCGAATCTATAAATTTGGGTTGAACACTCTATCCTCGAAAACTATTGCGATCCCCTATACTTGTGGGTTATCAGTGAATAACTTTCATGTTGAACGTTTTTCGATTCGAGGTCATCCTGAAGGGCTTTCGGGTTGTTTTCTGAGGTCTGCAGCGAGAAAATTGATGTCCAAACTCATGATTGCCCGGATCATCCGGGTCTCATCCCAGATCATTCGACTTCATCCTCAACCTTCTGTTACCTTTCCGGGTGATAGCCCGGACGTCCGGGACGTTCGTCCGGCTGTCGGCCTCATGACCCGGCTCCCCGCCCCGATGATCTGGCCATGTACTGCAGTAGTGCAGAGTCTGGCTGCTAACTTTCGCATACGACCTCGAATTAAGACAATTTCTATATTGAAATCCTCCGTTTCGACGAGACAAACAACTTTAGTTTAGAAAACCTTTCTACCAGAGGCTATCTTAATTATGTTTCATGCCATTTTATAATCTGATGTCAACACGGTCATTTCTGAAATTGTCATACTTTTTGCACCCGAGCTCCGTTTTGGACCATATTTATATCAATTTTTATCTTCTCGAAAAGGGTCATCCGATGGTGACTTACAACCATAATTTTGAATTCATCTTGACATAGCTTAAGCTACTTTTATGATTGTGCCACATTTGAGCGTCAACACATGCCCCCTGTTTTTCAGCAAAGCTAGCGTGCCGAAAAATAACTTGTACCGTGTTAGTTCTAAGGACGATTTCAACACTCCATCGGACATTTTGCATGTGCTTAGGGCGATAAGTATATATCGGCCATCTGCATCAGCAACAAAATGCAGCCAATGAATGTATGATGATGCGGTAAACCCCTTTCATGATGTAAGATTATATTGCATCCATCGACCGAAATCAGCCCATGGGAGATAACCGATCATACCTGAGGATGAATTCCATGGCATCGGCATAAATGACATAGTTGGAGAATGTGGATAATGTGTGAACCAAAGATGTTGAAACCTTCGCCATGGTTGTTCATAAAGTTCACTCTTCTCTTTCTTCACCTTTGATGTACTTCTTGTAATGGAAGCTTGCATATCATTCTTGTTTTGAGTGCCTCCTTTGGGAACCCATGCCATGTTTCCATTTCTCTGCTCTTGAGCACTAAGCTTTTGTAGTTCCTTCTTTTGCCAATACGATAAGCTGAGTGGGCACCTCGGCTGTGATTCTGTTTTGACCAATGGCAATTATTTTTTGACCTTGTGCACTCTCAACTTCTTTCCTTCAAATCTGGCACTTTCACTCTCAACAATTGATTGCTTCATCTCATTGCCTTTCATAGCAAATGTCAACACTTTAATTGGCTCTTTTTCATTTGAGATCAAATTTGAAGTAGCACTCAAGTAGCACTCATTTGAGATCAAATCTGAATGTCAACTCTCTTTTACCGCGGTAACTTGCTTGACCACCTCTTTCTTCTTCCTTGAGCTCCGGGTCGATTCCTTATGATTGAAACGGTCTTTGACATGTGATTGCCCAAATCTTGATCTGTTGAAGCTGCATAAAACTGGTGAGATGGTCTAAAATAAGATGGAGAATGTGCCCTTGTATCATACCTGTCCCATGATGGATATGGATCTACATGAGCATAGGGAAGCATCCACGACATTGGCATTGGCGACATGAATATGTTTCATTAAAATTCTCACTTTGCCAATACCGATCCTCAGATTTACGCCTTAGGGGTGATCTTGATGCTTTTGAATTACTTGGCCGATAAGCACGTTTCTCTTCACTCTTTGTTTGATATTTATCTAATAATTGTGCAAAAGGAACTTTGGATTTCTTGCGCTTGTGGTTATTGCGGCCTTTATCTCCTTTGGTTTTGCTTGAATCGATCTTTGGATACTCTTGTTGCCCTCGATACTTAGCAACTTCGGTGCAACTTTGATGGAATTTCTTCTTTCAAGAATATTGTTATTATGCTCTTAAACAACTTCCTTATTTGAAAGCTTGATATTCTCATCCATAGTTTTTACCTTCTCATCATTTAATTAATCGGCTTGGAGGAGCCGTTGCAAAAACTTTTTGCCATCATGACCAATCGGAATAGACTAGTCATCATTTGGTGTTTCAACAATTCTCAATCGTTCTTTGTCAATGGCCGATTTACTATGTAATGAAACATGATGCAATTCTCAAAGTTATGTTCGAACGAATCATGCAACTCACAATACATTTATCCTTGGATCGATGGCTTGACATGGTGATCAAGTAATTGTCGGCAGTGAGATATCCCGACGCCTTCGTAGCCAAATAGGGATGACTAGTGGGCCCTGCCTGTCATCATCTCTCTCTCTCTCTCTCTCTCTCTCTCTCTCTCTCACTGCCTGGTGGGTTCTTCCTTGGCCCAATGGCTGGTTTGAAACCTTCAACTGCTTAGGATGTGTTAAGTGAAAGGGTAAACTGGCTTTACACCTTCGACGTCGCTCCTGGCTCACAGTATTGTTTAAACGCCCGGCCTGATTCGGCTTTGAAGAACATGTATGTTTCTCTCTTCTTCTTTTTTGAGAGGATGTTTCTCTTTTTTCTTTATTCATAAAGTTTCCAAAATTCATACCTCACTCATTTTAAATCCAAATCTAGTGGAGTATTTTTTATAAATCAAGCTTTCTCCAATGACACCACTTTTTAAAATTTTGGGGTTTCATGTATATTTCCTTTTTTGGCGATTAGTTGTTACTTGAAAACAGATCTGTACCGGAAATAAGGTTCGTTGCGGTTGGAAATATTGTATTTTCGTATGGAAGCAAATTGCATGCGTGAAAGCAAATTGCACGAGGCCTAGTTAAATAGATGTGCCGTGATTTATGGGAGTAGTTATCAGGAAACAAATTATTAGTGCAATATTCTGCATGCAAAGTAGTAACTAATTAGATGTGATCATGCATTGGGTTTTCGTAGCGCTTGCGTTTCCTACCCCCTCCCCTCTTCTATGTAAGGGCAGGCACCACCCACCCCGGCCATTCGCCATTCCCATCACGACCACCGTCACGTACGCGAATCCTACATCTTGAGCGAGAGCGGTTGGTCGGTCGTTCCGGCAAGATGCAGATCTTCGTGAAGACCCTGACGGGGAAGACCATCACCCTCGAGGTCGAGAGCAGCGACACCATCGACAATGTCAAGGCGAAAATCCAGGACAAGGAAGGTAGGTCGATTTGTCCTTTCCGTGGTCTTGCCGTCCGGGACGATCGACGATCATGGCCGCCACTTCTTGGGGCGCATTTCGCTGTACAATCTAGAACATGCATATGCTTTGGCGCTGAATACTACGTACGTATTTGTCGAGTGCAGGGATCCCGCCGCTGCAGCAGCGGCTGATCTTCGCCGGGAAGCAGCTGGACGAGGGCCGCAGCACGCTGGCCGACTACAACGTCCAGAAGGAGTCGACGCTCCACCTGGTGCTGCGCCTCCGTGGTGGCAGCCGCGGGGGCCGCCCCACCAGCATCCCGCCCAACCTCTTGCAGCTCGCGCTCAAGCACAACGAGAAGAGGATGATCTGCCGCAAGTGCGTACGCGTTCAATTAAACATGTCGTGCAGTTGCATACACGCGTGCCTACCACTGATTTCTGTTCCTTCTGTTTAGGTGCTATGCGCGCCTTCCCCCCAGGTCTACCAACTGCCGCAAGAAGAAGTGCGGCCACTCCAACGAGGTGAGCCAGCGTAGCTCGGTATTTTCTTTATTAGCAATTGACGTCGGAAATCTAATTAATCAACTTATCATGTGTGTCGATGCTTTGATGATCTGATGTACTGTATTAATTTTCAGCTGAGGCCCAAGAAGAAGTTTGTTTGAGCGAGCGAGCGATTATCTTCTTCGTCGGCTTTTCGATGGACACTTCAACTTCTGGCATGGACCAGTTGAATAAATCCTCTTACCATCGTGTGTCCGTGTCAGAGTTTTAAGTTCAGTCGTTTGTCTAAAAAAAAAAGGTTGACTCGTTAGTCTCCTAATAGTCAAAGTTCATCGCAATATAAAATGTCAGTTCGGATATCTTGATCCTTCGCCGCCTGGTTTTTCCTCTTTATTTCTCAGTTTTATTATTCACCTTCTGACGCAATTGGCCTGCTATAACAAACTAACAATATCCGAGTTAACGTGCCCACTGTCGGCTTAGGATAAACACGATAATCCGTAACAAATTGATTTCCTTTGGGCTCCCACATGAATCTTAAATTCAACTTGATAGACAGGCCATACACATGATCTTAGTAATTATTATTCATGTGTCATACTCTAGATGTGACATAAGTATTGCACATCTAAGTTCTATGTCATTGATTTCATACGGAGATTCGTGTGACTATTTTTTTTAAATTTTAGTTTTTTCTTTTTATGCTTGATGGAGTCACTTAGATGTGCAATAACTATGTCACATCTAGATGTGTCCTAAACACACACTTATACAATATAAGAATTGGTTTCAAGAAAAGGATTGACTCAACTTAAAAATAAAAAATAAGCCTCGCAAAGGAAAACAGGGATTGTCATGCGGTTTTTTCTTAAATTTAATGCGTTGAAAGAAGTAATCCCATTTCCCCTTGTGGTCGAGCCATTGAGTCAATCAAAATAGTCACACAAAATAAGGGAGGATTGAAAAGGCCACTACAAATTTTAATTTCGTTATAAAGTAGGTTCTCTAGATACAAACTAGGTGAAACAGCATATGTGGCAAGCAAGAAACAACAAAATAAGCAATGCTACAAGCATACGAAGCAACTAAAACATGCGAGCAACGGATTAACCACAAGTGAGTTGAATAATTAAATAATGCTTGAAATGAAATTATATACAACTTTTTTGTATATTTATTCCGTCTTCTATAAAATATGGCTTTTATGTGCTTCTTGGAAAAAGAAAAGAAAATCGGCTAGCACACCGCGTTGAAATGGAATTTTTGTTCAAAAGAACCATCTGCCAAATTAAATAGACAAAAAAGATCACCTTCAAATACAAATAACACAAAAGACTAGCCGGGCCGTGACGATGGGCGCGCCAACCGACACGTGGCCCCTGCCGCCACAGCCACTGGCGGCACCCGTTGTACCATTGGATTTGGAGCAACGCTGGAACGGAAAACGTATTACATGGCACCTGCCACCATGAGCTGTGGCGGCAGCCAAGCATATTTGCATGCACGCATTTTGGATCGGATCGATCACGATGGCTAGCTAGCTGGCTCTGTTAGGTTGATCTCTCCCGCGTGGGCCCAACGGCCCACCGGACCCCTGATTCACGCCCTGATCAGGGGCGCCCAACCCATTATGGTTGGTGGGCCCCTGTGACCCGTGCTATATAAATAGAGGTGGGGGGCCGGGGCACGACTGACGAAGTTCACCGCCGCCACAAACCCACACCGACACTCCCTTCCGATCTAGGGTTAGCGCGGTGCTCACGGGAAGCACCACCGCCGTCACCCCGCTCTCTCACGCGCTCACGCCGCTGCCGACGCCATGGTCACCGGCGGGAGCTCCTCAGGTGCGGGAGAAGGTAACACCCTACCATCTCTACCGGAATCTCCTAGCCTACACGATCTTGTGGTTCCATCAATGGTATCAGCCAGAGATAGGTTATAGGAATTTCGGTACAAAGCAGAAAAAGAATCTCCATCCCCCAAAGAACCCTAGCAGGGCAAAGAAAACCAAAAACAGCAAAAGCTCACCGGAGAGGGCCTCGGGCCTCGCCGGCAAAGAGCGCCGCCGCAAGGCCGTGCCGACCCTCTCGATCTCGACGCGCATTGGCAAGCCGAGGCGTCAGAAGAAGGTACAACCCCTCACGGGGCACAGAAAAGTTCACCAGGCACGCCGGCAAGGGGGCCAAGGGGGTGCCGCCGTCCGGCCGCTGCCTCTGCTCACAGTGGGTTGGAGAAATAGAAACACAGAGCAGGAATCCTTCCCTTAACAGATCGGATCGAATCCGAACACACACAAAATAAAAGGAAGAACAAGAACCCCAACAGGGGGCAAAAGAGCACCACCACCGAGCCATTCGACTGCGGCGCGCTCTCCTTCGGGAGCTCGCGCGACCGGCGAAGGGGCCGGCGGGGGCGCCGCCACCAACGCACGCCGGCGCAAGGGGACAGCGGGGGGGCCGTCGAGCCTCTCTCTCTCTATCACTCTTGCCTGTAGGCTACGGTGGATGGGGCAAGAACAGGAAAAGGAAAAGGGGTGAGGAGCTCGTGGCGGTGGCATCGCGCGCCGTCGCGCCGTCGCCGGCGGGCCGCTCCACTCGCGCCGTTTTCGGGAGAGAAAGACGGGAAGGGAAAGAAGGCGCGCGCGGCGCGGTGGCCCCTTGGCGCCGCCGCCGGCGGCCGGGACGGGCGGCCGGGGCGTAGCCCCGTGCTTCCGCCGTCGGGGGGGAGAGACAGGAGGGGCGAGGTCAAAACGAAAATGGAGAAGGGTTTCGGTCGGGGGATCGGGCTCTCCCATTTTGATCTACCGAAAATGACGCTCGTCCGTCCGATCGGATTGAATGGCTGGGATTCAAACCCTAGCCTCCCCACAGGCCTTTTGGGCCGAAAGTAGACTTCGGGCCAGGCCGCAGCCACGCTGCCGCGCTGGGCCTTTGGTCCGTCGGACCAGGCCTCAGTTGGCGCGGCTCACTGCGAGCCTTTGGGCCAAAAGAGGAGGAGGCTCCTCCGCGCGCGCTGAGCCGGTCCGGCTCAGCTGCTGTTCTTTTGTTTTTTCTGTTTTTTGTCTAGTTTCTGGACAAATTTCATACGGTTTTTTCTATTCAAAATAATTCAAAGAATTTTTTGTTTAGAAAATAGAAAAGTAAAAGTAATATTTTCAGAAAAAGAAAAGTTCATGAATTTTATAAAGAAAATAATAAAGTTCATGAATTTTTTATTTGGTAAAAGAAAAGTTTCTGTAAAGAATAAAAAGTTCATGAATTTTATATTCATGTTTTTCCGCTGCAAAATAAATTATAGTGCTCTTTTACACAGAAAATAAAAGTTTAAAGAGCATCTATTTAAAGAACATATTAAAGTGATTATTCAAATGAATATGATTATGTTATTTTTATGACCAACGTTGTTAATAACATGATCATGTTTTATTATTGCAATTAAAGGTGCATTTATTTCTATTTTTTGCCCAACGGTAATATATATTTAATTGCTTAGACAATTGTATGTTTAATTTGACCAACGTTAGATTAATGCATATGATTGTTATAATGATCTCACTTAAATTGTGATTTCAGGAGGCTACCACTTGATGAGTTGCCTTAAAGACGTTCCGACACTCAGAGGTGACAATTACACTGAGTGGAGGAAGAAAGTAGACCTGGCTTTTGTCTATGCTGAGGTCGACTGGGTTGTGGATGAACCACAGCCGGTTAGACCTACAGAGCCAGTCAGAGAGGCCACAGATGATGATGCTGTGTGGGATAAAAAGAGGGCGGATTATGCTCCATTGGAGATGTCTTATACCCTCAACAATCAAAAGTGGATCAACGCCAACAAAAAGTGTATGGCATTTATAAAGAATACAATTGAGAACGCCATTGTGGGCTCAATTGCAGAGTGCACTTCCGTAGGGGAGTTGCTTACAAAGATAAAGAACCAGTTCACTGGTTCTTCAAAGACATATGCCACCCAGTTGATAAAGCAACTGGTGACTGAGAACTACACTGGCGGTGGTCATGGAATAAGAGAGCACATCCTCAGGATGAGCAATATGGCAGCAAAGCTCAAGCCCATGGATGCGGATCTGGAGATCAAACCAGCGCTCCTGGTCCACTTGGTCATGGCTTCACTGCCAAACGAGTTTGAAACCTTTGTTGTAAACTAAAATATGTCGCCTAAAACATGGGACATTGAAAAGACAATAGCAATGTGTGTCCAAGAAGAGGACAGACTCAAAGCCTCACATGGTGGTTCACTCAACTATGTGAAGGACAACAAGAAAAAGAATTACAATCAAAATAGCAAAGGTTCTCCTTCAAAGGCGCATGGCAAATCTCACATGCAGCATCAGCATCAGCAGAAGTCCTTTCCAATGGACAAAGACACTTGCCTCCATTGCAAGCAGACTGGGCACTACAAAAAGGATTGCCCTGTCTGGTTAAAGTCAATCATGGCAAAGAGAGGTAATGGCATCGTTTCATTTGTAAATGAATCCTTGTATGCACAGTTTTCGAAATCTACTTGGTGGATTGACTCAGGTGCAACTGTTCATGTTGCGAATTCTTTACAGGGATTCCATTCGACGCGGACTATGCAAAGAAATGAAAGACACATTGAAGTCTCTAATGGAATTCAAGCAGAAGTTGAAGCTGTCGGTGCCATCTCTTTGGAGTTAGCTGATGGGTTCAACCTTCTACTTAGAGATGTCTTATATGTCCCTTCGTGTCATAGAAACTTGATTAGTGTTTCTTGTTTGGACAAAGACAATTTTGAATGTTATTTTGGACATGGCAAGTGTGCCATATGGTTTAATAATGCTTATGTGGGTGTTGCTTTACTACACGATGAGCTTTATTTATTATCACTCCGTGAAAAAGTGCATTTTGTGTCCAATGTGAATGAACATGCTTCCGCGTCGAACAAAGAACAAAAGAAAAGAAAGAGAACTCACGACTCGTCGAAATTATGGCACTGTCGCTTGGGCCATATTTCCAGGGGAGAATAGAAAGATTAGTCAAAAGTGAAATTCTTCCTCCGTTAGAGTTCCCAGACTTAGAACAATGCATAGATTGCATCAAAGGAAAGTATGTAAAACAAATCAAAAAGGGTGCAATCCATAGCACAGGCACACTAGAAATCATCCACACTGACATTTGTGGACCATTTCCGGTGAAAAGTGTGGATGGATATGACTCGTTCATAACATTCACAGATGATTACTCTCGCTATGGATACATTTATCCAATCAAAGAAAGATCTGAAGCACTGGATAAATTCAAAATATTCAAAGCTCAAGTAGAAAATCAGCATGATAAAAGAATAAAGATAGTAAGATCTGACCGTGGGGGGAGTACTACGGTCGGCATACTCCATATGGCCAAGTCCCTGGACCTTTTGCACAGTTCTTACAGGAGACTGGCATAGTAGCCCAGTATTCAATGCCGGGCGAGCCTCAGCAAAATGGAGTAGCTGAAAGGCGCAACCGTACTCTTATGGATATGGTGCGCAGCATGATGAGTTACTCCACTTTGCCATTGGGTTTATGGATGGAGGCGCTTAAAACCGACATTCACATTCTCAATAGAGTGCCAAGCAAGTCGGTGCCCAAAACACCGTACGAGCTGTGGACAGGACGAGTGCCCTCTCTACACCACTTCAGGGTGTGGGGGTGCCCTGCTGAGGCCAAAATGTTTAATCCAAACATTGCAAAGTTGGATTCCAAAACAGTGAGTTGCCACTTCATTGGCTATCCAGACAGATCAAAGGGTTTTCGTTTCTACTGTCCAGACAGATATACAAAGTTTGTAGAAACAAGACATGCAGTCTTCTTAGAGGACGAAATGATGAGGGGGAGCTTGGTAGCTCGGAAAATTGATCTTGAGGAGAAGAGGGTGCATGCACCTAATCCGATGATTCAGGAGCCATTTTTCTCACTACCAGTTGTAACTCCACCCATGACAACTATGGGGGTAGACCCGGAACCTGTCCGTCAGGAGCCGGGTGAACCCGTTGCTGAGCATGAAAGGGAGGTGCAACAGCCATTTGTAAAAGATGTGCCAGAAGTTGAGGCAAAAAATGTGCCAGATACTGAGGCTCTTAGAAGATCTAATAGAACAAGAAGATCAGCTATTTCTACTGATTATAAAGTTTATAACACAGAAATGGTTCATATGGAACGTGATCCCACTACATATGAAGAAGCCATTAAAATCCCTCACTCATCAAAATGGCTAGAGGCAATGGAAGATGAAATGAAATCAATGAGTTCCAAAGATGTTTGGGACTTAGTGGAAATTCCTAAAGGAGCCAAAACAGTAGGCTGCAAATGGGTCTACAAAACTAAGTATGACCCTAATGGGAATGTAGAAAAGTATAAAGCCCGACTTGTAGCAAAAGGATTTACACAAAGAGAAGGGATAGATTACAATGAGACTTTTTCCCCAGTCTCATGTAAGGATTCCTTCAGAATCATAATGACATTAGTTGCACATTTTGATTTAGAGTTACATCAAATGGATGTGAAGACGGCATTTCTGAATGGTGATTTAAAAGAAAAGGTCTACATGAAACAACCCAAGGGTTTTATCATGGAAGGCAAGGAAAATATGGGATGCCGCCTGAAGAAATCCATTTATGGATTAAGGCAAGCCTCTAGACAGTGGTATCTAAAGTTTAATCAAATGATTAAAAGTTTTGGATTTAAAGAAAATATTGAGGATAACTGCATTTATGCAAGGTTTAAAAATGGGAAATATATTTTCCTAATCTTGTATGTGGATGATATCTTGCTTGCTAGCAGTGATGTTAGTCTACTACTAGAAACAAAGAAGTTCTTATCCTCAAACTTTGATATCACAGATCTTGGTGAAGCATCCTATGTTTTGGGCATAGAAATTCACCGAGATAGGAACAATGGAGTCTTAGGACTATCGCAGAAGGCATATTTAGAAAAGGTTCTCCAAAAGTATAATATGCATGCGAGTAAAGCCACACCTGCTCCTATAGTCAAGGGCAACAGTTTTGGGAAATTTCAATGTCCCAAGAACCAGTACGAGATCGATCTCATGAAACCAGTACCATATGCTTCGGCTGTTGGAAGCTTACAGTATGCACAAGTGTGCACTCGCCCTGACTTAGCTTTTGTTACCGGGGTACTCGGTAGATATCAAGAGAATCCAGGCATGGAGCACTGGAAGATGGCAAAGAAGGCATTGCGTTATTCGCAAGGCACGAAGCACTACATGCTAACATACAGGAGATCTGATTCCCTAGAGATAAAAGGGTATTCAGACGCAGATTTTGCGGGGGACAGAGATGATAGAAAATCCATGTCAGGATACGTCTTCACTCTCGCTGGAGGGGCTATTTCGTGGAGAAGCTCCAAACAGTCAGTAGTTGCATCATCCACGATGTATGCAGAATTCATAGCATGCTTCGAGGCCACGGGGCAGGCGATATGGCTAAAGAAATTTGTACCTGGCTTGAAAGTGGTAGATTGTATTCACAAACCACTAAAGATGTACTGTGACAACCAGCCCGCAGTATTTTATGCTCACAACAACAAGTCGAGTAATGCTGCCAAAACAATAGAGATAAAGTATTATGTTGTGAAAGATAAAATCCAGGATCACACTATAAGTCTCGAGCATATAAAGACAAAGGATATGCTTGCGGATCCGCTTACGAAAGGCTTACCACCCAATGTGTTCAAGGAACACTTAGCCGGCATGGGTTTAAGGGAAAGCCTATGATTCCTGGATCATGAGAGGCCCAAAAGGAACAGAATTTGTTTCTGAACCAAACGTATGTTGTAGCTGTATGATTCTATCGGCAATTAAGCTGTGACGATGAGACATGCTCTATGTACCAATATGTGATGAAACAAATAAACTAGAAAGTATAAAGTTAAAAGTAAAAGTTAAGATCAAGGGGGAGAATGTTAGGTTGATCTCTCCCGCGTGGGCCCAACGGACCACCGGACCCCTGATTCACGCGCCCTGATCGGGGGCGCCCAACCCATTATGGTTGATGGGCCCCTGTGACCCGCGCTATATAAACAGAGGTGGGGGCCGGGGCACGACTGACGAAGTTCATCGCCACCACAAACCCCCACCGACACTCCCTTCCGATCTAGGGTTAGCGTGGTGCTCACGGGAAGCACCACCGCCGTCACCCCGCTCTCTCACGCGCTCACGCCGTTGCCGACGCCATGGTCACCGGCTGGAGCTCCTCAGGTGCGGGAGAAGGTAACACCCTACCATCTCTACCGGAATCTCCTAGCCTACACGATCTTGTGGTTCCATCAGGCTCTACTCACTCCCATCAATGCAGCGAACGTAGCTCATTGTCCCGTGCACCAAATTGCATATTTCTTTCAGTAGTTCATTCATCTTCTAGATGTGTGCAAGCATCTGTGTTGTACTGATGCAATACTAAGTTACAAAAGAGCTGTAAGACCAAGACACAAATCAAATGATGTGACATCTGTTGATCTTGCCACTCCCATTCGAGCATGCATCATGCGTGCATGAGATTCATGTGCATGTGATAGCAGCAAGTCATCATATAGCTAGCTAGCCATCGAGATCTGTATGTGATAGCAGCAAGATAAAAACGTTAGCTAGCCAGCGAGATCAAATAGCTAGCTATACCATGCGTGCATGCAAATATGTGGCTGCCGCCACAGCCCATGGCGGCAGATGCAAGGGGTGCCGCCCTCGGCCGTGGTGGCAGGACCTGCCGCCTCCGACTATGGTGGCAGGTGCCACGTGTCGGCTGGCACGCCTGCCGTCACGGTTTAGCTGGTCTTTTTCGTCGTTTGTATTTAGAGGTGGTATTTTCTGTCAATTTGATTCGATAGGTGGTCTTTTTGGACAAAAATTCGTTAAAATGATGTCAAGGACGGGTCATAAGAACAGCTACAGTCACGGTTGGCAAATCCGTACGTACAAACGCCTGTGTTAGTCCTCAAATTTCCCCGTCCACATTCAGATACTCATACTAGAAATTTTAAATCTATACAAAAGCATACAAAAAAAATCCACGTACTACATGGATCATCTATGCTAGTCCTCGTCATAGATGTCCACTATCTCCGAGCTCGGATCCAGATACATGGGCCGCATCTACAGCTCATGCTCCTCTGGCTCCTCCGCGTCAGCTTCCGCATCCATCTGTGCGTCGAGTTCGGCAAAAAGAGCGTCGGTCACCGTCCGCTTCTGCCGGATGAAGCGCCGGTTGGCCTCCACGTAGGCCTCATCCTGCATGGACTCCGGGATGGCCTGCTTTTCCGCCATCTCGTCCGCTTGGGCGATGGCGAATTCCGTCTCCGCCAGCTCCATGTTGAAGCCCGGAGCCGGCGTCATCTCCTGCTCCGCCGCCTTGTCCGCCTGCTCCTCCATCGAAGCGGGCTGTTGCTCCTCTCCCTCCTCCTCCTTCGCCTGCTCCTCCTTCTCCAGCTCCGGCGAGTCCGAAGGCAGCCCGACATCAATGCCGGTGGCGCGCCTTGTCCGGATCTTCTGCTCGATCTGGTACCGACACTCCGGCGTGAGCATAGCGTACGTGGTTATCTTCTGTCAGACCATGACACCGCTGGAGAGCGTGGGAAGAGCTGCGGAGCGGGAGAGAGGAGGTGGATGGGCTCGGGCTGGCGGCGCGGAGAGGGAGGAGGTGGATGGGCTAGGGTTGGGGGACGCCGGCCGACTTAAATACCCGGATTTGGCCTCAGGCGGGGAACTGGAGAGGTGCCACGCGGCGTTCACACCCCCTCCCCCCTCCAACCGGAAGAGACGTTCGTCCGACCGCCGAGTTTTCGGACGATTCCGCGTAGGAGCTCATCGTCGGTCCGACATGACAGACGCGTCCGGGCGCACCCGGCCACCCCTATATTCACCTCATATTTAGACTGGATATAAGGGATGCCGGTCAGCCCAGACGTTTGAGGCTTGTTTGAGGCGTCCGTCTGAATCGAATTTTCATGACCGGTTAGTAACCGGGCTGTCCACCCAAACGATTGAGACCGGTTTAAAGTGACGCCGAACAGAGCGTGAGGACGAATGAGGAAGCACGCAGTGCCGGCCTACTCCGTGCGGACCTGCTACTTGATCGTACATACGATTTTATACTCCGATTTACTCAGACGATCACATTCAAGCTCGTTTAGATACGTTTAAGGGGGCGGATCGAGCGACCAAAGCGACGAGAAAAAAATGAACTGATGATGATAAAGCAACCGCACGTATCATGTACTGACAGCGTACGTTGTTGCCGCCTAGTTTATGAATGACAATAACCAAGAGAACAATGAGCAGCCGAGAGATGATACACGGCGCCACACTGCTAGCTGGTCCAACGGGGATGTCATTGGCTTCCCGTCCGTGCCCGTGCGGCATCATCCACCGTTTCTTATTATTACCAGCAGCGTCTGCATCTAGCTACTAGTAGTTCACTCGTTATAGTTTCTCCCGCCCTCGCTCACTATGCACCGCAACTAGGAGTAGATCACTAGCCCCTTCAATTCCATCATCTCTTGCAGCGCTCGAACTTAACGCTGGGCAATGGCCTCCGAGGCGTGCAGCCTCCCGACCCACACCGCGCCCTCCCCCAACCCCAAGCCCCTGGACGACGACGACGACCTCCGTAGACGCCGCCGCCGCCGTTGCCGCTGCATCTGCGTCCTGGTCACCCTCGGCGTGTTCCTGCTGCTGGGCGTGACCCTCCTGGCCCTCTTCCTCACCGTGCTCCGCGTCCGCGACCCCAGCACGCGCCTGCTCTCCGCCAGCGTCGTCGGCCCCGCCCCCAGCCTCGCCCAGCCCATACCTACCATCCACGAACCACGAACCCAGCACATGTTCCGTCTTCCAGATGTCTGATGCAGACCACAATCTATATCTATATCTATATCTATATCTATATCTATATATATACCTATACATATATACCTACTAATAAAGTAGGTAGTGTTTTTGCCCGTCCGCCATACATTTTATAAAAAAGCCCCTGGGTTTTTCTTTAAGTAACCCGCAGTGCAACATTAAGTGATTTTGGGCTTCGGCCCAACTGCAGTCGCCGCTATCTCATGCTCATGGGCCCTGTTTAGTATACCATGTTCAACTTTAGAGCAATAGGCCCAATTCGTCATGTTTTTAACCCGTTTAGGTTCCTGGCTTTTATTATTTACAGAGAATATATTAAACATGGTCACGATATAACTTTGCAACCGTAACACAGATTAAAATAATTTATATATGTTGATCAGAAAAATGTGTAGTTTCCAACCGTGCTATTATTTGTTATTGTGAACCACTTTAAAAATTTATTTAGGGCATAACCTTAATTAATTGTTATGGTGTATTTTGGAAAATGCTAACACACAATATAACGTTATATATATGACGAATGCTAGGAGAGTATATGTATATGGATTGGAGGGAGTATAAAGTATAAGCTTCAATGAGCATATAGGAGTAATAAAGAAAGAAGAAAATAAAGGGTGTGAGAATACTTTTGTTAATCTTGAAGCGTATGCAGAGATGACCTAAAACACATTTAATAGAATCCTTTTATTGAGATTTTTCTCACGACATGGTGCAAATTCCAAACACTGCTTCAAATTACAAATAATACCTTGGTATGAGTTTATTTGAAAATTAGGCTCTTTACGATCAGATTGGTCGTACAAAAACCGTAGAAAAAGTATTATATGCATGCTTCTTCATGTACTACTGATATGAATTTCTGCTAGACCTGTGTGTGCCTCTCTGCCGTGGCCGGACACAATTCGAATGTTGTTAGGTCGTGCTGACGGAAAGTGGACACATCAACTGCATCTCCCATTGCAACGCATGGATATATGTGCTAGTTTTTTCAAAAGTTAAGCGTTTGAAAACCAGCAGTGACATGAATCAATCTTTGTACACCCCAGGTTAAGCAAACAACCAGCACTAACATGATGCAAATGGTGATCGAAGGGAGAGTAAAAAAAAACTGCTCCGCATACCCAGGTTGATGGCTCAGATCGCTTTCCACGAGAATACGGGCTCCTCTGATTCAGAGGAATTCTATAGGGTTTTTGAAGGATTGAGATCTTTAGGAATTTTTCCTACATTGGTCCTTTGATTCATTGGATTGGATCCCATAAGATTTTTTCCTATGAAATCTTTTGTACTACATTTCATAGAAAATCTAACATCCACTCCAACCTCTTTTTACAATTCTTTTGTTTTTTCCTGTGACGTCAAACACTCATTTGCTAATTCTATAGGGTTCAAATGGACATGTCACTCTAACCCTATACTTTTTCTATTCCTCCGTTTTTAAAATCCTACGAATCAAAGAGGCTCTACAATGGTCAGAAAACATGTGCACGGTGGCTGATCTAACAAGGGGAGTAGTTGGGGAATGTCCAATCTTGTCGTTCAGTCTCCCGATAATTAGATAGTTTTTGTTAAAACTAAGTCGTTCGTAGATTTTTATTTCTCTACGTCATGATGTTTTCCCATTGACGCTGGGTGGTCAGATCTCAGAACGAAGATTATATTAAACGGCTAGCACCAGTGACTTATCCATAAGGAAAGCTCTCGATTACCGCCAGGCCATTCAAACGCCATCCTACACAAATGTCATTCCATCACGAAAATTTACACGCACGTGAAACACATGTAAAAGTTTTTTCCAAAAAAATATATACTTTTTAAATTTTGTATCTTTTTAGATTTTACTGTACCAAAGGGTACACATGAGGTCGCGCTCACAAATTCCATGTCCTGTGATTATAGCACACATCCCGTGACAAATAACGACCGGCCAGATTGCGCTGAGCAGCAGTCGCAGGTGTCCAGGACGACGGCAAGTCCCAAATCCCAATGGTTCGTTCATGCACAAGCCGATAATTCGAAACTTGCAGCTACATCATACAGCGCAATCCGGCATCAACTGTTGAATGTACATATCAATAGTACGATGATAAGCCACATGGGTTGGACGAACTACAAGAATATCTGCATGCCCGTGGCACATGGTTTTTTAAACATTCAGTCCCCGATCGCGCTTTAGCCCGAACCACCTGTGCCTTTCAGCACCTCGTGCACCGCAGAAAAATCCAGGTCGCCAAGCCCCAAGCTTCTTGCCTTCTTGAATGCCTGAGATCCAGTGGTAGTCGCGTGTTTATTAGCTTCATTGTAAGGTTTCGAAGGTCGTGGTGGTGTGTGTGTGTGTGTGGGGGGGGGGGGGGGGGGGGGGGGGGGGGCGCAATACCTCATTGGCAGCAGCTGCGACTGGCATGGAGACGGCATTTTCATCTCCCAATGACAGAGCCAACCTCATATCCTTCTGCTGATGTTTGAGGGGAAATGCTGGATTGTAGCTGCCCTGCAGCATCGAAGGCCCTTTCATCTTGAACATCGGATTTGCAATCGCACCGAGATCCTGCAAGTCAAAACATAACCATGGTTGTCTGATTGGTAGTAAAGGAGGTAGCAGAAAGGGTGTTACGATAAAACCAAGCACGGTACCAGGACATCAAGAAGCGTCTGGGGGCTCAACCCACTTTTGTCAGCCAAACACAATCCCTCAGAAAAGGCATTCATCATACTGCAAGCAAAAAAATTATCACTGTTGCATTATTGCAGTCGTCGGATTTACGTCCCCGAAAGGCAGGGGAGATGATGTGGCAGCAACTGAAAGAGCTCGTAGATTTCTGGATGTTGAACAAAAGTAGCAAAATGAAAAGCTCATTTAGACGAGAAAGCTACAAAACCATATTTGCAATAGGAGCAGGTTTTAGATCCGTACTAAGCTTGCTGGCTATGAATATAAAGATTACCAGTAGATTTGCCATTCTGCATAGACTGAGGTGCGAATTCACAGGGCAAAACAGTAACCATATCTACTGCGCTGAATTACTAACAGATCAGTTTGCGAAGTATCAGCACTCAGGGGTCAAGCTTCTCAGTGGTATTCTGCATACTGATGTTTCAGATACCCTGGATATAATACTACTCCCTCCATCCCATAATGTAAGATGCTTTTTGATACTAGTGTAGTGTCAAAAAACGTCTTACATTATGGGACAGAGGGAGAATTATAGAGACCGGTTAATATACAATGCGAAAATGCAATGCTGCCTGCAGTTACTACAGTTGAATGTTTTGCCGGTGTGTACAAAGATAGTCACCTTCCCATGATCATGTTGACCACCAGTTTCATCTTTGCTCCATTTCCCATCTCCCCCAGAAAGAACGACTTCTTCCCAAGTACATCAAATGCTGGGACCATGTCATCATATAGTGCCTGAAACATTCAAGGAGTGGATCCAATTACGCAAACATGAAATCTAAGGGCGATTTTAATTGCACTATGTGTGGTAGATATAGCACTACCAATTTACACACTATCGGTTAAAAGAATCGCAAGGACGCAAATTGCTGGAATTACCCAGATTAAGTATCAATTTTGAATCCACACTCAATGTTTGATGTACTATATACTAGTATATCAATACCATATCTCCTAGCACTTTGTAATTTTATGGTGATTGATATCTCCACCCTACTAACTTTAATAGATCTTCCGTTTTCTGGCAAGTACTTCAAAACTACCTACAAAGAGTCACTGACACTGCTGTACTATTATGTTAACACTTGGCAGAAAAGAAAAGAGGGGGGAGTAGCTGTATAACCAAACAGGTACACAGAGGCAAGAAATTATTACGGGCACTAGAAGGGTTGAATATTGCCAAGAGTTTCACTGTTTTTGCTACAAGAAAAATGAGTTTCCCCTGCTTTACATAGCAAGGAAAATATTATGATCATCATACCAAAATTACCACAAGCACTCAACCGAAAGCAAAGAGCAGGAGATATTGACCCTTCCAAAACCAGTAAGTACAAAGACCAAAATATGGCGGAAAATGTTTCTAGGAAAAATCTTTGTTTTAAGCAATCTGGTTTGCAATAATGCTTGCAAGTGATCACCACAGCAGAGTGAATTACCTTGTCGCCTGCAGCAAGAATGACCAATTGGCCATCTTCAGCTGGCTTCTTGCTCCCTGAAACTGGAGCTTCAACAAAAGCTCCGCCCTTTTGTTTAACCGCCTGCAAACATTTTATCAAGGAAAGTTCATTGCACTAATTACTAATAAAAGTAACTAATCTAGTCATTGTGATGAAGAAAATAAAGGGGGGAGGGGGGGATTCTCAAAACTGGTGAAATAAAAAGGGCAAAAAGAAAACCATGTTAATTGGGGAAGAAAGGAATAAACTCATAAAAATGCTAGAAATTTATTATGTTGGTACTGTCAACAAACAAGGACTAAGATTTAGCATTTGCTCAAAACACGAATTTAGTCAAATGCAATATTTGTCACTTGTATTCATCCATTTGTGCTTCACTATACATTGTGAGAGCGTACGATTCGTTATATCAAGCCCACTATTGATCTAGGAATGCACATTGTTCCATGTCTCCTACATCTTTTCTCACTTGTGCCTATACTGAATGGGTTGGATATCCTACTCCTTACGCTTGCTGTTCAACACGTTGATTCTGCGTATGTTTGGACGATAATATCATTCTTGGTCTTCTAAATGCGAACGTCCCCGAGTCACAGTCTATTGTGTAAGCCAAGTATCATGCCACCACTCACGTCGTCATCATCTATTTGCATACTGTACTGTTGTTTACTGAGACATCATCATAGTATAATTGTCCGCCAACTCAGTGAAGCACAAATGGATCAAGCACATTGAGGTTGATGTTTGTATTCTACTCGAAAAAGGTGACTATATTAACTAATTTTAAGCATGCTGACATGTTCGCCAACGGGTTCACCGCGCTGGTGTTCACTGAGTTCTGTTCCAGTCTCAACATCCAGGAACCAGCAGCTGTGGCTGCAACCAGGAGGATGCAGTCCACACGCTGCTCGCCTCATGGGTATAGTCTGACTAGTTAGAATCCAAATCCTCACTATATTGCTGTTGGTTGTCATTCCACATATAAATCACCCTCCCTGCCTCGCTTAGTATAACTGATATGCCTATTATGTGACTCCTCGGTTTCCTCTTTTAATATGTTGACACAAACATTGGAGATACTCTTTTAGTCCAGCATATTATGCCTGTGTCCAGCTAAAGTATTTTCATCTCTGGTGAATTCTATTCACAAGTAGATAAAATAAAATGTAACTCAACTATCTGAAACATAACTTAACCCTCTGAATATGCCATCAATGATGCAAAAGGCGAGTAATGGGTTCACAACAGCTTAATCAATCGACACTTGAGACTAGCACCCAATTCAGTAACTCAGGACTGAAAACCAAAAAAACACAGCCTCACCCTTTTCCAGTGCTCCCTCCGTCCCAAAATACTAGTCGTGGTTTTAGTTCAAATTTGTGCTAACGATGCCCAACCAATTGAACTTACGATAGTACACGGGGGCAAAAAGAAATGACACCTGACTGTTACAAGCAGCCATATGGAAGAAGAGTACCTCGCTTATCTTGCAAGAAGTTGCAGCATCAACAGTGGACATGTCCACGTAGCCCTTGCCCTCTCCGATTTGCTCGAGCACACCATCCTTGTCGAAGACAACCTAGATGAATTCGACAGGCCAAGAAATGGGGATATCAGCGACAACAACGGCATCCCACAACGCTGGAATGAGAATGAAAGGGTTCCCGGCGTCTCTTAACAGATAGCGCGGCGCTGGGATCGGAGAGCATGGCGATGGTGTACTTGCACTTGGCGACGACGGACGCCGGCGTGTCCCCAACGGCGGCGCCCATCGCGACGAGCTCGTCGCACTGCCAACAAAAATTGCCACAGATTCTCGAGATTATTATCGGATAAAAACAAAGGGACGAGTATGGCGCGTGAATGGATCGATCGATCGATCTCGCTCTAGAGGACCAAACCGCAGGCAGATGGATCCGCCGAATCGGGAGGCGTCGCGAACCTTGGAGAGGGTCCGGTTCCATACAGTGACGCGGAAGCCGTGGCGGAGGAGGTTGGCCGCCATTGCCTTCCCCATGATGCCCAGCCCCAAGAAGCCGACCTCCATCGCGGCCTCCCTCTCCCTGCTGCTGCTCTGCTTCGTCTTCCTGGCACGCGGACGCCGCGGCGGGGGAGGTCGGCTCCTCTTCTCTCTCTCGTCCCCTCTTCCCTGACTGCCGCACGCGCACACGCACCCGCCGCCAGCGACACACACCTGTGCTCCTCCAGTGGGCAGCCGCAGGCTCCTACTCCTCGCCGATCCCCTCGATTTTTTTATATATTTTTTGGTTCTATTTATTATCCTTGTCGTTCGCTTTATCCAAGAGTGTCTGGTGCGGTGGGCATCTCCATCCAACAAGATTTTTCCTCGTATAAAAACTCTCCCACCTCAATAATAGTTTTCAGATTATTATGGATGGATGCTTTCGCAGGTCCCAATAAAACTCTTCCAATATTTGTTGTTCTATATGCGTGTACAAACCTTGGGAATAATTTATACGTCACTGTAATAAGTCAAGCATGGTTTATTTTTTCGTCGCAAAAAAATAAAATAAGTCAAGCATGGAATACTGTCCAAGTTCAAATTTAAAGATGAATTCAAAATCAAACATGCCACATAAACATGAAGATCAAACATAGAGCATCACTCATTCCCATTTAAACTCCCGCTAGCACCCCTCCCATTCTTGATGCTAGAAATTATGTTTTCATCTATACTATCCCTATAAAAATAGGAGTGGAGAGGACGGATCCAAATCATCGTCTGAATCGTCTAAGGCCATTTCTTACCGATCCCTTAAAAATAGTGGAGTATCCGGTGGAGCAAAAGCTTAGTGGAGTATATTTACTCCACTAATTTTTGGCCGGACCTAGCTATCCCTATATTTAACGGAGTAAAAAAATTCATTTGCATTTCATTCTCAACCACCGAAACACATTTCTTTTTCCATTTTATTTCATTGAACGACATTTCGATACATTTGAATACTTAATTTATCAATTCTTCGCTACGAGAGCAAGATCAAAGAAAACAAGAACCATAATTAGACATTTTAAAAGATACCAACTTTCATAACTGTTCCTACTAGTTGGATTAATATCTTCTTGATGTCTTCATTGTTGATCACTCGAGTTTGCACACTTATTTTTTCTTCGATTCTAAAGAAGTAGACGTTGTTTTTTCATTAGTCTCTTCTCTAGTCTCATCTCTAGTCTCAATTCTAGCAACGAGTGCACAAACATCTATTAAATTTCTTGCTATCAATAAATCAATGTATTCTTCTTCCCAATACCAAAACTTGCATCCCTCTTACACACAAATTTGAAGAAACAATGAGCTACCGAAATTGCGCCGAATCCCGTGAACAACCGAATCAAAACAAGCACATACCCCATCTTTTTTGCACTTGAAGAAAACCCATCGGGGATGTTATGGTGTGGTAAAAACTCGGCGCACCACCTGCAACGGGCAGTGGTCGCACTTTATGACCGGCAACGGTGAGCCGACAAGTCGTTGAGCCAGCGGCGAGCCCGGGCGACGGCCCGGCTTGTCTTTGTCGGAGAACCGCCGATGAGAGAGATTCGAGTGGCTAGAGGACGAATCGATACCTGCATGCGGCACGGAGGCGTTTTCAGGGCTGTGCGGTCCGGTTCCTGGCCAATCCATGGCGAGGCGCAGTTGTCGGCGGCCGAAATCGCCAAATCTGGTGGCGGCGGCTGCAGTCGTAGATCCACCAGTTCTGCACCGGGGATGGGTCGAGGAGGCACAAATCCAAGTGTTGGTGGAGCCTAGGGAGCGTCTACGACGGCGGGCGGGTGCCGGCGGGGGGTGGGAAGGGCGGCGCCAGTCCAGATGCGACGCGGGAGTGGAGGGGGAGGCAATGGAGGAGAGGCGAGGCTTTGACTCGCGTGTCGAGCGGTGGATTATATTTAAGGAGAAAGCTGGGGCCGGAGTAAAAAAATACTCCCTTACGGCGGATAAGGGATCGGCTAGGTGGTAGTTAGTGGAGTAAAAATGAATCTTTACTCCACTAACCGGTTATAGCGAATCGGTTAAAAATGGCGTAATCATAAATCTAATCGTCCAAAACCTTCTAATGTTAAGTACCAACCACGTTGAACTCACCAATGATTTACTAATCCACTGATCCACCAATAATTTGTTGGTACCATGTCATCATCACCAAAATACGTGAGCGAAATAAATATGTCGTCTCTCCCCTATGGGCCGGAGGGTCACTGACCACTCCTCCTCTTCGTTGTCGTCCCACGCCATGCATGTCGCCTTCCCCTTGTTGACCCTGACCCCCTCGACCGCTCACGCAGTCA
Source organism: Elymus sibiricus (assembly GCA_039707655.1). Classification (NCBI taxonomy): domain Eukaryota; kingdom Viridiplantae; phylum Streptophyta; class Magnoliopsida; order Poales; family Poaceae; genus Elymus; species Elymus sibiricus. The sequence goes on from CM077669.1 coordinate 134,918,592, forward strand.
CTACACCCCTATAGCTGCCCGCCTCTCCTTTAGCGTGGTCCATTGTTTGCCACCCATCGATTCTTCACTCGGTCGAGGCCGAACGCAGCCGTCGCCGCCCCATCACGCCATGGGATTGTTGGCTACTTGACGTTGACACCATCTAACACCCCCGAATCCGCGCTTGAGGTACGTTGTTGTTGGCTGTCGACGCCGTCTACCACCCACGAATCTGCACGTTAAGGCATGTTGTTACTGGCTACTGACGTCATTGTCGCCCTCAAATCTTTTCTCGTGAGACACCTTCTTTTTTTCTTTTCTCTTTTTCTCTTCATATGCAAAATTCAGTTCATACTTGTCTAAATATCTGCAAATTCGTAAAATGGTAGCTTGTAGATGACACAATAAAATTATACAGATGGAGACAAAAAATGTCAATCTATTAGACCAAATAATGGCATCCACAATAGTTCTGCACAATGCGTGTCAATTATGAAGATTTCCAATAATTGTGTGATAACTTTATAAAGTTCTCTTGACCTCTTTCTATTGGATGAAACACTATACTTTTTGTGAGCTTTACTTGTCTATTGGTTAAATGGACTTACAAAGGTAAAACATGGTTATGCAGATAACTATGCCACCCTGTTAGTAATCCACACCAGCCCTGGAGGTGGCTTGGTCATCAGACACAGGAAGAAACTGGATATAGGATGAGCAGTGCTTTGTTCTTAATTGTAGCAATCTATTTGAGCAAAATAATAATTTAATCAATTATTTTCCAGAATTTGCATACTGCATACACTTTGAACCAAAAGATGGACAGTAAATATGCTATTGCCAAATTTCTTTTCCAGACTTTGCATATTGCATACACTCGAGTAGAATATACTTTTCTCCGACAATTCTTCATGTGTTATGTATTGAGATACTTTCCCATTCCCCACAATAACTATTTTGTTTGGATTTATTATTGTTGACATTATGTGAGCAATTAAGATAACAATCCTCCCATGAGTAGCTCTGTCAAGAGCATTCTAAACTACTCTAATCCTGAATGTGCTTGTGGCTTCGTCAAGCAGAAGAGTCAGAGGTTCTTTTATAATAGCCTTTTGCAATTGTTATTCTCTGTTTTTCTTACCTATCGATAGTTGCACATCTCTTTCTCCTACCTTAACTGATTCACAATTAAGTATATTAAAGACTTGGAGAAAGATACTATTCCTGGCAGCAGACGCACAACTAACTAAGAGAAAGAAACCATCCCCTACAAGGCCATAAACAGTAAATCCAAATTAAAAGAGCAAATTACAAAGTAGCGAGGCAAATCCAATAACGTACATGTCATCTTTAGATGTAGCGAGCGAACATGCAAATGGCCCTAAGGAGTAGGTGTAACGCCCCAGCCAAATCCATCAGTTCCTAATTATTATGCATGGCTAGCACTTAGGATCTAGACTGACTCCATAGATAAACACTAGTCTTTCTTATGCACCTAGGATTAATTTTTCGGTCGGTTACCCATCCTCAAATTGCTTCAAGCCAAGTACGCTTAATTTTGAGGTTCCTTTTGGATTAGCTTCTGGAAAGGAAGGTGCGCCTTGTTGATATGAGCAGTCTACCATTCCTTCAAGTCGAGACGTCACATATACCCCACTCAAAGGAATCAACATCCTCGTTGGCCCAGCAGGAATGTTCCCTCTTGGCACACGTCTGTGTGTCCAGTCTGGCACATGTGTCATGTTATGTGCCACGACGGGTCACACACGCCTAACCCACACACGTCGTGTAACCGCGAGGGTTGACAGTGATACCAGTTGTTACGCCCCGACCAAACTTACCGGTTCATCCATCAGTTCCTGGTCGTTGCGCTTGGCTACCACCTACGATCTAGATTGGCTCCACAGAGCTGGTCTTTCCTGCGCACTTTGCTCTCACTGTGCGCACCCGTGATCAACTTTCTATTCGGCCACCTATCCTCAAATTGCTCCAAGTTAAGCACACTTTTCTTTGAGGTTCCTTTTGGACGGTCTCCCGAAAAAGATGGCACACCATGTCAATATGAGTAATCTATCATTCCTATAAGCCGGGATGTCACAGGAGTCAAAGAGCCGTCAGGAGACAATGAGTCGATAGTTGGCTATGCAGCTGTGTGAGAAGGGAGAGGTCGGAGACGTGCTAGAGGTCGCGAGTAGCCACAATCTCTCAGAAGACTATATACATTTTTCGTCGCATGATCTTTTCCGCATTTGGTTTGATTTCCAGTATAAAAAGATGGCTATTTCTGTCTTGGCCGCTGCAAAGGGGCCATATGTACGTACAATATTTTTAAATGGTAAGGCGGGATCCCCAGTCGGATCTCGCCGGGTCCAATGAATCTCCTAGTGCTTAGCTGCCGCGGGTGTGGGCGACCCGAGACAGTTAATGAAATTTGTGACCTGATCAGGTCACACCATCCAGCAATGTTTTTTTTTCTCTCGGAGACCAAGTGTTCAGATAAGAGAGCACAAGAACTTAGATGGAGATTTGGTTTCAACAACGTGTTTGCTATTAAGAGTGAAGGTTTGAGTGGTGGTCTGGTCCTCTGCTAGAATAATGATTCGATGGTGTGTAGGATCCAAAGTATGTCTAGAGGGGGGTGATTAGACTACTTGACCAAAATAAAAATCTAGCATTTTCCCAATTTTAAAGGTTGGCAAGTTTTAGCAATTATATCAAGTCAAGCTCACCCTACACATGCAAGTCTAAGAGTATAGCAGCGGAAAGTAAAGGCATGCACATATAAGTAGAGGGTAGGGATAGGAGGATCAAAGGCAATGTGGACTCGAAGATTTTTCCCGTGGTTCCGATAGGTGGTGCAATCGTGCATCCATGTTGATGGAGACTTCAACACACGGAGGGTAGCGGCCGCGACAGTCCATGGAGGGCTCCACCCACGAAGGGTCCACAAAGTAGCAACCTCGTCTATTCCATCACGGCTTATGTCCACGAAGGACTAGCCTCACTCGGGGTAGATCTTCATGAAGTAGGCGATCTCCTTGCCCGTACAAACTTCTTGGTTCAACTCCACATGATGTCGGAGGCTCCCAAGCGACACCTAACCAATCTAGGAGACACCACTCTCCAAAAGGTAATAGATGTGGTATGAATGATGAACTCCTTGCTCTTGTGCTTCAAAAGATAGTCTCCTCAACACACAATCACTCTCTCACAGATTTGGCTTGGTAGAAGAAGTTGATTGGGTGGAAAGCAACTTGGGGAGGCTAGAAATCAAGATTCATATGGTTGAAGTGGAAGATCTTGATCTCAACACATGAGTAGGTGGTTCTCTCTCATAAAATGGATGCGGCAAGTGTTGGTTTGTTCTGAGTGTTCTCTCTACGAATGATAGGGAGGTGGAGGGGTATATATAGGCTTCTCCAAAATTCCAACCGTTACAACATTATTGCCCAACTCGGTGAAACCAAAGCAAAAACTTGGTTGCACCGACTAGTGCAAAATGTGGCAACTTTTGGCGTTTCGGTGAGACCAATATATAAATCTCGGTGAGTCCGATTTTGGCTGGCCTAGGCAGTTCCCAGCTTCGTTGCACCGATTCCTAAAACTCGGAAATTCTGATTCTTAGAAACTGGATACCCGAGAGTTGGTCACGATTTTCGGTTGCACCGAAATCAAACTTGGTCTCACCGAGAGGTTAGGGTTTGGCTTTGGATTCTGTCTAGGGTAGAACTCGCTAGGGCCGAATTTGTAAACTTGGTGGCACCGAATTTAGGCTTTAGGGTTTGGACAGAATATTTTTGTGGGAGAATTCACGAAGGGTTTTGGTGGCTAACTCTAAGCACTTGAGCAACAGATCATCATAGATACCTCATCCCCTTTTAATAGTATTGGCTTTCCTACGGACTCAAATGTGATTTCTCACAAAATGCAAAATGTAGAGTCTTGAAGCTTGTTGCCATTAGATGTTCCATGCATCTAGGGGATCTCCTCACAATCCTTTGCCAATCCATTCATTGAACTTTTCCTGAAATATGCTTGATGAGATCATTAATCCAATGAAATATATGTTGTTATTAATTACCAAAACCACCTAGCGAGAAGTTGTGCTTTCAATCTCCCCCTTTTTGGTAATTGATGACAACATATAGATCAAAGCTTCGATAGGGATATAAACAATGAATAACATCGTCGCTTTGAGCAGTATGTGATAAGCAAGAGCTCCCCCTAAATTTGTGCACTATTTTTAAATTTGCGTTTGAATGCGAATGTACAATCGATTAGGATCATGGGTAACTCTTCCATGTCACATACATCTTGTGGTGCGCAAAAATGATAAGAATGGATTACAATGCACATAACACCAAACAAGAGTGAATGATCATCATATAGATACCACAAAGATAGGAAATACTAGTACCACTCATAAAGTGTACGATCAAACACTACGAAGTTTTAAGACAAACACATGATAGACCAAATGTTTTAAAAAGACGAGAAGAGCAATCAAAATGCAACACTCTCTCTCGAAGCCCTATGATCTATAACACTTCTCCCCCTTTGGCAACAAGTTACCAAAAAGCTCGAAGGTATAGAGCTAAGCGTCACTCTGGGCACGATCTCCTCCATGAGACGATGAAGCAGCTCCGGTGGCTGTGGAAGGAGTCGAGAGAACAACATCCGTGAATGCTTATTCTAAAGTCCTTTGGGTGGTGGAGTAGACACGGGAGGTGCTGAAGGTGCTGAGGGAGCTGATGCAGGTGCAGATGAAGAGGGTCTCATCTCTGGAACTGGCACTACAAATGATCTGACCTGAGTCCTGAACTGAGTGTGAGTATGGAGTAGAGGACTGTCATCATCATCACTGGAGCTGGAGCTAGGCACTGCATCTACTTCCTTCTTCAAAGTGTCAACGGTAGTAGTCAGCTCAGTCACCTTGATATCCAAGTCATGAAACTTGGTTTCCACTATCCTCTCAAGGCTCTTCTGGTTCTTCAGAATCTCGCTCACTTTCTTCTCTATCCCTTGGATAGTGCTAATAAGATATACCATTTGGTCGCTCTTTGTCCTTGGCATTTGAGCACTAGTGTCTCTAGCTGCTTCTGCCCTGGCCTCTTCCTCAATCTGAGCTTGTGCAGTAGTTGAAGTGGGATGACTTGGATCCATCACCACGACATTGTCCTCAAAATCTGGTTGTAGGGGCAGGTGTGGTCGATCAAGTAGATATTGGCTCTTTCCAACTTTGGAATTGATAAGCATCTGAATGTAGGGATCATATCCACACGACCTCTTCTGGTCAGCAGTAGTCTTCTTGATGGTCTCAACAATGAGAACCATCACCCTGATCCTGGTATGGCTATCCACATGCTGTAGCATGTTAATGGAATAACCACGTATCATCTTGTCATCTCCTGACTTGGGCATCAAAGTATGCCTTATGATGGTGTTGGAGGTGGGCAGACCTTCTTGCAAAAAGTAAACTGGGCCAAGTTTGCGGCTCTTCATATATGCCCTGGGAATGGGGTTGTATATGTTGTCCATGGAGTTGTGGTTCATCTTGGCCTCAGTGTAAACATCAAGATCACCTTCTTGCACCTTTGGGGCTCCTAATATGGTAGCCCACTCATCAACTGTTGATTGGTATATGGTGCCTTCAGTCATCCATACAATCTTCCCATCAGGATAAAAATGAGTTGTGAAATAGAATTGTGTGATTATCTCATCATTCTAGGTAGTCATCTCTCTGCCAACAAATTCATCAATATCAATGGCCTTGAAGTTTTCTTGAACATGAGGGAAGTAGTCTTCATTTTCTTTGATGAACTTCCAATCAACATATCTCATGTCACTGACAGCTGGACTCTTGTCAAGCAAAACAGTCTCATAAAAGTCATGTTGCTCCTTAGTGTGAAAGCGAGCATCAACAGCAGTCCTTCTCCTAATAGCATATGGATCAGCTGCTGTCCACTTCTTGAGACCTTGATCCTTCCTCTCCTTCATATTTTCTTCCACTGAATGATCATTGTTGTGGTCTGGCAGGTGAGGTCTGAGCTTCCTCAAAACAGCAACATCTTCTTCTTCCTCTGCTGCATGTCTGGAGGTAGAACCCTTGTTCTTCTCAGCAACAGGCACATCTCTGGTTGTCCTCTTGGGCTTGGAGGCTGCTGGCTTGGCCTTGGGAGCAGTGGGCTTTGCCTTTGAAACAGACTTGCTAGGCATAGCATCCTTCATGAGCTTCCTTTGCTTGGAAGGAGGAGGGTTAGCAGGTTCTTCCTCTTCCTCTTCCTCTTCCTCTTCCTCATGCTCAATTGGGTCTTCATACAGGGAGGTTGTCCTTCCTATCACATGGATAGTCCTCTTCCTTTCTCTCTTCTTTGCTGGCTTCTTGGCCAAAGTCTTTGCTTGCTTAGAAGTATTAGGGGACTCTATTCCCTTAGCTGACTCAGGAGCTCTCATAGCATCAGTGCTGGCATACTCCTTTCTGACATGTTTTCTCTTTGATGTGTGAGGGAGTCCAGGATTAAGGGGTCCTTGCGATGTTGACTTATCTCTTATGGTCCAGCCCGGTGGGCCGCCTTGTGGCATCTTTGGGAAGGCCGAACTACAGAATGACCCTAGGCTTAGGGGAAATATTCCGAAGACTTGGTGTGTCCTCCAAGTTAGAATGGGCGTATCTATGCCCGGATGGAAACCGACCATGTGTAACCCTAGGTACCCCTGGTGTCTATATAAACCAGGGGGGCTTAATTCGTAGAGGGGCAAGTCAACTCAGATAGGGTTTAGCTCATTTGATCTCGAGGTAGATCTACTCTGTAATTTTCATACTCATCAATACAACCAAGCAGGACGTAGGGTTTTACCTCTTCACGAGGGCCCGAACCTGGGTAAACACCGTCTCCTTCGTCCCCAGTTACCATCGATCCTAGACTCATAGTTCGGGACCCCCTACCCGAGATCCGCCGGTTTTGACACCGACATTAGTGCTTTCATTGAGAGTTCCATTGTGAGATCACTCGTGGATTGATGGCTCGCCTAGTCATCAGCGAACAGGCCTGTAACGAGGACATCTTTGTCCTCGGGCAGGTCTTCGCGTTCGGCAGTGTCGTACCGCATGCTGGCTCGACCGGCGATCTAGGCCAGATCGAAAATTTCGCCCACGGTCAAGAAATCAGGTTCGGGAACCTAGAGTTCACCGCCGACTCCCGTGGCGATATGTTCCTCGCGGGACCCTTGGCTTTGTCCGACGGGCCCGGAAATCCCGGAGCTTTAACTTCGGGCCCACTATCTGGCTCGTCCCTCAGATCTATCTCCGCCGGAGGTCCGGCCTTGAGCCCGAGCTCGTTGGTAGTACCCGAATATCAGGATTCGGCCTGTGCCGAACACACCCATCCCGAAGACACCTTGGAGCTTAACTCCAAGGGCTCTCAGGAAACTGATCTGGTCATCCTCTCGTGGTTAAACAAGGCTCTAGACCGGATCCAATCGATGGCAATCGAGGATGATCGTACCTCGACCCACGTTCCGGTCGACCTAGAGGCCGATTACGGGAAATTTTACGGCCCACCCGCCGCCCACTTAGTAGCCACTGTCGAAGACTTAACCGACATGTTGGACTACGCCTCCGAGGAGGCAGAACACATGGATGAAGAGATCGGTGACCCCACCCCCGTGACCACCGGGCGGTGGACAGCCACCTCGACCTATGATGTCTATATTGTTGATACCCCTAACGATAGGGACAACCACACCCCCAGGAGGAACGGCGAAAAATCCGGCGAAGCATCAAAGCGCCGGAAACAACGCAAGCGATCCAAGACAAACAAGGGAAGGGAGGCCATCGCAGGCATCGGGGAAATTGACACCCCGGAGGACCTCGGCGACCCTGAAGCCCCCGAGGAGCCGCTAGAGGACCCGGAAAGGCTAACGGATCAACAGGACGCCGAGAACCTCAATTATTCCGACGATGATAACTACCTCCCACCCGCTGAGGAGGAGGAGAGCCTCGAAGCCAAAGACTTCACCATCCCCAAAAACCCCGAGGACCAAGAACGATTCAGGCAACAACTCATAGCCACCGCTCGAAGCTTAAAGGCAAAGCAGCAGCAGCTCAAAGCCGAGAAAGACACAATCAACAACAGATGGACCAAAGTCCTGGCAGCCGAAGAAGGGTTCGACATTGAGCGGCCAGACCAAAACAAGAGTTACCCGCGCCGGCGCCTGCTGCCGCAATTTGATGATGAGGCCCTTGAGCCCGAATCTCCCAGGCGCTCCCAGTACGACCAGCCGGATCGCCCCCCTCGAGGATGGGATAGGGTGGCTAGAGACGCCGAATACTGGCCCGCGCCTCCTCGTAGGAGGGGAAAGGGGCCAGCACAGCCTGAGTATCGTACGATCTACGGTAGGACCTGGACTATAGGGCAGGTCACACCAGATCCATTTACAGATCTAGGGGACACTCCCCCGCTAGACGGGATGGCTACCAATCGTGGCTCGACCGCAGCCACAGAAGCCGGGAACAATACCGGGCCCAGCCAACAGCCGACATTCGGCGTGACGTAGCCCGGATCAGAGGCGCCGCACACCCACTATGTTTCATAGACGAGGTCATGCAGCACCAGTTCCCCGAAGGGTTTAAACCCGTAAACATAGAATCATACGACGGAACGACGGACCCAGCCGTATGGATCGAGGACTTCCTCCTTCACATCCATATGGCAAGAGGAGACGATCTCCACGCCATCAAATACCTACCACTCAAACTGAAGGGACCAGCTCGGCACTGGTTAAACAGTCTCCCCGAGAACTCCATTGGGAGTTGGGAGAAACTCGACGATGCCTTTCGGTCTAACTTCCAAGGTACTTACGTCCGGCCCCCGGACTCTTCCGACCTAAGTAACGTTGTCCAGAAGGCTGGCGAATCAGCCAGGCAGTTCCGTAATCGGTTCCTAACTAAGAAGAACCAGATCGTCGACTATCCGGACACCGAGGCGATAGCCTCATTCAGACACAACATCTGGGACGAATGGCTAGCTCGCCAGCTTGGCCAGGATAAGCCGAGAATGATGTCTACCCTCACCTCACTTATGACCCGCTTTTGCGCGGGCGAAGACATCTGGCTAGCTCGCCGAAGCCATAATCCCGAAGACCCCGGCACCTTCGAAGTGCGGGACGGTAACGGAAAGCTAAGGCGGAACAAAAATAAATGTCGCCATAGCAATGGCGACTCGGAAGACACGACCGTAAACGCCGGTTTCCGCAACTCAAAACCCGGACAACGGAAGAAGCCCTCTAAATGGAACAGGGATGGACCTACCGCTTTTGACAAAATCATGGATAGGCCCTGCCAGATCCACTGCACACAATACAAGCCGATCACCCACACCAACAGAAACTGTTGGGTGTTCAAACAAGCTGGCAAGCTCGTAGCCGAGGAACAGAGCAAGAGCCCGCCCAGCGAGGACGATGAAGAACCTCACGGGCTGAACAATGGCGGGCATAAGCAATTCCCTCCCGAGGTCAAAACTATGAACATGATATATGTCACACATATACCCAAAAAGGAGAGGAAACGCGCACTTCGGGAGGTCTACGTCGTAGAGCCCATAGCCCCGAAGTTTAACCCGTGGTCGGCTTGCCCGATCACCTTCGATCGTAGGGATCACCCGACTAGCATCGGTCATGGAGGCTCGGCCGCCCTCGTCCTGGACCCCATCATCGATGGGTACCACCTCACTAGAGTCCTTATGGACGAAGGAAGCAGCCTTAATCTGATTTACTCAGACACAGTAAAAAAGATGGGCATCGACCCGTCGAGAATTAAACCCGGGAACACTACCTTCAAGGGAGTCATCCTCGGTGTCGAAGCACGCTGCTCGGGTACCATGACGCTGGAAGTAGTGTTCGGCTTGCCCGATAACTTTCGTAGCGAAGACTTGATCTTCGATATGGTGCCTTTCCGCAGTGGCTATCATGCACTGCTCGGTCGTACAGCGTTCGCTCGCTTTAACGCCGTTCCCCACCATGCATACCTGAAGCTCAAGATGCATGGGACAAAGGGGGTCATGACTGTAAATGGCAATACAGAACGCTCACTCTAGACTCAGGAACACACAGCGGCTCTAGCGGCTGAATTCCAGTCTGGCATCGAGGCACCAAGACCCCAACCAGGCGACAAGCTGTGACAGGCGAGCAAGCAGGTCCGAGCACGACCCGATCTCCCGGAGCAATCTCCTGTTCATCACAAATAGGGACGCGCCCCCACAGCACGGCCCCGCTACCCATCAGGTACATACCGAGAAGGCACAATTTCGCGCTTAAATTGCCATGGGCAGCTGCGGGGGCACACCTCATCACAACAGAGAGGTCGGTTTGACCAAACTACTCTCAACACAGTGATACGTCTCCATCGCATCTACTTTTCCAAACTCTTTTGCCCTTGTTTTGGACTCTAATTTGCATGATTCGAATGGAACTAACCCGGACTGGCGCTGTTTTCAGCAGAATTGCCTTGGTGTTATTTTTGTGCAGAAATAAAAGTTCTCGGATTGACCTGAAAATTTACGGAGAATATTTTTGGAATTAATAAAAAATACTGGCGAAAGAATCAACCAGAGGGGGTCCACCCATTGGCCACAAGCCAGGGGGCGCCCCCCTAGGGCGGCGCCCTGGTGGCTTGTGGGCCCCCTGCAACTCCTCCGACCTCAACTCCAACTCCATTTAACCCTATTCGGAGAGAAAAAAATCAAGAAGAAGAGTTCATCGTGTTTCACGATACGGAGCCATCGTGTTTTACTTTCTAGTTTGTTTAGTTGTAGCATTAAAAGAAAACCCAAAAAGATTTCTCGTTCTTCTTTTGCTTGTTGGGAGCTTTCCCGTGTAAATAGTTTTTCTCGTTCTTGTTTTGAAATTCTTTTCTTTGGGTCGAGAGGAGAAGACCACGATGAAAATGTTGAGTGGCTCTCATATGCATTGTTGTTTATCTTACAGAGAGCCCATATTACCTTGTCTTCTTCTTTAAATAATTGTTTGCAGATTCCAGCTTAGTCCAATGCACGTGCACTCTTATTATTATTCACACCGTTTGGTCGTGCAAGTGAAAGGCAATAATGACGATATATGATGAAGTGATTGAGATGGAGAAAAGCTGGTACGAACTCGACCTATTTTGTTTTTGTAAATATGATTAGCTCATCGTTCTGGATTCAGCTCATTATGGATGAAACATGTTTGCAATGATAATTAGAGATTGTAGTTGCTCATGCCATGCCTAATTAGCTAGGAGTGTATAATAGTTTGTCTTGAGTGCCAACATGAATTTTAAAATGGTTATGATGTAGTATGATAGGATGGTATCCTTCTTTGAATGATTCAAGTGGCTTGATTTGGCACATGTTCACGCATGTAGTTGAAACAAAATCAACACAGCCTTCACGATATTTATGTTCATGGTGATTTATATCCTACTCATGTTTGCATTCAATGTTGGTAAATCTCAATGCATGTTTATGACTATTGTCGCTCTCTAGTTGGTCGCTTCCCAGTCTCTAGCTAGCCTTCACTTGTACTAAGCGGGAATACTGCTTGTGCATCCACTTCCTTAAACCTAAAGTTGTTCCATATGAGTCCACCATACCTACCTATATGCAGTATTTACCTGCCGTTCCAAGTAAATTTGCATGTGCCAAACTCTAGACCTTCAAATAATATTCTGTTTTGTTTGCCCGAATCGCTCATGTAGTGATTAGGGGCTGTCGGTAACCTCCATGCTAGGTGGGTTATTCTCACGATGAGTGTTTATTCACTTGTCATTCACAAGAAAGTGGCTGGTAATCGGGATGCCTAGTTCCATGCTCAAAAATCAAATCAAAACATAATGAAACAAAACTCCCCCAGGATTGTTGTTTGTATGGACGGTACCCGTGGATTCGGCCAGCCGTGGAGTCTGTTTGATTGGTGGAGGGGGAGTAAAAACTTTATCATTCTGTTTGGGAACCGCCTATAATGTATCTAGCATGGAAGATACCGAGATCTCTTGGTTGTTATGTTGACAATGAAAGCATACCGCTCAAAATTTTATTCATCTCTGTTTTAAAAGCTCGAACTCTGGCACCTCTGCAAATAAATGCTTCCCTTTGCGAAGGGCCTATCTATTTTACTTTACTGTTGAGTCACCCTCCTCTTATAAAAAGCACCAGTTAGAGAGCACCACCGTCATTTGTATGTTTGGTTATTAATTGATATTGAGTATGACTGTGACTGGATCTCTTTTACCATGAATTACAATTTCTAGTCAGCCCTTGTTCTTCAGAGGTGCTCTGCATTTATGTTTTGCGGTCTCAGAAAGGGCTAGCGAGATACCATTATATCATATTGTATCATGATTGTTTTGATAAAATTGTTGTCATCCGAGATTTATTATTATTGCTCGCTAGTTGATTATGCCACTGATATGAGTAAATGTGAGACCTAAATGTTATTGTGAATGTGGTTAGCCCATAATCTTTGCTGAAAATCTGAACATCAGTTCGACATATTTACAACAACAAGATCAAACAGAGTTTGTAAAAGTTTTTCTTTGTCACTTTCAGTTTGTCAACTGAATTGCTTGAGGACAAGCAATGGGTTAAGCTTGGGGGAGTTGATACGTCTCCATCGTATCTACTTTTCCAAACTCTTTTGCCCTTGTTTTGGACTCTAATTTGCATGATTCGAATGGAACTAACCCGGACTGACGCTGTTTTCAGCAGAATTGCCTTGGTGTTATTTTTGTGCAGAAATAAAAGTTCTCGGATTGACCTGAAAATTTACGGAGAATATTTTTGGAAATAATAAAAAATACTGGCGAAAGAATCAACAGAGGGGGTCCACCCATTGGCCACAAGCCAGGGGGGCGCCCCCCTAGGGCGCGCCCTGGTGGCTTGTGGGCCCCCTGCAACTCCTCCGACCTCAACTCCAACTCCATATAACCCTATTCGGGGAGAAAAAAATCAAGAAGAAGAGTTCATCGCGTTTCACGATATGGAGCCGCCGCCACCTCCTGTTCTACCTCGGGAGGGCAGATCTGGAGTCCGTTTTGGGCTCCGGAGAGGGGAAATCGACGCCGTCGTCATCACCAACCATCCTTTATCACCAATTTCATGATGCTCTCCGCCGTTCGTGAGTAATTCCATCGTAGGCTTGCTGGACGGTGATGGGTTGGATGAGATTTACCATGTAATCGAGTTAGTTTTGTTAGGGTTTGATCCCTAGTATCCACTATGTTCTCAGATTGATGTTGCTATGACTTTCCTATGCTTAATGCTTGTCACTAGGGCCCGAGTGCCATGATTTCAGATCTGAACCTATTATGTTTTCATGAATATATATGTGTTCTTGATCCTATCTTGCAAGTTGTAGACACCTATTACGAGTTATGATCCGCATCCCCCAGGGTGACAATAACTGAGATTCTTTCCGGTGATTACCGTAGTTTGAGGAGTTCATGTATTCACTAAGTGCTAATGCTTTGGTCCGGTTCTCTATTAAAAGGAGGCCTTAATATCCCTTAGTTTCCATTAGGACCCCGCTGCCACGGGAGGGTAGGACAAAAGATGTCATGCAAGTTCTTTTCCATAAGCACGTATGACTATATATGGAATACATGCCTACATTATATTGATGAATTGGAGCTAGTTCTGTGTCACCCTATGTTATAACCATTGCATGATGAATGCCATCCGACATAATTATCCATCACTGATCCATTGCCTACGAGCTTCTCATATATTGGTCTTTGCTAAGTTACTTTTCCGTTGCCACTGTTATGATTGCTACAAAACTGCTACTGTTACTTTTGCCACCGTTACCGTTACTTCCATACTACTTTGCTACTAAATACTTTGCTGCAGATATTAAGTCTTTCAGGTGTGGTTGAATTGACAACTCAGCTACTAATACTCGAGAATATTCTTTGGCTCCCCTTGTGTCGAATCAATAAATTTGGGTTGAATACTCTACCCTCGAAGACTGTTGCGATCCCCTATACTTGTGGGTTATCACACAGCAGGCGTCAAGCTCATGCATGTCTCGGCGATTTAAACATGTACCTCTCTCAAAGGTCCGTTCACCGATTATAACCACCTTTAAAGGAGCATGCTACTCTTCAAGAGCAAAGGAACGGAGGCACACATGGATACGTCAAGGACATCAAGACGCCGATCAAGAGCCCCGAGCGAACCTCCCCTTTGTATACATTTGTTTCTAAAAATACCGGTAACAGTTATGCCCGCAGTATGAATTGTAAAAATTCATAATATATAAAGATCATCTTTTACGGTCTGGTTATTGCATTTTATAAAGTGTTTTCCAACTCCCCGCCTCCGAAAACAAAACTGTTCGGTACATATTTGATGCAACCGGCTAATAGACCGGGGGGCTTAGCTATAAAGCTCGTCCCAAGCATCGTCCCGACATTGTCCTTTATATGTCCGGCGTGTCGGATTTCTGCGTTATATGCATCGGTTCCGAATTATGTCTTAGGTCAAAGGTTGGGTTGCCCGGCTCCTATGCTTACCCTCTTACGTTCCGCTTGTTCGGCTAAAAGGGTAAAGGGAGAACCACTGCGATTGTATTTCCAGCTTGCCTGGTCAAGTACCTCAATGGAGAAAGTCGAAAATCGACTGTCATAATAAGCGCGAACCGGTCTGCAATCTGAGCACAAGTGTCAAACTAAAAATCGATAGAGATTATTCTGTGTCATACGAGGGGTTTGCATTCTCGCAAGCCACATGGTAATGGTCTTTTACCTCGGTTCACCCGAATACCACACAACACTGGGGGCTAGTAACCAGCCCCCGCAGTCAAGCTCCTCTGGCTAAGTGAAAGCATTAAAGCCGCATAGTATGATTGCCTCATTCCCATCTCTCGCACCACCGCCTCTGGGTTCCGATAATTCGGCTAAGGATAATACTGCGGATGACGGAACACCTCTTGTAATAATTACATGGGGGCTAAAGCCGACGACTGGCAAATTTCTGTTCCAAAACAGCCACATAGGAGTCAAAATAATCAAAACACCAAAGCATGATAAACCATGCATACGCATTATCAAATACAATATTCATTGGACATACAATAACATGTTCCCTCGAAAATTACATCCTTAGGACACTGGGTCTCTACCGACCAAGCACCCTCTATCACAGCGGCGAAGTACAGTTCGGGGCGCCTATGCTCCTTCCCGGGCAGCGGGTGCGCTGTAGCCATCTCGAGCGGCTTCATCCCTGGCCAGTGCATCATAGTCCTCGCAAAGGCCATCCGCGCTCCCTCAATACATACAGAGCGCTTCAGGACCTCAATGCGGAAGGAGGCATCGCAAAGCTTCTACACCAGGCCGAAATAACTTCCCGGTAGTGGCTCTGAAGGCCACAACCGAATGCAGGGGTCCTTCAAGGCCGGCTCCGCCATCCGATGAAGCTCCATCATCTGCTTCATCTGATAACTGAGAACGGGACGGGGCTCGGGTGTCTGAAATTGCGCCCAGAACAACCTTTGTTTAGCATCCCCGTCCCTAGCCGCGAAGTGCTTGGCCGCATCCGCCGCACTCTTCGGAAGATCCGTAAAGGCACCCGAGGAACGCCACAGCCGTGTAAGACGAGCAAACCTATTACCACCAAAGGCACATTGCAGTAAGTACGGCTTACCATCCACGATCATCCTGACTTGGCGGAGTTCTTCCTCAAAAGACCGCCTATCTACACGCTCTGATTTAGGATCGGCGGACAACGTGGATAGCTCGGCCGCCTGGTCCTTGGTCTTCTGCTCAAGAGCCTCACACTTAGTGCTAGTATCATGGAGCTCTTGTTGCACCTCGGCCACCCGAGCTTCGTGCTTTTCACTGACAGCCTTCAGGGAGCTCAGTTCGGCCGCTGCCTGGTCGGCCGCCATCTTATGATCGACGGCCTCTCACTTGGCCTTCTCCAGCTCAGCCTTGAGGTTCTCGACCTCGGAAGAATCGGCTGCAAATACAATTGAAGACAATAATTCAGGATTTGAAAACTCAAGAACCTCAATCAATGAGGATTAGACAGGGTCTCCGAGATAAAATTCCAAACTCACTTTGCATCTCATCAAACCGCTTGTTCAGACGGTCAAGCTCCTCGTCGGAGCTCTTGAGCTTCCGGTTGAGCTCGGCCAGCTCCTCGTCATGGATAGCCGCCGATGACGAGGCCTGCCAAGCAAAAAATATGTGAGACACACATCGGAACTGTTGGTCCTAGACCCTCTTTTCCAGATCATCTCCGGAAACAGTGAAAATATCAATTTTACTCAGAACCTGAGGTCCTCTGATCCCCGGGTAAGTTTCTTAAACTCACCCAGGGCTCGGGGGCTACTATACCTACCCGGAATATATATACCTCACGAACAAATTCCGCTTAGAGAGAGGAGCATCACATGGCTTACCTTGAAGCCCGTCAAGAGACCACCGAAGGCCTCCTTATCAACGGACTGAATGCCTTTCAGAACCGCACCCATAAGGAGGCGGTGGTCTTCGGCAATGACGGAGCTACGCAAGGCCTCCTCCATCGCGGTTGGCCACCCGGTTGTGGCCTGCCCCATCGCGGGCGGCACCGGTGGTGGCACCACAGGTCCTCCTTCTTGTGAAGGGAGAGTCGCCGATATCGGAGACTTGGCAGTCTCCGGAGCCGTCTTCGGAGGGAGCTCCGATGACTCGCGGCCTCCCTCTTTGTCTACCAGGAGGGGCTCGGCCTCCTGGTCTCCGGCCACCGAGGTCCGGGCCTCGGTCATAACCTCCTCACCCTTAGTATTCGGCCGAGGAGGGGCCCACCGGGATATCGCCTCCATGGCCTCTCCAGCGGCCTAGGAAGGGGAAGTGCGGGACGCGGCTCCGCTTTCCACTAGATCGTCTGGCGGGGGATCTCCCTCTGAGACCTGTTCGGTCGGGAGATCACGGGCCGGGCTGCAACATGGAAGGCATTAGTCCGGTCAGTAATAGAAACCTTGCATAAGCAATGTATTCGGAATCAGTACCTCTGGGCCGCGGGCTTGGCCCTGGGGACCCTCCGCGAGATCCTTTCAAATGACTCGGATTCCCCATCGGAATCCGGGCTGACATCGGGCAAGGTCACCTTGGCCTGCAGGGCCTCTTCGGAGAAGGGGGAGCTGAGTCCTCCTCGGCATCCATAGATGCCGCCCTTTTCCTTGGCTGGGGGAATCGATTTCCCCCTTCCGCCGTCTGCTCCTCCTCGTGAGCGGAGGAGGCCTGCGTCTCCCCGGACTTAGCATCCGGAGGGCCTCTTAGGCGGAGACCAGCTCGGGTCTCCTTCTTCTCGCCCTTCATATACTTGTCCTTCTTCTCTGGCGCCGAATACGGCACCTCGTCCATCATCTCCGTCAAGAGGGTCGACCTGGGGGCTTCGGGCAGAGGGGCAGGGTCGTTGATCCACATGGCCTTAGCTAGCCAGCCCTATGGAAACCAAGAAAGGAGGAGTTAAAGATCCTTGCTAAAGGATTGAACCTGAAGATAAAAATTGAAACTTTACCTTAAGCGGAGGGTGTTCGGCGTCCAGGCCGGTATCTTCCTCCTTGGCTGGCCACTCCTCCCGAGGCTTGAACAGCGCCTTCCACAGCTTCTCCCGGGTAGTGCGATAGAGCTTGCGCACGGTGGGAGGATCATCGGACTTATAGGCCCACATCGGTGTGGCCCGGAGCTGGCAAGGGAGGAGGCGGCGACGAAGCATGACCTAGACCACATTGGTCAGGCCGATGTTTGCTTCCAGCATCTTTTCGATGTGATCCTGCAGTGCCTTTACCTCAGTAGCCAACCCCCAGTCGAGCCCTTTCTTGATCCACGAGGTTAGCCTCGCGGGAGGTCCAGATCTGAATTCGGGAGGGGCCACCCAATCTGCGGCCCGTGGTTCAGTAATATAGAACCACTCCTTTTGCCAGGTCTTGATGGTGTCGATGAAGGTGCCCTCCGGCCACTGGACCCGAGGGATCTTGATAATCACCGCCCCCCACAATCCGCGTGCTGGCTGCTTACGGTCTTCGGTTTGACGTTGAAGACCTTCAGCCATAAGCTGAAGTGTGGCTGGACCCGCAGAAAGGCCTCACAGACAATGATGAAGGCCGAAATGTGCATTATGGAGTTTGGGGGGAGGTCGTGGAAGTCCAACCCATAGAGGAACATCTAGCCCCTTACAAAGGGGTGGAGCGGGAAGCTCAGTCCCTGGATGAAGTGGGCAATGAACACCACCCGCTCCCCGGGCTTTGGCATAGGGACTACTTGGCCCTCTTCGGGGGCATGGTGGGCGATGTCGACCGAAAGGTAACCGGTGCGCTTCAGTTCCTGGATGTCGTCCTCAGTTACGCACGACGCCTCCCACTTGCCTTGCGAGCCTGAACTAGCCATGGGCGTGCTTGGGGAAGAAGGATGGGTGTCTCGGGAGGGGCTGGAGAAAGGCTAGATCTGTGTGCTCGAGGGAGGTTTGAGAGAGCAAATCTGGGGAGCGTAGAAGTGCTTTGGAGATGTTTTCCTCCCTTTTATGGAAGGTTTAACACCAAGCGTCCCCTTACTATGCCGCAAGCTGCGCCAGTTCCCGAAGCGACCGCCCCGTTACGCGCGTGTGGGATAGCCCAAATCATTGATCATATCCCGTAAAAAAATGGAGCACGATCTTCATGTCGATGGAATGTGCCAATGAAGAGGCGGCCTCGAACCGCGAATCGAGTTTTTCTAACCGATTAAGTGGCCACGCCCCGTCTGAGCCTTTCATAAGGAAAGTTGTCAGGAAGGGCACTATTCACACTCGGGCTCTTGGCCTTCGAGGCTAAGCAAGGTATGTTCGGAAAGCAGGGTGTCATCGGTGGCCGAGTTAAGGGCGGCCGAAGTAGAAGGGAAGAAAGGAACTTGCGCCGCAAGCCGAACACTCTGGATGTGCGGAGCAGCTGGATGTCCTGAAGACAGGCGTTGGAGGCTAGTTCGTGGGCTGCTGAGGGAGTCTAGGATTAAGGGGTCCTCGGGCTATTGACTTATCTCTTATGGTCCAGCCTGGAGGGCCGCCTTGTGGCATCTTCGGGGAGGCTAGACTACAGAATGACCCTAGGCGTAGGGGGAAATATTCTGAAGACTTGGTGTGTCCTCCAAGTCAGAATGGGCGTGATAACCCACAAGTATAGGGGATCGCAACAGTTTTCGAGGGTAGAGTATTCAACCCAAATTTGTTGATTCGACACAAGGGGAGCCAAACAATATCCTCGAGTATTAGCAGCTGAGTTGTCAATTCAACCACACCTAAAAGACTTAATATCTGCAGCAAAGTATTTAGTAGCAAAGTAGTATGGAAGTAACGGTAACGATGGCAAACATGACAGTAGCAGTTTTGTAGTGATTGTAACAGTAGCAACGGAAAAGTAACTTAGCAAAGATCAATATATGAAAAGCTCGTAGGCAATGGATCAGTGACGGATAATTATGTCGGATGGCATTCATCATGGAATGATTATAACATAGGGTGACATAGAACTAGCTCCAATTCATCAATATAATGTAGGCATGTATTCCATATATAGTCATACGTGCTTATGGAAAAGAACTTGCATGACATCTTTTGTCCTACCCTCCCGTGGCAGCGGGGTCCTAATGGAAACTAAGGGATATTAAGGCCTCCTTTTAATAGAGAACCGGACCAAAGCATTAGCACTTAGTGAATACATGAACTCCTCAAACTACGGTAATCACAGGAAAGAATCCCAGTTATTGTCACCCTGGGGGATGCGGATCATAACTCGTAATAGGTGTCTACAACTTGCAAGATAGGATCAAGAACACATATATATTCATGAAAACATAATAGGTTCAGATCTGAAATCATGGCACTCGGGCCCTAGTGACAAGCATTAAGCATAGCAAAGTCATAGCAACATCAATCTCAGAACATAGTGGATACTAGGGATCAAACCCTAACAAAACTAACTCGATTACATGGTAAATCTCATCCAACCCATCACCGTCCAGCAAGCCTACGATGGGATTACTCATGAACGGCAGAGAGCATTATGAAATTGGTGATGAAGGATGGTTGGTGATGACGACGGCGTCGATTTCCCCTCTCCGGAGCCCAAAACGGACCCCAGATCTGCCCTCCCGAGGAAGGACAGGAGGTGGCGGCGGCTCCGTATCGTGAAACGTGATTAACTCTTCTCTCTGATTTTTTTTCTCCCCGAATAGGTTTATATGGAGTTGGAGTTGAGGTCGGAGGAGCTGCACGGGGCCCACAAGCCACCTGGGCGCGCCCTAGGGGGGGCGCCCCCTGGCTTGTGGCCAATGGGTGGACCCCCTCCGGTTGATTCTTTTGCCAGTATTTTTTTATTAATTCCAAAAATATTCTCCATAAATTTTCTGGTCAATCCGAGAACTTTTATTTCTGCACAAAAATAACACCAAGGCAATTCTGCTGAAAACAGCGTCAGTCCGGGTTAGTTCCATTCAAATCATGCAAATTAGAGTCCAAAACAAGGGCAAAAGAGTTTGGAAAAGTAGATATGATGGAGACGTATCAACTCCCCCAAGCTTAACCCATTGCTTGTCATCAAGCAATCCAGTTGAGAAACTGAAAGTGACAAAGAAAAAGTTTTACAAACTCTGTTTGATCTTGTTGTTGTAAATATGTCTAACTGATGTTCAGATTTTCAGCAAAGATTATAGACTAACCACATTCACAATAACATTTAGGTCTCACATTTACTCATATCAATGGCATAACCAACTAGCGAGCAATAATAATAAATCTCGGATGACAATAATTTTATCAAAACAATCATGATACAATATGATATAATGGTATCTCACTAGCCCTTTCTGAGACCGCAAAACATAAATGCAGAGCACCTCTAAAGAACAAGGACTGACTAGACATTGTAATTCATGGTAAAAGAGATCCAGTCACAGTCATACTCAATATCAATTAATAACAAAGCATACAAATGACGGTGGTGCTCTCTAACTGATGCTTTTTATAAGAGGAGGATGACTCAACAGTAAAGTAAAATAGATAGGCCCTTCGCAGAGGGAAGCATTGATTTGCAGAGGTGCCACAGCTCGAGCTTTAAAACAGGGATGAATAATAATTTTGAGCGGTATGCTTTCATTGTCAACATAACAACCGAGAGATTTCACCATCTTCCATACTAGATACATTATAGGCGGTTCCCAAACAGAATGATAAAGTTTTTACTCCCCCTCCACCAATCAATCACAGTCCACGGCGAGCCGAATGCACGGGTACCGTCCATACAAACAATAATCCTAGGGGAGTTTTGTTTCATTATATTTTGATTTGATTTTTGAGCATGGAACTGGGCATCCCGAATACCAACCACTTTCTCGTGAATGATAGTGAATCAACACATATCGTGAGAATAACCCACTTAGCATGGAAGATACTGACAGCCCCTAGTCATTACATGAGTGATTCGGGCATACAAAACAGAATATTATTTGAAGGTTTAGAGTTTGGCACATGCAAATTTACTTGGAACGGTAGGTAAATACCGCATATAGGTAGGTATGGTGGACTCATATGGAACAACTTTGGGTTTAGGGAAATAGATGCACAAACAGTATTCTCGCTTAGTACAGGTGAAGGCTAGCAAGAGACTGGGAAGCGACCAACTAGAGAGCGACAACAGTCATAAACATGCATTGAGATTAACCAACATTGAATGCAAGCATGAGTAGGATATAAATCACCATGAACATAAATATCGTGGAGGCTATGTTGATTTTGTTTCAACTACATGCGTGAACATGTGCCAAGTCAAGCCACCTGAATCATTCGGAGGAGGATACCATTCTATCATACTACATCACAACCATTTTAAAATGCATGTTGGCACTCAAGACAAACCATTATACACTCTTAGCTAATTAAGCATGGCAAATTGTAATTGCAAACATGTTTCATCCATAATGAGCTGAATTCAGAACGATGAGCTAATCATATTTACAAAAATAGGCCGAGTTCATACCAGCTTTTCTCCATCTCAATCACTTCATCATATATCATCATTATTGCCTTTCACTTGCACGACCGAACGGTGTAAATAATAATAAGAGTGCACGTGCATTGGACTAAGCTGGAATCTGCAAACAATAACTCAAAGGAGAAGGCAAGGTAATATGGACTCTCTGATAGATAAACAATAATGCATATGAGAGCCACTCAACTTTTTCATTATGGTCTTCTCCTTACGACCCAAAGAAAAGAAATTTCAAAACAAGAACGAGAAAAACTATTTACACGGGAAAACTCCCAACAAGCAAAAGAAGAACGAGAAATCTTTTTGGGTTTTCTTTTAATGCTACAACTAAACAAACTAAAAGGTAAAGCTAGAACTTTTTTTTTGATTTTCTCAAGGTTAACTAAGAACACAAGAAGAAAGCGGAAAGAAGAGATAAAATACCATGGATGATTCAATGAAAAAGTATAAGCACCGACTACTAAGATGAGTGTGTGAACATGAATGTAATGTCGGTGAGAAATACGTACTCCCCCAAGCTTAGGCTTTTGGCCTAAGTTGGTCTAGGGCCATGGCTGAAACTAACCATCTCCTGGATACTCCGGACTATACTGAGGGTTCCACTGGTAGGCGAGCTCCTATGGCTCCCACTGAAAAACTTGATCCTGATACGGATCAAGGGCTGGTGCCGGCTCAGGTGCTGGGGGTTGCGACAGACCCCAATATCTGTAGATGTCCTCGGGCATAATAGTGTACCTGCCTGAATGGATATCGAACAAAGAAGAAGCAGGCAGAGCAATAATCTCACAAGTACCTTGACTAAATACTAAGTTGTAAAGCAGCCTCCTATCATTATCCTTCCTAATAAAATCATGTGCTACCATACTGTCATAGTCTAAATATCTTGTAGGTAGCAACATTTCCTCTTCCTCGTCAAGCCTAATGGGTATCTTAAAGTGTTTGGCTAGACGAGATGCATAGATACCTCCGAATATGGGGCCCTTCGAACGGTTTAAGTTCAACCGTTGGGCCACCATAGCGCCCAGACTAAAAGTTCTATCAGCAAGTAAAGTGTGGCGCAGAATGGCGAGGTCGGGAGCACTAAGGCTTCCACTCTCCCCACGACCAACTAAACATTTCCCCGCAAATAATGAATAATAGCGTAGAACAGGAAAATGTAAACTAGCTGCTCTTGCCTTTGACACCCCTCTCTCTTCCCCCACAGTGGTTGCGGCAATAAAGTCCTCCATGTCTCTAGGACATGGTTCACTGATGCTGCCCTCATAAGGTATTTTGCAAAAATTGCAAAAATCGTAAAGTGTCATCTTCTTAGGCACATCATATAAGTAAAACTCTACCATGGGAGGATTCTTCCTAGGATAAAAGTGAAAGTTTTGCACGAAGATATTAGTGAGTAGGAGGTACTGGTCACACTTATCGTTGAGGAACTCGGTGATGCCTGCATTCTCTGCCAAATAATAGAAATCTTCATAAATTCCGGCCGCCCTCAAGAATGCATCACTTGGCCATTCACATGAATTGCCGAACCTCCGCGACGCGAGGAAGTTTGTATTTGGACTTCTTCTTCACCTCATTTTCATCTTCTTTAGAGCCCCGACTTGATGAGCCTCTTAACAATCTCCTCATCATTTCTTTCTCTGAAAAATTTCTGAAATTTTTAGTGACTCAAAAATAAAGGTGAACAAAACTCAACAAAACTTATAGCAACTACACCCACAAGTGCCTAGAGGCTATATGATGCATCAAAACTACTTGGGACCATACAAATTTGACATGCAAGCTCAAGAAAAAGGTCACCACAGCAGCAAAAATTTGCAATATATAATGCACTAAAACAAAAACTAATTGGACCATTGGAGGAGTCACATACCGAGGATCAATCCCCCAAAACAGTTTTGCAAATGGAGCTTTGCACAAGGAGATCGAAAATGGCAGCAAAATGAGCTAGAACACGGGCTTGAGCAATGGTGGGATTTTTTCTGGAGGAAGACAAAGTGGATGGGTGCTGGAATAAGTGAGGGCGGCCTACGTGGGACCAACAAGACAGGGGGGCGCGCCCAGGGGGGTGGGCACGCCCTGTAGGCTTGTGGCCCACTGGTGCAGCCCCCTGATGTGTTCTCAGTGCCAGAAATTCTTAAATATTCCAGAAAAAATCATACTACATTTTCAGGGCATTTGGAGAACTTTTATTTTTAGGTCATTTTTTATTGCACGGATAAATCAGAAAACAGAAAAATAATAGCATTTTTACTTTATTAAATCTAAATAGCAGAAAGTAAAAGTTGGGTACAGAAGGTTGTGCCTCCTAAATTCATCCATCTCATGCTCATAAAAAAGAATCCATCAATAAGGTTGATCAAGTCTTATTGACAAACTTTTTTCGAATGACACGGAACCGGAGAATTTTCGAATAACACTAGGTTACCTCAATGGGGATATGCATGTCCCCAACAATAAGTATATCATATTTCCTTTTGGCAGTAGGGAGAGGGAATTCAAAATCTCCAATAATAATCGTTGAAAATTTTCCAATGGAGTTGATACTATGAACTTGAGGTTGTTTCTTCGGAAAGTGTACCGTATGCTCATTACCGTTAACATGAAAAGTGACATTGCCCTTGTTGCAATCAATAACAGCCCCTGCAGTATTCAAAAAATGTCTACCAAGGATGATCGACATACTGTCGTCCTCGGGAATATCAAGAATAACAAAGTCTGTTAGGATAGTAACATTTGCAACTACGACAGGCACATCCTCACAAATACCGATGGGTAAAGCAGTTGATTTATCAGCCATTTGCAAAGAGATTTCAGTAGGTGTCCACTTATTCAAATCAAGTCTACGATACAAAGAGAAAGGCATAACACTAACACCAGCTCTAAGGTCACATAAAGCAGTTTTAACATAGTTTCTTTTAATAGAGCATGGTATAGTAAGTACTCCGGGATCTCCTAGTTTCTTTGGTATTCCACCCTTAAAGGTATAATTAGCAAGCATGGTGGAAATCTCAGCTTCTGGTATCTTTCTTTTATTTGTCACAATATCTTTCATATACTTAGCATAAGGAGACATTTTCAGAATATCAGTCAAACGCATACGCAAAAAGACAGGTCTAAGCATTTCAACAAAGCGCTCAAAATCCTCATCATCCTTTTTCTTGGATGGCTTAGGAGGAAAGGGCATGGGTTTCTGAACCCATGGTTCTCTTTCTTTACCATGCTTCCTAGCAACGAAGTCTCTTTTATCATATCTTTTCTTCTTAGGTTGTGGGTTATCAAGATCAACAGCAGGTTCAATCTCCACATCATTATCATTACTAGGTTGAGCATCAACATGAACATCATCATTAATATTATCACTTGGCTCATGTTCATTACCAGATTGTGTCTCAGCATCAGAAATAGAAATATCATTTGGGTTTTCATGTGTATCTATAACAGGTTCACTAGCAGCAAGCAAAGTCCTATCGTCATTCTTTTTCCTTTTATTACTGGGACGACTAGGTGCATCAGTATTAATTCTCTGAGAACCTTGCTCAATTCTCTTAGGATGGCCCTCAGGATATAGAGGTTCCTGAGTCATTTTATCACCTCTAGTCACAACTCTAACAGAATGATCATTGTTCTTACCATTCATCTCATTAAGCAAATCATTTTGTGCCTTAAGTACTTGTTCTACTTGAGTAGTTACCATGGAAGCATGTTTACTAATAAGCTTAAGATCATTAATAGTTCTACTCATATAATCACCTAAGCGATCAAGCATGTAAGCATTATGTTTCAATTGTCTACTAACATAGGCATTGAAATTTTCTTGCTCAACAATAAAGTTATCAAACTCATCCAAGCATTGGCTAGCAGACTTATTATAAGGAATATCACCTTCATCAAATCTACGGAGAGAAATTACCTCTACTACCTGTGTCGGGTTATCAAGACCATGTATTTCTTCAATAGGTGGTAGATTCTTAACATCTTCAGCTTTAATACCTTTTTCTTTCATAGATTTCTTTGCCTCTTGCATATCTTCAGGACTGAGAAATAGAATACCTCTTTTCTTCGAAGTGGGCTTTAGAGGTGGTTCGGGAATAGTCCAATCATTATCATTGCTCAATATATTATTCAATAGTAGTTCAGCTTGTTCAACCGTTCGTTCCCTGAAAACACAACCAGCACAACTATCTAGGTGGTCCCTAGAAGCATCGGTTAGTCCATTATAAAAGATATCAAGTATTTCGTTTTTCTTGAGAGGATGATCAGGCAAAGCATTAAGTAGCTGGAGAAGCCTCCCCCAAGCTTGTGGGAGACTCTCTTCTTCAATTTGCACAAAGTTAAATATTTCCTGCAAGGCAGCTTGTTTCTTATGGGCAGGAAAATATTTTTCAGAGAAGTAATATATCATATCCTGGGGACTACGCACACAACCAAGAGCAAGAGAATTAAACCATATCTTAGCATTACCCTTTAATGAGAAAGGAAACAACTTAAGAATATAGTAATAACAAATTTTTCCTCATGAGTAAATAGGGTGGCTATATCATTCAATTTAGTAAGATGTGCCACAACAGTTTCAGATTCATAACCATGGAAAGGATCAGATTCAACCAAAGTAATTAACTCAGGATCGACAGAGAATTCATAATCCTTATCAGTAACAAAGATAGGTGAAGTAGTAAACTTAGGATCATATTGCATTCTAGCATTCAAAGATTTTTCCTTCCACTTGCATAGTAATTTCTGAAGATCATCTCTATCCTTACAAGCAAGAAAGTCCCTAGCTACCTCTCCTTCCATAACATAACCCTTAGGTATATTAGGCAATTCATATCTAGGAGAGCTAGGTCTAACAGGTGTCTCATAGTGTTCAATTTCAATAATATCATCAGTTTCAGAAATATCATCAGTTTCAGCATTGACTCTAGCAATTTGTTCATCAAGAAATTTACCCAGTGGCACAGTATTATCAAGCAAAGTATCATCATAAGCATCATGCATAGCAGAAGTGGCATCATCAATTACTCGCGACATATCAGAATCAATGGCAGGTGTTGGTGTCGCAAATTTACTCATAACAGATGGTGAATCAAGTGCAAAGCTAGATGGCAGTTCCTTACCTCCCCTCGTAGTAGAGGGATAGATCTTGGTTTTTGGGTCTCTCAAATTCTTCATAGTGATCAACAGATATAAATCCCAAGTGACTCAGAGAATAGAGCTATGCTCCCTAGCAACGGCGCCAGAAAAGGGTCTTGATAACCCACAAGTATAGGGGATCGCAACAGTTTTCGAGGGTAGAGTATTCAACCCAAATTTATTGATTCGACACAAGGGGAGCCAAACAATATCCTCGAGTATTAGCAGTTGAGTTGTCAATTCAACCACACTTGAAAGACTTAATATCTGCAGCAAAGTATTTAGTAGCAAAGTAGTATGGAAGTAACGGTAACAATGGCAAACGTGACAGTAGCAGTTTTGTAGTGATTGTACCAGTAGCAACGGAAAAGTAACTTAGCAAAGATCAATATGTGAAAAGCTCGTAGGCAACGGATCGGTGATGGATAATTATGTCGGATGGCATTCATCATGCAACGGTTATAACATAGGGTGACACAGAACTAGCTCCAATTCATCAATATAATGTAGGCATGTATTCCATATATAGTCATACGTGCTTATGGAAAAGAACTTGCATGACATGTTTTGTCCTACCCTCCCATGGCAGCGGGGTCCTAATGGAAACTAAGGGATATTAAGGCCTCCTTTTAATAGAGAACCGGACCAAAGCATTAGCACTTAGTGAATACATGAATTCCTCAAACTACGGTAATCACCGGAAAGAATCCCAGTTATTGTCACCCTGGGGGATGCGGATCATAACTCGTAATAGGTGTCTACAACTTGCAAGATAGGATCAAGAACACATATATATTCATGAAAACATAATAGGTTCAGATCTGAAATCATGGCACTCGGGCCCTAGTGACAAGCATTAAGCATAGCAAAGTCATAGCAACATCAATCTCAGAACATAGTGGATACTAGGGATCAAACCCTAACAAAACTAACTCGATTACATGGTAAATCTCATCCAACCCATCACCGTCCAACAAGCCAATGATGGGATTACTCACGAACGGCGGAGAGCATCATGAAATTGGTGATGAAGGATGGTTGGTGATGATGACAGCGTCGATTTCCCCTCTCCGGAGCCTAAAACGGACCCCAGATCTGCCCTCCCGAGGAAGAACAGGAGGTGGCGGCGGCTCCGTATCGTGAAACGCGATGAACTCTTTTCTCTGATTTTTTTCTCCCCGAATAGGTTTATATGGAGTTGGAGTTGAGGTCGGAGGAGCTGCAGGGGGCCCACAAGCCACCTGGGCGCGCCCTAGGGGGGGTGCCCCCCTGGCTTGTGGCCAATGGGTGGACCCCTCCGGTTGATTCTTTCACCAGTAATTTTTTATTAATTCCAAAAATATTCTCCGTAAATTTTCAGGTCAATCCGAGAACTTTTATTTCTGCACAAAAATAACACCAAGGCAATTCTGCTGAAAACAGCGTCAGTCCAGGCTAGTTCAATTCAAATCATGCAAATTAGAGTCCAAAACAAGGGCAAAAGAGTTTGGAAAAGTAGATACGATGGAGAGGTATCAGGGCGTAACTATGCCCGGATGGAAACCAACCATGTGTAACCCTAGGTACCCCTGGTGTCTATATAAACCAGGGGGCTTAATTCGTAGAGGGGCAAGTCAACTCAGATAGGGTTTAGCTCATTTGATCTCGACGTAGATCTACTGTGTAATTTTCATACTCATCAATACAACCAAGCAGGACGTAGGGTTTTACCTCTTCACGAGGGCCGAACCTGGGTAAACACCGTCTCCTTCGTCCCCAGTTACCATCGATCCTAGACTCATAGTTCGGGACCCCCTTGATACGTCTCCAATGTATCTATAATTTTCGATTGTTCCATGCTATTATATTATCTATTTTGGATATATGCATTAATATGCTATTTTATATTATTTTTGGGACTAACCTATTAACCTAGTGCCCAGTGCCAGTTTCTGTTTTTTTCCTTGTTTTTGAGTATTGCAGAAAAGGAATATCAAACGGAGTCCAAACGGAATAAAATTCTACGCTGATTTTTCTTGGACCAGAAGGAACCCAGGAGGCTTGGAGAAGAGGCCAAAAGACCTACGGGTAGGCCACAAGCCACCAGGGCGGGCCCCTGGGGGGCGCCCCCCTGGCTTGTGGCCCCCCCGTAGCTCCTCCAACCCTAACTCTCCGCCTATAAATTCAGAAATATTCCCCCAATACCAAAAAGAGCCACGATAATACTTTTCCGCTGCCGCAAGCCTCTATTCCCGTGAGATCCCATCTTGGGGCCTTTTCCGGTACTCTGCCGAAGGGGGATTCGATCACGGAGGGCATCTACATCCACACCATTGCCCTTACGATGATGCGTGAGTAGTTCACCTCAGACCTTCGGGTCCATTGCTAGTAGCTAGATGGCTTCTTCTCTCTCTATGTTCTTCAATACCATGTTCTCCATGATCTTCATGGAGATCTATCCGATGTAATACCTTTTTGCGGTGTGTTTGTCGAGATCCGATGAATTGTGGGTTTATGATCAGATTATCTAGGAATATTATTTGAATCTTCTCTGAATTCTTATATGCATGATTTCATATCTTTGCAAGTCTCTTCGAGTTATTGGTTTGGTTTGGGCAACTAGATTGGTAATTCTTGCAATGAAAGAAGTGCTTAGTTTTGGGTTCAATCTTGCGATGTCCTCACCCAGTGACAAAGTAGGGGTAGCGAGGCACGTATTTGTATTGTTGCCATGAAGGATAAAAAGATGGGGTTTTCATCATATTGCTTGAGTTTATCCCTCTACATCATGTCATCTTACTTAATGCGTTATTCTGTTCTTCTTGAGCTTAATACTCTAGATGCAGGCAGGAGTCGGTCGATGTGTGGAGTAATTGTAGTAGATGCAGAATCGTTTCGGTCTACTTGAAATGGACGTGATGCCTATATGCATAATCATTGCCTTGGATATCGTCATAACTATGCGCTTTTCTATCAATTGCTCGATAGTAATTTGTTCACCCACCGTATTATTTTCCTTCAAGAGAGAAGCCTCTAGTGAAACCTATGGCCCCCAGGTCTATTTTCCATATTATATTTTTAGATCTATAAACCAAAAATATCAAAAATACCTCGCTGCAATTTTATTTACTTTTATTTAGTTTTACTTTTAGTAATCTTTTATATCTATCTCTATCAGATCTCATCCTTGCAAGTAACCGTGAAGGGATTGACAACCCCTTTATAGCGTTGGGTGCAAGTGTTTGATTGTTTGTGTAGGTGCATAGATTGGGGCCTTGCTTGTACCTCCTACTGGATTGATACCTTGGTTCTCAACAACTGAGGGAAATACTTATCTACTTTGCTGCATCACCCTATCCTCTTTTTCAAGGGAAAACCAACGCAAGCTCAAGAAGTAGCAAGAAGGATTTCTGGCTTTGGCGCCCCGCCTGATTACCACTGTAGCCAGACGGTCGCCACGCATACCAGCCCAGGAAATCACTCTGGCATGCGCGTTTACAACAAGTATCATGAACACATGCATTTCTATTAATGGATATATAAGTCTTACAAGATATATTACAAGAGTGATGGCAGCGGAAAAGCTCTATCTAAGGTAGCATGGTCTTGGTGCGGCTCAAATCCACAGGGATATGACTGGGTTACTCTCCTAGCCCGCGAACGCTCCGGCTCCTCGACGACGGACGACGGATCCTTATGTGAACCTGGCCATGTTAAAGGCCGCTGAGTACTTTTGAATGTACTCGCAAGCAAACCAAACTAACATATACACCAAGCAATGCAATCCATGGCATTCAAGCATGCATTTGTTATTATAGCAATATTAATTATCATGGCATAACAGGATTACCTAGCAAGATAACTACTGAAGTAAATACAGTAAAGTAAAGCATACTAACTAAATATTCCATACTCCGAACATTCTCACGATCCAATCTGAATCTGATCCAAATCCAATCCAAATCATGTGGTCATCCGACCACTCATCTCATAGCCATCCCATGGCTAACATATCATATTCCTGACATCATCTGATGTCTGCACAAGACGAGTTCTTCCATCACTATTATCATTATTACGGTTGACCACCTAGTAAGGCCTAGACGGACTGTCCAATACCGTGGACGCGGCTATTCAAATAGATTCTTCACTCTGCAGAGGTTGCGCACTTTACCCACACCATGGAGCACCTGGCCTCGTGATCCCATTCGGGTGGACCAGCGTTGCTCCAACGAAACCCACCTGACCCGTGACTCTCCCATCGTACCACCGGCATTCATCCTCCCCCGGAGTCCTGCCCTGGGTGGCCCCTGTGTCACCTCATGACACCTGCCACCGTCATGGCCACACAAACTGTCCCAAACGGGGACTCCCGGGTTAAACAATCAACTGGGCTCACAAGGTTATCGCCGCCTATCGGGCCAGGGTAGCGCGCGCGCATAACCTTCCCTGTCTGGAGGTACCGGTGAAAGAGCACGCGATCAGACCAAGTCAAGGTCGTCCCATACCGGCAAATGAGGCTGCACGGATAAGCCCAGATAGGTGACTCTAGGTCAATCGACTAGGTTTAGCCTTAGCAAGTATTTAACAAGCATGGTTGTTTATCACAATAACTTGAGATAGCAGTAGCCAAGCATGATAAAAACATAACCTCCTATCTCCATATAATATCATGACAAGTCATTAGTGCAATGATAAGATGAGCAGTAGCAGGTAATGTAAATGACAATATCGAAATGGCAGGAGTTTAATTATTTCTAGCACAAGCATATCATTAATTAAACACGCAAGAATAACACAGAGCAATGCTTTAGGGCATATATCAGATGGTCGGCTTGCCTGGGGATCGAAGAATACTCCGGGAAGAAGTGCGGAGAGTCCGCGGAAAGGATCACCGGAAACCGTTCTCTCTCGAAGGGGGCTGTTTAGAGGCAAGGAAAAAATGGTCATTTTCACAGTGTGACCACCTTGTGAAAATGATACCAAAAGAACGGGCTCGACGAGATGAAGAAGTGGGCTTTGGAATCACCTCATTTGGAGTTGCGAGCAAAAAGTTGTGGCCATTCGTTCGATAGCAGAAAAACAAATAAAAAGTATTCATTTTCTGCTCTTAACCGACGAACGCCCACAATTTAATCTTTTCGGCCGGTTGGGTTAAAACAGAAAGCGCCTTTGCCAGGATACGCTTTCATTGTGGGTAAACGCACTTTCCAAAGTGTGCTTCCACTTAAACACGTCAGCGGGGCCGGGGGCAACGCGTGTGCAACTGACGAGTGGGGCCCGCGGCTGGCGGGGCCCGCCTGGCCAGCGCGTTGTCTTCAACCTCTCGTGCCTGCGCGCGACTGAGGCAGGGCGGCGCTCGACGGCGATAGCCAAAGCTACCGGCCGTCTCCGGCGGCGCCCGACCTACCTATGGGTTCAGGGGCCGAGGGCGTCCTGTTCTAGGGTGGCGCGGTCACCGGGGAGCACGGAGTCGGGTAGGGATTCGAACGCGGCTAGCGGGTCTTCGGCCGATGGGGAATCCGGTGACTCTGGCATCCATTGGCGCGGGGTTGAGGCAGAGGAGGGTCGGGGTGAGGCTAGGGACTCGACGGTGGTGTTGAACTGGGCTAGGGTGCACCGGAGTGGTGGGGCGAGGGGGAGGGCCAAGCGGCGGTTCTCTCACCGGAGATGGGGAAGATGGGCTCCTTTGGCTGGGTAGAGATGTCGGGGAGGGCGAGAGGAGGGCGAAAGGTGCTCTAGCAAGGATAGGAGGGAGAGGGAGAGCTCGGGTAGCCGGATTGGAGCGAGCTCCGACGATGGTCGCGGCGGATGGAGGAGGGGTGGGGCGGCTCCGGCGAGCTAGAAGGGCGATGGGGAGGGCGATGGAGAGGAGGAGAGCTCGGGGAACGCCTCAAATAGGCTCGGGGGAGAGCTCTAGACGGCGCTCGCCGGCGGCCGAAGCCTCTGGGCATGCGGTACCGCGTCCCATTAGTGCCTCGATGTCGGCACAACTGTCCAGAAGCTAGGGAACAAGGGGGAGAGAACTCTAGAGGGTTCACACGCGCGGTGGAGGGCTCGCCGGCGCTCCTGGACAAGCCACGTCCTGCCGGAGACGGCTCCCGAAGGGTTCAGAGTACAGGGCACTGATTTAGCATGCTCTGCACAAGGTCACCGCGTGGCCACGACGTTGCCACGCCACACTCGTAGCCAAATCGTGTCTGGAGCATTCTCCTTCCTTCCCTGGATTGACTGGAGCAGCTGGATGGCACGGGAGAGCTCTGGTGTGACTGCACCTTGATCAACAAGTTTCCAACAGCAAACTGTTTGTCATGTGCTGTGGCCACCACAGTGCTCTTCTTGGCCTGATGTTTGGCATGGATTAGTCATCCACTAAGGTGGATATGATGCCAAAGTTTCAACACCAATAGACCAGTATAGGTGGTACTTCCTTTGTAACCATGTATTCTGGCCAAAAATGGGGATGCTGGTGCTGGGAAAAAATGGCTACATGGATTTGGCTCAAATTTGGTGGAGAGTGATGATTTGGACAAATGATGCCACTGTAAAAGTTTCATACCATTTGGGTACACCAAAATGGTACTTCCTTCACAGTGCTTCCAAATGGGCAGAATCTTAAGAAAATTTCTGTGGATGAATGGATAGATGGATTGAGCTGGTTTTTGGTTTACACAAGTGATTTATCAATGTTAACCAGCATGAAAAGTTTCAGCTCAAATAGATCAAGGAATAAAGCACTTCCTTTGCAAATTGCCCCACTGGACAGAATTTGCAAATTGATGTTGTGCTCAAAACTTGAACTATGGAACTTGGGTTCTTGATGGAAATGGTGAAGATATGGATAGGAGAAGCTCCATAATTTTTTTGGGATTTTTCCTGGCTACCAATATGGTAGTTCCTTTAGAAACTGCCCAAAATGCAATATTGGCATTAAATAGGAAAATGCAATTTCCCTTATTTAATTATGGCCAATATTTTTATGGGAGCTCAATATGATCACAAAGAATGTCTCCACGAGTTTTCATGAACTTTGGAGATGGATAGATATTTTCCTGGATTTAATTCCTTTAACTGGCAGAAAAAGGAATTAATTATAAATGAAAAATATTGCAAATGACTTGGCAATATTTGTGCATATCCAGGGTTTATAGATGTGGGATGATCACTGGGAAAAGTTTGGGAGGCAACAGATCAAAGGAAATTGGGGTTCCTTTGTAACTGAAAGGATTAGGGTTTCCCTTCCGGTGACTCGGAAGGCAGGGTTTCGATGGCAAAGTCCGAAGATAGATCTTGGGTGGCAAGGTTGGACTGGGGAGAATCTCTGGTTGGATAGGGAACGCAAGGCTAGATGACCATCTTCACATACCCAAGAGCTAGAGAAATCTGATAACACCGAGAAAAAAGACAGGAGTCAAATCCTGCAGAGGAAAAAAAATAGGAGCGAAAACCAGGGTGTTACAAACCTACCCCCCTTAAGAAAATCTCGTCCTCGAGATTTCCGGGCTTACCTCCCGGTGAAGGGGGACTTACCTGTGTACGACTTGGATCCATCAGCGGTCTTGTCTTCGTTGGTTCACTGACCTTTTAACTGCCTCTTCTGATGGACCATGTGTTGTCTCTGCACACAGCTCTCTTGAATCCTTCTCTTTCCTGTCAGGTGTACCTTTTGTCCTGGTAGTGGTGTTGTTGGGTGGGGTAGCGAGTAGTACCAAAAGACAGCTCGATTTCCAGGGCCCGGAAGTATCTGCTTCGGTTTTATTGTAATGCTTCGTACCCTGACTGTTATGGGCAAGACATCCTTTCCCGGTACCAGGCTTACGTGCTCGTATGGTCTTGAGTGAGTGGGAGTGGCTTTCCTTTTTGCTTTGTCAGAATGCTCAGTCTGGCTGTGGGTTCCATTCTGATGTTTCCTTCTGGCTTATGCATCCTGACTTTTCCCTTAGGTGATCCATAATTCAAAGAATCAACATGACCGAGCTATGGCTGCTATATCCTCAACTGAAATGTTAGGCATGATCACAAAGTAATCATAGACAGTAATCTCTTATTCGAATGATGTCATGATGTCTCTGAGCTGTTGGTGCTGATGTGCTTTGAACCATTCTATCTGAATGTCTTGTTTCAAACTCTATCGCTCGTGGAGATGGCTCTGTCATATATATAGCCTCTGTAGTCCTTGCTGTGACCACTGAGCTAAGCATAGTATTGCTATCATCTGGTGTATCTTTCGGAGCATAGCCTTTTACCTTGGTTGGTAGCCCATATTCATGAGGAGTGCGGCAAGCTCGTTTGTAGCCGCAGCTAGGGCATTGCTGTGGCCGCACATGCAAGAGTCTGACAAGGGTTGGTAATACCACCCTGTTCGTGAAGCTGTATCTTGTTGACCGTCACAGAGGTTGTTTGTCCACCACTTCTTTGTGCTTGTGGACTCCTTGGATGTACCTGTAATGACCTGCCAACACGGCTCCTTGATTGTTTTCCTGGTTTGTCGGGCTTGTTCTCAGAACTTACTCTTGCATACCTCGTAGGGACTGCTGTGCTCATATCCTTCCTTGAAGTATGGGGCCACTGTTTCGCTAGACACAGTCATTCCCGTGTACGAGTGGCGCACATGAACTGATCCACTGGACTGCATGCTCACAACACATGCAGGGGTAAGGTACTTCCTTTCATAACCACTGAGTTCTGAGGCGAATGTGGGTGTACAGACTAGTTCTTGTTTCTGACACGCTTGTTGTGGCACGATGGTGTGTTGAAGAAGGCTGTATTCCTTATGCTCGAAGCTTCTGCCGGAGTAGCGTGCTGAAGAAGGCTGGGTATCATACCTCAAAAGCTTTCCTCCATGTGTGGCTTGCCGTGGAAGGTCAGGTGCCTTATGCCGGAAGTTTTCCGCGGTAGCATGCTGTGGGAGATGGGAGTGTTGTACCCCAAAAGATTTTCTCACCAAGTGGCGTACCGAGGAAGATTGGCAGTCTGGTATCATAAGCTCTTCTCGGTAGCTTGGGGGGAGGCTGGGTTCCTTATACCAGAAGCCTTGTGTACACCGTCGGATCTATGGCCGATTCTGGCTTCCTTCCGCAGTATCTGGAATTTTACCCATAGCAGAGCCAAAACTTGATATAGGCCATACCTTGACTGAAGATATTCCATTGATCATGCACATCGCTTGTCCTTCTGCTGGTCTGATTATTGTTGCTATAAAGGTTGCATGACTGATGCAGACCTCATGTTCACAATTAATCCAGAATACCATATGTTGCCGGTAGTACATAGTCGGCGGATAATTCCATTTGATTTGGTTGAACTTCCAAGCATGTTAGGTGCTACTTGATTCTGGCAACCGTGAACTTATCCCTGTTCCTTGCGAACCTTGTTCACCGTGCCCAGAAAATTTTGTATTTGCATCGATGAACTTCAAGATTTGCTTTAAAATTTGTGCCAACGTACCGGAGTTTTGGTGTTGTTCTTGGCACATTCACATTCTTGATATATGTCCTCGGTGGGTGATAAATGATTCTTGGGTCCATTGAGAGAAGACTCAGGGTTCACCCCACTGACTGAAATAATCCTTGTGTCGAGGACGGAATCATTTGTCACTACTGGTGTTTATTCTTGGTAGCTCATCTGTCTGTTCCTTAGGCGTGATTTGTTCTAAGGAAAACTCTCTCAGGTATATTCTGGCCTTGTCTGTTGCACATGGATTCTGCTTCTGACCCATTCTTCATTCTTGACAGATCCGGTGGTAATGTTCTGAATATCAGGTAGTTGGCTGGACAGGACTCTTGCTGAATTGGGATTATTGGGTATTATCCAAGTTGCATGCTGGTCGTCTTGACGGCACTTGCGGATGGATCCAGTCGGAGCGAAGAAACGGAACCGACAAAAGAAACAAAAACCGCGAAAAACCAGGAAGCAAATAAAGCTCAAGTGTTGCGGACCTTACACACATGACCAGGGATCCACTAGTATAACTAGTATAGCGCACTCGATGCACCTCTAAGGATTTAGAAGCTAAACCACACAATGCTCCTGGTAGCACTGGTGTCAAGCTCCTACTACTTCCTTAGAGAACATCACACCCGATGTAGGACCATAGCCAAAGTGGCTTAGTCAATGTTCCTAAGGTTATCGGGGAAAGATGGAATTTATAGGCGTTTCCCAAAGGAAACTAGAGTAAGAAGAGAAATTCCATGGCTAGCAAGCAAGGTAAGGATATCTGGTTTACCTAGGGGTTTCTGGGCTCACGGGTCGTTGCCCGGTGCGAGCGTTTCACACCGGAGGCAAGGGCCAGGAGAGTTGGGGTCTGATGGGGCCAAAGACCTATGGGGTTGCCTTATGTTCAATAGTAGCCGTGCCAGGTGGCAAAGATGGCTGAAATCCATCTGGGCTTTCTACTGAACACAAGACAGTGAAGTCTGGCTAGGGTAACCTGTAGTCAGCCTGGCTGCTCTGATACCATCCGTTGTGGCGCCACGCCTGATTACCACTGTAGCCAGACGGTCACCACGCATACCAGCCCAGGAAATCACTCTAGCATGCGCGTTTACAACAAGTATCATGAACACAGGCATTTCTATTAATGGATATATAAGTCTTACAAGATATATTACAAGAGTGATGGCAGTGGAAAAGCCCTATCTAAGGCAGCATGGTCTTGGTGCGGCTCCAATCCACAGGGATCTGACTGGGTTACTCTCCTAGCCCGCGAACGCTCCGGCTCCTCGACGACGGACGACGGATCCTTATGTGAACCTGGCCATGTTAAAGGCCGCTGAGTACTTTTGAATGTACTCGCAAGCAAACCAAAGTAACATATACACCAAGCAATGCAATCCATGGCATTCAAGCATGCATTTGTTATTAAAGCAATATTAATTATCATGGCATAACAGGATTACCTAGCAAGATAACTACTGAAGTAAATACAGTATAGTAAAGCATACTAAGTAAATATTCCATACTCCGAACATTCTCACGATCCAATCTGAATCTGATCCAAATCCAATCCAAATCATGTGGTCATCCGACCACTCATCTCATAGCCATCCCATGGCTAACATATAATATTCCTGACATCATCTGATGTCTGCACAAGACGAGTTCTTCCATCATTATTATCATTATTACGGTTGACCACCTAGTGAGGCCTGGACGGACTGTCCAATACCGTGGACACGGCTATTCGAATAGATTCTTCACTCTGCAGAGGTTGCGCACTTTACCCACACCATGGAGCACCTGGCCTCGTGATCCCATTCGGGTGGACCAGCGTTGCTCCAACGAAACCCGCCTGACCCATGACTCTCCCATCGTACCATCGGCATTCATCCTCCCCCGGAGTCCTGCCCTGGGTGGCCCCTGTGTCACCTTGTGACACCTGCCACCGTCGTGGCCACACAAACTGTCCCAAACGGGGACTCCCGGGTTAAACAATCAACTGGGCTCACAAGGTTATCGCCGCCTACCAGGCTAGGGGTGCGCGCACGCATAACCTTCCCTGTCTGGAGGTACCGGTGAAAGAGCACGCGATCAGACCAAGTCAAGGCCGTCCCATACCGGCAAATGTGGCTGCACGGATAAGCCCGGACAGGTGACTCTAGATCAACCAACTAGGTTTAGCCTTAGCAAGTATTTAACAAGCATGGTTGTTTATCACAATAACTTGAGATAGCAGTAGCTAAGCATGATAAAAACATAACCACCTATCTCCATATAATATCACGACAAGTGATTAGTGCAATGATAAGATGAGCAGTAGCAGGTAATGTAAATGACAATATCGAAATGGCAGGAGTTTAATTATTTCTAGCACAAGCATATCATTAATTAAACACACAATAATAACACAGAGCAATGCTTTAGGGGATATATCAGATGGTCGGCTTGCCTGGGGGTCGAAGAATACTCTGGAAGAAGTGCGGAGAGTCCGTGGAAAGGATCGCCGGAAACCATTTTCTCTCAGAGGGGGCTCTTTAGAGGCAAGGGAAAAATGGTCATTTTCACAGTGTGACCACCTTGTGAAAATGATACCAAAAGAACGGGCTCGACGAGACAAAGAAGTGGGCTTTGGAATCACCTCATTTGGAGTTGCGAGCAAAAAGTTGTGGCCGTTCGTTCGATAGCAGAAAAACAAATAAAAAGTATTCATTTTCTGCTCTTAACCGACGAACGCCCGCAATTTAACCTTTTCGGCCGATTGGGTTAAAAGAGAAAGCGCCTTTGCCAGAATACGCTTTCATTGTGGGTAAACGCACTTTCCAAAGTGTGCTTCCACTTAAACACGTCAGCGGGGCCGGGGGCAACGCGTGTGCAACTGACGAGTGGGGCCCGCGGCTGGCGGGGCCCGCCTGGCCAGTGCGTTGTCAACCTCTCATGCCTGCGCGCGACCGAGGCAAGGGCGGTGCTCGATGGCGATAGCCGGAGCTACCGGCCGTCTCCGGCGGCGCCCGACCTACCTACGGGTTCAGGGCGACGAGGCCGTCCCGTTCTAGGGTGGCGCGGTCGCCGGGGAGCACGGAGTCGGGCAGGGCTTCGACCGCGGCGAGCGGGTCTTCGGACGATGGGGAATACGGTGACTCTGGCATCCATTGGCAAGGGGTTGAGGCAGAGGAGGGTCGGGGTGAGGCTAGGGACTCGACGGTGGTGTTGAACTGGGCTAGGGTGCACCGGAGTGGTGGGGCGAGGGGGAGGGCCGAGCGGCGGTTCTCTCGCCGGAGATGGGGAAGATGGGCTCCTTTGGCTGGGTAGAGAGGTCGGGGAGGGCGAGAGGAGGGCGGAAGGTGCTCTAGCAAGGTTAGGAGGGAGAAGGAGAGCTCGGGTAGCCGGATTGGAGTGAGCTCCGACGATGGCCGCGGCGGATGGAGGAGGGGCGGGGCGGCTCCGACGAGCTAGAAGGGCTATGGGGAGGGCGATGGAGAGGAGGAGGGCTCGGGGAATGCCTTAAATAGGCTCGGGGGAGAGCTCTAGAGGGCGCTCGCCGGCGGCCGAAGCCTCTGGGCACGCGGTACCGCGTCCCAACAGTGCCTCGACGTCGGCACAACCATCCAGAAGCTAGGGAACGAGGGGGAGAGGACTCCAGAGGGTTCACACGCGCGGTGGAGGGCTCGCCGGCGCTCCTGGACAAGCCACGACCTGCCGGAGACGGCTCCCGAAGGGTTCAGAGTACAGGGCACTGATTTGGCGTGCTCTGCACATGGTCACCGCGTGGCCACGGCGTTGCCACGCCGCACTCGCAGCCAAATCATGTCTGGAGCATTCTCCTTCCTTCCCTGGATTGACTGGAGCAGCTGGATGGCACGGGAGAGCTCTGGTGTGACTGCACCTTGATCAACAAGTTTCCAACAGCAAACAGTCTGTCATGTGATGTGGCCACCACAGTGCTCTTCTTGGCCTGATCTTTGGCATGGATTAGTCATCCACTAAGGTGGATATGATGCCAAAGTTTCAACACCAATAGACCAGTATAGGTGGTACTTCCTTTGTAACCATGTATTCTGGCCAAAAATGGGGATGCTGGTGCTGGGAAAAAATGGCTACATGGATTTGGCTCAAATTTGGTGGAGAGTGATGATTTGGACAAATGATGCCACTGTAAAAGTTTCATACCATTTGGGTACACCAAAATGGTACTTCCTTCATAGTGCTTCCAAATGGGCAGAATCTTAAGAAAAATTCTGTGGATGAATGGATAGATGGATTCAGCTGGTTTTTGGTTTCCATGAGTGATTTAGCAATGTTAACCACCATGAAATGTTTCAGCTCAAATAGATGAAGGAATAAAGCACTTCCTTTGCAAATTGCCCCACTGGACAGAATTTGCAAATTGATGTTGTGCTCAAAACTTGAAATATGGAACTTGGGTTCTTGATGGAAATGGTGAAGATATGGATAGGAGAAGCTCCACAAATTATTTGGGATTTTTCCTGGCTACCAAAATGGTAGTTCCTTTAGAAACTGCCCAAAATGCAATATTGGCATTAAATAGGAAAATGCAATTTCCCTTATTTAATTATGGCCAATATTTTTATGGGAGCTCAATATGATCACAAAGAATGTATCCACAAGTTTTCATAAACTTTGAAGATGGATAGATATTTTCCTGGATTTAATTCCTTTAACTGGCAGAAAAAGGAATTAATTATAAATGAAAAATATTGCAAATGACTTGGCAATATTTGTGCATATCCAAGGTTTATTGATGTGGGATGATCATTGGGAAAAGTTTGGGAGGCAACAGATCAAAGGAAATTGGGGTTCCTTTGTAACTGAAAGGATTAGGGTTTCCCTTCCGGTGACTCGGAAGGCAGGGTTTCGATGGCAAAGTCCGGAGATAGATCTTGGGTGGCAAGGTTGGACTGGGGAGAATCTCTGGTTGGATAGGGAAGTCAATGCTAGATGACCATCTTCACATACCCAAGAGCTAGAGAAATCCTATAACACCGAGAAAAAAGACGGGAGTCAAATCCCGAAAAGGAAAA
Organism: Elymus sibiricus; assembly: GCA_039707655.1. Taxonomy (NCBI): domain Eukaryota; kingdom Viridiplantae; phylum Streptophyta; class Magnoliopsida; order Poales; family Poaceae; genus Elymus; species Elymus sibiricus. The sequence continues at coordinate 134,960,192 of CM077669.1, forward strand.
AAAAATAGGAGCGAAAACCAGGGTGTTACACTGGCGCCGTTGCCGGGGAGGATACATAGCAAGTCAAGACAAGAACTCTCCCGTCAACTTGACAATTTTTGGCATGGTTGTCGGAAAGATCTACATCAAGCCTACCAAGTACCCATCACAAACTCATCCCTTGCATTTACATTATTTGCCATTTGCCTCTCGTTTTCCTCTCCCCCACGTCTAAAACGATTTTCAGAAAAAACCAAAAAGATTTGCCTTTTTATTCACCCTTCTTCCGTTCGCCTTTTCGTTTGCTTGTGTGTTAGATCGCTTAAACTCATGGCTAGCCTTACTACTATCGCTAGTACTCCCGAGAGTGAAGTTCTTAATTTTAAGCAAAGAGAGGGAGAAAACTTAAAAGATGCTTGGTATAGGATTTGCAATGCTCAAAATAGATCTACTCGTAAGCAATCTACTACCGTTCTCCTTTGCAATTTTTATGTGGGTGTTTCTCCTTGGAATAGATATGTTCTAGATACCATTACGGGAGGAAATTTCTTGGGAAGCCATACCTTTGATTATTATAGTGCTATGATAAATTTGGTAGGTTCACCCCCACTCATGGTTAATGAAACAATCTTAACTTTGGAACATGTGATGCGAAGGCTTGATATTATTGAAAATAAAGTTGCTACTGTAGAGCTTATTGAAAACTTGGATAAAAAGATTCATAATCATATTACTCAATATGGATCTAAGGTAGGAGTTACTTTAAAAAATCTAAGGGAAAAAGAACCCATAGTTAATGAAAAATTGGATAAAGATTCCTCTAGAATTGGTAAGCTAGAGGACATTATTACCAACTTGGGTTCTACTTTTGCCTCGGTTCAAACCACTCCAAATTTTCCTCCTTCTAAGACTGCCAAGTTTGTTTATGTTCCTAAAAATAAGGGTGGATCCTCTAGTAAAGGGGATGAAGATCTTAAGATGATAAGTGTTCACCCCAGCTTTATCAATATTGTTAGGGAACCAATTGCCACAAGTGAATCTCTTGAATTCTTGCCTAGGAGCACTATTTTTGATAAGAGCAAAGAACCTCCTAGGGTTTATAAGTGTGCAATTGAGGGATTGCATACCAAAGATGACAATACCTAGATCTATTGCGTTATGCCTAGCTAGGGGCGTTAAACAATAGCGCTTGTTGGGAGGCAACCCAATTTTATTTTATGTTTTTTGTTTTTGCTTCTGTTATTGAGTGATTTACACATTATTACCTCTGTAGTAATTGTGTTTTAGTGTTTTAATTAGTGTTTGAGCCAAGTAAGACCTTTGGGATGGTCTACGGTGATTGTTGATTTGATCTTGCTGAAAAACAGAAACTTTTGCGCTCAGTCCAGGAATTTTATAAATTTACCAGATCGTCGAATGAGTCTGAAATTTTTACACAAGATTGATATACAAATTTCCCAGATTGTCCTAATGATTCAGAATTTTTGGAGTTACAGAAGTATTCTAAGTTTCCAGATTGCTACAGACTGTTCTGTTTTTGACAGATTCTGTTTTCTATGTGTTGTTTGCTTATTTTGATGAATCTATGGGTTGTATCGGGGGGTATGAACCATGGAGAAGTTGTAATACAGTATATATTACACCAATATAAATAAAGAATGAGTTCACAACAGTACCTAAAGTGGTGATTTATTTTTCTTATACTAACGGATCTCACGAGTTTTCTGTTGAGTTTTGTGTTGTGAAGTTTTCAAGTTTTGGGTAAAGATTTGATGGACTATGGAATAAGGAGTGGGAAGAGCCTAAGCATGGGGATTCCCCAGGCACCCCAAGGAATATTCAAGGATAAAAAAGAGCCTAAGCTTGGGGATGCCCCGGAAGGCATCCCCTCTTTCGTCTTCAATCCATCGGTAAATTTACTTGAGGCTATATTTTTATTCACCACATGATATGTGTTTTGCTTGGAGCGTCTTGTATGATATGAGTCTTTGATTTTTAGTTTGCCACAATCATCCTTGCTGCACACATATTTTGAGAGATACACGCATGAATCGTGAATTTATTAGAATACTCTATGTGCTTCACTTATATCTTTTGAGCTAGGCAATTTTGCTCTAGTGCTTCACTTATATCTTTTTAGAGCACGGTGGTGTTTTATTTTATAGAAATAATTGAACTCTCGTACCTCAATTATATTATTCTGAGAGTCTTTAAACAGCATGGTAATTGGTTTAGGTTATGAATTTAGTTCTAATATGATGGGCATCCAAGAGGGATATAATAAAAACTTTCATATAAAGTGCATTGAATACTATGAGAAGTTTGATTCCTTGCATATAGTTTTGAGATATAAAGATGGTGATATTAGAGTCATGCTAGTGAGTAATTGTGGATTGGTAGAAATACTTGTGTTAAAAGTTTGTGATTCCCGTAGCATGCACGTATGGTGAACCGTTATGTAACGAAGTCGGAGCATGATTTGTTTATTGATTGTCATCCTTTGTGTGAGGGTCGGGAGCGCGCGATGGTTAACTCCTACCAACCTCTCCCCTAGGAGCATGCGTCTAATACTTTGCTTCGATAACTAATAGACTTTTGCAACAAGTATGTGAGTTCTTTATGACTAATGTGAGTCCATGGATTATACGCACTCTCACCCTTCCACCTTTGCTAGCCTCTTTAGTACCGCGCAACTTTCGCCGGTGCATTAAACCCACCATATACCCTTCCTCAAAACAGCCACCATACCTACCTATTATGGCATTTCCATCGCCATTCCGAGATATATTGCCATGCAACTTCCACCGTTCCGTTTATTATGACACGCACCATCATTGTCATATTACTTTGCATGATCGTAAGACAGCTAGTGTGATGCTTTCATTAATGTCATTTGCTATGCTAGATCGTTGCACATCCCGGTACACCGCCGGAGGCATTCATATAGAGTCATATTTTGTTCAAAGTATCGAGTTGTAATTCTTGAGTTGTAAGTAAATAAAAGTGTGATGATCATCATTATTAGAGCATTGTCCCATGAGAGGAAAGGATGATGGAAGCTATGATTCCCTCACAAGTTGGGATGAGTCTCTGGACTTTAAAAATAATAAAAGAGGCCAATGAAGCCCAAAAAAAGAGAGGCCAAAGATGCCCACCAAAAAATAAAAAAATAAAAAAATATGAGAGAAAAGAGAGAAGGGACAATGCTACTATCTTTTTTCCACACTTGTGCTTCAAAGTAGCACCATGATCTTCATGATAGAAAGTCTCCTATTTTGTCACTTTCATATACTAGTGGGAATTTTTCATTATATAACTTCGCTTGTATATTCCAATGACGGGCTTCCTCATATTGCCCTAGGTCTTCTTGAGCAAGCGAATTGGATGCACACTCACTTAGTTTCTTTTTGAGCTTTCATACACTTATAGCTCTAGTGCATCCGTTGCATGGCAATCCCTACTCACTCACATTGATATCTATTGATGGGCATCTCCATAGCCCGTTGATACGCCTAGTTGATGTGAGACTATCTTCTCCTTTTCCTCACAACCTCCACCATATTCTATTCCACCTATAGTGCTATATCCATGGCTCACGCTCATGTATTGCGTGAAAGTTGAAAAAGTTTGAGAACATAAAAAGTGTGAAACAATTGCTTGACTTGTCATCGGGGTTGTGCATGATTTAAATACTTTGTGTGGGGAAGATGGAGCATAGCCAGACCATATGATTTTGTAGGGATAACTTTCTTTGGCCATGTTATTTTGAAAAGACACGATTGCTTTGTTAGTATGCTTGAAGTATTATTGTTTTTATGTCAACATTAAACTTTTGTTTTGAATCTTATGGATCTGAACATTCATGCCACAATAAAGAATATTACATGGATAAATATGTTAGGTAGCGTTCCACATCAAAAATTCTGTTTTTATCATTTACCTACTGGAGGACGAGCAGGAATTAAGCTTGGGGATGCTGATACGTCTCCAACGTATCTATAATTTTTGATTGTTCCATGCTATTATATTATCTATTTTGGATGTTTTATATGCATTAATATGCTATTTTATATTATTTTTGGGACTAACCTATTAACCTAGTGCCCAGTGCCAGTTTCTATTTTTTCCTTGTTTTTGAGTATTGCAGAAAAGGAATATCAAACGGAGTCCAAACGGAATAAAATTCTACGCTGATTTTTCTTGGACCAGAAGGAAACCAGGAGGCTTGGAGAAGAGGCCAGAAGATCTACGGGTAGGCCACAAGCCACCAGGGTGTGCCCCTGGGGGGGCGCCCCCTGGCTTGTGGGCCCCCCCGTAGCTCCTCCAACCCTAAATCTCCGCCTATAAATTCAGAAATATTCCCCCAATACCAAAAAGAGCCACGATAATACTTTTCCGCCGCCGCAAGCCTCTGTTCTCATGAGATCCCATCTTGGGGCCTTTTCCGGTAATCTGCCGGAGGGGGATTCGATCACGGAGGGCATCTACATCGACACCATTGCCCTTCCGATGATGCGTGAGTAGTTCACCTCAGACCCTCGGGTCCATAGCTAGTAGCTAGATGGCTTCTTCTCTCTCTATGTTCTTCAATACCATGTTCTCCATGATCTTCATGGAGATCTATCCGATGTAATACTCTTTTGCAGTGTGTTTGTCGAGATCCGATGAATTGTGGGTTTATGATCAGATTATCTATGAATATTATTTGAATCTTCTCTGAATTCTTATATGCATGATTTCATATCTTTGCAAGTCTCTTCGAGTTATTGGTTTGGTTTGGCCAACTAGATTGGTAATTCTTGCAATGGGAGAAGTGCTTAGTTTTGGGTTCAATCTTGCGGTGTCCTCACCCAGTGACAAAGTAGGGGTAGCGAGGCACGTATTTGTATTGTTGCCATCAAGGATAAAAAGATGGGGTTTTCATCATATTGCTTGAGTTTATCCCTCTACATTATGTCATCTTACTTAATGCGTTACTCTGTTCTTCATGAACTTAATACTCTAGATGCAGGCAGGAGTCGGCGATGTGTGGAGTAATAATAGTAGATGCAGAATCGTTTCGGTCTACTTGATACGGACGTGATGCCTATATGCATAATCATTGCCTTGGATATCGTCATAACTATGCGCTTTTCTATCAATTGCTCGACAGTAATTTGTTCACCCACCGTATTATTTTTCTTCAAGAGAGAAGCCTCTAGTGAAAGCTATGGCCCCCGGGTCTATTTTCCATATTATATTTTCAGATCTATAAACCAAAAATACCTTGCTGCAATTTTATTTACTTTTATTTAGTTTTACTTTTAGTAATCTTTTATATCTATCTCTATCAGATCTCATCCTTGCAAGTAACCGTGAAGGGATTGACAACCCCTTTATAGCGTTGGGTGCAAGTGTTTGATTGTTTGTGTAGGTGAATAGATTGGGGCCTTGCTTGTACCTCCTACTGGATTGATACCTTGGTTCTCAACAACTGAGGGAAATACTTATCTACTTTGCTGCATCACCCTTTCCTCTTCATGGGAAAACCAACGCAAGCTCAAGAAGTAGCACCCCTACCCGAGATCCGCCGATTTTGACACCGACAATGTGGCATCATCGGGAATGAAATCTTCATCCTCCTCATCTGAGTTCTTCTTCTTTCTGGCCCTGAAGGCTGCCTTGGGCAAGCCATATGAACTAGGTCTGCCAGGGTCCTCAGAACTAGCTTCTGGACTAGTACCCGCATCAATATCTGCACTGGGCTCTCTGAAATCATTCTGACGATCATCTGATCCTGACATGACTGAGCTTTGACCTTGTGAATTAGATATAGAGGAGTGGAAAAGATGAGCATCATAAAATTCAGACGTTTTTGCAAATTTGAACTTAAAAAATTAGTTCTAGATTTCCACTGTGAGATTCGGTTCCACTGAGTTTCAAATTTCGGAGCTTCCGAGACAACAAACTCTGTTAACAGAAACTTTGTCACTCATTTCGGTTTCACCGAAAAGTGACTCGGTCTCACGGGAGTTGTGCTCAGAAACCCTAAAACTCCAAATCGGTAACACCGATAGAAATTTTCGGTTTCACTGAGAAGCCCTTTGTGCTGTGGGAAACCCACATCGGTGACGCTGATCCGTTTCGACTCGGTGACTCCGAAACGCATACGGTGGAAACCTAAACCTAATTTTTCTCGTTTGTCTATTTCTAAGGAATTTTCTTGTGGATAGAAACGTTGAAAATTGTGCATAGAAGATGAATAAGTCCTAATACGCATGAATCAGAGGTTGGAGGGCAAAAGGGGTCGAAGTTTTACCCTAACTTGGCGAAAACTTTGCTACGACGGCAACGGCGGAGACGAACTCGTTGACGACGATGGACTCCTGCGGCGAGGGTGCATGGGAGGCAAGGGAGATCGTCCGAAGACGCGGGCAGCGACATTGTGGGGTGCGGGGCTTTCATTTGAAGTGAGATTTCAAAGTACGGACCTGCGGAGATATATATACCCACCTACTGTCGGTGACACCGAGCCAAAAAAATTTGGATCCACCAAGATGTGTAACTGCCTATAGACAGAGCAACTCGGTGACGCCGAGACTTTGAGATTGCTGGTACCGAGATTGAAAACCTAGATCAACGCTAGTGCTTCGGTGGAACCGAGATTTGAGTGTTGGTCACATCGACAGACACTTGGGAGCTTTTGGAAATCAGCCCTTGTCGAAACGGAAACTCCGAGTGCTCCTCACCCAGAGGGTCCGAAAAGTGTTTGCTCAAATTTTGTGATGAATCATGAATATAATTTGAGACGAGAAAGCATAGATATCTAAAGGGGGTACTTAGGCATTCTTGTACATCCAATTGGCCAGAAAAAAATGAAAGCCAAAGAACAACAATTGGATGTCCTCGAATGAAGAAAAAATATGCATACCAACATGCTCACACAATAAGATGTCAAATAAAACATAGCAAACATGCAAAACCACTCTAGTATCTACCAAGCACTTTGGTGATGATGAAGTCATCTATATATTAGTATATTGACTTAGGATCCAAGCAAGAATACTTGATCATAGGTCATACTCATCGTTTAAGCACAAGTGGGGTTGCCACTTTTACATAAAGCTTTTAATGTGTTCACATCTTACGAGATGCTTTGACTCAAGTCTTAGAGTAAAGCTCCCCCTTGATGTGACATCCCCCTTAAGAGGGACAAAGTAATCTTGGGTTTTATCGTTGAAGACTTCAATTAGGTGTTGTAGTAGTGGATGCTCATAGTTGATGAAGATCATCTTGAGTTGGGAGCCATCCTTGTTGTTTTGTACTGTTCTCACCAATGAGAGATTTGTGACTCCTTGAACTATTGCAAGAGGTTGGAGTTGATTGCATTAGTTCTTGCCAATGATGAATGTGAGTGAATTTTGTTATCGGAGTCATCCCTCAAGAACTTCTCTAGTTCTTTGATACGTTCATTCTGCATCATGATTTCCTATTCATATTTATGTTATTCTTGTCCATTATTCCCTATTATCATACAATTCTCATGCCCTTTCTCTCTGAATATGCAAGGTACATCACAAAGAGGGAATTATCTGGAAACTGGAATTCTGGACCGGAAAACCGAGAAAAAGGCAGAAAAATCACCGGACTCCAAATGACCTGAAACTTCACGAGGAATTTTTATTGAATATATGTGAATTTATGGGCCAAAAATATATCAGAGAGGGGCCACCAGCCAGGCCCAAGCCATCAGGGTGCGCCCCCCCCAGGCCGCTCCCTAATGTGTGGTGGGGCCCTGGTTGGCCTCCCGATGCCCATCTTCTCCTATATGGTGTGTTTTACCCTAAAAAATCATAAGCAATCTTTCAGGATGACGCGCTACCATCTCGCGGCGGAAACCTGGGCAGAGGCCCTTTTGCACTCCGGTAGTCAGATTCTGTCGGGGAAATCCCTCTCCGTGAGGGGGAGATCGAAGCCATCATCATCACCAACGCTTCCTCCTTCGTGGGAGGACCAATCTTCATCAACATCTTCACCAGCACCATCTCGTCTCCAACCCTAGTTCATCTCTTGTATTCAATCTTTGTCCCAAAACCTCAGATTAGTACCTGTGGGTTACTAGTTGTGTTGATTACATCTCGTAGTTGATGCTTGTTGGATTACTTGGTGGCAGAAATTATGTTCAGATCCTTAATTATTATTATTGCACCTCTGATCTTGAACATGTTGATGAGGTGTGAGTAGTTACTATTGTTCCTGAGGACATGGGAGAAGTCTTGTTATAAGTTATCATGTGAAGTTAGTATTTGTTCGATATTTTGATGATATGTATGTTGTTACTTCTCTTAGTGGTGTCATGTGAACATCGACTACATGACACTTCACCATGCTATGGGCCTAAGGGAAGTCATTGTGGAGTAACAAGTAGATGATGGGTTGCTAGAGTGACAAAAGCTTGAACCCCAGTTTATGCGTTGCTTCATAAGGGGCTGATTTGGATCCACATGTTTCATGCTATGGTCAGATTTATCTTAATTCTTCTTTCGTAGTTGCGGATGCTTCCGAGAGGGGGTAATCATAAGTAGGTTGTTAGTTCAAGTAAGAACAGCACCTTATCACCGGTCCACCCACATATCAAATTATCAAAGTAGCGAACGCGAATCAACTCAACATGATGAACATGACTAGATATAATTCCCATGTGTCCTCGGGAGCGCTTGCTTAATATAAGAGTACTTTCAGGCTTGTCCTTTGCTACAAAAAGGATTGGGCTATCTTGCTGCACCTTTGCTACTATTGTTACTTGTCACTTGTTACGATTTATCTTGCTACGAAACTATCTGCTATCGTTACTTACAACACTTACAGCGAATAACTTGCTGAAAACTGCTTATCATTTCCTTCTGCTCCTCGTTGGGTTCGACACTCTTACTTATCGAAAGGACTACGATTGATCCCCTATACTTGTGGGTCATCAAGACTCTTTTCTGGCGCCGTTGCCGGGGAGTGAAGCGCCTTTGGTAAGTGGAAATTGGTAAGGTAACATTTTCTATACGTGCTGAATTTTACTGTTGCTTGTCACTATGAACAGTCACCCTTTGAGTGGCTTGTTCGGGGCATCTTCGCCCCGAACTGGAGATGAGGAAATTGCTCCTCAACCTACTGAACCTACTAAAAATGTTTATTATGAGATTCCTTCTGGTATGCTTGAAAAACTCGTATCACACCCATATGATGGAACGACTCATCCTGATTATCATTTGGTATTTGTCGATGAAGTTTGTGGATTATTTCAGCTTGCAGGGTTGTGTGGAGACAAAGTTAAGAAGAAAGTTTTGCCTTTATCTTTGGAGGCAAAGGCATTAATGTGTGTCAGAATCGGGGCTCCGCGGACCCAAGAAGGTTCGAACTCTGGGGCATGTGCGAAGATCTCAACCAGCTCTCGTCTCAAGCTCGCCACCCCACGGCCAAGCCTCGTCGAATGCGTGCGAGCAGGCAAGAAGATGGACACATATATTTACCCAGGTTCGGGCCACCTTGCGGTGTAAAACCCTACTCCTGCTTTTGGTGGATTGGCCTCGGGAGGAGGTTTGGGGATGAACTAGTACTGTGGTTGAGAAACCTCGCGAGGGATCAGAGGTGAGGATCGATCGATCCATTCTATGATGGAGGCTAGTCCTTATTTATAGTGGCCTTGGTCCTCTTCCCTTATCGCACAGGCGGGAAGGGATCCCACAACGGCCAATTTTGAAAGGGGACAAGAGGTACATCTTATCCTTACTAAAGGTGGTCTTCGCCTGCAAAGCTTCTGGGCGTGACGCAGAGGTGGGCTCGGCGATGACATCCGTCCTGCCGAGCTCGTGGTCTTGGTCTTGTTGCACTGGAAAGGAAACGTTTGGGGGATTCCTTGGGAACCCGCGTACGTCCTTGCCTCCTTAGCACAAAAGACGAATCTATCCCCTCTGCGCCCGCTGGCGCCTGCCTGGCCTTGGTCGTCATGGCTCACGTCATCGCAACCTCCTGAGGCCGGGTACCTGCATAGAAATCTCCGCTCCTCGGGAGGTAACCTGGGGAGGCCACTCCCCTGGAGGTCTTGGCGTTGTTCCCCTCGCGTGGCCGGGGCCCTCACGAGGGTCTTGTCTTGGGGGTCTTGTCGCTAGGCCGTACTGGGCCATCGAGGTGGGCCACGTGTTGGGCCGCAGGCAGAGAGATCTGGGTACTCCCGATCCCAGAATGCCGACAGTAGCCCCCGGGCCCAAGGCATGCTCGGGTTGGCTTTGGGGCGAAGCCAAGGAAGGAAGGCCGAAGCGCCGGGGGCCCCAATCGCCTGCGGTCCAGGCTCGACGCGTGGCGCACGATGGGACGCGGACGCCTCCACTTCCCCACATCGCCGGCAACCGCCCTGACAAAGGCTGGCGCCCGTCGCGGGGCCATCATTGCCCAGAATGCGGAGGGATGCCGGTTGGCCTCCGATCAACTATAAGTGGGCGAGGGAGACAAAGGCCCTAGCCCGTCTTCATCTTCTTGCCTCCTTACTCCAAGCCGCCGCTTCCACGACCATGGCACCAGTGAGGAGATTATCTGCCGCCGAGAAAGGGAAGGCCTGCCTGGAGGGACCGGACTCGCCACCGCCCAAGAGGGACCGCGGCCGTCCCCGTAAGTACACCGTGACGCCGGCTGTGGTCCCCCGAGGGCACGGGCGCACACCCGTGAAGGCCGGTGCTACCTCCGGCAGCCGTAGGAAGGATCCCTCCCACGCAGGCGGCTGCAGTAGCCGTAGCGCCCGTGGTCCAGGGGGAAGCTTGTGGTGGGCGCCCGGCCGCCCCGCCCGTGAGTCCACTCGGCCGACGCGGCCCAGGAGTTCGTGGTGTGGGCGGAGAGGCCGGTAATCACCTGGCTCCAGCTCCCACTCTTCTTCGCGGAGGCACTGCCAGCCGGAGGGCCTGCTGGCCTATGGCTGCAGGCCGATGGCTGCTGCAGCGAGGCCTCGTGGGTGGAGGTCGAGGTCACTCCCGCGGGCTACGTGTTCCTGAACCGCGGGTGGCAGACGTTTGCCCGCGCTCGCGGCCTGTAGGGGAGGCGCACCCTCCACTTCAAGCATGACGGGGCGGCAACGCTCTTTGTCAAGATCTTTGGGGAAGACGGTAGGCGCTTGGGGTGCTGTCCGGAGGGCGACGGCGGCGACAGCGACCACCTTTCCGTCGACGAAGGCCATTGTGGCGGCGGCGTCCTTGGCAGTGAACTTGCCCTTGGCGACGGCCTCAACACCTCCAGTAGCAGCGACGCCCCCTCTGGGGGAAGCTCGAGCGACGACGACTACAACGAGCCGCCACGTCGGCACGCCCGGACCAAGGAGGACGGCGAGCCGCCACGGCGTCGTGCTCCTGCCCAGGAGGCACCGAGCCACCATGCTTCCGTGCCCCCGTCAAGGAGGAGGAGGACTCCGACTGAGCACGGGCGGCGCCAGAGCCAGGCCTCGGGAGTGGCGGTTCTCGGGAGGCCACCTTTTGTTTTTTAATTCCTGCATTAAGAACCATGGAGGGCCCCGCGGGGGCGTGTAATGAACTATGGCGCTTGCGCCTTTATGTTAGCGTTTTTCGTCTCATACTCTAGTATTTATATTGCTACTAATTGAAAGTTCCTGCCCGTCGCGATTAGGATAACATAGCTTGGTGTACTCGTGGCGGGTTCCTGCGTCGCGAGGTGCAGCTGGGGCATGATAAGTCTCCAACGTATCTATAATTTTTGCTTGTTCCATGCTGTTATATTATCATTCTTGGATGTTTTACAATCATTTTATTTCAACTTTATATTATTTTTGGGACTAACCTATTAACCCAGAGCCCAGTGCCAGTTTCTGTTTTTTTTTCTTGTTTTTGAGTTTTACAGAAAAGGAATATCAAACGGAGTCCAAACGGAATAAAAATTTACGGTGATTTTTTATGGACCAGAAGAGACCCACAGAGCATCGGAGTTGGGCCAGAAGAGCCATGAGGCAGCCACAAGCCCCTAGGGCGCGCCCACCCCCTAGGGCGCGCCCTGCTGGCTTGTCGCCGCCTCGTGGACCCCCCTGACTTGTTTCCGCCGCCAAAAATTCCTATAAATAGAGAAACCCCCAGAAACAAACCTAGATCGGGAGTTCCGCCGCCGCAAGCCTCCAAAGCCACGAAAAACCAATCGGGAGCCCGTTCCGGCACCCTGCCGGAGGGGGAAACCATCACCGGAGGCCATCTTCATCATCCCGGCGGTCTCCATGACGAGGAGGGAGTAGTTCACCCTCGGGGCTAAGAGTATGTACCAGTAGCTATGTGTTTGATCTCTCTCTCTCGTGTTCTTGAGATGACATGATCTTGATGTACCGCGTGCTTTATTGATATAGATGAATCATATGGAGTTTTCCCCTCTCTATCTTCTTGTGATGAATTGAGTTTTCCCTTTGAAGTTTTCTTATCGGATTGAATCTTTAAGGATTTGAGAACACTTGATGTATTACTTGCGATGGGATATCCGTGGTGACAATGGGATGTTCTATTGATCCACTTGATGTATGTTTTGGTGATCAACTTGCGGGTTCCGTGACCTTGGGAATCTATGCATAGGGGTTGGCACACGTTTTCGTCTTGACTCTCCAGTAGAAACTTTGGGGCACTCTTTGAAGTTCTTTGTGTTGGATTGAACATGATGAATCTGAAATTGTGTGATGCATATCGTATAATCAAGCCCATGGGTACTTGTGGTGACATTGGAGTATCTAGGTGACATTAGGGTTTTGGTTGATGTGTATCTTAAGGTGTTATTTTAGTACGAACTCTAGGATTGTTCGTGACACTTATAGGGATAGCTCATAAGATTGATCGGAAAAGATAACTTTGAGATGGTTTCGTACCCTACAATAATTTCTTCGTTTGTTCTCCGCTATTTGTGACTTTGGAGTGAACTCTTTGTCGCACGTGAGGGATTTACATATGATTCAACTATGTCAGTATTGTTGAGAGAACTTGCACTAGTGAAAGTATGAACCCTAGGCCTTGTTTCTAAGCATTGCAATACCGTTTGCTCACTTTTATCATTAGTTAACTTGCTGTTTTTATATTTTCAGATTTCAAAAACCTATATCTACCATCCATATTGCACTTGTATCACTATCTCTTCGCCGAACTAGTGCACCTATACAATTTACCATTGTATTGGGTGTGTTGGGGACACAAGAGACTCTTTGTTATTTGGTTGCAGGGTTGTTTGAGAGAGACCATCTTCATCCTATGCCTCCCACGGATTGATAAACCTTAGGTCATCCACTTGAGGGAAATTTGCTACTGTCCTACAAAACTCTGCGCTTGGAGGCCCAACACGAGTCTACAAGAAGAAGGTTGCGTAGTAGACATCAAGCTCTTTTCTGGCGCCATTGCCGGGGAGGTGAGTGCGTGAAGGTATATCTTTAGATCTTGCAATTGAATCTTTTAGTTTCTTGTTTTATCACTAGTTTGGTTTTATAAAAGAAAACTACAAAAAAATGGAATTGAGGTTGCCTCATATGCTTCATCTTTTTAATGTCTTTCGTGAAAATGATGGAAAGGAAAATTGTGCTCAAGTGTTAGAAGAAGAAGTTATTAAAATGTTTGGCACTAAATCTTTGAGTGATGAGCATGATTGCAATGTTGTTAGTATGAATTCTTTGAATATCCATAGTACTAATGATGATTGCACTAGTCATGATAAAAAGATTTCTTATAAGCATGTCAATTTTTGTGGAGTGCATAGAGTTTGTGAAGACATGCCAAAAAGGGAAGATAGATTTTGTAAGAGGCATAAGTATTTGAAAACTAAATGGTTGCAAGAGAGGCTATATGTTTGTGCTGAAAGACTTAATATTTCTTGCCGTCCTTGTGAACTTTGCAATGAAAGTGGTCATTTTAATTTCCAATGTGAATTATTTCATGATCGAATTGTGTCCAAAAATTGTGATAACCTCATTACCCTTGAGCATCATATTGAAATTAGTCTATTTTTGGGGTATGAAGAAATGATACATAAAACTAAGGATGTTCCAGCTTGGGTTCTCATGAAAATGATTGATTTTGATCTAAATGAAATCTATATGTATTGCGTGGTAAATTGCATTGAGAATCCTTATATTGCCAATTACTTAAAGACAAGAAAACAAATAGAAGGTGAAGAGAATACTAATGAAGGAGAAGAGGTTTCCCAATATGCTCCTATTCTTTCTTATGATGAATCAGGTAACGAGGAGGAGCTTTTTATTCAACCAACCTCTTCAAAAAAAAGCTTGGAGGTATTAAATAAACCCACACATAATGTGGTGAAGAAGAAGAAAAGAAGGAAAAGTAAAGGTAAAGAGGTATCTCTCCCAAATAATGACACCCCTTATAATTTTGAAAATCTTTTTGGCACCAACTTAGAAAATTGTGATGATAATAATTGTTAGACGATTGGTGCTATTCATACTATTAATGATGAGAGTGATTATGCTTATGTTATGCAAAGCCACAAGCTTGGGGATGCTATGTTTGATGAGAATGACATGTTTGAGAATTTATTTGCTGCAATTAATATTTGTCCCAAGCTTGGGGATGCTATGTTTAATGAAGATGATGTTTTTAGTCCCCCAAGTTTTGATGTGCAAATTTATTATGATTATAGCATATCCCCTATTTATGATGATTGCATTATTTATGAGGGTCGATCGTCACTGGTATGCCGGGTCGCGATGCCCGGCAAGGCCAGGAGATGAGCGCTCCTGAGGCCGGGGGCCTGAGGCAACATGCACCTGCTGGCTCGCTCGAGAGCGTCGCGCAAGGATTAGGATGCGAAAGTTTTGGCGAGGTGCACACCGTGTCCAGCCCCCGCTCGCGGGGCGTGCGCGCGAGAGAGAAAACTGGCAGGTACCAAACCTTTTAAAAATGAAACTTCAAAATGGGAAACGCTGCAAGGAGAAAAAATTCTCACCCCTTTTTCGAACAAAGACGCGAAAACTTCAAGTTTCATTCCAAAAAGTGGCAAATTTGGTTACAAAAGAGAGCAAAGAACAGCCGAGTCTGGCACCTAAGCTAATCTTCCCACCAGCGCGGAGCATGGGGCCTCCACTAGGCATGGACATAGTCGTTGTAAGACCGTGTCGTTCGCCAGCGCAGAGCATGGGGCTTACACTAGGCGTGGGCATAGTCGTTGTAAGACCATGTCGTCTGCCAGCGCGGAGCTTGGGGCTTCCACTTGGGCGTGGGTGGGAGCCCCTCCACGGCCTCGTACGGCACTCCTCGGGGGGCTCCGGGCGTATACAACCCACTCATTATTACGTGAGAGTGTCACGGGTAGAACTTGCAGAGATGCTGGATGTTCCAGGCATTCTGGATGGGGACCCCGTCCTGCGTCTCCAGGCGTACGGCGCCAGGCCTGGAGACACGGGCGACCCTGAACGGGCCCTACCACATGGGCGAGAGCTTGTGCAAGCCCTCCCTGGAAAGGACCCGCCTCAGGACGAGGTCACCAACTTCGAGGGTCCTGGAGCGGATGCTGCTGCAGTGGTAGCGCCACAGCACCTGCTGGTACCTCTCTGCGCGGAGCGAGGCTTGGCGGCGGGCCTCCTTCCCGAGCACGAGATATGTTCCCCGCGAGGTATCCTGACGCTCCTCGTCAAATGCCAAGACTCGCGGGGAGCGATGCTTGACCTCGTGCGGGAGGACCGCCTCAGCCCCATAGACGAGGAAGAACGGGGTCTCGCCGGTGGGCTTAGTCGCGGTGGTGTGGATGGACCACAACACAGACTGAAGCTCACCGAGCCAACCCCGGTCGCAGGCCTCAAGCTTCTTCTTGAAGCTCCTCGTCTTGAGGCCCCTCAGGAGCTCCGCATTGGCGCGCTCGGCCTGGCCGTTGCTCCGTGGGTGCACCACCGAAGCGTAGCATATCTGCGTTCCAAGGTTAGCACAATATGTCCTAAAGAGGTTGCTTGTGAACTGTGAGCCATTGTCGGTAATAATATTGTTGGGGACACCGAAGCGGCTCACGAGACCCTTGATGAACTTGACGGCCGAGCCGGCAGGGATGGTGCGCACGGGCTCCACCTCCGCCCACTTGGTGAACTTGTCGACGGCGACGTAGAGGTAGCGGTAACCGCCGTCTGCCCGAGGGAAAGGCCCCAGTATATCCAGTCCCCAGACCGCGAAAGGCCAGGAGAGCGGGATGGTCTAGAGACCCTGTGTGGGCTGATGAATCTGCTTGGTGTGAAATTGGCAGGCCTCGCAGGATCGGACCAGCTCGGTGGCGTCGTGGAGCGCCGTGGGCCAGTAGAAGCCGCTGCGGAACACATTCCCCATGAGGGTGCGAGACGAGGAGTGGTGCCCGCAATCGCCACCGTGGATGTCGGCCAACAGCTCGCGCCCCTGCTCCTCGGGTATGCACCGCAGCGAGACGTCGTTGGGGTGCCTGCAGTACAGCTCACTGTCCTGCAAACAATAAGCAATGGCCTGGCGAACCACGCGCTCCCCGTCCTCCTTCTACGGCAAGGCGCCGTGGAACATGTACGCCTTGAACTCCTCGGTCCAGCCGCCGGCCTGAGGCTCCAGCGCTAGCAGCAATCGGGCTCCTGAGGCCGGACCACAGGCTGGGGTGCCTGAGGGCGAGGCTGGTGGCAGCTCTTCTTGAAGCGACGCCGGTCCTACGGCCGGGGGTGCCGCCGATGGCTTGAAGAGCCTCTCCTCAAAGACGCCAGGCTCCTGAGGCTCGCGACGTGACGCCCTCTTGGCGATGTCGTCTGCTTCCTTGTTCGCGCCGCGCGGGACGTGCTGCAATTCCAAGCCCAAGAAACACTTTTCAATTTTACGTACCTCTTCCAAGTATGCCTCCATGTGCTCGTCCTTTGGCTTGTACTCCTTGTTGGAAAAGTTAACGAGGAGATGGGAGTCGCCCTTGATGGTGAGGCGCTTGACCCCCAGGGCGACAGCGGCCCTGAGACCAGCGATCAAGCCCTCATATTCCGTGATGTTGTTGGAGACTTTCTCACCATGTTGGAAGCAAAGCTGCACGTCGTAGTAAATCTTGTCATTAGTTGGGGAGATGAGCACAACTCCTACCCCCGCGCCCCGCTGTGCGAAGGCCCCGTCGAAGTGCATGACCCATCCGTCAGGCGCCTCATCGCCAGGCGCGAGGGACTGGCCCTCATCTAGCCCCTGGTCGGTAGCGCCCGTCCACTCCGCCACGAAGTAAACGAGGGCTGCGCCCTTGATGACCCTGGTTGTGCTGAACTCTAGCTGGAAGGCCTGCAACTCGATGTTCCACTCTGTGACCCTTCCAGCAGCGTTGGGGCTGCGCGACACTTTCTCCAGGGGGGTATGCAGAGACGACCTTGATGGGGTGGCCCTGGAAGTAATGGCGCAACTTCCTTGAGGCGACGAGGAGCGCGAGCAGGAGCTTCTACTGCATAGGGTAGCGCGTGCGCGTCCCGTAGCACGGTGCTGACGAAGTACACCGGGTGCTCGACGAGGGGCGAGGTGTTGGCGCCGTCCTGCTCCGCATGGAGCGCGAGGGCCTCAGGAGTCCCGTGGGTTGATGAAGTGACTAGGGCCTTAGGAGCGCCATCCTGAGGCGGCGAACGTTGTGCGGCCCCTCACGGGCCGCCTTTCTTCGCGCCTGTGCCGGCGCGCTCCTCTCGGACCGCTACGAGCACTGCTCTGGCTAAGTGGGGGGTGGCCGCCAAGTAGAGCACCAGAGGCTCGCAAGGACGAGGCGCCACCATAACAGGTGGGCTCGTGAGGTCCTCGAAAGCTGCCTCCACTTCAGGGGTCCACTTGAAGGGGCCCTTCCTCTTCATGAGCTTGAAGAAGGGGAGGGCGCGCTCGCCAAGCCTGAAGATGAAGCGTCCCAAAGAGGTCACGCAACCCACCAGTTTCTGCATGTCCTTGAGGGTCTGAGGCGGGCGCATTTTTGTGATTGCCTTGATCTTCTCTGGGTTTGCCTCGATCCCTCGATGCGACACCAAGAAGCCGAGTAGCTTGCCGGACGGGACCCCGAAAACGCACTTTTCCAGGTTAAGCCTCAGGTTCACTTGACGCAGGCTGGCGAACGTCTCCTCCAGGTCCTCGATGAGGGTCCTCGCCTCTCGCGACTTGACCGCGATGTCGTCGACATACGCCTCCACATTTCTCCCGAGCTACTGCCCCAGGGCGATGCGCATCAACCGCTAAAATGTCGCGCCAGCGTTCCGCAACCCGAAGGGCATGCAAGTGTAGCAATACACGCCACATGGGGAGAGGAATGCCATCTTTTCGACGTCCTCCACTGCCATCTTGATTTGGTGGTAATCCGAGAAAGCATCCAGAAAGCATAGCAGATCGCACTCGGCGGTGGAGTCCACGATCTGGTCGATGCGTGGGAGTGGGAAGGGGTCCTGAGGACAAGCCTTGTTGCGATTCGTGAAGTTGACGCACATGCGCTCCTTCCCACCATTCTTGGGGACAATCACTGGGTTGGCCAGCCAATCCGGGTGCCGCACTTCCTGAATAACACCGGCCTCCTGCAGCTTGCTGACGTCCTGGACGATGAACGCTTGCTTCTCTTGTGCATGTCGTCTTGCCTTTTGCTTCACTGGGCGCGCACTGGGGCACACCATTAAGTGGTGTTCGATCACCTCTCTCGGGACACCTACCAGGTCGGACGCCTCCCATGCAAACACGTCCTTTTTCGCGCGGAGGAAGTCAACCAGCGCCTTCTCCTGCTCCGGGGGAAGGCCAGCGCCATTGGTGAAGGTGGGACCAGGGCTCCCATCACCAACAAGCACCTGCTTCGTCTCAGCCCGGTCCTGAAAGAACAACTGTTTCTTCTTCGTGGGCGCGGCCTCCGGAGCCTGCGTGACGCTCTCGGCGTCGGGGCACGAGGCCGCTGCGGCCTTGTAGATGAGCTTGAGGGCTCGAACCGCGTCCTTGGTGTCTCCGGCCACAAAGATGATGCCGCTACTACCAGGCATCTTGATGATGTTGTAGCCTGGGTGTGTCGCCTCCATGAACGTGGCGAGGGCCGGATATCCCAGGATGGCATTGTACGGGAGGCCGATGTGGGCCACGTCGAAGTCGATCAGCTCGGTGCGGTAATTGTCGCGAGTGCCGAAAGTGACGGGGAGGTGCACCTGCCATAAGGGGGTGGCGGAGCCTCTGACCACCCCCAAGAAGGGCCTTGTGGGCGCGAGATGATCATAGGGCACCTGGAGCATGTCGAAGGCCTCCATGGAAAGGACGTTGAGGCCAGCGCTGCCATCGATGAGGATCGTGGTGACCGCAACATTGCTGATGGTGGGCGTGCACAGCATGGAAAGCGCATAAGTAGCGACCGCCGTCCTGGGATGGTCCCTGGAGTCGAAGGTGATGTCGGTCTCCGGCCTCGCCCTGCTCCACGGGGCCTCGGGCCGTGGCTGAGCTGTGCCTGCATGGCGGAGAAGCTGCTTGACATGGCAACCGGACGCGGGCGCGTGCGACCCGCTGAGGATACAAGCGACCGCGGGTGCCGCCGGGCAACCCGCGGCGTTACCGTAGGCCACGGGCTGCCGAGCCCGGGGAGCGGTACCTGCCATGGAGATGACGAGGCAAGGGCAGAGCGTGGCTGATGAAGAAGGAGCTTCGACACGCCCCTACATGGCGCGCCAAATGTCGGAATCGGGGCTCCGCAGACCCAAGAAGGTTCGAACTCTGGGGCGTGTGCGGAGATCTCAACCAGCTCTCGTCTCAAGCTCGCCACCCCATGGCCAAGCCTCGTCGAATGCGTGCGAGCTGGCAAGAAGATGGACACAGAGATTTACCCAGGTTCGGGCCACCATGCGGTATAAAACCCTACTCCTGCTTTTGGTGGATTGGCCTCGGGAGGAGGTTTGCGGATGAACTAGTACAGTGGTTGAGCAACCTCGCGAGGGCTCAGAGGTGAGGATCGATTGATCCATTCTACGATGGAGGCTAGTCCTTATTTATAGTGGCATTGGTCCTCTTCCCTTATCGCACAGGCGGGAAGGGATCCCACAACGGCCAATTTTGAAAGGGGACAAGAGGTACATCTTATCCTGACTAAAGGTGGTCTTCACCTGCAAAGCTTCTGGGCGTGACACAGAGGTGGGCTCGGTGATGACATCCGTCCTGCTGAGCTCGTGGTCTTGGTCTTGTTGCACTGGAAAGGAAACCTTTGGGGGGATTCCTTGGGAACCCGCGTACGTCCTTGCCTCCTTAGCACAAAAGAGGAAACTGTCCCCTCTGCGCCCCCTGGCACCCGCATGGCCTTGTTCGTCATGGCTCACGTCATCGCAGCCTCTTGAGGCCGGGTTCCTGCATAGAAATCTCCGCTCCTCGGGAGGCAGCCTGGGGAGGCCGTTCCGCTGGATGTCTTGGCGTTGTTCCCCTCGCGTGGCCGGGGCCCTCACGAGGGTCTTGTCTTGGGGGCTTGTCGCAAGGCCATACTGGGCCGTCGAGGTGGGCCACAGGCAGGCAAATCTGGGTACCCCCGATCCCAAAACGCTAACAATGTGGTACAGGTTATTGGGCGATATTGGATCATGGGACTGGAATCATTTGAAGTTGGAATTTCATCAGAAGTTTTATCCCATCCATCTAGTTCATCGTGATCGGAACTTTATTTATAATTGTTGGCCTCGTGAAGGAGAAATTATCGCTCAAGCTTGGGGGAGGCTTAAATCTATGATGCACACTTGTCACAACCATGATATCTCAAGAGATACTATTATGCAAAAAAAAAATGCTCGGCTTTCTCATGTTGATCAAAACCTACTAGATTCTTCCTCTAATGGTTCCTTCATGAATAGAACTAATGAATTCAAATGGGATCTCCTGGAAAGAATTAAGCGCAACTCTGAAGACTGGGAACTCAACAAAGGTAAAGAGTCAGGTATAAAGCTCAAGTTTGATTGTGTAAAATCTTTTATAGAAACTGATGCCTGCTATAAGTTGAGTAATAAATATGGCTTTGACTTTGAGATAGTAGCTTCTTTCTGTGAATCATTTGCTGCTCATGTTGATCTCCCTAAGGAGAAGTGTTTTAAGTACCATCCATCCATTAAAGAACAATTAGAGAAAACTATTAAACTTGAGAAGGAAGAAATAATTGTTAGCCATGTTGATCCAATTGTTCCTACTGCTTACATTGAGAATCCACCCTTTCCTGTTAGAATTAAGGAACATGCTAAAGCTACAACTGTGGTTAGTGAAAGTTATGCTAGGACACCTATACCTCCTGAACAAATAAATGTTGAGCCTAAAGTTGCTATGGTTAAAGATCTGCTAGTTGATAATATTGATGGTCAAGTTATTTACTTCTGTGGTGAAGCTGCTAGAATTGCAAAACCTTCTAGAAACACGTGAGACAAACTAGATAATAATAAACCAGTGGTTGGCATGCCTGTGGTTTCAGTTAAAATTGGAGATCATTGTTATCATGGCTTGTGTGATATTGGTGCTAGTGTTAGTGCTATACCTTTTACCTTATATTAAGAAATTATGAATGACATAGCACCATCTGAGCTTGAGGACATTGATGTTACTATTAAACTTGCAAATAGAGATACTATTACACCACTTGGGATTGTTAGAGATGTTGAGGTCTTGTGTGGAAAGGTCAAGTACCCCACTGATTTTCTAGTACTTGGTTCAGAACAAGATAACTTTTGTCCCATCATATTTGGTAGACCTTTCTTGAATACTGTTAATGCTGAAATTAATTGTGTTACTGAGAAGGTTAAAGTAAGATTTGGCGATGTGTCTCATGAATTTAATTTCTCTAAGTTTAGTAAGCAACCGCATGAGAAAGAATTATCAAGCAAAGATGAGATTATTGGTCTACCTTCTATTGTCATACCTCCTACCGACCCGTTAGAACAATATTTACTAGACCATGAAAATGATATGCATATGAATGAGAGAAATGAGATAGATGACATATTTTGAAACAAACGCCTGTTCTTAAACACAACTTACCGGTTGATATTTTAGGGGATCCCCCTCCACCCAAGGGAGATCCTGTGTTTGAGCTAAAGACTTTGCCCGATACTTTGAAATATGCTTATCTTGATAAAAAGAAGATATATCCTGTTATTATCAGTGCTAACCTTTCAGAGCATGAAGAAAAGAGATTACTTAAAACTCTAAAGAAGCACCGGACTGCTATTGGATATACTCTCGATGATCTTAAGGGCATTAGTCCCACTCTATGTCAGCACAAGATTAATATGGAACCATATGCTAAACCTGTCGTTGATCACCAACGCCGCTTAAACCCTAAGATGAAGGAAGTGGTGAGAACTGAAATATTAAAGCTTCTGGAGGCAGGTATAATTTATCCTATTGCTGATAGTAGATGGGTAAGTCCTGTTCATTGTGTTCCTAAGAAAGGAGGTATAAATGTTGTTCCTAATGATAAAAATGAACGTATCCCACAAAGAATAGTAACTGGTTATAGGATGGTGATTGATTTCAGGAAATTAAACAAAGCTACTAGGAAAGATCATTATCCTTTACCTTTTATCGATCAAATGCTAGAAAGATTATCTAAGCACACACACTTTTGCTTTCTTGATGGATATTCCGGCTTTTCTCGAATACCTGTGTCAAAGGAGGATCAAGATAAAACTACTTTTACTTGCCCTTTTGGAACATATGCTTATAGACGTATGCCTTTTGGTTTATGCAATGCACCTGCTACCTTTGAAAGATGTATGATGGCTATATTCTCTGATTTTTGTGAAAAGATTGTTGAGGTTTTCATGGATGATTTTCTAGTTTATGGAACTTCTTTTGATGATTGCTTGAGCAACCTTGATCGAGTTTTGCAGAGATGTGAAGAAACTAATCTTGTTTTGAATTGGGAGAAGTGCCACTTTATGGTGAATGAAGGCATAGTACTTGGGCACAAATTTTTTGAACGGGGTATTGAAGTGGATGATGACCCACAAGTATAGGGGGTCATTCGTAGTCCTTTGGAATAGTAAGAGGGTCGAACCCAATGAGGAGCAGAAGGAAATGACAAGCAGTTTTCAGCAAGGTAATTTCTGCAAGCACTGAAATTGTAGGTAACAGATAGTTTGATAGCAAGATAATTGGTAACGAGCAAGTAACGATATGGGTAAATAAAGTGCAGCAAGGTAGCCTAATCCTTTGTGGCAAAGGACTGGCCAGAACAGTCTCTTATAATAGGCAAAGTGTTCTTGAGGGTACACGGGAATTTCATCTAGTCACTTTCATCATGTTGGTTTGATTTGCGTTCGCTACTTTGATAATTTGATATGTGGGTGGACCGGTGCTTGGGTGTTGTTCTTACTTGAACAAACCTCCCACTTATGATTAACCCCCTCGCAAGCATCCGCAACTACGAGAAAAGTATTAAGATAAAATCTAACCATAGCATTAAACGTTTGGATCCAAATCAGCCCCTTACGAAGTAGCGCATAAACTAGGGTTTAAGCTTCTGTCACTCTAGCAACCCATCATCTAATAACTACTCCACAATGCATTCCCTTAGGCCCAAAGATGGTGAAGTGTCATGTAGTCGACGTTCAGATGACACCACTAAGGGAATCACAACATACATATCATCAAAATATCGAACACATATCAAATTCACATGATTACTTGCAACATGACTTCTCCCGTGACCTCAAGAACAAAGGTAACTACTCACAAATAATATTCATGCTCAACATCAGAGGGGTATTAAATAGCATAATGGATCTGAACATATAATCTTCCACCAAATAAACCATATAGTAATCAACTACAAGATGTAATCAACACTACTAGTCACCCACACGTACCAATCTGAGGTTTCGGTACAAAGATTGAACACAAGACATGAACTAGGGTTTGAGAGGAGATGGTGTTGTTGAAGATATTGATGAAGATTGGCCTCCCAAAGATGAGAGGGGTGTTGGTGATGACGATGGCTTCAATTTCCCCCTCCGGGAGGGAAGTTCCCCCGGCGGAATCGCTCCGCCGGAGGGCAAAAGTGCTCCTGCCCAACTTCCGCCTCGAGACGGCGGCGTTCCATCCCGAAAGTCCTCCCCTTATTTTTTCTAGTTCAAAAGACCTTAAATATCAGAAGATGGGCATCAGAGGTGGGCCGTGCTGAGCACAACCTGTCGGCGTTCTGGGATCGGGGGTACCCAGATCTGCCTGCCTGCGGCCCAGCGCGTGGCCCACCTCGATGACCCAGTACGGCCTGGCAGCAAACCCCCCAAGACAAGACCCTCGCGAGGGCCCCGGCCTCGTGAGGGGAGCAACGCCAAGACCTCCAGGGGAGCGGCCTCCCCAGGCTGCCTCCTGAGGAGCGGAGATTCCTATGTAGGTTCCCGGCCTCATGAGGCTGGGATGACGTGAGCCATGACGACCAAGGCCAGGCGGGCGCCAGCGGGCACAGAGGGGACAATTTCCTCTTTTATGCTAAGGAGGCAAGGATGTACGCGGGTTCCCAAGGAATCCCCCAAAGGTTTCCGTTCCGGTGCAACGAGACCAAGACCACGAGCTCGGTAGGACGGATGTCAACGCCGAGCCCACCTCCACGTCACGCCCAAAAGCTTTGCAGGCGAAGACCACCTTTAGTCAGGATAAGATGTACCTCTTGTCCCCTTTCAAATTGGCCGTTGTGGGAGCCCTTCCCGCTTGTGCGATAAGGGAAGAGGACCAAGGCCACTATAAATAGGGACTAGCCTCCACCATAGAAGGGATCGATCGATCCTCACCTCTGAGCCCTCACGAGGTTGCTCAACCACTGTACTAGTTCATCCCCAAACCTCCTCTCGAGGCCAATCCACCAAAAGATGGAGTAGGGCCTTACACCACAAGGTGGCCCGAACCTGGGTAAATCTCTGTGTCCATCTTCTTGCCCGCTCGCATGCATTCGACGAGGCTTGGCCGTGGGGTGGCGAGATTGAGACGAGAGCTGGTTGAGATCTTCGCACACGTCCCAGAGTTCAAACCTACTTGGGTCCACGGAGCCCCGATTCCGACATTTGGTGCGCCAGGTAGGGGCGTGTCGAAGCTCCGCCTCTTCATCAACCACGCCTCGTCCTCGCTCCGCCTCACCCATGGCCCAAGCTCGCCGAGCTTGTGCTGAGCGCCGGGCTGCTCGCGTCGCCCAAACGGCGCCCCTGGGCCGCGGCATCCCACGCCGCTCCGCCTCTCCTGCAACTAACGCCGCCACCAACCCAGCTGCTCACGAGCAGCAGGACTCGTCGCTGCCACCCACCGTGTGGCGCAATGGCCGCACCACTACTCCGTACCTCGCTCCCGCCCCGGTGCCGTCCTCCCGCGCTCGCCGCGGGCCGGAGAACGCGCAGGCTGCGCTGCTCATGGCGCGCGAGCTATTGCGTTACCGCCCCGCCAACGATCGCTACGACGACTGGCTTGGTCGCATCGCCGAGCCCGTCAACGCCGCCGGCGAGGCCCCGATGCTCTCCCCCGGAGCGGGCTTGGGGGCTTCCACCTGGAGAGCTTATGACCTGACCGGAGCGAGGAGGGAGGCGCTCGGGCACCGCTTGGGAGCGTTCTTCGATGCACGCCCCCACAGGCAAGGAGCACGGCGCGAGGCGCCAGGCTCACGGGGGTTCATCACCAACGCGATCGAGGAGCTTCGGGAGGCGCGGGCCATGCATGGAGAGCGTCACCCCCACACTACCCAGTGAGGCTGCCGCCCCCGACATGGGCGGCGGGCTGCACGTCTGCGTCGACATCCGAGGCCCCAACAGGGCCGCATCACAGGGCCTCTCCTGGCCATTGCGTGTCGGCCGCAGTGGGGGCTACCCCTGCTGCCGCGACACGTGTGACCACAACGCCGAAGACCGCTAGGAGCTCAAATCCCTCCGTGACGAGGATGTAGGCCGGCGTCCAGACCGCAACGACCATAGCGCCGGCCGCGGCAACGACGGGTGGAACAGTCGCAGCCTCGCGAGCGGCCTCCGCCAGGGCTGGCGCGAGCGGCCTCGCGAGGACAACTGGCACGGTCAGCCTTGTGAGGATGCCTGCCGTGGGCAACCTCACGAGGCACACCCTGAGGCTGGGGCTATCACGAGCAGGCGCCCATGTCTCCGGGCCGGGCGTTGCCCGCCTAGAGACGAAGGGTGGAGCAGGTGCCCATGTTCCGGGCCGGGCGTTGCTCGCCTCGAGACGGAGGGTGGAGCAGGCGCCCATGTCTCTGGGCCGAGCGTTGCCCGCCTGGAGACGGAGGGTGGAGCAGGCGCCCATGTCTCCGGGCCGGGCGTTGCCCGCCTGGAGATGGAGGGTGGAGCAGGCGCCCATGTCTTCGGGCCGAGCGTTGCCCGCCTGGAGACGGAGGGTGGAGCAGGCGCCCATGTCTCCAGGTCGGGCGTTGCCCGCCTGGATACGGTGGGTGGAGCACTCGCCCATGTCTCCAGGCCCGGCGCTGCCCGCCTGGAGACGGAGGGTGGAGTGCCCATGCAGGGCACCCGATCACCCCGGCAAGGCACGCCGGGGTGCCGCGCTGGGGACCAACCTTGTCGTGGTTTTGTCACGGCAGATGTCCTAGTGTGAGGACTTAGTCGTGAGGCCAACGCATCTAAGTGGTAGCTTGAACGGGGTTGAGCGGGACGAGAGACGCGAGATTTTACCCAGGTTCGGCCCCTCACGGTGGAGGTAAAAGCCAACATCCTACTTGATTGATATTGATAAAGATGACGATCTCAGTTACAAGGGCGATGTTTCGCTACCTTTATCTCGAGAGCATCTACTTTGATCTTGTCTAAGACTTGTCTGTCTAAGACCTGTCTATTGAGACGTCTAAAAACTTGACCCTCTTGGGGTGACCTGCCCCTCCTTATATTAGTTGAAGGGGCGGTTTACATGTAGAGTCCAAGTCGGATTAAGAGTTAACCTATTATGACTTCCCATCGCAGGCTTCTTAACCTTGGGCTTCTCTTCGTGGGCTTCTTAATGCCTGGGCTTCTTATCTCCAGGTGGCTCATTTTCATGGCTAAGTGTGTGCCGGGTTATAACTATCTGCCGGGTCATAACTGTCTGCCGGGTCATAACTGTCTGCTGGGTCATAACTGTCTGCCGGGTCATAACTGTCTGCCGGGTCTCACCCGACGAGTCTCAACAGGGAAGCTGAAGTCCAAAGATGACTTAACATCAGGGCAACTTAAACCTAGAAATGACTTAAGCCTTAGGGCGGCTTATCCTTATGAGTCGGGTCTTGGTCGTGGGGAATAGCCCCAACATTAGCCCCCAGTTTAGCTTTGAATTTATTCATGCTAAACTCTTGAAATAAGAATATGTAAAGGGACCGGTTCACTCAAAAATACCAGTTAACCAACTCCTGAAAATTCCGAATCTCTGTCATATCAATAAACTGACGCTAGCTCCTTAGAAAAAATAACCCTTATTATCTTCAACTGCCTTGGCTTGATAAAATTCGTCTGATGTTGTGCCAACTTTCAATACTTCAGACTTCGATGAAAAATCTGTATGATATTAAGTTGTCTGAATAGCCCGGAGGAGATAACCTTTGCAAACTTCTGTAGCCCCCAAGTCTTAAGAGGGGAATGTAGTGATAGCTGTAAGACTTGCTTCAATATAAATATTGCAACCCTAGAGAAATTCTTATTGTTCATCTGAGTCACCAGTCATAAGTTGAATGTTCCACATATGTAGCCCCTAAGTACCGGGTTGTCTTGCCTGCAACAACCTGGGAGTTGTAAATGTCTTATGCTCATAAAACTTCAGCCAGTGTAGCCCCCAAGGGTCGAGTCATTATGCAATAATGAGCAGGAACTTTTTATAGATCTGATCACATAGACTTGAGGAGCAATGTGTAGCCCCCAAGGTCCGGCTCAGTAAGACAATACTGGGCTGGGACTTAGAAAAAGATAGAAAAGGCTGGCTCATCTCCTTGAGATAACAGGGTCTGTTGACAATGTAATGATTTGAAAAACAACTTGCATTAGCCCCCAAGTGCCGTGGTGCATGCTTGCAGCGACATGGGACTTGCATACTTGATATAAACTGGACTTGAATAATGTAGCCCCCAAGTGCCGGTCGTATGCGTGCAACGATCCGGGACTATTCCTTCCATTGCAGAATAAAATCCTATCCACTGTCTAGATGATGTTGCTGAAAGCCTTGCATATCAATGTTGAACCATGCTCCTTGATGTAAGCTGGTATTTTTTGGATGAAGGAATAATAGCCATTACTCTGAAGGGGATTTGAAAGCCTCAATCATCCAATACTGGTTATGACAACCATAATGAAAATCCAGCCATGTTGGCTATTTAAGATTTGAATAATATAACTCGGTTTGAAAATCTCAATTATTCGATACTGGTTATAACAACCATAATGAAAATCCAGCCATGTTGGCTATTAAGGATTGGAATATGTAACCCGGTTTAAAAACCAGTTCCTGCAATATAAACCAGGATATCCATGCATATATGATGCATGGTAAGATGATGCAATTCTGATGCAATGTATGATGCATTGTATGATGCAATGTATGGCAATAGAATATAAAAATGTCGGCTTTTAAGTCTCGACAAAAAGAGACTAGCTCTGAGAAACAAAAATAGAGAACATGCAAATCTCAAATATTTGTTTGGCCGGCTTTTAAGACACGACCGAAAAAAGTTGGCTCACAGGCCTCATGTTTGCTTTCATGGCCGCATAGCCGTTTTTACCCTGTAAGCCGGCCTTCCATGACATAAATCCGTCGTTTTAACCTTAACAAGTTCAGGGTCTTAAAAAAGATTGACTGTTAAGAGTACGACGGGCCATATAGCGGAGTAGCACTAAACAGACATGTGAGTTTATCCTAGCTCTCTGTAAGCCGGCTCTCACGTGACACAAAACCGCCGGTTTAACCTCGACGAGTTCAGGGTCTTGAAAAAGATTGACTTGTCAAGAGTTCGGCGGGTCACCTGGCAGAGTAGAAAGTTGCAAACAGACAGGTTTAACCAATAATATGGCATTTCATGCCGGTCAAGAGGGTATGAAAGCTAAACCCGGTGGGTTGGAAGCCCCCAAGTCACCTTATGATCAACTAATAAAGACTCATATGCACAGAGATGAAGCGATATAGGCCCCGAATTTCAGGGATGCCGGCTTTATTATATTGATCATAAAATGATAAGCCCATAAGGCAGGATACCCATGTTTGAACCGCTCATCATGGCAGCAAGTTCTCTTTGGCAACGTTTAATTTTTCTGAGAACTCGAACTTGCGAGATATGGATTCTTCTTGAACCGGATGTTGAGCCAGATATTGAGAACTCAAAACTTTGCGAGAAACAGATTTCCCTTGAGCAGAATTTTTTCTGGCATCCTTTAAAATTTGACCAATGTGGCAGTAGTCTCTAGGACCGGGTGTCTCCCCTTTAATGACCGGGGTTCTTGAATTTATGACAAAAACCAATTCTGTCGAGTCATGTCTGTGTAGCCCCCGAGTCTTAAGTTGACTCGAAGAGGCGGCTTGAGAGTCTTCATAGTTGACTGTGGCATAAGCTGGCATATATTTCACGGCTGAACGATGGAATTTATCCAAACTGGAGATGATGTGGCGAGTTGATGATATTCGTGATGCTCATCGTATGTCCTTGGCGCTGACAACGCAATGTGAATCCACGGAAGGTTGAGGTCGACCGTGGCGGGTTATAGATGATCCTGTATGAGTTGTTTCAATAATCCGGTCGATGGTTCGACCCGCTGGTTGTTGAAGTTAACCCAAACCGCAGTGGCGGCGACTTGTGCGCATGTCCATTGAGTCATCCGGTGGAGGCAGAGGTAAGCAACTCGTGCAGACGGGTGCGGCTCTGGTGTGTTGATGTAGACCAGACCGCGGGGGCGGACGGTAGAGACGGCCGCGGCGTTGAAAGCGGCGTGCATGCGAGTGAGTTGGCCACATGCGCGGACAGATGAGTCAGCCGCGGGGTTGTAAGCTTGCACGGTCGGGTGAGATGACCACGAGCGCGGTCCCGACGAGTTGATGTAGACCGAGCCACAGGGGCGGCGACTTGCGCTCGTCCGTATTCGCGGTATAACGCCACTTTTGCTTTGAATAATTTGCCCTGCATAAAAAAATTCTACATGCCAGAGTAGTTGTTCTCTTATGAGTTAATTTGTATGGAAAAACAGATAGGATGAATACCACCTGGATTTTTCGTCGGACGAGTACGGACACCGGTACTGAATAACACTGGACATAGCCAGACGACCGCTTAGATGCATTTCCAATATAAGAATGGCACCCACGTGCACCCGCCACCTTTTTTTAGTCGGCTCCCACATCTTTTTCTAACAAACTGCCCACATCTTTTCTCTCCAGCCGGTTTCGACTTCCCTTTCTTCCCCGCAGCCAAATTACCAGAGAACAGTCGGAGGAGCAGGCGGGCATGGGAGGAGCGGCCGAGGCAGGCGCGGCAGCGAGCAGGGATGCGGCCGTTGACCCGGCGGTGGAGGCGGCTTGGCGGCAGAGGCGAGGCCGCTTGGCCTGGGCGGCTTAGCACGACCATGGCGGAGCCGCGACAGAGGAGGCGAGGCAGCTCGGAGGCCGCGGTGGCTTGACAGTAGCCGGCGGCTCAGTGGTCGGCCATGGCGGAGGTAGAGACTGCAGCGGCGGCTCGACCTAGACGAAAGCGAGGAGGGGGCGTGGCGACGGAGGCTTTGGCGCAGCGAGGTGAGACCTCGATGGCGGAGGTGAGCTGAGCAGACGATGAGGTGAGGCGGTGCCTCGGAGGCGTGGCAGAGGTGGCTGGTGTGAAGCGGCGAGCCGGCCGGGCACGAGAGGAGCAGCTGTTGCGGAGCGGCGAGCCGGTCGGGCGGCTTTGAGGCGACGGAGGCGGCACGCCGGCCGGCGGCGGAGGCAGCGCGCGGCGGCGACGCAGGCGGCGCGGGAGGAGCGGCCGCTGCGGGAGGCGAAGCTGGCGGGAGGCCTGGTCGCAAGCGGAGGTAGGCGAGGGCGAGACCGGCGGGTGTCGAATCCGCGGTTGACCCGTTTTCGGATCGTGGTTCCTTCCTCTTTTTTCCTTGAAATTTCTGTTTCCCTTTTGCTTGTCCGACTCTGGTCTTCCCATAGAAACAATATAGTACTACTAATCGATGTAGTATTATAGTCCCGTTTTGGTCTTCTTGTCATGAAGTGGTGCAGTAGTAGCGATTTTGTAGCAAAGCAGTGGGGATTCTGTAGAAAGCTTGCATGGCTGTTTGGATGGGGAGATGTTGCGTCCTGCGATGGAACTCCTTATAGACTCGACGAGATGTCACAGCAGCTTCAAATGATCGCGTATGGACAACCGTCTCGATGGATATCGCCGGTTTGATACTGTAGAGAAATTTGATCTGTCCTTGGATTGACGAACCGCCGGGAGGCGCGTACGCTGTGACGTGAAGTGCAGCAGTAGTAGCAGAAATCGATCTCCAGTTGGAACCAACGGATCGCCCAGGCGCGCGCGGCGGCACATGATAACTCAAATTCTCTCATCTCAATCTCGGGCACGGCGGCTCACGTGACAGAAATCCTGTGGCGACATGCGACGGCGCACACCACGGAACCCTAATTTCGTCTTGATCTCGAACGTCGTGTATGCTGTTTCGACCATTGTTTATGGAGACGATGTGATCTTCTGCGCCGCCTCTTCTTCATCCGGCACATAGTGAGCTTGTCGATCACTGGAGAGATCCCTCCAAGAACTCAATACCACCATGCGATGAGCCCCACGGTGGGCGCCAACTGTCATGGTTTTGTCACGGTAGATGTCCTAGTGTGAGGACTTAGTCGTGAGGCCAACACATCTAAGTGGTAGCTTGAACGGGGTTGATCGGGATGAGAGACGCGAGATTTTACCCAGGTTCGGCCCCTCACGGTGGAGGTAAAAACCTACATCCTGCTTGATTGTTATTGATAAAGATGACGATCTCAGTTACAAGGGCGATGTTTCGCTACATTTATCTCGAGAGCATCTACTTTGATCTTGTCTAAGACTTGTCTGTCTAAGACCTGTCTATTGAGACGTCTAAAAACTTGACCCTCTTGGGGTGACCTGCCCCTCTTTATATAAGTTGAAGGGGCGGTTTACATGTAGAGTACAAGTCGGATTAAGACTTAACCTATTATGACTTCCCATCGTGGGCTTCTTAACCCTGGGCTTCTCTTCGTGGGCTTCTTAATGCCTGGGCTTCTTATCTCCAGGCGGCTCATTTTCATGGCTAAGTGTCTGCCGGGTTATAACTATCTGCCGGGTCATAGCTGTCTGCCGGGTCATAACTGTCTGCCGGGTCATAACTGGCTGTCGGGTCTCACCCGTCGAGTCTCAACAGGGAAGCTTAAGTCCAAAGATGACTTAACGTCAGGGCAACTTAAACCTAGAAATGACTTAAGCCTTAGGGCGGCTTATCCTTATGAGCCGGGTCTTGGTCGTGGGGAATATCCCCAACAAACCTCGCGCTGGGTGAGAGGGTCCGGCGTCGCGCTCCGTCCGCGCCGCGAGGAGTCACGGCGCTACCATGGCGGCGGCCGCCGCCTCTAGGCCCTCGGGAGCCGGAGTCCATGTCCCGAAGTGGGTCCTCCCCAGAAAGGGCGCCCGTGGGCTCCCGCCGCGCAGGAGGACCCATTCGGAGCCAACAGTGCCCCAGGCTTGCCACCGCGCGCCTGGGGACAGGGGATGGGGTCCACGCCCCGTAGGCATGGAGCACCCTGCGCCTACCCAGGCTCTACCCGTGAAACTCTCACGTAATAATGAGTGGGTTGTACATGCCCGGGGCCCCCTGAGGAGTGTCGTACGAGTCTTTTGAGGGGCTCCCACCCATGCCCAAGTGGAAGCCCCATGCTCCGCGCTGGCGGACGACATAGTCTTACAACGACTATGCCCACGCCTAGTGGAAGCACCATGATCCGCGCTGGTGGGAAGACTAGCTTAGGTGTCGGACGCGGATGTTCATTGCTTTCTTCTGTAACCGAATTTGCCACTTTTTGGAATGAAGTTTGAAGTTTCGCGTCTTTATTCGAAAGGGGGGTGGGAGTTTTTCTCCTTGCAGCGTTTCCCGTCTTGAGTCTTATTTTTTAAGAGGTTTGGCAGCTGCCAGCTCTATCTCTCGCGCGCGCCCCGCGAGAGGGGGCTGGACACGGTGTGCACGTTTGAGCTAACCCCAGCGGCGTTAGGGCCTCCCCCGGGGGCCCAGGTCACAACAGCCGCAGGCCTGCCCGCGTGCACACCTCGCCAAGGCTTTGGCGTTCGAGTCCTCGTGCGACACTCTCGAGCGAGCCAGCGGGCACACGTAGCCCGTGGTCTCTGTCGAAACATCCGCCTCCCGACCTTGGCCGGGCATGAGACCCGGTATGACGGTAATAACCCACCCCTCCTCAGGGGCTGTGGGCCCATGACAAGTGAGGAAAGGCGGCACAAGGGAGTACAACGTTACTTGATACACCATAAAGGAGTTTCTTCCAAAATACTTTCACGTCCCCGCGGGGTCATATTCAACTCCTTGTCAGGTAAATAGGAAAAATACAACCTAGGGAGATACGCTGTCGCCATCGCTGCTGTCGCTACCACCGCCGTGAGACCTGTGCCCCTCGACCATAGGTTGGCGCTCACCTTCGGCGGGGGAAAACTCCGCGATCAGGTCGTTGATACGTCTCCATCGTATCTACTTTTCGAAACTCTTTTGCCCTTGTTTTGGACTCTAATTTGCATGATTTGAATGGAACTAACCCGGACTGACGCTGTTTTCAATAGAATTGCCTTGGTGTTATTTTTGTGCAGAAATAAAAGTTCTCGGATTGACCTGAAAATTTACGGAGAATATTTTTGCAACTAATAAAAAATACTAGCGAAGGAATCAACCGAAGAGGGGCCACCACCTGGTCACAAGCCAGGGGGTGCGCCCCCTATCTTGTGGGGCCCCTAGAGCTCCTCCGACCTCGTTTCCACTTCTATATATTCCTATTCGGGGAGAAAAAATCAGAGAGAAGAGTTCATCGCGTTTTACGATACAGAGCCGCCGCCACCTCCTGTTCTTCCTCGAGAGGGCAGATCTGGAGTCTGATTTGGGCTCCGGAGAGGGGAAATCGACGCCGTCGTCATCACCAACCATCCTTCATCACCAATTTCATGATGCTCTCCACCGTTCGTGAGTAATTCCATCGTAGGCTTGCTGGACGGTGATGGGTTGGATGAGATTTACCATGTAATCGAGTTAGTTTTGTTAGGGTTTGATCCCTAGTATCCACTATGTTCTGAGATTGATGTTGCTATGACTTTGCTATGCTTAATGCTTGTCACTAGGGCCCGAGTGCCATGATTTCAGATCTGAACCTATTATGTTTTCATGAATATATATGTGTTCTTGATCCTATCTTGCAAGTTGTAGACACCTATTACGAGTTATGATCCGCATCCCCCAGGGTGACAATAACTGGGATTCTTTCCGGTGATTACCGTAGTTTGAGGAGTTCATGTATTCACTAAGTGCTAATGCTTTGGTCCGGTTCTCTATTAAAAGGAGGCCTTAATATCCCTTAGTTTCCATTAGGACCCCGCTGCCACGGGAGGGTAGGACAAAAGATGTCATGCAAGTTCTTTTCCATAAGCATGTATGACTATATATGGAATACATGCCTACATTACATTGATGAATTGGAGCTAGTTCTGTGTCACCCTATGTTATAACCGTTGCATGATGAAAGCCATCCGACATAATTATCCATCACTGATCCATTGCCTATGAGCTTTTCACATATTGATCTTTGCTAAGTTACTTTTCCGTTGCTACTGTTACAATCACTACAACACTGCTACTGTTACTTTGCCATCGTTACCGTTACTTCCAAACTACTTTGCTACTGAATACTTTGTTGCAGATATTAAGTCTTTCAGGTGTGGTTGAATTGAGAACTCAGCTGCTAATACTCGAGAATATTCTTTGGCTCCCCTTGCGTCGAATCAATAAATTTGGGTTGAATACTCTACCCTCGAAAACTGTTGCGATCCCCTATACTTGTGGGTTATCAAGACCTTTTTCTGGCGCCGTTGCCGGGGAGCATAGCTCTATTCTCTGAGTCACTTGGGATTTATATCTGTTGATCACTATGAAGAATATGAGAGATGCTAAAACCAAGATCTATCCCTCAACTACGAGGAGAGGTAAGGAACTGCCATCTAGCTCTGCACTTGATTTACCTTCTGTTATGAGTAAATTTGTGACACCACCACCTGCTATTGAATCTGATACGTCGCAAGTAATTGATGATGCCACTTCTGCTATGCATGATTCTTATGATGATACTTTGCTTGATAATACTGTGCCACTGGGTGAATTTCTTGATGAACAAATTGCTAGAGTGAATGCTGAAACTGATGATATTTCTGAATCTGATGAAATTATTGAAACTGAACACTATGATACACCCGCTAGACCTAGTTCTCCTAGATATGAATTGCCTAATATACCTAAGGGATGTGTTATGGAAGGAGAGGTAGCTAGGGACTTTCTTGCTTGTAAGGATAGAGATGATCTTAAGAAATTGCTATGCAAGTGGAAGGAAACATCTTTGAATGCTAGAATGCAATATGATCCTAAGTTTGCTACTTCCCCTATCTTTGTTACTGATAAGGATTATGAATTCTCTGTCGATCCTAAGTTAATTACTTTGGTTGAATCTGATCCTTTAAATGGCTATGAATCTGAAACTGTTGTGGCACATCTTACTAAATTGAATGATATAGCCACCCTATTCACTCATGAGGAAAAAATTCGTTATTATATTCTTAAGTTGTTTTCGTTCTCATTAAAGGGTGATGCTAAGATATGGTTTAATTCTCTTGCTCCTGGTTGTGTGCGTAGTCCCCAGGATATGATATATTACTTCTCTGAAAAATATTTTCCTGCCCATAAGAAACAAGCTGCCTTGCAGGAAATATTTAACTTTGTGCAAATTGAAGAAGAGAGTCTCCCACAAGCTTGGGGGAGGCTTCTCCAATTACTTAATGCTTTGCCTGATCATCCTCTCAAGAAAAATGAAATACTTGATATCTTTTATAATGGACTAACCGATGCTTCTAGGGACCACCTAGATAGTTGTGCTGGTTGTGTTTTCAGGGAACAAACTGTTGAATAAGCTGAACTACTATTGAATAATATATTGAGCAATGATAATGATTGGACTATTCCCGAACCACCTCCAAAGCCGACTCCGAAGAAAAGAGGTATTCTATTTCTCAGTCCTGAAGATATGCAAGACGCAAAGAAATCTATGAAAGAAAAAGGTATTAAAGCTGAAGATGTTAAGAACCTACCACCTATTGAAGAAATACATGGTCTTGATAACCCGACATAGGTAGTAGAGGTAAATTCTCTCCGTAGATTTGATGAAGGTGATATTCCTTATAATAAGTCTGCTAGTCAATGCTTGGATGAGTTTGATAACTTTGTTGTTAAGCAAGAAAAATTCAACGCTTATGTTAGTAGACAACTGAAACATAATGCTTACATGCTTGATCGCTTGGGTGAGTATTTGAGTAGAACTGATAATGATCTTAAGCTTATTAGTAAACATGCTTCCATGGTAACCACTCAAGTAGAACAAGTACTTAAGGCACAGAATGATTTGCTTAATGAGATGAATGGTAAGAACAATGATCATTTTGTTAGAGTTGTGACTAGAGGTGGTAGAATGACTCAGGAACCTTTGTATCCCGAGGGCCATCCTAAGAGAATTGAGCAAGATTCTCAGAGAGTTAATACTGATGCACCTAGTCGTCCCAGTAATAGTAGGAAAAAGAATGACGATAGGGCTTTGCATGCTGCTAGTGAACCGGTTAGAGATTCACATGAAAACCCAAATGATATTTCTATTTCTGATGCTGAGACACAATCTGGTAATGAACATGAGCCTAGTGAAAATACTAATGATGATGTTCATGTTGATGCTCAACCTAGTAATGATAATGATGTGGAGATTGAACCTGCTGTTGATCTTGATAACCCACAACCTAAGAATAAAAGATATGATAAAAGAGACTTTGTTGCTAGGAAGCATGGTAGGGAAAGAGAACCTTGGGTTCAGAAACCTATGCCCTTTCCTCCTAAACCATCCAAGAAAAAGGATGATGAGGATTTTGAACGCTTTGTTGAAATGCTTAGACCTGTCTTTTTGCGTATGCGCTTGACTGATATTCTAAAAATGTCTCCTTATGCTAAGTATATGAAAGATATTGTGACAAATAAAAGAAAGATACCGGAAGCCGAGATTTCCACCATGCTTGCTAATTATACTTTTAAAGGTGGAATACCAAAGAAACTAGGAGATCCCGGAGTACCTACTATACCATGCTCTATTAAAGGAAATTATGTTAAAACTACTTTATGTGACCTTGGAGCTGGTGTTAGTGTTATGCCTTTCTCTTTATATCGTAGACTTTATTTGAATAAGTTGACACCTAATGAAATCTCCTTGCAAATGGCTGATAAATCAACTACTTTACCCATCGGTATTTGTGAGGATGTGCCTGTCGTGGTTGCAAACGTTACTATCCTAACGGACCTTGTTATTCTTGATATTCCTGAGGACGACAGTATGTCGATCATCCTTGGTAGACCCTTTTTGAATACTGCAGGGGCTGTTATTGATTGCAACAAGGGCAATGTCACTTTTCACATTAATGGTAATGAGCATACGGTACACTTTCCGAAGAAACAACCTCAAGTTCATAGTATCAACTCCATTGAAAAAATTTCAACGATTATTATTGGAGATTTTGAATTCCCTCTCCCTACTGTCAAGACGAAATATGATATGCTTATTGTTGGGGACATGCATATCCCCATTGAGGTAACCTAGTGTCATTCGAAAATTCTCCGGTTCCTTGTCATTCGAAAAAAGTTTGTCAATAAGACTTGATCAACCTTATTGATGGATTCTTTTTGACGGGCATGAGATGGATGAATTTAGAAAGCACAACCTCCTGTACTCAACTTTTACTTTCTGTTATTTAGATTAAATTTAGTAAAAATGCTATTATTTATCTGTTTTCTGATTTATCTGTGCAATAGAAAAATGACCTGAAAATAAAAGTTCTCAGAATTCCCTGGAAATTTAGTATGATTTTTTCTGGAATATTTAGGAATTTTTGGCACTGAGAACACATCAGGGGGCTGCACCAGTGGGCCACAAGCCTGCAGGGCGCGCCCACCCCCCTAGGCGCGCCCCCCTGGCTTGTGGGTCCCACATGGGGCCCCCTCACTTATTCCAGCACCCATCCACTTCGTCTTCCTCTAGAAAAAATCCCACCATTGCTCAAACTCGTGTTCTAGCTCATCTTGCTGCCATTTTCGATCTCCTTGCTCAAAGCTCCATTTGCAAAACTGTTTTAGGGGATTGCTCATCGGTATGTGACTCCTCCAATGGTCCAATTAGTTTTTGTTCTAGTGCTTTATATATTGCAAATTTTTGCTGCTGTGGTGACCTTGTTCTTGAGCTTGCATGTCAAATTTATATGGTCCCAAGTAGTTTTGATGCATGATATAGCCTTCGGGCACTTGTGGGAGTAGTTGCTATAAGTTTTGTTGAGCTTTGTTCACTTTTATTTGGAGTCACTAAAAATTTCAGAATTGTTTTTCAGAGAAAGAAATGATAAGATGATTCTTAAGAGGCTCCTCAAGCCGAGGTTCTAAGGAAAATGAAATTGAGAAGCCCAGATACAATATTCCTCGCACCGCGGAGGTTCGACCATGTGAATGGCCAAGTGAAGCATTCTTGAGGGCAACCGGAATTTATGAAGATTTCTATTATCTGGCAGAAAATGCAGGCATCACCGACTTCCTCAACGATAAGTGTGACCAGTACCTCCTACTCACTAATATTTCCGTGCAGAGTTTTCATTTTTATCCTAGGAAGAATCCTCCCATGGTAGAATTTTACTTATATGATGTGCCTAAGGAAATGTCACTTTACGATTTTTGCAATGTTTGCAAAATACCTTATGAGGACATCATCAGTGAACCACGTCCTAGAGACATGGAGGACTTTATTGCCACAAATCACTGTGGGGGAAGAGAGAGGGGTGTCAAAGGCCAGAGCAGCTAGTTTGCATTTTCCAGTGCTACGCTATTATTCATTATTTGCGGGGAGATGTCTCGTTGGTCGAGGGGAGAGTGGAAGCCTTAGTGCTCCCGACCTCGCCATTCTGCGCCACGCTTTACTTGCTGATAGAACTTTTAGTCTGGGCGCTATAGTGGCCCAACGGTTGAACTTAAACCGTTCGAAGGGCCCCATATTTGGAGGTATCTATGCATCTCATCTAGCCAAACATTTTAAAATACCCATTATGACAGCATGGTAGCACATGATTTTATTAGAAAAGATAATGATAAGAGGCTGCTTTACAACTTAGTATTTAGTCAGGGTACTTGTGAGATTATTACTTTGCCTGCTTCTTCTTTGTTCGATATTCGTTCAGGCAGGTACACTATTATGCCCGAGGACATTTATAGATATTGGGGCATGTCGCAGCCCCCAGCACCTGAGCCGGCACCAGCCCTCGATCCGTATCAGAATCCAGTTTTTCAGTGAGAGCCACAGGAGCTCGCCAACCAGTGGAACCCTCAATATCTTCCGGAGTACCCTTTAGATGGTTATTTTCAGCCATGGCCCTAGACCAACTTAGGCCAAAAGCCTAGGCTTGGGGGAGTACGTATTTCTCATCGACATTACATTCATGTTCACACACTCATTCCAGTTGTCGGTGTTCATACTTTTTCATTGTACCATCCATGGTAGTTTATTTCTTCTTTTTGCTTTATTCTTGTATGTTTAATTAACCTTGAGAAAATCCAAAAAAATTAGTTCTAGCTTTACCTTCTAGTTTGTTTAGTTGTAGTATTAAAAGAAAACCCAAAAAGATTTCTCGTTCTTCTTTTGCTTGTTGGGAGTTTTCCCGTGTAAATAGTTTTATTTTCTTCTTTGGGTCGTAAGGAGAAGACCACGATGACATGTTGAGTGGCTCTCAGATGCATTATTGTTTATCTAATCAGAGAGCCTATATTACCTTGCCTTCTCCTTTGAGTTATTGCTTGCAGATTCCAGCTTAGTCCAATGCACGTGCACTCTTATTATTATTCACACCGTTCGGTCGTGCAAGTGAAAAGCAATAATGACGATATATGATGAAGTGATTGAGATGGAGAAAAGCTGGTATGAACTCGACCTATTTTGTTTTTGTAAATATGATTAGCTCATCGTTCTGAATTCAGCTCATTATAGATGAAACATGGTTGCAATGACAATTAGAGATTATAGTTACTCATGCCATGCTTAATTAGCTAAGAGTGTATAATGGTTTGTCTTGAGTGCCAACATGCATTTGAAAATGGTTGTGATGTAGTATGATAGGATGGTATCCTCCTCTGAATGATTCAAGTGGCTTGGCTTGGCACATGTTCACGCATGTAGTTGAAACAAAACCAACATAGCCTCCACGATGTTTATGTTCATGGTGATTTATATCCTACTCATGTTTGCATTCAATGTTGGTTAATCTCAAAGCATGTTTATGACTGTTGTCGCTCTCTAGTTGGTCACTTCCCAGTCTTCTTCTAGCCTTCACTTGTACTAAGCGGGAATACTGCTTGTGCATCCATTTCCAGAAACCCAAAGTTGTTCCATATGAGTCCACCATACCTACCTATATGGGGTATTTACCTGCCGTCCCAAGTAAATTTGCATGTGCCATACTCTAAACCTTCAAATAAATATTCCGTTTTGTATGCCCGAATCGCTCATGTAGCGACTGGGGGCTGTCAGTATCTTCCATGCTAGGTGGGTTATTCTCACGATATGTGTTGATTCACTATCATTCACGAGAAAGTGGCTGGTATTCGGGATGCCCAGTTCCATGCTAAAAATTCAAATCAAAATATAATAAAACAAAACTCCCCCAGGATTGTTGTTTGTATGGACGTACCCGTGGATTCGGCCCGTCGTGGAGTGTGATCGATTGGTGGAGGGGGAGTAAAAACTTTACTATTCTGTTTGGGAACCGCCTATAATGTATCTAGCATGGAAGATATCGAGATCTCTAAGTTGTTATGTTGACAATGAAAGCATACCTCTCAAAATTATTATTCATCCCTGTTTTAAAAAGCGCGAGCTCTGGCACCACTGCAAATCAATGCTTCCCTCTGCGAAGGGCCTATCTATTTTACTTACTGTTGAGTCATCCTCCTCTTATAAAAAGCACCAGTTAGAGAGCACCTCCGTCATTTGTATGCTTTGTTATTAATTGATATTGAGTATGAGTGTGACTGGATCTCTTTTACCATGAATTACAATGTCTAGTCAGTCCTTGTTCTTCAGAGGTGCTCTGCATTTATGTTTTGCGGTCTCAGAAAGGGCTAGCGAGATACCATTATATCATATTGTATCATGATTGTTTTGATAAGATTGTTGTCATCCGAGACTTATTATTATTGCTCGCTAGTTGGTTATGTCATTGATATGAGTAAATGTGAGACCTAAATGTTATTGTGAATGTGGTAGTCTATAATCTTTGCTGAAAATCTGAACATCAGTTAGACATATTTACAACAGCAAGATCAAACAGAGTTTGTAAAAGTTTTTCTTTATCACTTTCAGTATGTCAACTGAATTGCTTGAGGACAAGCAATGGGTTAAGCTTGGGGGAGTTGATACGTCTCCATCGTATCTACTTTTCCAAACTCTTTTGCCCTTGTTTTGGACTCTAATTTGCATGATTTGAATGGAACTAACCCGGACTGACGCTGTTTTCAGCAGAATTGCCTTGGTGTTATTTTTGTGCGGAAATAAAAGTTCTCAGATTGACCTTACGGAGAATATTTTTGGAATTAATAAAAAATACTGGCGAAGGAATCAACCGAAGAGGGGCCACCAATTGGTCACAAGCCAGGGGGGCGCGCCCCCCTGTCTTGTGGGGCCCCTGGAGCTCCTCCGACCTCGTTTCCACTTCTATATAATCCTATTCGGGGAGAAAAAAAATCAGAGAGAAGAGTTCATCGCGTTTTACGATACGGAGCCGCCGCCACCTCCTGTTTTTCCTCGGTAGGGCAGATCTGGAGTCTTATTTGGGCTCCGGAGAGGGGAAATCGACGCCGTCGTCATCACCAACCATCCTTCATCACCAATTTCACGATGCTCTCTGCCGTTCGTGAGTAATTCCATCGTAGGCTTGCTGGACGGTGATGGGTTGGATGAGATTTACCATGTAATCGAGTTAGTTTTGTTAGGGTTTGATCCCTAGTATCCTCTATGTTCTGAGATTGATGTTGCTATGACTTTGCTATGCTTAATGCTTGTCACTAGGGCCCGAGTGCCATGATTTCAGATCTGAATCTATTATGTTTTCATGAATATATATGTGTTGTTGATCCTATCTTGCAAGTTGTAGACACCTATTACGAGTTATGATCCGCATCCCCCAGGGTGACAATAACTGGGATTCTTTCCGGTGATTACCGTAGTTTGAGGAGTTCATGTATTCACTAAGTGCTAATGCTTTGGTCCGGTTCTCTATTAAAAGGAGGCCTTAATATCCCTTAGTTTCCATTAGGACCCCGCTGCCACGGGAGGGTAGGACAAAAGATGTCATGCAAGTTCTTTTCCATAAGCACGTATGACTATATATGGAATACATGCCTCATTACATTGATGAATTGGAGCTAGTTCTGTGTCACCCTATGTTATAACCGTTGCATGATGAATGCCATCCAACATAATTATCCATCACTGATCCTGTGCGAGCGTGCTCGCGTTGTAGACGACCGAAGTTGATGGCGACTTCGAGCCGGCGCCATTCACGCGCCAGGCGCGAGCGCTCCGCCTCAAGGTATGTGTCGATGTCATTGAGCTCAGCCCCGAGTTGGCCTAGTGCACTCACCGCACCTTGAAGGAGGCCGTGTTGGGCAGCGCTGCGACCGCAAGCGAGCTCGAGCGCTCAACCGGGGTTTTCCTCCGCCCCCCAGTCGGCAGGGAAGGCACACAAAGGCCCACCCGTCTCCGGCAGGGATCCGGGGGATGGGGGTTCATCATCCGGCCCTCCAGCTCGGGGCTAAGCCCCATGGGAACTCACCCCCTACTCGAAGAAGGCGCCGACGCCCGGGGCATTCAGTCGCCGGGAAGGATCGTCAGGGGAGGCCTCGGCCTCGCCCCCGCAAGCTGGAGGCCATGCCTGATGAGGGACACTGGAAGCTTGGGCTCGAGGCCCCCCATGGATGGCTTGGGCCTGAGTACGGGTACCTCCTCATGCGCAGTCACGCGGCTAGCGAGGCACGAGGCCGCTACGGGCCCGGCGCCTTCGGGAAGCGGTGGCGGAAGTGCGCTCTCCCCTTTGTTAGGAGGGGACCTGAGGAGCAAAGATTCAGAGGTGCACATCATGCGGAAATCAAGGGAAGTCGGGCGCTTACTCATCCGTGGCGATCCACTTCCTCTTCTTCAGGGCCCTCGGGGCCGGGCCGTTGCGGCCCACGGGCTCCTTCCTCCTCCGGCGTGTGCAGGGACCGGGGGACGGCTCGTTGACGCCTGGCGCACAGCACCCTGCGGCAGGGACGGCGGCCGTGCCTCCGGGCGTGACATCACCTTCGCTGCTTGGAGAGGCGAAGGCGGACGCTTGAGGGACACGCGGCTCAATGCGCTCCTTCGCAGTTGCGCGAGGGGCGCTGACCTCAGGGCCCCCAGGGCCTGGGGCCACCAAGAGGGCGTTGCCGCGAGGTCCCACGTGGTCCTTGGGAAGCAGCCCCCACTCGTCGAAGCGTGGCATCTTCAGGGCGAAGGCTCCCCCGTTCGGATGATTGTACAAGGGAGCCCTCCCGGAGGAAGTGCGGCGGGTTCTCCGCCGGTCAGGAGGCGGAGCACCTCACGCAGCGCGCTG
This sequence comes from Elymus sibiricus, assembly GCA_039707655.1. Classification (NCBI taxonomy): domain Eukaryota; kingdom Viridiplantae; phylum Streptophyta; class Magnoliopsida; order Poales; family Poaceae; genus Elymus; species Elymus sibiricus. Next base: position 135,004,049 of record CM077669.1, read on the forward strand.
GAAGGAAGAAAAGGCACCTGAAGCCTCATGGCATAGTCGGGGCCGGTAAAGGCCCACATGGGGCGAGAATGGCGCTGGAGGGGAGTAATTCGCCAATGGATGAACTCCCTCACCACCATCGCCATCATCACACCCGCCTTCTTCAGGTCGGCCAACCTGGCCGTAACCCATGCGAGCTGCGGGTCGTCAAGCTTCGCGTGGTCCTAACCGGAGTTTGGAGCAGGGGGCTGTACGCGGCGGCGTCGACATACACACACTGCCTCCGGAAGCCCTCCGCGTTCGGATGAAGCTCGGCATCAAGGGCCGCGCCCGCTGTCGCGTCCGTCACTTGGAGCGACGCGCACCCCGAGCATTGCCCACTGGCGACCATCTGGAGGGAGAAGAAGTGGCGAAGCAGAGCCATGGACGGGGAGATGCCCACGAAGGACTCGCACAAGAACGCGAATGTCACGCCCAAGATGCGATTCTATCCTTATTTTTGGCACGAGGGCCTAGACAGGGATAGAAGCGCATCTCGTCGTTTAGCAAGAATGGATATCAGTACAAGTAAATGTAAAGAAGAGATGAGTATACTGAATTGGCTTACACTTGCCACAAGCTACATCAATATCACATCAATACAACAACGTATCCAAATATCATACAGAAGAGCAGGGTCCGACTACGGACGAAAACAAACGATAAAAAGACATCCATCCTTGCTATCCCAGGCTGCCGCCTGGAACCCATCCTAGATCGATGAAGAAGAAGAAGAACTCCAAATCAAAACAAGCATCGCGCTCACGTCAAATCATCGCATTACCTGTACCTGCAACTGTTGTTGTAGTAATCTGTGAGCCACAGGGACTCAGCAATATCATTTCCAAGGGTATCAAGACTATTAAAGCTTAATGGGAGAGGTATGGTTAAGTGGTGAGGCTGCAGCAAGCACTAAGCATTCATTTGAGTGGCTAACTTACGAGTACAAGAATAAAGGGGGATGATTGTCGAATAAATGGACGTGAACTAGTAATGATCTCTAAGAGATCCTGAACACCTACTTACGTCAAACATAACCCCACCGTGTTCTCTCTCGGATAAGGACTCACGAGAAGAGACAGTCATGGTTACGCACACGGTTGGTGTATTTTATTTGAATTTACTTCAAGTTTGCTATGACCGGGTGTTAAACAAAGTTTCCAAGTTGCCACGTAACCGCGGGCACGGCTTTCCGAAAGATTTAACCCTGCAGGGGTGCTCCAACTCATCCATCACAAACTAACCACACACAGCGGGAATCACCTCGACCACGAATCTCGTGATCTTCCTAGGCAATTCCACTGGAAAACCGCAACCTCGAGAAAACCCGAAGTATTATCGGAATTCCTCGCACAAGACGTTCGATAAAGGTAAAACAAATCCAGCAAGGCCGCCCGGTGTGTCGACAATCCCGATAGAAGCCGCGTATCTCGTTCTCAGGACATGACAGATGAGCGATGGTTACCACGCCAATCACCGAGTTGCCCCGGGTAGTGTTAATAAGCTGCTCTGGGTTGGACCAACACTCATGAGGAGCACTGGCCCGGGTTGTTGATTAAATTATCCGCGGGTGCCGGCAGGTCCCTATGCAATTTTAGTTGTTATTAGGCAAATGTAGTACCAATGTTGGGCCTTGCCAGACAAGTTTTATCCTAAAACGAAAATCAAGGGGGTCCCCATAACAACCCCGAGCATGTTAGGAGCGCTCAATTATGAAACATAACACCGGTAACACAAGTAACTAGGGCGGCAAGAGTGGAACAAAACACCGAGCAAAAGGCCAAGCCTTCCACCCTTTACCAAGTATATAAGTGCATTAAATTAAATAGCAATAATATTGTGATATATCAAAAAACATCCATGTTGGCACATGGAAACATTGCACCTGCAACTAGCAACGCTATAAGAAGGGCTGAGCAAGCGGTAACATAGCCAAACAATGTTTGCTGGGATGTGGAGGGGTTAGAGGCTTTTCATGGCAATTTGGGAGGCTTGACATACAAGTGGTAGGTAGCGAGACAGCGATAGAAACGAGACATCTAGCGTGGCAATGAGAGTAATGGTATCCAGGGAAATGATCATCTTGCCTGAGATCCCGCTTGGAAGAAGAACGAATCCATGAAGAAGACGAGCCAACGTAGTCGAACGAATCCTCACACTCCGAACGCTTTCGGAACTCTATAGAGAAGAAGCAATACGAAAACAATTATCAACACACGAGAACACCACAACATATGCATGACATGATGCGCAAACAAATATGATGCATGTCCAGTTTAATTATGCAAGACATGGCAAAGCACAATATCAACTTCTACACATTAAGGGAAGCTCAATATGCAACGGGTTGCATATTGACGAAACTCCACATTCGAATATTTAGTTCATTCTCGTTTAGGTACACAACAATATTAAATGTTGTTAAACATGGCAAGAGGTGAAGTATAAGTAAACTACACATCTAGGCAAGTTTAAATGAGGCCGGAAACAACATATAGCATTTCCGAAACGACCCCATATGTTAATTTCGAAATTGGTCCAGATCTGAACTAATCATGTTTTATATTTATTAAACAGCAAAATAAAGAGTACCATGTGATTCTACGCGTCATTCTAGTCGATTTACATATATGGAACATCTCAAATGGAGCTACGGTCTAAAAGATATGATAATCACGATATTATATGCCATGAATGCAAAATGCATGAAAATGACAACCACAAACATACCAAATCATGGATGCTTCAAGATATTATGAAACTACATGAAAATCTAAGCAAGTTACATATTTGGCATGCCCAAAACGGAGCTACGGTTCAACCACAACAACCAACACAAGTTTTAGTGCAAATCTGTCCAAAACAGGAACATGGCATATTGCACGCATGAAAACAACAAGCTACAAGATTCTAAAATGCACAAACTAAGAATGGGGCAGTAGCACATAACACACAATTCATTTCATCTTCACATATCATACTCAAAAGAGTCATGGATCACATGGTAGGAAGCTCACAACATGGCAACAAAATATAGCAGATTAGGACTTAGTGAAAATAACAGTTTTTAACATAGCAGATTTTTACGGAGGCATATTGGCAGCAGTAAAACTATACTTTACAGGTCATATATTGGCATGAAACTTAACAGAATGGTAGTAGACATGATGCACTACAATTCATTCCATGGTGGCATAGTCTAATTATGCATAGAATCGTGGCTAGCATCATCACAACATGGCATTATGAAGAAAACAGATTCTCAGACATGGTGAAATTTAGAGTAGACATGTGCAGTAGTTTTTAACAGATTGACATATTGGACAATGAATATAACTATGATGCAAATCCTATACATGGCATCAAAAGATACAAACTGGTAGACAACAACATGCTTAACAAAAGACTCCTTGGGAGCAACCACAAAAGACTCCTAGATCAATAGCAAATCACATGGCAACATGGCAACACAATAACTCAGTTTCAGACTTAGAAATATTTTGGACCCTCAAAACAACAGTATTTTATAGCATGTTGGCAACAAGAAAATAACACCTAAACATGCATTTCTATAGCAAACAAAATGACCAAGGCCTAGCACACATGTCCAAGGGCATATCTCATTTTCAAAATTATTTCATATCATGCATGTATTAATTCACACAAAATAAACAAAAGGGCATCATAGCAAAATGACATGCACAGAAAGTTGCTCAAATGACAAAACTAAATGCACACATAAATTCCATGGATTTTTCTACCCCACAATCATATATAATATGCATAGGTTCATGTAGAAAAATATGTCACAATTAATTAGGCAAGTTAGGACATACACCGTTTTAGCAAGTTGTGTACGCAAAAAAAAAAGCAACCATTACATTACACATTTTAATCATGCATGAAAATGCAATATAATTCATGTACACATTTTACATGTGTGATTTGATTAATTTGAATGCACGCTTAATATTTATGCGCAATGCAAAATCATGACATTTATGCGAATTAAATTAAAACAGCAAGTTACACATTTTAAACATACATGAAAATTGGATTTGCGATTCTACACGAAAATCTAATCATTTTACAAATATACAATATTTCGATACGATGCACGGATAATTACTTATGACATTTTTAAAACATGCTCTTCTCTGTAATTAAAAAAACGCTAGGGGGCCGGACTCCTCACCTAGTGGGCTAAGGCCCAGTTGGATCTGGAGGCGGGCGGCGCTGGGCCGCGGCTTGCGGCTGGGCCGGGGTCTCGCGCACCCGATCCAGCCCACGCGGGCGCTGGCGAAGCGGTCAACGCGAGCGAGGTGCTGGCGTCCCCTCGCTCCCGAGCGGGACGAGGCCATGGCGCACGGGCAGCTCCGGCGTCGGGCTGCACTTCGGTAGGCGACAACGAGCGGTTCCAGGCGGAGGGCTCCGGCGGGGCACTGTTCTAGCAGCAGGGATGGGTCGCGGGCGTCCAGATCCGTTCGGCGGAGGGGAGCTCCGACGAGGCAGAGGGTCAGATCCGGGCACGGTGCTCGATGTGGCTGGCGTCGAGGGGCTTGCAGGTCGAGCTGATGGCTCCGGCCGGCGGGAGGCTCCAGTAGGGGCAGCGGCTGGCGAGGGACGGCGAGCTCCGGCGAGGTGCTCCAGCATGGTAGGTCGAGGTGGCGCGAGGTCCGCATGGGAGGAGCATCGGGCTCCCGGGCGGCGGAGCTGAGGGCTTGCGGGCGGCGGCGCTTGGGCCCGGGCGGGCCTCAGATGGGCTCTGGCGGGCCCGCGGTGGATGGAGGAGGGAGACAGGCGTGGTTAGGTGGCGGCGGCTGGTTGGGGTGGCGCGGAAAACGAGGAGGGCTAGTGCTAGCCATTTTAGGCAGGGCAAGGGTGTTTAAATAGGAAATGAGGGGCTAGGTTTAGGGATTTTCACCCGATTCGAACCGTTCGATCCCGATCGGACGGCTCCGAACGCGGGGTAGGCTTGGCTGGGTTGTGGGCTGTGAAGAGAGAGATGAGAGGCCCGTGACATGTTTTAAATCAGCGAAACGTCCGCTAATAAAACCGATGACGGTGCCGCTACAGTCGACCGTTCGGGTATTAAACGACCTCCGATTGCGACGAAATTTGGCAGGCGGTCTACCTACAATATAACAAGACCGCATGCCAACTTTCAACCCAATCCGAGAATATTTTTCGTGCACTTTAAAAATGATTTTTTATGCCGTGGGCGCGTGCTTGTGTGGTTGGTCTCGAAACGATCGACGACACGAACGGAGAGAACCGGCAACTACGACGGATGCAAGTTTTCAAAAACGAGTGACGATGCTATGCAGATGATGCGAATGATGCAATGATGAATGCGACAATAAAACGAATCACACGACGAGACTGGAATAAAAGGGGAATCTTCTGGAGCGTTGGTCCCGGGCTGTTACAACTCTCCTCCACTTACAAGAGATCTCGACCCAAGATCTTAGAATGAGAAGGGGAAGAGAAAGAGCAAGAGGAAGAGGTAAAACTTAGTTGCTTCTTTGACAAACGAGTGAAACCATAGAAACATGAAGGTTGGAAAGAGATGAAGAATGACATGAGGAACAAGCAAGAATTCACTAGAAATTTCGGCAGCACTTCGGTAGGACAGAGAGGCAAAATTTCATAAGATGGTAGAACTTGAAAAGATGACACAACACTCCGGTTAATGAATAAGCAAAGAAGGAACATGATCTTGACAAAACAAGATGATAGATTGAAGAGAGCAACATCACAATGCCTGCGGAATGAAAGAATAGAAGCTAGATCAATGGAGAGAAAAGAACGGAGAAGAAAATGACAACTGCTACCTTCATTTAATTTGAAAAGCATGGGTTGAATGGAGTTGTTGAAAACCCAACTACGAAAGAAAAGCTTGTCGTGGACTTATGGAAAACATCCCAACATAGTGAGGTGACAACCGGCCACAAATGGAAAACAATTGATTGATTGAGAGCAACAAGATATGCCAAACTTCTTTCACCAAGAGGAAACATAGAGAAATTTGATCATGAGAAACACCGCAAATAGCAACAATCCTTAGGATAGGCTTTAGGTGAACTCTAATCCAAGATAGCTCTAAGAAGGAAATGATGGGTTTACATATCTCATTCTAGACAAATTCTCCTTGAGGCTCCTCATAATCAAGAATGTTATAACACCATCTCAAAAGATAAGGGAGACAGAATTGCACTTTGAAATGCAAGATAAGAATACTTGAGGATCTCCAACAAAATCTTGAAGAACATTTGAGAATAAGAGAAAACTTGATGAACCACCATGTAGAGCCTCCATGAAGAACTCCGGGTAGACAATGATAATAGGAAACAAATGAAGATTGAAAAGAACAAGAGTTGAAGCCTTGCAATGCCTTAGATGAAACTTCGAGATACTTGAGAAAACTTGAACTCCGGGAAAGAAAAGATAAACAACTTAGAATCGAGAATTTGATATCATGAACAACTCCGGAAGAAGGACTGAGATCAATTGATGAAACAAGAATAAGAATTATGTTATGCTTATCCTTCATCAAGTTAAATTGATGACAAGCACGGATTTCACACACCACTTATTCTTCTTGAGAATGAATTGAGAGAGATTGGGCACAAACTTGAAGAAGTCTTGAACGAATCACCAGTAAGAATTAAAATGAATGAGGATACTACAAATGAACGGAGACACATGACATGAGAACGAAGAGATCACGATCCGCCTAATGGAAAACTTGAACGAAGCACCGGAATAATTGAGAGACGAACGAAGAGACAGCAATTGAGAAGAATTTGAGAATGAAAGCTGAAAGCTGAGAACGAAGAAATCTTCTGAAATGATGGCCTTCGGAGGATCGAGAATGGAAATGCTCCGGATAGATATGGAAAGAATTGCTCATGATCGAAAACAATTTGAGAGGATAGCACGAAGCTTGAACCACGAATCTTCGAAAGAATGGATACAGATTTAAGAGAAACTCTTCTTCGATCTTCAACACTGAGAAAGATGACGAGGAACAACATCAAGAATTACTGAGACAGTCCGGAACAATGAATAAGGAAAGGTTGAGCCAATGATGAAATAATTTGAAGCGACCTTGGAAAAGGAATATGACTGATGAAATTCATTCTTACGTCATATTAAAAAGAATTTGAGGACACCTCCGGAAAAGATTAGAAGAGCCAGGTAAGATCCTGGGGAAAAACCTGTGGGTTATGAACCCACTCAAAGAGATCACCGTTGCAACGATTGCTTAGGAACAGAGATTGCACCGGTACAATGAAAACTTGACGAGGATGAGAACCAGGAAACACTTAAGAGGATTTGAACGATAACACGAATCTTCTCAGATATCTTCAGCACTCTGGATAGAATAAGGAGAGATGAATAAAAAAGAGAGGCTTGGACAGAACTTCCACATGGATAGCATTTAACGAACGAAAAGAATATGATGAACACTGAAAGCTTGAATTGAATCCACCGGAAAAGAAAACAAAGATGAAGACTAAGAAATGATAAACTTGAGCACTGAGCATCTTCACAATGAATCACCGGATACATCACGAAAGAGAAGATAGCGGAAGCATCACATGAATAGAAAGGCACTTGGATTAGAATTTAATCATTGAAGAAAATGGGCGGGAGGGTGGGAAAAACAAGGAACACTTGGGACGGATGAGACGAACTCCAGAAAGAAATACGAGGATTGATCTTGCAAATATTGTAGAGGGTTGAATAATCTCGATGAGAAACACACCGGTTGTTGGAGAACGTTGCATGGGAAACAAAAATTTTCCTACGCACACACAAGATCTATCCATGGTGATGAGCATCTACGAGAGGGAGAGTGAATCTACATACCCTTGTAGATCGCTAAGCGGAAGCGTTAAGAAACGCGGTTGATGTAGTCGAACGTCTCCGCGATCCAAATCGCAAGTCGTCCCTCGATCCGATCACGAACTAGTGCCGAACGGACGGCACCTCCGTGTTCAACACACGTACGGCTTGATGACGCCTTCACCTCCTCGATCCAGCGAGCGATGATGAAGTAGTAGATGAGTTCCGGCAGCACGACGGCGTGGTGATGTTGGTGAGGAACAATCTCTGCAGGGCTTCGCCAAGCACTACGGAGATTATGACGGGAGAACTAGAGGGTTAGGGTTGCCGACACACGGCTTGGGAAATCTTAAATGTGTCCCGTGTGCTAGCCCTGCCCCTCTATTTATATGTTGAGCCTTGGGGTCTAAACTTGGAGTAAAAGCCTCCTCCAGGTCGGTTTTGCCCGCACAAGGTCGGTTTGGCCCGCAGGGAAAGAGTCCAACTCGGATCCCTGCAGTACCGCGCACAAGCGGTAGTACCGCTCACGAGCGGTAGTACCGCTTGAGCGGTAGTACCGCTTCACACAAGCGGTAGTACCGCTTGGGCGGTAGTACCGCTTCCAACAAGCGGTAGTACCGCTTACGCGGTAGTACTGCCTTTACCAGCAGTAGTACCGCTTAAGGCAGTAGCAAAACTTCCTTTTGCACTTTCCAATACCTCATGGGCTTTACCCCTTTGGCTCATATAAAGTGTTGCTGCACCCGAACACTTCGGTAAACACCCGGAACCCCTTCCGGTGAATTCCGGAACCTTTCCGGAGATCAAAACACTATTATCACATATATTAATCTTTACCTCCGGACTCTTCCGGAGACCCTCGTCATGTCCTGGATCTTATCCGGCACTCCGAACAACCTTCGGTCACCAACACAATAACTCAACTATACTAATCGTCACCAAACGTTAAGTGTGTAGACCCTGCGGGTTCGAGAACTATGTAGACATGACCGAGACACCTCTACGATCAATAACCAATAGCGGGACCTGGATGCCCATATTGGCTCCTACATATTCTACGAAGATCTTTATCGGTCGAACCTCTATGTCAAGGATTCAGTTAATCCCGTATGTTGTTCCCTTTGTTCTTCGGTATGTTACTTGCCCGAGATTCGATCGTCGGTATCTCTATACCTTGTTCAATCTCGTTACCGGCAAGTCTCTTTACTCGTTCCGTAATAAAGATCTCGTGGCTAACACTTTAGTCACATTGCTTGCAAGGCTCATTGTGATGTTGTATTACCGAGTGGGCCCTGAGATACCTCTCCGTCATACGGAGTAACAAATCCCAGTCTTGATCCATGCCAACCCAACAGACACCCTCGGAGATACCTGTAGAGCACCTTTATAGTCACCCAGTTACGTTGCGACGTTTGATACACACAAGGTACTCCTCCGATGTCAGGGAGTTGCATGATCTCATGGTCATAGGAACAGATACTTGACATGCAGAAAACAATAGCAATAAACTGACACGATCATATGCTACATTTATAGTTTGGGTCTTGTCCATCACATCATTCTCCTAATGATGTGATCCCGTTATCAAATGACATCTCATGTCAATGGCTAGGAAACCTTAACCATCTTTGATCAACGAGCTAGTCAACTAGAGGCTTACTAGGGACACAGTGTTGTCTATGTACCCACACATGTATTTGAGTTTCCAATCAATACAATTATAGCATGGATAATAAACGATTATCATGAACAAGGAAATATAATAATAACCAATTTATTATTGCCTCTAGGGCATATTTCCAATAGTCTCCCACTTGCACTAGAGTCAATAATCTAGTTCACATCACTATGTGATTTACATTGTAATGAATCGAACACCCATGCAGTTCTGGTGTTGTTCATGTTTAGCCCTTGGAAGAGGTTTAGTCATCGGATCTGCAACATTCAGATCCGTGTGTACTTTGCAAATATTTATGTCGTCCTCCTTGATGTAATCGCGGATGGAATTGAAACGTCGCTTTATGTGCCTGGTCCTCTTGTGAAATCTTGGTTCCTTGGCTAGAGCAATGGCACCAGTATTATCACAAAACAGAGTCATTGGGTTAAGCGCACTCGGCACTACTCCAAGATCTGTCATGAACTCCTTCATCCAGACACCTTCCTTCGCCGCCTCTGAGGCAGCGATGTACTCCGCTTCGCATGTAGAATCAGCTACCACGCTTTGCTTGGAACTGCACCAGCTAACCGCACCCCCGTTAAGAATAAATACGTATCCGGTTTGCGACTTAGAGTCATCCGGATCAGTGTCAAAGCTTGCATCGACGTAACCCTTTACGACGAGCTCTTGATCACCTCCATAAACGAGAAACATGTCCTTAGTCCTTTTCAGGTACTTCAGGATATTCTTGACCGCCGTCCAGTGTTCCATTCCTGGATCACTTTGAAACCTTCCGACCATACTTATGGCAAGGCTGACATCGGGTCTTGTGCACAGCATTGCATACATGATAGAGCCTATGGCTGAAGCATAGGGGATGACACTCATCTTTTCTCTATCTTCTGCAGTCACTGGGCATTGAGTCTTACTCAACTTCACACCTTGCAACACAGGCAAGAACCCCTTCTTGGACTGATCCATTTTGAACTTCTTCAAAACCTTATCAAGGTATGTGCTTTGTGAAAGTCCTATTAAACGTCTCGATCTATCTCTATAGATCTTGATGCCTAATATGAAAGCAGCTTCTCCTAGGTCCTTCATTGAAAAACTCTTGTTCAAATATTCCTTCACGCTTTCCAACATTTCTATATTGTTTCCAATCAGTAATATGTCATCCACATATAATATTAGAAATGCTATAGATCTCCCACTCACTTTCTTGTAAATACAAGCTTCTCCGTAAACTTGTATAAACTCGAACGCTTTGATCACCTCATCAAAGCGAAGATTCCAACTCCGAGATGCTTGCACCAGTCCATAAATGGATCGCTGGAGTTTGCAAACTTTGTCAGCATTCTCTGGATCGACAAAACCTTCTGGTTGCATCATATACAACTCTTCCTTAAGGAAACCGTTAAGGAACGCTGTTTTGACATCCATCTGCCAAATTTCATAATCGAAAAAGGCAGCTATTGCTAACATGATTCTGACGGACTTAAGCATCGTAGTCAACTCCTTGAACTTGTGAAAAACCCTTTGCCACAAGTCGAGCTTTATAGACGGTGACATTACCGTCCGCGTCCGTCTTCCTCTTAAAGATCCATTTGTTCTGAATGGCCTTACGCCCTTCAGGTAATACTTCCAAAGTCCATACTTTGTTTTCATACATGGATCCCATCTCGGATTTCATGGCCTCTAACCACTTCTCGGAATCCGGGCCCATCATCGCTTCTCCATAGCTCGTAGGTTCATCGTTGTCCAACAACATGACCTCTAAGACAGGATTGCCGTACCACTCAGGAGCAGTACACGTCCTTGTCGACCTACGAGGTTCGATAGCAACTTGATCCAAAGCTTCATGATCATCATCATTAACTTCCTCTTCAGCTGATGTAGGCTCTACAGAAACATCTTTCTGCATTGCGCTACTTTTAGGTTGAAGTAAAGGTTCAACAACCTCATCAAGTTCTATCTTCCTCCCACTCAATTCTTTCGGGAGAAACTCTTTCTCAAGAAATGTTCCGTTTTTAGCGACAAACACTTTGCCTTCGGATCTGAGGTAGAAGGTATACCCAACTGTCTCTTTTGGGTATCCTATGAAGACGCATTTTTCCGCTTTGGGTTCCAGCTTTTCAGGCTGAAGCTTTTTGACATAAGCATCACATCCCCAAACTTTAAGAAACGACAGCTTTGGATTCTTGCCAAACCAAAGTTCATATGGCGTCGTCTCAACGGATTTCGATGGTGCCCTATTTAAAGTGAATGCAGCTGTCTCTAATGCATAACCCCAAAACGATAGTGGCAAATCGGCAAGAGACATCATAGATCGCACCATATCCAATAAGGTTCGATTACGACGTTCGGACACACCATTACGCTGTGGTGTTCCAGGCGGTGTCAATTGTGAAACAATTCCACACTGTCTTAAGTGACTGCCAAACTCATAACTCAGATATTCTCCTCCTCGATCAGATCGTAGGAATTTAATCTTCTTGTTACGATGATTCTCAACTTCACTCTGAAATTGTTTGAACTTTTCAAATGTTTCAGACTTGTGTTTCATTAAGTAAATATACCCATATCTACTTAAGTCATCAGTGAAGGTGAGAAAGTAACGATAACCACCGCGCGCCTCAATACTCATCGGACCGCACACATCAGTATGTATGATTTCCAATAAGTCACTTGCCCGTTCCATTGTTCCAGAGAACGGCGTTTTAGTCATCTTGCCCATGAGGCATGGCTCACATGTGTCAAGTGATTCAAAATCAAGTGACTCCAAAAGTCCATCAGCATGGAGCTTCCTCATGCGTTTTACGCCAATATGACCTAAACGGCAGTGCCACAAGAAAGTGGTATTATCATTATCAATTCTACATATTTTGGCATCAATGTTATGAACATGTGTATCATTACTATCGAGATTCAATAAGAATAAACCCCTCACATTGGGTGCATGACCATAAAAGATATTACTCATATAAATAGAACAACCATTATTCTCTGATTTAAATGAGTAACCGTCTCGCAATAAACAAGATCCAGATATAATGTTCATGCTTAACGCATGCACTAAATAACAATTATTCAGGTTCATCACTAATCCCGATGGTAATCGAAGAGCGAGCGTGCCGACGGCGATCACATCAACCTTGGAACCATTTCCCACGCGCATTGTCACTTCATCCTTTGCCAGCCTCCGTCTATTCCGCAGTTCCTGTTTTGAGTTGCAAATATGAGCAACCGCACCGGTATCAAATACCCAGGCACTACAACGAGAGTTGGTAAGGTACACATCAATAACATGTATATCATATATACCTTGTTTGTTGTTGGCCGCCTTCTTGTCAGCCAAATACTTGGGGCAGTTCCGCTTCCAGTGTCCAGTTCCCTTGCAATGAAAGCACTCAGTTTCTGGTTTGGGTCCAACCTTGGGTTTCTTCACGAGAGGAGCAACTGCTTTGCCACTCATCTTGGAGTTACCCTTCTTACCCTTGCCATTTTTCTTGAAACTAGTGGTTTTATTGACCATCAACACTTGATGCTCCTTCTGAATTTCAGACTCAGCGGCTTTCAGCATCGCAAACAGCTCGGCGACTGACTTGTTCATCCCGTGCATGTTATAGTTCAACACGAAGCTCTTGTAGCTAGGTGGCAATGATTGAAGAACTCTGTCAGTGATAGCCTCTGGTGGAAGGGGCATCCCCAATTCTGCCAGACGGGTGGAGTACCCAGACATTCTGAGTACGTGATCACTGATAGACCCGTTGTCCTCCATCTTGCAAGCATAGAACTTATCGGAGATCTCATATCTCTCGATCCGGGCATTCTTCTGAAAGATAAACTTCAACTCCTGGAACATCTCATATGCTCCATGACGTTCAAAACGTCTTTGAAGTCCCGGTTCTAAGCCATACAATATTGCACATTGAACTATTGAGTAATCTTCAGAACGAGCCTGCCAGGCGTTCACAACGTCTAGAGACTCAATTGGAGCGGGTGGATCACCAAGCGGTGCATCAAGGACATAAGCCTTCTGGGAAGCCGTAAGGATAATCCTTAGATTACGGCCCCAGTCCACAAAGTTACTTCCATCATCTTTCAACTTAGCTTTCTCTAGGAACGCATTAAAATTCAGGGGTGCTACTGCGCGAGCCATGATCTACAACATAAATATAGCAAAGACAACTTAGACTATTGTTCAAGATAATGAGTTTAGTTAATCATATTACTTAACAACTCCCACTCAAATTGACATCCCTCTGATCATTTGAGTGTAACATGATCCAAATCTACCAACTCAAGTCCGATTATCACGTGAGTTGAGGTGGTTTCAATGGTGAACATCTTCATGTTGATCATATCTACTATATGACTCATGTTCGACCTTTCGGTCTCTTGTGTTCCGAGGCCATGTCTGTACATGCTAGGCTCGTCAAGTTTAACCCGAGTGTTCCGCACGTGCAACATGGCTTACACCCGTTGTATGTGAACGTAGAGTCTATCACACCCGATCATCACGGCGTGTCTCGAAACGACGAACTTTCGCAACGGTGCACACTCGGGGAGAACACAATTTTATCTTGAAATTTAAGTGAGGGATCACCTTATAATGCTACCGTCGTCCTAAGCAAAATAAGATGCATAAAAGGATTAACATCACATGCAAATCATAAGTGACATGATATGGCCATGAACTTGTGCTTTTGATCTCCATCTTCAAAGCACCGGCATGATCTCCATCGTCACCGGCATGACACCATGATCTCCATCATCTTGATCTCCATCAACGTGTCGCCATGAGGTTGTCGCGCCGACTGTTGCTTCCACGACTATAGCTAACTCATAGCGATAAAGTAAAGCAAAAACGGCGAAAATAATTAAAGACAACTCTATGGCTCCTGCCAGTTGCCGTACTCATCGACATGCAAGTCGTGATATTCTATACAACACATGATCATCTCATACATCACATATATCTCATCATGTAATTGGCCATATCACATAGCAACAAACCCTGCAAAAACAAGTTAGACGTCCTCTAATTGTTGTTGCATATTTTACGTGGCTGCTACGGGTTTGCAAGAACCGTTCTTACCTATGCAAAACCACAACGTGGTGTAGTGATTGCTTTTTGATCTTCTAAAAGAACCCTCTTCATTGAAATCGATTCAACTAAAGTGAGAGAGACAGACACCCGCTAGCCATCTTTATGCAACAAAGTTACATGTCAGTTGAAGGAACCTGTCTCGCATAAGCGTACGCGTAATGTCGGTCCGGGCCGCTTCATCTCACAATACCGCCGAATCAAGTATCAACTAGTAATGGCAAGCAATATGTATACACCCACGCCCACAACTCGTTTGTGTTCTACTCGAGATCTCATCTACGCAGAGACCTAGCTCAGATGCCACTGTTGGAGAACGTTGCATGGGAAACAAAAATTTTCCTACGCACACACAAGATCTATCCATGGTGATGAGCATCTACGAGAGGGAGAGTGAATCTACATACCCTTGTAGATCGCTAAGCGGAAGCGTTAAGAAACGCGGTTGATGTAGTCGAACGTCTCCGCGATCCAAATCGCAAGTCGTCCCTCGATCCGATCACGAACTAGTGCCGAACAGACGGCACCTCCGCGTTCAACACACGTACGGCTTGATGACGCCTTCACCTCCTCGATCCAGCGAGCGATGATGAAGTAGTAGATGAGTTCCGGCAGCACGACGGCGTGGTGATGTTGGTGAGGAACAATCTCTGCAGGGCTTCGCCAAGCACTACGGAGATTATGACGGGAGAACTAGAGGGTTAGGGTTGCCGACACACGGCTTGGGAAATCTTAAATGTGTCCCGTGTGCTAGCCCTGCCCCTCTATTTATATGTTGAGCCTTGGGGTCTAAACTTGGAGTAAAAGCCTCCTCCAGGTCGGTTTTGCCCGCACAAGGTCGGTTTGGCCCGCAGGGAAAGAGTCCAACTCGGATCCCTGCAGTACCGCGCACAAGCGGTAGTACCGCTCACGAGTGGTAGTACCGCTTGAGCGGTAGTACCGCTTCACACAAGCGGTAGTACCGCTTGGGCGGTAGTACCGCTTCCAACAAGCGGTAGTACTGCCTTTACCAGCGGTAGTACCGCTTAAGGCAGTAGCAAAACTTCCTTTTGCACTTTCCAATACCTCATCGGCTTTACCCCTTTGGCTCATATAAAGTGTTGCTGCACCCGAACACTTCGGTAAACACCCGGAACCCCTTCCGGTGAATTCCGGAACCTTTCCGGAGATCAAAACACTATTATCACATATATTAATCTTTACCTCCGGACTCTTCCGGAGACCCTCGTCATGTCCTGGATCTTATCCGGGACTCCGAACAACCTTCGGTCACCAACACAGTAACTCAACTATACTAATCGTCACCAAACGTTAAGTGTGTAGACCCTGTGGGTTCGAGAACTATGTAGACATGACCGAGACACCTCTACGATCAATAACCAATAGCGGGACCTGGATGCCCATATTGGCTCCTACATATTCTATGAAGATCTTTATCGGTCGAACCTCTATGTCAAGGATTCAGTTAATCCCGTATGCTGTTCCCTTTGTTCTTCGGTATGTTACTTGCCCGAGATTCGATCGTCGGTATCTCTATACCTAGTTCAATCTCGTTACCGGCAAGTCTCTTTACTCGTTCCGTAATACAAGATCTCGTGGCTAACACTTTAGTCACATTGCTTGCAAGGCTCATTGTGATGTTGTATTACCGAGTGGGCCCTGAGATACCTCTCCGTCATACGGAGTAACAAATCCCAGTCTTGATCCATGCCAACCCAACAGACACCCTCGGAGATACCTGTAGAGCACCTTTATAGTCACCCAGTTACGTTGCGACGTTTGATACACACAAGGTACTCCTCCGATGTCAGGGAGTTGCATGATCTCATGGTCATAGGAACAGATACTTGACATGCAGAAAACAATAGCAATAAACTGACACGATCATATGCTACGTTTATAGTTTGGGTCTTGTCCATCACATCATTCTCCTAATGATGTGATCCCGTTATCAAATGACATCTCATGTCAATGGCTAGGAAACCTTAACCATCTTTGATCAACGAGCTAGTCAACTAGAGGCTTACTAGGGACACAGTGTTGTCTATGTACCCACACATGTATTTGAGTTTACAATCAATACAATTATAGCATGGATAATAAACGACTATCATGAACAAGGAAATATAATAATAACCAATTTATTATTGCCTCTAGGGCATATTTCCAACACCGGTTAGGAAAGATATGAATTCACCACTTGACATCGAAGCAACTCGAATTACCATACTCCAAAACAACACAAAGGGTGAGGCTTGAGAATTAAGCCGGAAACAAATACATAACCCACCATGCATTTGTTGGGAGGATAATCCGAGGTAACTACTTGAATTCCCACCTAAGAATTTCTGAAGTCTTTCTTGTTTATGCAATTCGGGTTGCGGACCCAGGAACGTACCCAAGGTAATCAGCTACAACTGAACCCGCAACCTTCCACACCATAATCCAAGAAACTCCGCAAACTCGTCTACCTCAGACACTCGTAATCACAACGATACTAAACACGGTAGTACCCCGGACGCCTTCCCAGTACTGGGTGACTCCAGCCTTATCTCGCCCCGAAAAGTATTGAAGCAATTTCGAACACCCTCAGTCCTGAGATACTAAGGAAACTGAACGATAACGATGTGTCAAGAATCCCCTGGAGCTCAACTCCCCGGAAGAAATCAAGTCAGACAGGAGGCACCAAGACAGAACTCCATCACATCGGTATCATATAGATTCCAAAATATCCGCGTGATCCTAAAAAAAATTTGAGCGAGAAGAGGAGTAGAATTAAAATTCCTAAGTCGAATAACTCACCAGAGTATAGAAGAGGAGTAAAAGAATCCTACTCTCCAATATAACTAGACTCAAAATAGTTTTTCACTAGACTCGACTCGGCCAAGTTCGATCAATCAAGGGGGCTCCTAGGTCGGTACAGGCTCTGATACCAACTTGTCACGCCCAAGATGCAATTCTATCCTTATTTTTGGCACGAGGGCCTCGACAGGGATAGAAGCGCATCTCGTCGTTTCGCAAGAATGGATATCAGTACAAGTACATGTAAAGAAGAGATGAGTATATGGAATTGGCTTACACTCGCCACAAGCTACATCAATATCACATCAATACAACAACGTATCCAAATATCATACAGAAGAGCAGGGTTCGACTACGGACGAAAACAAACGATAAAAAGACATCCATCCTTGCTATCCCAGGCTGGCGCCTGGAACCCATCCTAGATCGATGAAGAAGAAGAAGAACTCCAAATCAAAACAAGCATCGCGCTCACGTCAAATCATCGCATTACCTGTACCTGCAACTGTTGTTGTAGTAATCTGTGAGCCACAGGGACTCAGCAATCTCATTTCCAAGGGTATCAAGACTATTAAAGCTTAATGGGAGAGGTATGGTTAAGTCGTGAGGCTGCAGCAAGCACTAAGCATTCATTTGAGTGGCTAACTTACGAGTACAAGAATAAAGGGGGATGATTGTCGAATAAACAGACGTGAACTAGTAATGATCTCTAAGAGATCCTGAACACCTACTTACGTCAAACATAACCCCACCGTGTTCTCTCTCGGATAAGGACTCACGAGAAGAGACAGTCACGGTTACGCACACGGTTGGTGTATTTTATTTTAATTTACTTCAAGTTTGCTATGACCGGGTGTTAAACAAAGTTTCCAAGTTGCCACGTAATCGCGGGCATGGCTTTCCGAAAGATTTAACCCTGCAGGGGTGCTCCAACTCATCCATCACAAACTAACCACACGCAGCGGGAATCACCTCGGCCACGAATCTCGTGATCTTCCTAGGCAATTCCACTGGAAAACCGCAACCTCGAGAAAACCCGAAGTATTATCGGAATTCCTCGCACAAGACGTTCCAGAAAGGTAAAACAAATCCAGCAAGGCCGCCCGGCGTGTCGACAATCCCGATAGGAGCCGCGTATCTCGTTCTCAGGACACGACGGATGAGCGATGGTTACCACGCCAATCACCAAGTTGCCCCGGGTAGTGTTAATAAGCTGCTCTGGATTGGACCAACACTCATGAGGAGCACTGGCCCGGGTTGTTGATTAAATTATCCGCGGGTGCCGGCGGGTCCCTATGCAATCTTAGATGTTATTAGGCAAATGTAGTACCAATGTTGGGCCTTGCCAGACAAGTTTTATCCTAAAATGAAAATCAAGGGGGTCCCCATAACAACCCCGAGCATGTTAGGAGCGCTCAATTATGAAACATAACATCGGTAACACAAGTAACTAGGGCGGAAAGAGTGGAACAAAACACCGAGCAAAAGGCCAAGCCTTCCACCCTTTACCAAGTATATAAGTGCATTAAATTAAATAGCAATAATATTGTGATATATCAAAAAACATCCATGTTGGCACATGGAAACATTGCACCTGCAACTAGCAACGCTATAAGAAGGGCTGCGCAAGCGGTAACATAGCCAAACAATGTTTGCTGGGATGTGGAAGGGTTAGAGGCTTTTCATGGCAATTTGGGAGGCTTGACATACAAGTGGTAGGTAGCGAGACAGCGATAGAAACGAGACATCTAGCATGGCAATGAGAATAATGGTATCCAGGGAAATGATCATCTTGCCTGAGATCCCGCTTGGAAGAAGAACGAATCCATGAAGAAGACCAGCCAACGTAGTCGAACGAATCTTCACACTCCGAACGCTTTCGAAACTCTATCGAGAAGAAGCAATGCGAAAACAACAATCAACACACGAGAACACCACAACATATGCATGACATGATGTGCAAACAAATATGATGCATGTCCAGTTTAATTATGCAAGACATGGCAAAGCACAACAATCAACTTCTACACATTAAGTGAAGCTCAATATGCAACGGGTTGCATATTGACGAAACTCCACATTCGAATATTTAGTTCATTCTCGTTTAGGTACATGACAATATTAAATGTTGTTAAACATGGCAAGAGGTGAAGTATAAGTAAACTACACATCTAGGCAAGTTTAAATGAGGCCGGAAACAACATATAGCATTTCCGAAATGACCCCATATGTTAATTTCGAAATTGGTCCAGATCTGAACTAATCATGTTTTATATTTATTAAACAGCAAAATAAAGAGTACCATGTGATTCTACGTGTCATTCTAGTCGATTTACATATATGGAACATCTCAAACGGAGCTACGGTCTAAAAGATATGACAATCACGAGATTATATGCCATGAATGCAAAATGCATGAAAATGACAGCCACAAACATACCAAATCATGGATGCAGCAACATATTATGAAACTACTTGAAAATCTAAGCAAGTTACATATTTGGCATGCCCAAAACGGAGCTACGGTTCAACCACAACAACCAACACAAGTTTTAGTGCAAATCTGTCCAAAACAGCAACATGGCATATTGCACGCATGAAAACAACAAGCTACAAGATTCTAAAATGCACAAACTAAGCATGGGACTGTATCACATAACACACACTTCATTTCATCTTCACATATCATACTCAAAAGAGTCATGGATCACATGGTAGGAAGCTCACAACATGGCAACAAAATATAGCAGATTAGGACTTAGTGAAAATAACAGTTTTTAACATAGCAGATTTTTACGGAGGCATATTGGCAGCAGTAAAACTATACTTTACAGGTCATATATTGGCATGAAACTTAACAGAATGGTAGTAGACATGATGCACTACAATTCATTCCATGGTGGCATAGTCTAATTATGCATAGAATCGTGGCTAGCATCATCACAACATGGCATTATGAAGAAAACAGATTCTCAGACATGGTGAAATTTAGAGTAGACATGTGCAGTAGTTTTTAACAGATTGACATATTGGACAATGAATATAACTATGATGCAAATCCTATACATGGCATCAAAAGACACAAACTGGTAGACAACAACATGCTTAACAAAAGACTCCTTGGGAGCAACCACAAAAGACTCCTAGATCAATAACAAATCACATGGCAACATGGCAACACAATAACTCAGTTTCAGACAGAAATATTTTTGGACCCTCAAAACAGCAGTATTTTATAGCATGTTGGCAACAAGAAAATAACACCTAAACATGCATTTCTATAGCAAACAAAATGACCAAGGCCTAGCACACATGTCCAAGGGCATATCTCATGTTCAAAATTATTTCATATCATGCATGGATTAATTCACACAAAATAAACAAAAGGGCATCATAGCAAAATGACATGCACACAAAGTTGCTCAAATGACAAAACTAAATGCACAGATAAATTACATGGATTTTTCTACCCCACAATCATATATAATATGCATAGGTTCATGTAGGAAAATATGTCATGATTAATTAGGCAAGTTAGGACATAAACCGTTTTAGCAAGTTGTGTATGCAAATAAAAAGCAACCATCACATTACACATTTTAATCGTGCATGAAAATGCAATATAATTCATGTACACATTTTACATGTGTGATTTGATTAATTCGAATGCACGCTTAATATTTATGCGCAATGCAAAATCATGACATTTATGCGAATTAAATTAAAACAGCAAGTTAAACATTTTAAACATACATGAAAATTGGATTTGCGATTCTACACGAAAATCTAATCATTTTACAAATATACAATATTTCGATACGATGCACGGATAATTACTTATGACATTTTTAAAACATGCTCTTCTCTGTAATTAAAAAAACGCTAGGGGGCCGGACTCCTCACCTAGTGGGCTAAGGCCCAGTTGGATCTGGAGGCGGGCGGCGCTGGGCCGCGGCTTGCGGCTGGGCCGGGGTCTCGCGCACCTGATCCAGCCCACGAAGCGGTCAACGCTTGCGAGGGGCTGGCGTCCCCTCGCTCCCGAGTGGGACGAGGCCATGGCGCACGGGCAGCTCCGGCGTCGGGCTGCACTTCGGTAGGCGACAACGAGCGGTTCCAGGTGGAGGGCTCCGGCGGGGCACTGTTCTGGCGGCGGGGATGGGTCGCGGGCGTCCAGATCCGTTCGGCGGAGGGGAGCTCCGACGAGCAGAGGGTCAGATCCGGGCACGGAGCTCCATGTGGCTGGCGTCGAGGGGCTTGCAGGTCGAGCTGATGGCTCCGGCCGGCGGGAGGCTCCAGTAGGGGCGGCGGCTGGCGAGGGACGGCGAGCTCCGGCGAGGTGCTCCAGCATGGTAGGTCGAGGTGGCGCGAGGTCCGCATGGGAGGAGCATCGGGCTCCCGGGCGGCGGAGCTGAGGGCTTGCGGGCGGCGGCGCTTGGGCCCGGGCGGGCCTCAGATGGGCTCTGGCGGGCCCGTGGTGGATGGAGGAGGGAGACAGGCGTGGTTAGGTGGCGGCGGCTGGTTGGGGTGGCACAGAAAACGAGGAGGGCTAGGGCTAGCCATTTTAGGCAGGGCAAGGGTGTTTAAATAGGAAATGAGGGGCTAGGTTTAGGGATTTTCACCCGATTTGAACCGTTCGATCCCGATCGGACGGCTCCGAACGCGGGGTAGGCTTGGCTGGGTTGTGGGCTGTGAAGAGAGAGATGAGAGGCCCGTGACATGTTTTAAATCACTGAAACGTCCGCTAATAAAACCGATGACGGTGCCGCTACGATCGACCGTTCGGGTATTAAGCGACCTCCGATTGTGACGAAATTTGGCAGACGGTCTACCTACAATATAACAAGACCGCATGCCAACTTTTGACCCAATCCGAGAATATTTTTCACGCACTTTAAAAACGATTTTTTTGCCGCGAGCGCGTGCTTGTGTGGTTGGTCTCGAAACGATCGACGACACGAACAAAGAGAACCAGCAACTACGACGGATGCAAGTTTTCAAAAACGAGTGACGATGCTATGCAGATGATGCAAATGATGCAATGATGAATGCGACAATAAAATGAATCACACGACGAGACTAGAATAAAAGGGGAATCTTCTGGAGCGTCGGTCCCGGGCTGTTACAGCGAAGGCGGAGAGGAGGACGATGGACCCAGGGTCGAGATGCAATGCATGGACCCGATAGTGCGTGAGCACGACATTGAAGAAGACTGAAAACGGCGGCAGCAAGCCAGAGAAGAGGACATGGAGGTGAAGGGGGATGTTGGTGGCCTCCAGATCAACTGAAAGCCGGGAGGCGGGTCAGATCTTCGTCGCCTTCCACTCATTGGTATCGGCGGCGATTGCCCGTCGGACCTTGTCCAGCCCTTCGAGATTGAGCACGGAGGACCGGTCCAGCGCGGGCTCTGGCCCCGGCTGGAGCTCCGACGTCGTCGAGGTCCTGCCCCTCTTCTTCTTGGGAGCCATAGCGGAGGGGCAGATTGGCGCGAGCATGAGATCCGGCGAGGAAGGTGCGAGCTTGCGGAGGAAGGAGGAGCAAAAGGCAGGCGCGAGGTGGGACAATGATGGCTCTGCAGTGCGCGCCAGCCTTTGTCAGTCAGGGCGGTTGCCCAGGCGACGTGGGGAAGTGGAGGCGTCCGCGTACCGTCGTGCGCCACGCGTCCAGCCTGGCCCGCAGGCGATTGGGGCCCAAGGCGCTTCGGCTTTCCTTCCTTGGCTTCGCCCCGAAGCCAACCCGACCGCGCCTTGGGCCCGGGGGCTATTGTCGGTGTTCTGGGATCGGGGGTACCCAGATCTGCCTGCCTACGGTCCAGTACGTGGCCCACCTCGATGGCCCAGTATGGCC
The DNA here is from genome assembly GCA_039707655.1 of Elymus sibiricus. Lineage (NCBI taxonomy): Eukaryota > Viridiplantae > Streptophyta > Magnoliopsida > Poales > Poaceae > Elymus > Elymus sibiricus. The sequence continues at coordinate 135,027,328 of CM077669.1, forward strand.
TGGCAGCAAACCCCCCAAGACAAGACCCTCACGAGGGCCCCGGCCTCGGGAGGGGAACAACGCCAAGACCTCCAGGGGAGCGGCCTCCCCATGCTCCCTCCCGAGGAGTGGAGATTCCTATGCAGGTACCCGGCCTCATGAGACTGGGATGACGTGAGCCATGACGACCAAGGCCAGGCAGGCGCCAGCGGGCGCAGAGGGAACATTTTCCTTTTTTGTGCTAAGGAGGCAAGGACGTACGCGGGTTCCCAAGGAATCCCCCAAAGGTTTCCGTTCCGGTGCAACGAGACCAAGGCCACGAGCTCGGCAGGATGGATGTCATCGCCGAGCCCACCTCTGTGTCATGCCCAGAAGCTTTGCACGCGAAGACCACCTTTAGTCAGGATAAGATGTACCTCTTGTCCCCTTTCAAAATTGGCCGTTGTGGGAGCCCTTCCCGCCTATGCGATAAGGGAAGAGGACCAAGGCCACTATAAATAGGGACTAGCCTCCACCGTAGAAGGGATGGATCGATCCTCACCTCTGAGCCCTCGCGAGGTTTCTCAACCACTATACTAGTTCATCCCCAAACCTCTTCCCGAGGCCAATCCACCAAAAGCAGGAGTAGGGTCTTACACCGCAAGGTGGCCCGAACCTGGGTAAATCTCTGTGTCCATCTTCTTGCCCGCTCGCACGTATTCGACGACGCTTGGCCGCGGGGTGGCAAGCTTGAGACGAGAGCTGGTTGAGATCTTCGCACACGCCTCAGAGTTCGAACCTTCTTGGGTCCGCGGAGCCCCGATTCCGACACAACCCACCAGGGCACGCCTAGGGGGCCTGGCGCGCCCTGGTGTCTTGTGCTCACCAGGTGCCCCCCCTCCGGTAGTTATTTGCTCCAGTATTTTTCATATATTCCAAAATAATTCTCCGTGAAGTTTGAGCTTATTTGGAGATGTGCAGAATATGTATCTCTGATATGCTTTTTCAGGTCCAGAATTCCAGCTGCCGGTATTCTCCCTCTTTGTGTAAACCTTGCATATTATGAGAGAAAAGGCATTAAAATCACTCCCCTAAAGCATTATTATGCAAAAAAACATTATAAATAACAGTAGGAAATCATGATGCAAAATGGACGTATCAGTGGATAAAGCTAAAGTTGACGCCATTGAGAAGATGCCATGCCCCAAAGATATCAAAGGTATAAGATGCTTCATTGGTCAAGCTGGTTTTTATAGGCGTTTCATTAAAGATTTCTCAAAGATTTCTAGGCCGCTAACTAATCTTCTTCAAAAAGATATTCCTTTTGTTTTTTATGATGATTGTGTAGAAGCTTTTGAAATACTTAAGAAAGCTTTTATTTCTACAACTATTGTTCAACCACCTGACTAGAACTTACCATTCGAGATTATGTGTGATGCTAGTAATTATGCTATTGGTGTTGTTCTAGGGCAAAGAGTAGACAAGAAATTGAATATTATCCATTATGCTAGTAAAACTCTAGATGCTGCTCAAAGAAATTATGCCACCACTGAAAAAGAATTTTTAGCAGTTGTCTTTGCATGTGATAAGTTTAGACCTTATAGTGTTGATTCCAAAGTAACTATTCACACAGATCATGCTGCTATTAAATACTTTATGGAAAAGAAAGATGCTAAGCCTAGACTTATTCGGTGGGTGATTTTGCTTCAAGAATTTGATTTGCATATTGTGGATAGAAAAGGAGCTGAAAACCCCATGATACGTCTCCAACGTATCGATAATTTATGAAGTACTCATGTCATATTTGCTTATGTTTTTACTATGGTTTTATGATTTATTGGGACTAACCAATTAATAGTTGCAAAATTGCACAAGTTCTTGTTTCACACTTTGATGTGTAGGAATTAATTGGAAATTGGCGAAAAAACGCAAAAGGAGCCTTGTTGGAGGAGGACTCTGACTTTCCTGAAATCTATCCACAAACAGTTTTTAGAGATCGTTAGTTTGACCCCCGAAGACGGCGTTAAATGGAAAAAGCTAAAACTAGGAAAGTGTGGGGAATTTTATGGCATTGATTCTAGACTCCAAATTCTTCCAAAACAGAGTTCGGATGCGATCTGTAGACCCGTTTGACTGGAGGAAAATATCTGACTACGGGATTACGAGAATTGATGACGTGATTGAGTCCAACTCTTACCCTATCTGATGTATTCGGCCAAGCCACAACTTTGAGGACTCATGAGGGCTGTGAGGATTCCCTAGGAAGGTTCTAGAGGTGCCCAAGAGCCATTGGATCAAGGGTCCATCCATCGGAGGGCCATAGAGCATCATAGAGGCACATATAAGGAGAGAAAAACCCTAATTTCGGGAGAGCCACCAAGAGCCACGAATTTGCCTCTCCCTTGGCAGCCTCCAAGAAGGGGAGAGGCTCCTCCATTGCGGCACCAAGACCAAGGAAGAAGGAGGGGCAAGGGGCCGCCACCCGTCGCCGCCGCCACCGCCCGTCGCCGTGGCCGCCATCGCCTCCATCTCTTCTGTGCTGCACCTCTCCATCAACAAATATCTCTTTCTCACCATGATAATGTGTGAGTAATACTCCTCGGGGATGAGGGTATGTATTTCTTATAGTACCGCCAAGAAACTAGATGATGCTCTTTGGGCTTATAGTACTGCTTATAAAAAAACCATGGGAATGTCCCCATATAAAATGGTGTATGGAAAAGCTTGTCATTTGCCTCTTGAATTAGAACATAAAGCTTATTGGGCAATTAAGGATTTGAATTATGATTTTAAACTTGCCGGTGAATAGAGGTTATTTGATATTAGCTTGCTAGATGAATGGAGGACACAATCTTATGGGAATGCTAAGTTATTTAAAGAAAAGGTTAAGAGATGGCATGACAAAAGGATCCAAAAGCGGGAATTCAATGTAGGAGATCTTGTGCTTTTGTACAGTTCTCATTTTAGATTTTTTGTAGGAAAACTCCTATCCAAATGGGAAGGTCCATACGTTGTCGAAGAGGTCTACCGCTCTGGTGCCATAAAAATTAACAACTTCGAAGGCAAGAACCCGAGAGTGGTGAATGGGCAAAGAATCAAGCATTACTTTTCAGGTTCACCCATTAATGAAGAAACTAATGTTATTCAAGTGATAATACCGGAAGAACACATACAAGAGGCCTACCGGAACACGCCAGAAACCGGAAAAAGAGGTAGGTATGTGGTACGGTAAGTAAACCGACTCCAAAAATTCCAAAATAATAATTTTTGTTGGTTTTAGGATTTTAGAGAAATTCCAAAAATAAAACGGAGTCACAGGGACCCACGAGGGAGGCACAAGCCTACAGAGCGCGCCCCCCTGGGGCGTGCCCTGATGGCTTGTGCGGCCCCCGTGTGCCTTCCCGACTCCGATTTCTTTCTGAACACGTATTCTGACCTAGAAAAAATCATTATATATACTCCCGGATGTTTTGACCACCGCATCGCAAGTTTCTCCTCTGTTCTTGTTTCGGGCTGTTTTTTTTACAGATCAAGATCGCCATGACTTCCCCAAGTTCATCTAAAGACAAGTTCTTTGAGAGGGTCATCAACCCCTACTTGCCGGAGGTGATGAAGCACCCTCAAGCTATTGAGATGCGTGAGGGGGTGCTCCACATCCGGGATGTTCAAGGCCCCAAGAAGGAGGGAAGTGACAAGGCCAGGCTTGCAGAAGTGGAGCAGGAGATCTTCAAGTGCCAAGGGATGGTTGAACATGGTCTGAGTGCTAATCACTCTATGATCACGGACTTCATCCGCGAGAACAAGCTGGACACAAGGAGCGTAGGAGAAGCTCTCTTCAAACTTCAAGAGCGGATCGAGCACCTTCAAGATCAAATCCATGAACTTCAAACCCAGAACTGTGAGTATGAATCTAGGTTTAAAAGGATGAGCCTCGCTGCTGATTTCAGGATTCCGGAAACAAGAGTATCTTTCCATGATGGGGAGCCTATGCCTTGGAAGATGGAGGATTTCCGCACACCACCACCATCACCAAAGAACACTTGAGTACATGGGTATGGGCACAACCCCTAGCTTGTTCCAAGCTAGGGGAGGTTCCCCAGTATCGTATCACCATCACTTTTTCACCGCCATCTTTTATTTTAGTTTGATCCTATTTAGTGGTTTAGAGAAATAAAGTTTCAAATTTGCTTTGCTTAGAATTTTTCTTTGAGTTCTACCTATCCATGTAATCGAGTGTGAAAGTTATATAATAAAGATTAGTTGAGTTTGTGTGCTTTACTCTTTTGCACTAATGATCATAGCAAGACAATAAAAAGAATAGTAAAGATCATATGCTTATCCCATGGGAAGTAATGACTTCACATAAAAAGAAAGTATGAACTATGAAAATTGTTGGGAATAGAACAAGCATAGCCTTAGTCATTGTTATAATCTATGCAAGATCATGATAGAGAGGAGAAGATTCACATACAAATATACTATCTTGGACATCATCTATGATTACGAACCCTCACCAAATATTAAACAATGATCAAGTGTTGAAGTTGGACATGGAAGACAGCCTAATGGTCATGATTGCTTACATTTGCATATAAGTTATATAGACATGGATCCTTTAACATGTGATGCTTCCTTTAGAACTTTTGCTATCCAAAATTTCCGCACCAAGTAGAGATACTACTTGTGCATCCATAACCCCTTGAACCCAGTTTCTTTTTGTAAGAGTCCACCTTACCTACCTAGGGATTGAATAAGATCCTTCAAGTAAGTTGTCATTGGTGCATAAGCCATAAAAATTGCCTCTAATCATGTATGATCTTTTATTGAAAAGGAAAATAAGGTTTGTGCGATCTTGTGATGGTGAAGAAATAAAAGCGACGGAGTGCATAATAAAGTTCGCTATCACAATGGGCAATATAAAGTGAAGTTCCTTTGCATTAAGAGATTACACATCTAACCAAATAAAAGCACATGACAACCTCTGCTTCCCTTTGCGAAGGGCCTATCTTTCACTCATAAAGTTCTTACCTTTATTCAAGAGTCATCAGTATCTTATCTTCTTCTAAGGTATAAACTCTCTTAGTGGTAAGCATCACATGTTGAGGTAAGATCCAGGTATATATATCTAGTTGAATGTAAGAAACCATGATTCATTATTGTTGACATTATCCTCGAGGTAAATGAGTTGGGTGGCAAATGAAGCCCCTATCTTCCTATGTGTCCGGCAAAAACATTAGCTCCAAAAATATGCAATGAGTGTCAACAATCATAGATGACTAAATGATAGTTGAGTACGTGGGTTTGCTACAATGAAAGCTCTTATATAGACTCTTCTCTTGAATATGATGAATGAGGATTATCACAATGACTAAAAGCATTGTTTGTTTGTTGTCAATAAGGTTTATGCTTTATACTTCGATAATTGTGAATAGATCTTTACTTGATTATGAGAAGCTATATGATAAAATGCTTTCTGCTATAAAGCTATGCATGATGCTCTCATGTCCGTATTCTTTTTTTGTCGACACCTCTCTCTCAAATTATGTGGTCATTACTCTCGAGTTCGGCTTTCGCTTGAGGACAAGCGAGATCTAAGCTTGGGGAAGTTCATACGTCCATTCTGCATCATGATTTCCTATTCATATTTACGTTATTCTTGTCCATTATTCCCTATTATCATACAATTCTTATGCCCTTTCTCTCTGAATATGCAAGGTACATCACAAAGAGGGAATTATCTGGAAACTGGAATTCTGGACCGGAAAACCGAGAAAAAGGCAGAAAAATCACCAGACTACAAATGACCTGAAACTTCACAAGGAATTTTTATTGAATATATGTGAATTTATGGGCCAAAAATATATCAAAGAGGGGCCACCATCCAGGCACAAGCCATCAGGGCGCCCTCCAGGCCGCGCCCTGATGTGTGGTGGGGCCCTGGCTGGCCTCCCGACGCCCATCTTCTCCTATATGGTGTGTTTTACCCTAAAAAACATAAGAAACCTTTCGGGACGAAGCGCCGCCGTCTCGAGGCGGAAACCTGGGCAGAGGCCCTTTTGCACTCCGGCAGTCAGATTTTGTCGGGGAAATCCCTCTCCGGGAGGTGGAGATCGAAGCCATCGTCATCACCAATGCTTCCTCCTTCGTGGAAGTACCAATCTTCATCAACATCTTCACCAGCACCATCTCATCTCCAACCCTAGTTCATCTCTTGTATTCAATCTTCGTCCCAAAACCTCAGATTGGTACTTGTGGGTTACTAGTTGTGTTGATTACATCTCGTTGTTGATGCTTGTTGGATTACTTGGTTGAAGAAATTATGTTCAGATCCCTAATTATTATTATTGCACCTCTGATCTTGAACATGTTGATGAGGTGTGAGTAGTTACTATTGTTCCTGAGGACATGGGAGAAGTCTTGTTATAAGTGATCATGTGAAGTTGGTATTCATTTGATATTTTGATGATATGTATGTTGTTACTTCTCTTAGTGTGGTGTCATGTGAACGTCGACTACATGACACTTCACCATGATATGGGCCTAAGGGAAGTCATTATGGAGTAACAAGTAGATGATGGGTTGCTAGAGTGACAAAAGCTTAAACTCCAGTTTATGCTTTGCTTCATAAGGGGCTGATTTGGATCCACATGTTTCATGCTATGGTTAGATTATCTTAATTCTTATTTCATAGTTGCGGATGCTTGTGAGAGGGGGTAATCATAAGTAGGTTGTTAGTTCAAGTAAGAACAGCACCTTAGAACCGGTCGACCCACTTATGCAATTATCAAAGTAGTGAACGCGAATCAACTCAACATGATGAACATGACTAGATATAATTCCCATGTGTCCTCGGGAGCGCTTGCTTAATATAAGAGTACTTTCAGGCCTATCCTTTGATACAAAAAGGATTGGGCTATCTTGCTGCACCTTTGCTACTATTGTTACTTGTCACTTGTTACGATTTATCTTGCTACAAAACTATCTGCTATCGTTACTTACAGCACTTACAGAGAATACCTTGCTGAAAACTACTTATCATTTCCTTCTGCTCCTCGTTGGGTTCAACACGCTTACTTATCGAAAGGACTACGATTGATCCCCCATACTTGTGGGTCATCATTCTTCTTCTTGGGGACCCACATCAACTTGATGGGGATCCTTGGAGTTGAAGTAGCACTTGATGAAGTAGTGCTTGCAATAGTTTTGGGAACCCACTTGACCATGGCTTGTGATTCTTCTTCGAATGAGTCAATCTCCTATTGAAACTTGTCTTTGCACTTGACCTTGTGGTCTTGTGGTGGAAGATCATCTTGAGCTTTTGTTCCCTTAGAAAGAGTAGGATCAGACTTCTCCCTTTTAGGAACAAACTTCGTCTTGGGGTATTGACCTTCTTCCCGTTGAACTACATTGGCATTGAACTTTCGTTCATAACCAATACCTTGGTTCTTCCGGTGCCATCCTTGCTTGCGCACAATCTCCTCAAATTTCTTACTTCTGGCAAGACTCTTGTAGACACCTTTTTCTCTAATTCCTTTCAATAAATTGTTTTCTTGCTCAAGTTTAACTTGGATAAGAGGATCATTAGTGGAATCAATAGAAGTGCTAGGAACAACATCATTGGATTTAGCATTAGTGTTGTTGTTGCTAGATGAAGAGACTTTCTTGCCTTTGTTACTAGTTTGCTTAGATTTAACTTGTGGCACAACTGTAGACAACAGTAGTCGTTTGGCAAGATAAGAAGAACTCTTCTTTCAAAGATCGTCATTGATAGCTTTAAGAAACTCATGCTTTTGCTCTAACTTTAGCTTCTCATGAGTTCTTATAAGCTTTCTATCATCTTCTTGAGTAGATTCATGAGCTAACTTAGAAGTGTTTAGTTCTTTAGTTAGACGCTAAATCTCCTTCTTATCATCATCCCACAACTTATTTTGACTAGCATGATTTTTACCAAGTTCATTTTGACTAACATCACTAGTTTTATGAAAGAGCAAGTGATCATATCCTAGCAAGTCATCCTCATCACTATTAAAGTGAACGTATTCGGGGTGTGATACCTTGGGGCCTTTAGCCATGAAGCAACTTCCACTTCCTTCATTTGGTGAGGCAAATATGTCATAAGAACTGGAGGATACGAGTGCTCGTCCGGCAACACCTTCATCTTGACTATAGTCGGAGTTGGAGTGGTAGCTTCTCTCGGATTGGTTGTCGGAATCGGAGACGAAAACCCATTCACCAACATGAGCTTGATGTCTTCTTCTTGTGTAGCTCTTGGTGTACTTCTCCTTTGATACGTCTCCAATGTATCTATAATTTTTGATTGTTCCATGTTGATATATTATCATTCTAGGATAGTTTTTGGGTCTTTATTTACCATTTTATAATATTTTTAAGCACTAACCTATTAACCCAGTGCCCAGTGCCAAGTGTTGTTTTCTGCATATTTTTGGCTTTTCAGGTTTACAGTACCAAACGAAGTCCAATTGCCATGAAACTTTTTGATGGTTTTTTTGGATCAAAAGAAGACTTGGAAGCTTCGGAAGGAGGCCGGGAGGCGCACGACGGGCCCACCACACATCAAGGTGCGCCCTAGGGGGCGCCCTGATATGTGGTGGCCCCCTCGTGGCTCTCCCTGTTGGAAATATGCCCTAGAGGCAATACTAAATTAGTTATTATCATATTTCCTTGTTCATGATAATCGTTTGTTATCCATGCTAGAATTGTATTGATCGGAAACTCAAATACATGTGTGGATACATAGACAACACCATGTCCCTAGTGAGCCTCTACAGGACTAGCTCGTTGATCAAAGATGGTCAAGGTTTCCTAGCCATAGACATGAGTTGTCATTTGATAACGGGATCACATCATTAGGAGAACGATGTGATGGACAAGACCCAAACTATGAACGTAGCATATGATCGTGTTAATTTTATTGATTGAATTCTTGACATCGAGGTTCGACCGATAAAGATCTTCATATAATATGTAGGAACCAATATGGGCATCCAAGTCCTACTATTGGTTATTGACCGTAGAGGTGTCTCGGTCATGTCTGCATAGTTCTCGAACCCGCAGGGTCTGCACACTTAACGTTCAGTGATGATTTGGTATTGTTAAGTTATGTATGTTGGTGACCGAAGGTTGTTCAGAGTCCCGGATGAGATCTCGGACATGACGAGGAGCTCCGGAATGGTCTAGAGGTAAAGATTGATATATGGGAAGTTCCGTGTTGGTCACCGGAAAAAGTTCGGGCGTCATCGGCAGCGTACCGGGGGTGCCGGAAGGGTTCCGAGGGTCCACCGGAAGGAGCCACGAGCCCCGGAGGGGCCACATGGGCTGTGAGGGGTGCGCACCAGCCTCTGGTGGGCTGGGCGAACCTCCCCACCTAGGCCCATGCGGCTGGTTTGGTGGGAGGGCCAACCCTAGGGGTGACGCCACCCTAACTTGGGGGCCAAGCCACCTCTAGGGCAGCCGCCCCTCCCCTTGGCCGCCGGCCCCCTTAGGGGGGAACCCTAGGGTGCAGCCCCCTCCCCTTACCCCTATATATACTAGAGAGGAGAGAGGGCAGCCGCACCTTAAGCCACGGCGCAGCCCTCTCTCTCCCTCTAGATCAGTTTCTCCACTAGATCGGTCTCGATTTTGCTTAGCGAAGCTCTGCCGGATCAGCTCCACCACCACCGCCACCACGCCGTCGTGCTGCTGGAGAACTCATCTACCTCTCTGCCCTCGCCTGCTGGATTAAGGAGGCGGAGAACGTCATCGAGCTGTACGTGTGCTGAAAGCGAAGGTGCCGTCCATTCGGCACTAGATCGTGATTGGATCGTGGGACGGATTGCGATATGGATCGTGAAGACGTTCGACTACATCAACCGCGTTTCTTAACGCTTCCCGCTTAGCGATCTACAAGGGTATGTGGATCCAATCTCTCCTCTCGTAGACGATCATCTCCATAGATAGATCTTGGGTGTTCGTAGGAAATTTTTTGTTTCCCATGCAACGTTCCCCAACAGTGACACCAAGCGCCCGGAGGAAACGATAGGGCGCCCCGCGCGCACACCAACACGTGCCTCCATGACCCGGTGGACCTTCAACAGCCTGGGTTGACCAGGAGGGAGCGCGCCATCCGGCGCAGTGAGCAAGCGGCGCTGGCGTCCGGACAAACAAGCAACAACGGTGAAGGTGCATCAGGTCGCCAAGGGAGCAATCCACACCAGGAGACGCGCGGCCCACCCAACGGCGGTGGCAGAGGTAAGCAACTCCGCTTTGAGGCCCATCGCAGGAGGGTCTGCGAGCGACGCGCGCGGGGCGGCTTCTAGCCGCCGCCTGGAGGGGCCGTCCCCGGTGCCCCACCGGACGGCTCAGGAGGAGGGCCGAGCCCTTACGTGGAGCCCTATGTACCATGCTACGTCATACCGCCTGACGGTGGGATGGATCAGGTGCCCGCCGCAGGCGCCAGCACCCCCCAAGAGTAAGGAGCACCCTGGGCGTCCTCCCCGAGCCGGGCCTGGGGGTTTCCGTCGGCGGAGCACCGGGCCTGGACGGCGCGAGCGGGAGGGTGCCCCCGGGCCCGCGGGGCGCAGCGCAAGCCGGCACCCCCGTGGGGAAGCGACGCCGGACCAAGCCCCGAGGCCTCAGGAGTAATGGCCTGGGGGGAGCAGCAAGACACAAACAGCGCGGGCCACCCGCGGCAACTGCAACACCGGCACGGCCTCGGGAGGCTGGGCCTCACGAGGCCCTCAGGACGTTGTCCGGCCGGCGCACGAACGCCTCACGAGGCGGCTTCACCGACAAAACACCCTTGTGGCCGCGCCGGATGCATCGTGCTCATGTTTGGGCCTCGGGAGCGCAATCCTGCGGTCGCGCGGGGAACGATGCATTCGGGTTAGGGTCATAAGGGCGCGGAACCGGGCAGAAATGCACGGAATGGCTCTTGACGGAGTGGGGAGCCACCGGGCCACGCGCCTGGGGGCTTGCCCAGCTATCTACGGCCGTGACACTCTCACGTAATAATGAGTGGGATGTATACGCCCGGAGCCCCCCGAGGACGCGGAGGGGTTCCTTCCCACGCAATGTGGAAGCCACAGCTCCGCGCTGGCGGAGAAGACAACACTGCCCTCCAATGGCTATGCCCATGCAACGTGGATGCCCTACGCTCAGCGCTGGGGGAAGACGAAGACTAGCCTAGGGGGCGGACGTGGCATTTGCTTGCTTCTTTTCGGTGTTCAAGTTGCCATTTCTTGGAATGAAGTTTAGGGATTTCGAAACTCTATATTTGAAATAAAAAGGTGCGGGAACTTTTCTCTCTGTGATCTCTCGTTTTACCAATCTTGAATTCTCTCTTTCTGGATGATGTTTCGCAAGGAGCCAAGCATTCCGCACCACCCTGAGGCACCTCGGGGCTGGATAACGAGGCCTTGTCACCTCAGGGGCACGCGTCTCTTTGCCATCGGTCCCTGCTCGGGGGCTCCGACTGCAGCAAGGCACCACAGCATGGAGCCTCGGGAGGCCCCAGGGCCTCCTGAGGCAGCACCAGAAGGGACGGGATGGGGGATCGCTCGAGCATCAAAGGGGGCTTCTGAGCATCACGCCTCAGGAGCCCTACCGGTCATATAGCCACTCGACCCCCTTGATGTCGTCCTTGGTGATCCGGTCGGCATCAAGGGTGTCGGGGCCTGACCCCGTGGCTGCGTCCTTGGTGATCCGGTCGTACGCAACGGTGGTCGGGAAATGTGCGGGACCGGGACCTGCCGACGTAGAGCGGTTTGAGCGTCAAAGGGGGCTCCTGAGCAGCATGCCTCAGGAGCCTTACCGGTCATATAGCCACTCGCCCCCCTTGATGTCGTCCTTGGTGATCCGGTCGGCATCAAGGGTGTCGGGGCCTGACCCCGTGGCTGCGTCCTAGGTGATCCGGTCGTACGCAACGGTGGTCGGGAAATGTGCGGGACTGGGGCCTGCAGACGCAGAGTGCCGAAAGGGCCCCCAAACCGTCCAACAAACGAGGAGGAAGCGCCCCAGACGGAGCCGTGGGCTATCAGGACAACCCGGTCATGCCTCACGGCGCGAGCAAGATCGTCGCCACCCCGCAAGCTAAGTACACTACCAGACCCATCAGGAACCCCCTGATCTAACGATGACCCGAGGACCAGATAAGAGTTGTGCATGTTAATGTGGAAATGCACGTACTGCGGGCCATCATGCACGGCCACCGAGTCCCCTGAGACCAGAGGCGCCAGGAAAAACGGCACGAAGGAAGGGACCCAACCGCGGCGAGCACCAAGGGCACCGACCAGGTGAACGATGGCCACAAGCAGCACCTCGTGAGGAGACAAGTCGCGGGGGCCCTGATAATCCCCAAGTGCAAGGAATCATCGTAGCAATTTCCAAAGGTGGAAGTGATAAGTATGGAGTGTCGAACCCACAAGGAGCTAAAGGTAAGATCAATATTCTCTCAAGTCCTATCTGCCACTGATACGACTCTACGCACGTCGAACGTTTGCTTCCAACTAGGAATGAGAAATAAAACTACGTTGTGGGTATGAAGAGAATGGCTTTGCATGATATCGGAGAGCTAAAATATAAAAATAGGTGCTGTTATCATAAAGTTAGAATATATTACAATGTATTACAAACAGCGAGGGTGGAATAATGATGGGTCGGTGTGTGGAATTATCCTAGGCAATTGTTAACAAGATCGGTAGTCATTATTGCAATTTTATATGAGGGAGAGGCATAAGCTAACATACTTTCTCTACTTGGATCATATGCACTTATGATTGGAACTCTAGCAAGCATCCGCAACTACTAAAGATCATTAAGGTAAAACCCAACCATAGCATTAAAGCAACAAGTCCCCTTTATCCCATACGCAACAACCCACCTACTCGGGTTTATGCTTCTGTCACTCAAGCAACCCACTATAAGCGAATCATGAACGTATTGCAACACCCTACAGCGGGAATCCTTCACGTGTGCGCGGCACGGAAGGCACAATAGGACAGCACCAAAGTAAAACATACAACTCAAACCAATCTAGATCATCAATCAACCCAAAGGACCAAAGTAATCTACTCAAAACATCATAGGATGGCAACACATCATTGGATCATAATATGTGGCATAAAGCACCATGTTCAAGTAGGTGATTACAGCAGGGTGCGGAAGAGTGGACCACTGAAAAGACATGAGGACGGTGATAAAGAAGGTGATGTTGATGAAGACGATCACCGCGGCGATGGTTCCCCCGATGGCACTCCGGCACCACCGAGAGAGAGGGGGATAGGGTCTCCCCCTTGCGCTTCCTCCTCCATGGCCTCCCCCCTGAGTGGGGAGAGGTTCTCCCTCTGGTCCTTGGCCTCCATGGCGATGATGGCCCCTCCGTCCACCTCCTCCATGGTCTCCGGTGAAGGTGACCCCCTCCGGCAGGGTGCCGGAGAGGGTCAAGATTGATCTTTCGTGGATCTGGAGACTTGCGGCGGCAGAACTTTCGATCTAGGTTTATTTCTGGAGGTTTCTCGATTTATAGGAGGACTTGGCGTTGGAATCACGTCAGGGGAGTGCTCGAGGGGCCCACAAGCCAGGGGGCGCGCCCTAGGGGGGGCGCGCCCCCTAGGCTTGTGGCCTCCTCGGTCACTTCCTGGCCCAGCTTTTTGCTCCAATATTTTTTATATTTTCCAAAAATATTCTCCGTAAATTTTCAGCCCATTCCGAGAACTTTTATTTCTGCACAAAAAACAACACCACGGTAGCTCTGCTAAAAACAGCGTCAGTACGGGTTAGTTCTAATCAAATCATACCAAAATCATATAAAATTATTGCAATCATGGCATGAATACTTCATAAATTATAGATACGTTGGAGACGTATCAGGCCCTGACGGCCGCTGTCGCCAGGCCGCGGCGGCACTGGTGTCAAGCCCCGTGCAAGGAAACTAAGCCACGACAACGACGAGCCGGCAACCTACAATTTAAGACGAGGAAGGACGCGAACCAAGGTAGTACGCAAAAGACTAACGCCCATGGGGGCAGAGTTCTTCTTCAAATGTCACACGCACCAAGAAAAGAAGACAGGAAATGCTTAAGGGGAGAAGCCACCGTCGCCACCCGCGCCGCCAGCCGCCTTGGCGTCGGAGTCGTCCTCCCCGCTGGAGGCGGGCACCTGGATGAACCGCTTCACCAAGGCATCCACGTGCAGGCGCACCTCGTCCCGAAGGGGGCGCTGGAGCCCGTCAGGCACCGGCTCCCCGACGCGCCGGAGGTCGAGCTGCGGGGTGAGGCGGCGCAGGTTGGAGAAGACAAGCGTCAGGGCGAGGTCCAGGAGGTCGCGCGCGTCGGACTCGCTGTCCGCGTTCACACGGGAGACACCGGTCTCTAGACCTCCACCACCTTCCGGAAGAAGTCAAGGTAGCCCCCGTCGCCGCGCACGTTCGGCAGCGCAGGGGCGTCCCCAACGAGCCGGTTCACTGCGCCGGCCGCGCGGCTGGCGATGTCCAGGAACTGCTTGGCACGCTGGGATTCCAGTAGCCTGGCATGCGTCGCCTCGTCTTGGGCGGCCTGCACAGCGTCGGCCGCCTCCTTCACCTGGGCCTGGAGGGACGCCAGCTCCGCCCTGGCCTCCGCTTTGCCCCTAAGGGCGGCCTGGAAGGCGGCATCGGCGGTCGCCAGCTGGGCCCGCAGCGCGTCCACCTCCTCCTGGAGTTCTCCAAGCTTGCGCTTCTTGGCAGCAGGTGCCCTGGAATGAGGAGGGGATCAATTACGGAGCGTGAAACAAGACGACTAAGGGGGAGAGAGGCGGTACAGTACTCACTCATCAACCATGGCCCAGCGTCGGCGAACTTGCGCCGACCCTGAGGGCCCCCCACCGCTGCCTCTGGAGGAGGACGAGGGAGCCGGCGGTGCCGCGCGTTTCCCCGTGCCCGCAGCGCTTCCTCCAGACGCCATGGAAGATGAGAAGATGGGGAAAGGAGAGGGCTTTCTCGGCGGAGCGATGGAAGAAGGAAGATGCGTCAAGACTGCAATGCCCCCCCCGAGCCGAGGACGGGGCGGATTTATAGGCGTAACTGCAGCCGCGGGGCGTCGTGGGAGAGCAGGCGTCGTGCGCCTCTCGGGCGCCACGAGGCGGTTCGATCGGCGCAGTACAGTCCGCGTCGCCTCTCCTACCAACTGAAGGGTCACAACCGCGTGGCCCGAGGAGTGGAGGCCCGAAGCAGCAGTAGCATTCAAGGAAGGGCAATGATGGCCGGCGCTGCGCGCGGGCGTCGTTTCAATTTGACTTGGAGCGTCTCCTGACGCCCTCGGGGAGCGGGGGCGTCGCCGCCCAGGCGTTCGACGCATGTAAAGCCTAGCCCGCAGGCATCTGGGGCCCGCGGCGCTTCGGGCCGTCCTCAAGGCTTCGCCTAGAAGCCAGCTCGAGCGCGCCTTGGGCCCGGGGGCTACTGTGGGCGTTCTGGGAACGGGGGTACCTAGACCTGCCTGCCTGCGGCCCTGGGCATGGCCCACTTCATCAGCCAGACGCAGCCCCGCTCGAGACAAGGCCCTCGTGAGGCCCCTAGGCTCGCGAGGAGGAGCGGCGTCAAGACTGGCGAGGGATAGGCCTCCCCAGGCCCCCTCCGGAGCGGCGGAGATCTCTATGCAGAGCCCAATCTCAGGAGTCAAAGATGACGCAAGGAAGGACAGGCGGGCGCCAGCGCGCCAGGCGGAGCAGTTTCCTCTTTGGTGCAAAGGGAGCAAGGACGTACGCAGGTTCCCAAAGCACCCGCCAAAGGTTTCCATTCCGATGAAACAAGACCACGACCACGAGCCCCGCAGGATGGATGTCATCGCCGAGCCCACATCTGCATCATCGACAGCCACTTTGCAGGCGAAGACCGCCTTTGGACAGGGCGGGGGTGTACTCCTGTCCCCCTTCAAAATTGGCCGTTGTGGGATCCCTTCCCGCCACTGCGATATGGGAAGAGGACCCGGGGCACCGCTATATATAGAGGCTAGGCCACACCGTAGAGGAGGATCCGAAACCAGTCGATTCACTCATTCACCACCAAGCCGACGGAGGGCCAAGAACCCTCAGGAGCGCCCTCACGAGGCTCCGAAACACTGTACTAGTTCATCCACCTCACCTCCTCGAGAGGCAATCCACCAAAGCAGGAGTAGGGTATTACGCTTCGCAGCGGCCCGAACCTGGGTAAACTATTGTGTTCATCTTCTTCCTCGTCATCGTGCGAGTTCTTCGTTGTGTCCGTCGAGTAGCTAGCTAGGTAGGGCGAGGCTACAGGGGATCTTCGCACACGCCCCTGTATTCGAATCTTGAGGGTTTTGCGGAGCCCGAAATCCGATAACGGCGCAGCCCCATCTCTCCCTCTAGATCAGTTTCTCCACTAGATCGGTCTTGGTTTTGCTTAGCGAAGCTCTGCCAGATCAGCTCCACCACCACCACCGCCACACCGTCGTGCTGCCGGAGAACTCATCTACATCTGCGCCCTCGCTTGCTGAATCAAGGAGGCGCAGAATGTCATCGAGCTGTATGTGTGCTGAACGCGGAGGTGTCGTTCGTTTGACACTAGATCGTGATTGGATCTTGGGACGGATTGCGATTTGGATCGCGAAGACGTTCGACTACATCAAATGCGTTGCTTAACGCTTCCCGCTTAACGATCTACAAGGGTATGTGGATCCAATCTCTCCTCTCGTAGATGGTCATCTCCATAGATAGATCTTGGGTGTTCGTAGGAAATTTTTTGTTTCCCATGCAATGTTCCCCAACACTTCCAACATCCCTCTCTGGCCTATAAATTCTCTAATATTACAAAACCCTGAAGGCAGACCCGAAACCCTTTTTTAGCCGCCGCAAGTCTCTGTTCCTTTGCGAGGCCATCTGGAGCTCCGTTCCGGCACCCTGTCGGAGGGGGGATCGATCACAGAGGGCCTCTACATCAACCTTGCTGCCCTCATGATGATGTGTGAGTAGTTCACCACAGACCTACGGGTCCATAGCTAGTACCTAGATGGCAATCTCTCTATCTCTTGATCTTCAATACAATGGTCATCGCATCTTCTCTTTGATCTATCCGATGTAATCCTATTGTGCGGTGGGTTTGTTGGGATCCGATGAATTGTGGGTTTATGTTTAGATTATTCACGAAAAGTATTTGAGATACCTCTGATATATATTGTCTCTTAATTGCATTATCATTATAGCTTCGTAATGCTCTCCGATTTATTGACGTGCTTTGGCCAAGTAGATTGATATTTCATCGGTGGGAGTGGTGTGTTGTGGTAGGTTCAACCTGACGAGTTTCTATATCCCAGTGACAAAGTAGGGGACAAGATGCATCTTTGTGTTGTTGCTACTAAGGATAACACGATGGGGTTCATTTATATTACTTGTGTTTACTTTGTCTACATCATGTCATCGTTCTCCATGCATTACTCTGTTTTACTTAATACTCTAGATGCATGCTGGATAGCAGTCGATGACTGGAGTAAAAGTAATAGGTGCAGGCAGGAGTCGGCCTATTTGTTTATGGACATGATGCCTATATACACATGATCATTGCCGTGAAAATCGCATAACTATCCGCTTTTCTATCAATTGCCCAACAGTAATTTGTTACCCACCATATGCTGCCTACATGAGAGATGCCTCTAGGGAAAACTATGGCCCCCGGGTCTATTCACTTATATATTTACAAATGCCACGATGTCTACTACACAACTTGTTCTTGTAGACTCGTGTTGGGCCTCCAAGCGCAGAGTTCTGTAGGACAGTAGCAAATATCCATCTAGTGGATGACCTAAGGTTTATCAATCCGTGGGAGGCGTAGGATGAAGACGGTCTCTCTCAAACAACCCTGCAACCAAATAATAAAAAGTCTCTTGTGTCCCCAACACACCAAATACAATGGTAAATTGTATAGGTGCACTAGTTCGGCGAAGAGATGGTGATACAAGTGTAGTAATGATAGTAGGTATTGATTTTTGTAATAGTAACAATAAAAAACAGCAAGGTGGCAAGTAACAAAAGTGAGGACAAACGGTATTGCAATGCTTGAAAACAAGGCCTAGGGTCCGTACTTTTGCTAGTGCAATCTCTCAACAATGCTAATATAATTGGATCGCATAACCATCCCTCAACGTGCAACGAAGAATCACTCCAAAGTTCTTATCTAGCGGAGAAGATAAGAAGAAATTGTTTGTAGGGTACGAAACCACCTTAAAGTTATCCTTTCCAATCGATATATCCAAGGGTTCGTACTAAAATAACACTAAGTTATCCTTTTCGATCGATCTATGTCGGGTCACGATGCACACGATCACCTATGGGGCCATCAGCTCCTTTGTGGTTCGGCAGGGGTGAGGTCAAGTTGCACAAAGAGCAGAGGTCATGAGACAGCACGCTGATGAGACGCTGGTGTTTTACCCAGGTTCGGGCCGCTGGGAAGCATAAAACCCTACTCCTGCTTTGGTGGATTGATCAGAGGAACACGAAGCACACACAACGCTCAAACCTAGCAAAGTTGCCTTCGGGGGAGATGCTACGCGAGTACAAGTATCCAAAAGTCCGAATCTTGAGCTAGGTTGCCTTGGGCCTCCTTTTATAGGTCAAGGGGCAACCACAGTGGCAAAACAGACATTATCTAGTGATTAGATAGCTAACAGTGCTATCATACCTAACTCTGGCACTTTGGACAAAATGCCATAAATGCTAACCTAGGTGGCGTGTGGGGGTGCATCCCTGCCAAGCGTTCACCACCGCTTGGCAGCCTGCTGCTTAGTATCTTGACACGCCTCTGGACGGGTCTCAACTGGGCAAAATCTGTCTTCCGGCATGCCGCCATGTGTTTAGCGAGAGCCACTTAGTCATCTGAGGGCTCAACACCGTATCGACAACTGACTGGCGTTGCGATGCGGTGGAGCGATGGCTGATTAGCTCGCGCCTGCCGGGGGGCGGCTTGCCGGGTCTTCTTGAAGGTGTGCTCACATCGGCCCCCAGCAGGCACCGGGGACGTGACTGGCATGGCTTGGGCCCGCCTTGGGCCGCTGTATCGTCCTTGTCGGTGTTGCTAGCCAGCGCAGGTTGCTTCTGCCGGGGTCTTGGATGTTAGCTTCATCTTCTTGATGCGCTCCTTGATCTCACATAGAGCAGCTTCTCTGGCTTGGATTGGGTCTTGACGGGGCGGTAGTTTTTCCCGACAGGCTTAGGCCATCGGGTCGGAGACTTATCGTCCGTGCACAGGTCAGGGGGAATTAAACACCCCTGTTTGTGTACCCCGACAGAAGCCCCCGGGCCTGAGCCATACGTGTCGCTGGGCATCGTTGGGTTAGGCCCCAAAACGGTGCACGGACACGCGTCGAAGAAATGTTGCCCTCACGTCCTTGGTGTAGGATCGAAAGTATGTTTAGAGGGGGGTGATTAGACTACTTGACTAAATAAAAATTCTACCTTTTCCCAATTTTAAGTATTGGCAGATTTTAGCAATGATAGCAAGTCAAGTACACCCTACACATGCATGTCTAAGAGTATAGCAGCGGAAAGTAACAACAAGCATATGTAGTAGAGGGTAGGAAGGAAGATCAAAGGCAATTTGAAGACACAAAGATTTTTCATGTGGTTCCGATAGGTGGTTCTATCGTACGTCCACGTTTATGGAGTCTTCAACCCACGGAGGGTAACGGCCGCGAGAGTCCACGGAGGGCTCCACCCATAAGGGTCCACGAAGTAGCAACCTTGACTATTCCATAATGGCTTCCATCCACGAAGGACTAGCCTCACTATGGGTAGATCTTCACGAAGTAGGCGATCTCCTTGCCTGTACAAACTTCTTGGTTCAACTCCATGATAACCCACAAGTATAGGGGATCACAACAGTTTTCGAGGGTAGAGTATTCAACCCAAATTTATTGATTCGACACAAGGGGAGCCAAAGAATATTCTCAAGTATTAGCAGTTGAGTTTTCAATTCAACCACACCTGAAAGACTTAATATCTGCAGCAAAGTATTTAGTAGCAAAGTAGTATGGAAGTAACAGTAACGATGGCAAACGTGACACTGGCAGTTTTGTAGTGATTGTAACAGTAGCAACGGAAAAGTAACGTAGCAAAGATCAATATGTGAAAAGCTCGTAGGCAACGGATCAGTGATGGATAATTATGTCGGATGGCATTCATCATGCAATGGTTATAACATAGGGTGACACAGAACTAGCTCCAATTCATCAATATAATGTCGGCATGTATTCCATATATAGTCATACGTGCTTATGGAAAAGAACTTGCATGACATCTTTTGTCCTACCCTCCCGTGGTAGCGGGGTCCTAATGGAAACTAAGGGATATTAAGGCCTCCTTTTAATAGAGAACTGGACCAAAGCATTAGCACTTAGTGAATACATGAACTCCTCAAACTACGGTAATCACCAGAAAGAATCCCAGTTATTGTCACCCTGGGGGATGCGGATCATAACTCGTAATAGGTGTCTACAACTTGCAAGATAGGATCAAGAACACATATATATTCATGAAAACATAATAGGTTCAGATCTGAAATCATGGCACTCGGCCCTAGTGACAAGCATTAAGCATAGCAAAGTCATAGCAACATCAATCTTAGAACATAGTGGATACTAGGGATCAAACCCTAACAAAACTAACTTGATTACATGGTAAATCTCATCCAACCCATCACAGTCCATCAAGCCTACGATGGAATTACTCACAAACGGAGGAGAGCATCATGAAATTGGTGATGAAGGATGGTTGGTGATCACGACGGCGTCGATTTCCCCTCTCCGGAGCCCAAAACGGACCCCAGATCTGCCCTCCCAAGGAAGAACAAGAGGTGGCGGCGGCTCCATATAGTGAAACGCGATGAACTCTTCTCCCTAATTTTCTTCTCCCCGAATAGGGTTATATGGAGTTGGAGTTGAGGTCGGAGGAGTTGCAGGGGGCCCACAAGCCACCTGGGTGCGCCCTAGGGGGGGCGCCCCCTGGCTTGTGGCCAATGGGTGGACCCCCTTTGGTTGATTCTTTCGCCATTATTTTTTATTAATTCCAAAAATATTCTCCGTAAATTTTTAGGTCAATCCGAGAAATTTTATTTCTGCACAAAAATAACACCAAGGCAATTCTGCTGAAAACAGCGTCAGTCCGGATTAGTTCCATTCAAATCATGCAAATTAGAGTCCAAAACAAGGGAAAAAGAGTTTGGAAAAGTAGATACGATGGAGACGTATCAACTCCCCCAAGCTTAACCCATTGCTTGTCCTCAAGCAATTCAGTTGACAAACTGAAAGTGACAAAGAAAAACTTTTACAAACTCTGTTTGATCTTGTTGTTGTAAATATGTCTAACTGATGTTCAGATTTTCAGCAAAGATTATAGACTAACCACGTTCACAATAATATTTAGGTCTCACATTTACTCATATCAATGGCATAATCAACTAGCGAGCAATAATAATAAATCTCCGATGACAACAATTTTATCAAAACAATCATGATACAATATAACAAAATGGTATCTCGCTAGCCCTTTCTGAGACCGCAAAACATAAATGCAGAGCACCCCTGAAGAACAAGGACTCACTGGAAATTGTAATTCATGGTAAAAGAGATCCAGTCACAGTCAAACTCAATATCAATTAATAAAAAAGCATACAAATGACGGTGGTGCTCTCTAACTGGTGCTTTTTATAAGAGGAGGATGACTCAACAGTAAAGTAAAATAGATAGGCCCTTCACAGAGGGAAGCATTGATTTGCAGAGGTGCCAGAGCTCGAGCTTTTAGAAACAGGGAATAATAATAATTTTGAGCGGTATACTTTCATTGTCAACATAACAACCAAGAGATTTCACCATCTTCCATGCTAGATACATTATAGGCGGTTCCCAAACAGAATGATAAAGTTTTTACTCCCCTCCACCAATCAAACACACTCCACGGCTGGCCGAATCCACGGGTACCATCCATACAAACAACAATCCTAGGGGAGTTTTGTTTCATTATATTTTGATTTGATTTTTGAGCATGGAACTGGGCATCCCGAATACCAGCCACTTTCTCGTGAATGATAGTGAATCAACACATATCGTGAGAATAACCCACCTAGCATGGAAGATACTGACCGCCCCCAGTCGCTACATGAGCGATTCGGGCATACAAAACAGAATATTATTTGAAGGTTTAGAGTTTGGCACATGCAAATTTACTTGGAACGGAAGGTAAATACCACATATAGGTAGGTATGGTGGACTCATATGGAACAACCTTGGGTTTATGGAAGTGGATGCACAAGCAGTATTCCCGCTTAGTACAGGTGAAGGCTAGCAAGAGACTGGGAAGCGACCAACTAGAGAGCGACAACAGTCATAAACATGCATTGAGATTAACCAACATTGAATGCAAGCATGAGTAGGATATAAATCACCATGAACATAAATATCGTGGAGGCTATGTTGATTTTGTTTCAACTACAGGCATGAACATGTGCCCAGTCAAGCCACTTGAATCATTCAGAGGAGGATACCATTCTACCATACTACATCACAACCATTTTAAAATGCATGTTGGCACTCAAGACAAACCATTATACACTCTTAGCTAATTAAGCATGGCATGAGTAACTATAATCTCTAATTGTCATTGCAAACATGCTTCATCCATAATGAGCTGAATCCAGAATGATGAGCTAATCATATTTACAAAAACAAAATAGGTCGAGTTCGTACCAGCTTTTCTCCATCTCAATCACTTCATCATATATCATCATTATTGCCTTTCACTTGCATGACCGAACGGTGTGAATAATAATAAGAGTGCACGTGCATTGGACTAAGCTGCAATATGCAAACAATAACTCAAAGGAGAAGGCAAGGTAATATGGGCTCTCTGATAGATAAACAATAATGCATATGAGAGCCACTCAACATTTTCATTGTGGTCTTCTCCTTACGACCCAAAGAAAGAAATTTCTAAACAAGAACGAGAAAAAACTATTTACACGGGAAAGCTCCCAACAAGCAAAAGAAGAACGAGAAATCTTTTTGGGTTTTCTTTTAATGCTACAACTAAACAGACTAGAAGGTAAAGCTAGAACTAATTTTTTTTTGGATTTTCTCAAGGTTAATTAAGCACACAAGAAGAAAGCGGAAAGAAGAAATAAACTACCATGGATGGTACAATGAAAAAGTATAACAACCGACTACTAAGATGAGTGTGTGAACATGAATGTAATGTCGGTGAGAAATACGTACTCCCCCAAGCTTAGGCTTTTGGCCTAAGGTTGTCTAGTGCCAAGGATGAAAATAACCATCTCCTTGATACTCTGGAGGGTCCTGAGGGTTCCACTGGTTGGCGAGCTCCTGTGGCTCCCAATGAAAAACTGGATCCTGATACGGATCAAGGGCTGGTGCCGGCTCAGGTGCTGGGGTTTGCGACAGACCCCAATATCTGTAGATGTCCTCGGGCATAATAGTGTACATGCCTGAATGGATATCGAACAAAGAAGAAGCAGGCAGAGCAATAATCTCATAAGTACCTTGACAAAATACTAAGTTGTAAAGCAGCCTCCTATCATTATCCTTCCTAATAAAATCATGTGCTACCATACTGTCATAGTCTAAATATCTTGTAGGTAGCAGCATTTCCTCTTTCTCGTCAAGCCTAATGGGTATCTTAAAGTGTTTGGCTAGACGAGATGCATAGATACCTCCGAATATGGGGCCCTTCGAACGGTTTAAGTTCAACAGTTGGGCCACCATAGCGCCCAAACTAAAAGTTCTATCAGCAAGTAAAGCGTGGCGCAGAATGGCGAGGTCGGGAGCACTAAGGCCTCCACTCTCCCCACGACCAACTAAACATCTCCCCGCAAATAATGAATAATAGCGTAGAACAGGAAAAATGTAAACTAGCTGCTCTTGCCTTTGACACCCCTCTCTCTTCCCCCACAGTGGTTGCGGCAATAAAGTCCTCCATGTCTCTAGGACGTGGTTCACTGATGCTGCCCTCATAAGGTATTTTGCAAACATTGCAAAAATCGTAAAGTGTCATCTTCTTAGGCACATCATAAAAAGTAAAACTCTACCATGGGAGGATCCTTCCTAGGATAAAAGTGAAAGTTTTGCACGAAGATATTAGTGAGTAGGAGGTACTGGTCACACTTATCGTTGAGGAAGTCGGTGATGCCTGCATTCTCTGCCAAATAATAGAAATCTTCATAAATTCCGGCCGCCCTCAAGAATGCATCACTTGGCCATTCACATGGCCGAACCTCCGCGATGCGAGGAAGATTGTATTTGGACTTCTTCTTCACCTCATTTTCATCTTCTTTAGAGCCCCGGCTTGAAGAGCCTCTTAACAATCTCCTCATCATTTCTTTCTCGAAGGTCAGTCCCCCAAAACAGTTTTGCAAATGGAGCTTTGCACAAGGAGATCGAAAATGGCAGCAAAATAAGCTAGAACACGGGCTTGACGAAGTGGATGGGTGCTGGAATAAGTGAGGGGGGCCTACGTGGGACCAACAAGCCAGGGGGCGCGCCTAGGGGGGTGGGCGTGCCCTGTGGGCTTGTGGCCCACTGGTGCTGCCCCCTGATATGTTCTCAGTGCCAGAAATTCTTAAATATTCCAGAAAAAATCATACTACATTTTCAGGGCATTTGGAGAACTTTTATTTTCAGGTCATTTTTTATTACACGGATAATTCAGAAAACAAAAAAATAATAGCATTTTTACTTTATTAAATCTAAATAACAGAAAGTAAAAGTTGGGTACAGAAGGTTGTGCCTCCTAAATTCATCCATCTCATGCTCATCAAAAAGAATCCATCAATAAGGTTGATCAAGTCTTATTGACAAACTTTTTTCGAATGACACGGAACCGGAGAATTTTCGAATAACACTAGGTTACCTCAACGGGGATATGCATGTCCCCAATAATAAGTATATCATATTTCTTTTTGGCAGTAGGGAGACGGAATTCAAAATCTCCAATAATAATCGTTGAAATTTTTCCAATGGAGTTGATACTATGAACTTGAGGTTGTTTCTTCGGAAAGTGTACCGTATGCTCATTACCATTAACATGAAAAGTGACACTGCCCTTGTTGCAATCAATAACAGCCCCTGCAGTATTCAAAAAAGGTCTACCAAGGATGATCGACATACTGTCGTCCTCGGGAATATCAAGAATAACAAAGTCCGTTAGGATAGTAACTTTTGCAACTACGACAGGCACATCCTCACAAATATCGATGGGTAAAGCAGTTGATTTATCATCCATTTGCAAAGAGATTTCAGTAGGTGTCAACTTATTCAAATCAAGTCTACGATACAAAGAGAAAGGCATAACACTAACACCAGCTCCAAGGTCACGTAAAGCAGTTTTAACATAATTTCTTTTAATAGAGCATGGTATAGTAGGTACTCCGGGATCTCCTAGTTTCTTTGGTATTCCACCCTTAAAGGTATAATTAGCAAGCATGGTGGAAATCTCAGCTTCCGGTATCTTTCTTTTATTTGTCAAAATATCTTTCATATACTTAGCATAAGGAGACATTTTCAGAATATCAGTCAAGCGCATACGCAAAAAGACCGGTCTAAGCAATTCAACAAAATGCTCAAAGTCATCATCATCCTTTTTCTGGGATGGTTTAGCAGGAAAGGGATTGGGTTTCTGAACCCATGGTTCTCTTTCTTTACCATGCTTCCTTGCAACAAAGTCTCTTTTGTCATATCTTTTATTCATAGGTTGTGGTTTATCAAGATCAATAGCAGGTTCAATCTCCACATCATTATCATTACTAGGTTGAGCATCAACATGAACATCATCATTAATATTATCACTAGGCTCATGTTCATTACCAGATTGTGTCTCAGCATCAGAAATAGAAATATCATTTGGGTTTTCAGGTGTATCTATAACAGGTTCACTAGCAGCATGCAAAGTCCTATCATCATTCTTTTTCCTTTTATTTTTGGGACGACTAGGTGCATCAGTATTATTTCTCTGAGAATCTTGCTCAATTCTCTTAGGATGGCCCTCAGGATACAAAGGTTCCTGAGTCATTTTACCACCTCTAGTCACAACTCTGACAGAATGATCATTGTACTTACCATTCATCTCATTAAGCAAATCATTTTGTGCCTTAAGTACTGATACATCTCCAACGTATCTATAATTTATGAAGTATTCATGCCATGTTTACCATAATTTTATATGATTTTGGTATGATTTTATTAGAACTAACCCGGACTGACGCTGTTTTCAGCAGAACTACCGTGGTGTTGTTTTTGTGCAGAAATAAAAGTTCTCGGAATGGGCTGAAAATTTACGGAGAATATTTTTGGAAAATATAAAAAATACTGGAGCAAAAAGATACCGGAGAGGAGTCCCGAGGAGGCCATAAGCCTAGGGGGCGCCCCCCCCTAGGGCGCGCCCCCTGGCTTGTGGGTCCCTCGAGCACCCCCCCCTGATGTGATTCCAATGCCAAGTACTCCTATAAATTGAGAAACCCCCAGAAACAAACCTAGATCGAGAGTTCCGCCACTGCAAGCCTCTGTAGCCACGAAAAACCAATCGGGAGCCCGTTCTGGCACCCTGCCGGAGGGGGAAACCATCACCGGAGGCCATCTTCATCATCCCGGCGGTCTCCATGACGAGTAGGGAGTAGTTCACCCTCGGGGCTGAGGGTATGTACCAGTAGCTATGTGTTTGATCTCTCTCTCTCGTGTTCTTGAGATGACACAATCTTGATGTACCGCGAGCTTTATTAATATAGATGAATCATATGGAGTTTTCCCCTCTCTATCTTCTTGTGGTGAATTGAATTTTCCCTTTGAAGTTTTCTTATCGGATTGAGTCTTTAAAGGATTTGAGAACACTTGATGTATGTCTTGCGATGGGATATCCGTGGTGACAATGGGATGTTCTATTGATCCACTTGATGTATGTTTTGGTGATCAACTTGCGGGTTCCGTGACCTTGGGAATCTATGCATAGGGGTTGGCACATGTTTTCGTCTTGACTCTCCGGTAGAAACTTTGGGGCACTCTTTGAAGTTCTTTGTGTTGGATTGAACCTGATGAATCTGAAATTGTGTGATGCATATCTTATAATCAAGCCCATGGGTACTCGTGGTGACATTGGAGTATCTAGGTGACATTAGGGTTTTGGTTGATGTGTATCTTAAGGTGTTATTTTAGTATGAACTCTAGGGCTGTTCGTGACACTTATAGGGATAACTCATAAGATTGATCGGAAGAGATAACTTTGAGGTGATTTCGTACCCTACAATAATTTCTTCGTTTGTTCTCCGCTATTTGTGACTTTGGAGTGAACTCTTTGTCGCACGTGAGGGATTTACATATGATTCAACTATGTCAGCATTGTTGAGAGAACTTGCACTAGTGAAAGTATGAACCCTAGGCCTTGTTTCCAAGCATTGCAATACCGTTTTTGCTGACTTTTGTTACTTGCTACCTTGCTGTTTTTATATTTTCAGATTACAAAAACCTATATCTACCTTCCATATTGCACTTGTATCACCATCTCTTCGCCGAACTAGTGCACCTATACAATTTGCCATTGTATTGGGTGTGTTGGGGACACAAGAGATTTCTTGTATTTGATGGCAGGGTTGTTTGAGAGAGACCATCTTCATCCTACACCTCCCACGGATTGATAAACCTTAGGTCATCCACTTGAGGGAAATTTGCTACTGTCCTACAAAACTCTGCGCTTGGAGGCCCAACACGAGTCTACAAGAAGAAGGTTGCGTAGTAGACATCAAGCTCTTTTCTGGCGCCGTTGCCGGGGAGGTGAGTGCTTGATGGTATATATTTAGATCTTGCAATTAAATCTTTTAGTTTCTTGTTTTCACTAGTTTGGTTTTATAAAAGAAAACTACAAAAAAATGGAGTTTAGGTTGCATCATTTGTATCGTCTTTATAATGTCTTTCGTGAAAATAAGGATTCCGAAAATTGTGCTCAATTGGTAGAGGAAGAAATTATGAAAATACTTAATGAGAATTCTTTGAATGATTAGCATGATTGCAATGTTGTTGGTATGAATTCTCTGAATATCCATGATGCTAATGATATGCAAAGCCACAAGCTTGGGGATGCTATGTTTGATGAAGATGATATTTTTAGTCCTCCAAGTTTTGATGAGCAAATTTATTATGATGATGGCATGCCTCCTATCTATGATGATTATGATGATGACATGTATGCTATAAAGAGTGATAGTAACCATGAAACTTGTCATCATGATTTTAATATTGAATGTGGTTATGTCAATCAAGTATCTCATGATAGTTATTTTGTTGAGTTTGCTCCCACTATTATGAATGAGAAGAAATATGCTTGTGTGGAGAGTAGTAAAATTTCTATGCTTGTAGATCATGAAAGAATGCTTTATGTGCTGGTTATATTGTTGAATTCGTTCATGATGCTACTGAAAATTATTATGAGAGAGGATCTTATGCTTCTACATATTGCAATAATATCAAGTTTCCTCTCTATGTGTTCAAAGTTTTGAAGTTATGCTTGTTTTGCCTTCCTGTGCTAGTTGATTCTTGCTCCCATAAATTGTTTGCTCACAAAATCCCTATGCATAGGAATTGGGTTAGACTTAAATATGCTTGTCATGAGATTCATGATGCTCTCTTACATGTTTCAAATACTATTCCTATGTGAGGATCATTGAAATCATCATGCCTAGCTAAAAGGCATTAAAGAAAAGCGCTTGTTGGGAGACAACCCAATACTTATCCCTACTGCTTTTGTGTGTTAACATGATTAAGCTACTGTATAAGCATGTTTTATAGCTTTTCTTTCAATAAAGTGCCAAGTAAAGCCTTTGGGATAACTCACAAGATGAGTAGAATTGATGCTGAACCAAAACAGAAACTTTTGACTCCAGTACAGGAATTTTAATTTTTTACTGCAGCGTGAAAATGATCTGAAATTTTTACAAAGTCTTAATATACAAATTATTCAGGTTTTCCTAATTTTTAAGAATTTTTACAGATAGGGAAGTATGGTTATACTACAGATCTTCACAGACTGTTCTCTTTTTGGCAGATTCTGTTTTGCATGCATAGTTTGCTTGTTTTAGTGTTTCCATAGCTTATATTTAGTGGTATAAATTATGGGAATGGTATAATACAGTAGGTATCATGTGGGAACAATTATGAATCTTTTCTTGACAGTACCTAAGTGAATTATTTATCTTTATTATACTAACCCATCTCACGAAGTTCCGTTAAGTTTTGTCTGATTGAAGTTTTCAAGTTTTGCGTGAGACACCGATATGAGGAGAATAAGGAGTGACAAGAACCTAAGCTTGGGTATGCCCAAGGCACCCCCAAGGTAATATCCAAGGAATACTCAAGCGCCTAAGCTTGGGGATGCCCCGGAAGGCATCCCCTCTTTCGTCTTCAACACTATCGGTATATCTTACTTAGAGCTATATTTTTATTCGTCACATAGTATGAGTTTTGCTTGGAGCGTCATATTATTTTGTTGTTCTCTGTTAGGAGTTATTTATAATCTTGTTTTTCAATAAAAAGTTCCAAGAATTGTCTTAGGATGCTTGCATTGCATGTTTTGATGTGTGCTGTGTAAGAACAGAAACTTTTGCTGTAGTGTTTGAATTTTCATATTTTACTGGAACGTGGAAAGTTTCTGAAATTTTTACACGGTATTTTCATATAAATTTTATAGCATGTCCTAAATTTTCATAATTTTTTGAGCTACATAAGTACACTGTTTTCATAAATTTCTACAGACTGTTCTGTTTGGACAGATTGCTGTCATAGTTTCATTATCTACTTATCCTATAGTTTCCATAGCCTATATTGGTAGATATAAATTGTGGAAATGATAGTATACAGTACCTAATGTTTGAAAATTATTATGCAACTTGTCTTGGCAGTACATAAAGAGTTGATTTATTATTATGTGTACTAACCTATCTCACAAGTTCTTTTCAAGTTTTGTGTGGAAGATGTTTTTGAGAATAGGTGAAAACATGATATGAGAGGATTGAACGAGATACAAAATCTCAAGCTTGGGGATGCCAAAGGCACCCCAAGTAAATATTTCAAGAAGTCTCAAGCATCTAAGCCTTGGGATGCTACGCATCCCACCTCTCTTCATCAACAATTATCGGTTAGCCTATGTTGAGCCTAAAGTTTTATTCGTCCACATGATGCATGCTATTCTTGGAGTGCTATTTTTATTTTGCTTGCTATTTAATAAAATACTTAAGATCTGAAATTCTTAGATGAGAGAGTCTTCACATGTTTATTTAATTGTTGGCTACTCATTGATCTTCACTTATATCTTTTTGGAGTAGCATGTCATTCACTCTCGTGCTTCACTTATATCCTATGAGTAAATGGTTGAATGAATTGAATATCATAAATCTGAAATTAAATATGCTTCATATACTTATCCCATGGGGAGTAATGACTTCACACATAATAAGTATAGGTGGTAAAATTTATTGAAAGTTAGCAAGCACCGCATTGGTCACTTGAACAATTCATGAAAGAATATTGAAGGAAGAGAGATTCCACATATAAATATACTATCTTGGACATCTTCTATGATTGTGAGCTCATTAATTATTTTCAAACTCGAGCAAATTAGTTGAAATTGGACAAGGAAGACAACTTAATGAGTTATGTTTGGGTATATTTGTATAGAAGTTATATTGTTATGAATCCTCCAACATGTGGTGCATGCTTCCACCTCATACTAGCCAAAACTTCCGCACCAAGTAGAAATACTACTTGTGCATCCAAACACCCCTAAACCAATTTTGCCATGAGAGTCCACCATACCTACCTATATGTGGTATTTACCTGCCGTTCCAAGTAAATTTGCATGTGCCAAACTCTAAACCTTCAAATAATATTCTGTTTTGTATGCCCGAATCACTCATATAGTGACTAGGGGCTGTCAGTATCTTCCATGCTAGGTGGGTTATTCTCACTATATGTGTTGATTCACTATCATTCACGAGAAAGTGGCTGGTATTCGGGATGCCCAGTTCCATGCTCAAAAATCAAATCAAAATATAATGAAACAAAACTCCCCCAAGATTGTTGTTTGTATGGACGGTACCCGTGGATTCGGCTCTCCGTGGAGTGTGATTGATTGGTGGAGGGGGAGTAAAAACTTTACCATTCTGTTTGGGAACCGCCTATAATGTATCTAGCATGGAAGATACCGATATCTCTCGGTTGTTATGTTGACAATGAAAGCATACCGCTCAAAATTATTATTCATCCCTGTTTTAAAAGCTCGAGCTCTGGCACCTCTGCAAATCAATGCTTCCCTCTGCGAAGGGCCTATCTTTTACTTTCTAGTATTTACCTTTATGCAAGAGTCATGGTGATCTTCACCACTTCCTATATTTCGCCTTTTTCTCTTGGCAAGCATCATGTGTTGGGGAATGATCTAGGGATATATATCCACACAAATATATTTGATCATGAATTATTATTGTTGACAATTAGCTATATGATAAATAAGTTGGGAGGCGAAACATTAAGCCCCTATCTTTCTCTGTGTTCGATGGACGCTATTTGTTCTAAAAATATGCTTTGAGTGTCAATAATCATGGAAGACTATATGATAGTTGAGTATGTGGAATTTTCTAAATCAAAGCTCTTACATAGACCCTTCCTGAAAATAAGATGAATTGCAATTGTTCGATGACTAGGAATATGGTTTGTTAGTTTTCAAGAAACTTTCTGGTCTATACTTTAACATGTGAATAGCTTGTTACTTGATCATGAGAAGTTTTATGAGATGAGCTACTGTTTATGGTTTATATTGATGCTAGAAAAAGTGATTGGAATTATCATTGATCAAACTTGTGCACTTGCTAGCATTCACACTTCATAAATTATGTCTTTTATCATTTACCTACTCGAGGACGAGCAGGAATTGAGCTTGGGGATGCTGATACGTCTCCAACGTATCTATAATTTATGAAGTATTCATGCCATGTTTACAATAGTTTTATATGATTTTGGTATGATTTTATTTGAACTAACCCGGACTGACGCTGTTTTCAGCAGAACAACCGTGGTGTTGTTTTTGTGCAGAAATAAAAGTTCTTGGAATGGGCTGAAAATTTATGAAGAATATTTTTGGAAAATATAAAAAATACTGGAGCAAAAATATACCGGAGAGGAGTCCTGAGGAGGCCACAAGCCTCGGGGGGCGCCCCCCTAGGACGCGCCCCCCTGGCTTGTGGGTCCCTCGAGCACCCCCTTGACGTGATTCCAACGCCAAGTAGTGCTATAAATCGAGAAACCTCCAGAAAGAAACCTAGATCGGGAGTTCCGCCGCCGCAAGCCTCTGTAGCCACGAAAAACCAATCGGGATCCCGTTCCGGCACCCTGCCGGAGGGGGAAACCATCACCGGAGGCCATCTTCATCATCCCGGCGGTCTCCATGACGAGGAGGGAGTAGTTCACCCTCGGGGCTGAGGGTATGTACCCGTAGCTATGTGTTTGATCTCTCTCTCTCGTGTTCTTGAGATGACAAAATCTTGATGTAGCGCGAGCTTTATTAATATAGATGAATCGTATGGAGTTTTCCCCTCTCTATCTTCTTGTGATGAATTGAGTTTTCCCTTTGAAGTTTTCTTATCGGATTGAGTCTTTAAAGGATTTGAGAACACTTGATGTATGTCTTGCAATGGGATATCCGTGGTGACAATGGGATGTTCTATTGATCCACTTGATGTATGTTTTGGTGATCAACTTGCGGGTTCCGTGACCTTGGGAATCTATGCATAGGGGTTGGCACATGTTTTCATCTTGACTCTCCGGTAGAAACTTTGGGGCACTCTTTGAAGTTCTTTGTGTTGGATTGAACCTGATGAATCTGAAATTGTGTGATGCATATCGTATAATCAAGCCCATGGGTACTCGTGGTGACATTGGAGTATCTAGGTGACATTAGGGTTTTGGTTGATGTGTATCTTAAGGTGTTATTTTAGTACGAACTCTAGGGTTGTTCATGACACTTATGGGGATAGCTCATAAGATTGATCGGAAAAGATAACTTTGAGGTGGTTTCGTACCCTACAATAATTTCTTCGTTTGTTCTCCGCTATTTGTGACTTTGGAGTGAACTATTTGTCGCACGTGAGGGATTTACATATGATTCAACTATGTCAGCATTGTTGAGAGAACTTGCACTAGGGAAAGTATGAACCCTAGGCCTTGTTTCCAAGCATTGCAATACCGTTTTTGCTCACTTTTGTTACTTGCTACCTTGCTGTTTTTATATTTTCAGATTACAAAAACCTATATCTACCTTCCATATTGCACTTGTATCACCATCTCTTCGCCGAACTAGTGCACCTATACAATTTGCCATTGTATTGGGTGTGTTGGGGACACCAGAGATTTCTTGTATTTGATTGCAGGGTTGTTTGAGAGAGACCATCTTCATCCTACACCTCCCACGGATTGATAAACCTTAGGTCATCCACTTGAGGGAAAATTGCTACTGTCCTATAAAACTCTATGCTGGGAGGCCCAACAAAGTCTACAAGAATAAAGTTGCGTAGTAGACATCAAGTACTTGTTCTACTTGAGTAGTTACCATGGAAGCATGTTTACTAATAAGCTTAAGATCATTAATAGTTCTACTCATATAATCACCTAAGTGATCAAGCATGTAAGCATTATGTTTCAATTGTCTACTAACATAAGCATTGAAATTTTCTTGCCTAACAATAAAGTTATCAAACTCATCCAAGCATTGGCTAGCAGACTTATTATAAGGAATATCACCTTCATCAAATCTACAGAGAGTATTTACCTCTACTACCTATGTCGGGTTATCAAGACCATGTATTTCTTCAATAGGTGGTAGATTCTTAACATCTTCAGCTTTAATACCTTTTCCTTTCATAGATTTCTTTGCCTCTTGCATATCTTCAGGACTGAGAAATAGAATACCTCTTTTCTTCGGACTGGGCTTTGGAGGTGGTTCTGGAATAGTCCAATCATTATCATTGCTCAATATATTATTCAATAGTAGTTCAGCTTGTTCAACAGTTCGTTCCCTGAAAACACAACCAACACAACTATCTAGGTGGTCCCTAGAAGCATCGGTTAGTCCATTATAAAAGATATCAAGTATTTCGTTTTTCTTGAGAGGATGATCAGGCAAAGTATTAAGTAATTGGAGAAGCCTCCCCCAAGCTTGTGGGAGACTCTCTTCTTCAATTTGCACAAAGTTAAATATTTCCTGCAAGACAGCTTGTTTCTTATGGGCAGGAAAATATTTTTCCGAGAAGTAATATATCATATCCTAGGGACTACGCACACAACCAGGAGCAAGAGAATTAAACCATGTCTTAGCATCACCCTTTAATGAGAAAGGAAACAACTTAAGAATATAGTAATAACGAATTTTTTCCTCATGAGCGAATAGGGTGGCTATGTCATTCAATTTAGTAAGATGTGCCACAACAGTTTCAGATTCATAACCATGGAAAGGATCAGATTCAACCAAAGTAATTAACTCAGGATCGACAAAGAATTCATAATCCTTATCAGTAACAAAGATAGGTGAAGTAGCAAACTTAGGATCATATTGCATTCTAGCATTCAAAGATTTTTCCTTCCACATGCATAGCAATTTCTTAAGATCATCTCTATCCTTACAAGCAAGAAAGTCCCTAGCTACCTCTCCCTCCATAACATAACCCTTAGTTATATTAGGCAATTCATATCTAGGAGAGCTAGGTCTAACAGGTGTCTCATAGTGTTCAGTTTCAATAATTTCATCAGTTTCAGAAATATCATCAGTTTCTGCATTGACTCTAGCAATTTGTTCATCAAGAAATTCACCCAATGGCACAGTATTATCAAGCAAAGTATCATCATAAGCATCATGCATAGCAGAAGTGGCATCATCAATTACTTGTGACATATCAGAATCAATAGCAGGTGGTGGTGTCGCAAATTTACTCATAACAGAAGGTGAATCAAGTGCAGAGCTAGATGGCAGTTCCTTACCTCCCCTCGTAGTAGAGGGATACATCTTGGTTTTTGGGTCCTTCAGATTCTTCATAGTGATCAACAAATATAAATCCCAAGTGACTCAGAGAATAGAGCTATGGTCCCCGGCAACGGCGCCAGAAAAAGCTCTTGATAACCCACAAGTATAGGGGATCGCAACAGTTTTCGAGGGTAGAGTATTCAACCCAAATTTATTGATTTGACACAAGGGGAGCCAAAGAATATTCTCGAGTATTAGCAGCTGAGTTGTCAATTCAACCACACCTGAAAGACTTAATATCTGCAGCAAAGTATTTAGTAGCAAAGTAGTATGAAAGTAACGGTAAGGATGGCAAACGTGACAGTAGCAGTTTTGTAGTGATTGTAACAGTAGCAACGGAAAAGTAACGTAGCAAAGATCAATATGTGAAAAGCTCGTAGGCAACGGATCGGTGATGGATAATTATGTCGGATGGCATTCATCATGCAACGGTTATAACATAGGGTGACACAGAACTAGCTCCAATTCATCAATATAATGTAGGCATGTATTCCATATATAGTCATACGTGCTTATGGAAAAGATCTTGCATGACATCTTTTGTCCTACCCTCCCGTGGCAGCGGCGTCCTAATGGAAACTAAGGAATATTAAGGCCTCCTTTTAATAGATAACCAGACCAAAGCATTAGCACTTAGTGAATACATGAACTCCGCAAACTATGGTAATCACCGAAAAGAATCCCAGTTATTGTCACCCTGGGGGATGCGGGTCATAACTCGTAATAGGTGTCTACAACTTGCAAGATAGGATCAAGAACACATATATATTCATGAAAACATAATAGGTTCAGATCTGAAATCATGGCACTCGGGCCCTAGTGACAAGCATTAAGCATAGCAAAGTCATAGCAACATCAATCTCAGAACATAGTGGATACTAGGGATCAAACCCTAACAAAACTAACTCGATTACATGGTAAATCTTATCCAACCCATCACCATCTAGCAAGCCTATGATGGAATTACTCACGAACGGCGGAGAGCATCATGAAATTGGTGATGAAGGATGGTTGGTGATGACGACGGCGTCGATTTCCCCTCTCCGGAGCCCAAAACGGACCCCAGATCTGCCCTCCCGAGGAAGAACAGGAGGTGGCGGCGGCTCCGTATCGTGAAACGCGATGAACTCTTCTCCCTGATTTTTTTTCTCCCCGAATAGGGTTATATGGAGTTGGAGTTGAGGTCGGAGGAGTTGCAGGGGGCCCACAAGCCACCTGGGCGCGCCCTAGGGGGGGCGCGCCCGCCTGGCTTGTGGCCAATGGGTGGACCCCCTCTGGTTGATTCTTTCGCCAGTATTTTTTATTAATTCCAAAAATATTCTCCGTAAATTTTTAGGTCAATCCAAGAACTTTTATTTCTGCACAAAAATAACACCAAGGCAATTCTGCTGAAAACAGCGTCAGTCCGGATTAGTTCCATTCAAATCATGCAAATTAGAGTCCAAAACAAGGGCAAAAGAGTTTGGAAAAGTAGATACGATGGAGACGTATCACTCCACAACATGAAGTAGGAGGCTCCCAAGCGACACCTAACCAATCTAGGAGGCACCACCCTCCAAAAGGTAATAGGATCGGCAATGTCGATGAACTCCTTGCTCTTGTGCTTCAAGATGATAGACTCCTCAACACACAATCACTCTCTCACAGATTTGGTTATGGTGGAAGAGATTGATTTGGTGGAAAGCAACTTGGGGAGGCTAGAGATCAAGATTCATATGGTAGGAATGGAATGGCTTGATCTCAACACATGAGTAGGTGGCTCTCTCTCAGAAAATTGGATGGGACAAGTATGGAATAGTTCTGAGTGCTTCATTTTCGAGTGGGTGGTCGTGAAGGGGTATATATAGGCATCCCCAAAAATCCAACCGTTACACCTAAAGTGACCAACTCGGTGACACCGAAGTATAAAACTCGGTGGTACCGAAGTGACCAAAAGGCAGTAACTTTTGAATCTCGGTGAGACCGATACATAAATCTCGGTGGTACCGATTTGATGACCAACGGTCAGATTACACAACTCGGTGAGACCAATTCTAAAATCTCGGTGGTACCAATTCTTGACAACGGCTAACTAGAGAGTTGGTCCGAAAACTTGGTGAGACCGATTCACAAAACTCGGTGGTACCGATTCTTGAGAATGGCTAACCAGGAAGTTGGTCCAAATCTCGGTGAGACCGATTGGCAAAACTCGGTGGTATCGATACTTGAAAATAGCTAACCAGAAAGTTGGCAATTGAACTCGGTGGCACCGAAGTGGAAAGTTGGTAGTACCGAGATGGGTTTGGCTAAGGATCTGTCTAGGGTTTGAATCTCGGTGAGACCGAATAGGAATTGTTGGTCTTACCGATTTGAGTGGTAGGGTTCTAGACAGAGTATTTGTGTCGGCGTTCTGGGAACAGGGGTACCCATACCTGCCTGCCTGTGGCCTAGGGCATGGCCCACCACGTCAGCC
Organism: Elymus sibiricus; assembly: GCA_039707655.1. NCBI lineage: Eukaryota > Viridiplantae > Streptophyta > Magnoliopsida > Poales > Poaceae > Elymus > Elymus sibiricus. Next base: position 135,064,826 of record CM077669.1, read on the forward strand.
AAATGCGGCCTGGTGAGATTCCACTCAAGACAAGGCCCTCGCGAGGACCCCAGGCTCGCGAGCGAGTGCGGCACCAAGACCAGCAAGGAATGGGCCTCCTCAGGCCCCCTCCAGAGCGGCGGAGATCTCTATGCAGGACCCGGCCTCAGGAGTCAAAGATGACGCAAGGAAGGACAGGCAGGCGCTAGCACGCCCGGTGGAGCAGTTTCCCCTTTGGTGCAAAGGGAGCAAGGACGTACGTGGGTTCCCAAAGCATCCCCCAAAGGTTTCCCTTCTGGTGCAACGAGACCACGACCACGAGCCCCACGGGACGGTTGTCATCGCCGAGCCCACCTCTGCATCGTCGACAGCTACTTTGCAGGTGAAGACCACCTTTGGACAGGGCGGGGATGTACTCCTGTCCCCCTTCAAATTTGGCCGTTGTGGGATCCCTTCCCGCCATTGTGATAAGGGAAGAGGACCCGGGCCACTGCTATATATAGAGGCTAGGCCACACCGTAGAGGGGGACGAAGGAACACACAAACACAAGACAAGGCAGAGAGCCAAGAACACCGCTCGGGCGCCCTCGCGAGGCTCGAAAACACTGTACTAGTTCATCCACCACACCTTCCCGAGAGGCAATCCACCAAAGCAGGAGTAGGGTATTACGCTTCGCAGCGGCCCGAACCTGGGTAAACCACCGTGTTCATCTTCTTCCTCTTTATCGTGCGAGTTTGCCATAGTCAACATCGTGTAGCGAGCTAAGTAGGGCGAGGCCGCAGGGAAGCTTCGCACACGCCCCTGTGTTCGAACCTTGAGGGTTTTGCGGAGCCCGAAATCACATTTGGTGCGCCAGGTAGGGGCATGTCGGAGTCTTCCTCAAGCCAATCTCTTCTCCCACCTCGCCGCTCCGATGTCCGACGCCCGCCGAACCCGCGCCAAGCACCGAGCTGCCCGCATTGCCCAGACGGCACCTGTGGGCCGCGCCGACGCGTGCCGGTCCCCCTCACCTGTGGCTAACGCCACCACGGGCCCGGATGCCCAAGAATAACAAGACTCTTCCCAGCCGGTCACCGCGCGGCGCGACGGCCACACCGCCACCCCGTCAATCGTTCCAGCTACCGGGTCGTCCTCCCACGTTCGGCCCGGGCCGGCGCGCGGTTCGGGCGCACTCGCAATGGCGAACGACTGCTCCGTTACCGCCCCGCCCCCGACCGCTACGATGACTGGCTTCGGCGCATCGTGGAGCTCGTCGGTGCCGCCGGCGATGCTTCAGCGCTCTCCTACTCGCTTCGACCCTGGCCTTCCTTGGCAGACGACGTGGCCCGCGATGCGCCGCCGCCTCCTCCACAACGCGACGTCGACCCCGAGCCCCGGCGTGAAGCGCGCCCACGCGACCAGCCCCGCGGACCGCGAGGAAGGGGAAGAGATGAAGTATGCTGCCAAGTGGTACCCCGGCCGCGCGTCGACGCGCGTGCGCTCCCCGCGCTGCCGAACCAGCGTCGCGACCGGGCACCACTCGAGGCGGCCCCTCAGGAGCGTTAAGACCGGGCCCCTCCCGCACACGCGGCGCCCGTCGAACCGATGGGGTACCTCGCCATCGCCCCGGAGCTCCACCCAACCATCTGGCCCTGCAAGTTCAAGCCCGACCTGCCCCTTCGCTATGATGTCACCCCGGATCCCGCGAGTTCCTACAGCTCTACTCGCTGAGCATCCGGGCGGCCGGTGGGGACGACAAGGTCATGGCGTGCTTGTTCCCCATGGCGCTCAAGGGCGGCGCGCTCTCCTGGCTCCTCAACCTCCCGGAGGGGTCCATCACCTCTTGGGACGACCTGCGCAGGCCCTTCGTCGCCAACTTCCAAGGCACCCGTGACCGCGCGCTCACCGTGAACGACCTGCGGCGTGTAAAGCAGCAGGAGGGAGAGACCCTGCACAAGTTCATACAGCGCTTCACAACTACGCGTCTCAAGGTCCCGAAGGCGTCGGATGAGGCTATCATCTCCGCATTCACCGACGGCGTCACGGACCTCAAGATGAAGGAGGAGCTCGCCATGAACGACGAACTGTGCTCAGCCCTGGAGATGTTCAACCTGGCGAATAGGTGCGGCAAGGCCGAAGAAGGTCGCCTGTCACTCCGTGAACCTCCGGCGACAAAGCCAGAGGAAAAGAAGGCCAAGGCCAAGGAGGCGAAGCGCAAGGCCCCAGCAGTGCTTGCGGCCGAGCCTGAGGCAAAGCGAAGCCGAGGCGAGGAACACCCCGCAGGAGGGAGACCGACCTGCATCTTCCATGGCACCAACAACCACGACACCGCCGATTGCCAGGAACTCAGGCTGGTCCGCACCGAACACTTCGGCCGGCATCCCGGATGCACTGACCGTGTCTTCGGACGCGGCGGAGGCCGCGGTGGAGGCCGTTGGGACAACCGGGAACCGCGTCAGGGGTGGCGAGACCAGCCTCAGGAGGACCGCTGGCGCGATCAGCCTCGGGAGGACCGCTCGCGCGATGACCCTCCGGAGGGGTCACGTCGTGGCCATCCTCATGAGGTTCGTCCTCGTGAGGCCGGCCTACCACCACTACCACCACCACCCAGAAGGAAGGAAGAGGACAGGCAGGACAATGGGGCTGGGGGCTTCCAGGAGGTGAGGGCGGTAGCCTGTATCCTGGGCGGCGCCCAAGACCCAGCATCAAACCGCGTCTTCAAGCAGTTCGCACGGGAGGTGAACGCGGCTCTCCCAAAGCCCGAGGCCATGCGTCCCCTCAAGTGGTCCCAGACCGCAATCACCTTTGACTCGAGGGACCAGCTCAGGTGCTCGGCCATGGCTGGCAAGCTCCCCATGCTGTGCACTCCGACCATCAGTAACGTCCTCGTCACCAAGACCCTCATCGACAGCGGAGCGGGGCTCAACGTCCTCTCCATCGAGACCTTCGAGACGCTCCAAGTACCGTACGACCAGCTCATGCCGACCAAGCCCTTCTCGGGAGTCACTGATGGGTCCACCGTCCCCATTGGGAAACTACGCCTGCCCGTCACCTTTGGCGGACGCAAGAACTACCTCACCGAGACCATCGTCTTCGACGTCGCCCACATCCACCTCCCGTACAACGCAATCCTTGGGTACCCCGCCCTCGCCAAGTTTATGGCGGCGAAACATCATGGCTACAACGTCCTCAAGATGCCAGGGAGTGGCGGCGTCATCACCGTCGCCTGCGATGAGAAGGATGCCGTCTGCTCCCTCGAGCGTGCTTACCGCGCTGCTGCGGCCGAGCGTTCGGACGATGAGGAGGAAGCCCTGCCTCGTGAGGACGCATGCAAGAAGAAGAAGCAGCTCTGCACCCAGGGACGGGGCACCACCTTCCATCGCATAGGGAAGCCTCAGGGACCTCCAAGGGCGGAGCCTCAGGCTCTGCACCCAGGGACGGGGCACCACCTTCCATCGCATAGGGAAGCGCGCTCGGCGCCCCCCTTGGGTCGGGCTCGGGTGCTTCCATCCAGGAGGCCCCCGGCTTGACCGGTGAGACAAGGGAGGCGTTCGGGCACAACCTGAAGGCACGTCCGGAAGCGCGACTACCAGAGCCAGGGGCACAGCACGAGGCGCCGAGCTCGCAAGAGTCTGTCATCAAAGCGATCGAGGAGCTTCAGGAGGCACAGGCCGAGCGAGGCGGGGACTGCCCTGCACCGCCAATCGCAGCCGCCATCGTCGGCCCAGTCGACCAGCCGCGCGTCTGCGTCAACACGCCTGCGATCAATAGGTCCGCGTCCCAGGGCCACTTTTGGCCATCACGAGCCAACCACGGGTGGGTCTACCCGCACAACTACGTCCGCATGCCCTTTGGCTTGGCAAACGTCGGCGTCACGTTCCAGCGCCTTGCCCGGGCCATGCTCGCGCCTTGCCTGGCGAGGCGCGGCGAGGAGTTGGAGGAGATGCCCGGACCGAGCACGGGTCCCGAGCCCCGGGAAACGACGGGCCCGTGAGGGCTGCACTCATGAAGGTACAAGATCAGGCTACGACGGTAGCTTCGACTCTTCAGCGGCATGGCCGCCAGGTGACTTTTTGTTGGTCTGTGCCAGGTAACTTTTTGGTTCATTCCATTTGAGGGCACCCACTGGGCCACATTATCCTCAGGCGATCAGGGCGTACCCCTGCAGCCGCCGCACTTACGCATATTTCAGCAGTTTCTTATGCATGTGATCTGTTTCCTAACGTTTCCCATTTGCCTGCACGACACTTTGCCGGCGTGAATGTCGCCACACCCGAATGATCCTACCTTCGACCGCCTCATGAGAGGACTGGGCACGGCGTCTGTGCTCGGGTCCGTCCCTGCAGCGTGGATAAATCCAGTGGCTGAGCTCTGTCTGGCGGGCCAGCCCCATTCACGTCACCTCCTGGGGTCACTGGTGCTTGGCCCTCTCGTGCGATGGCCCTAGGGAGGACGTTCGGTGCAGGCTTCTCCAAATTTGCAAGACCTCGGATGGCGCTATCTACAAGAAGACCCAGGCACAAACCGCCTCTAAGGTAGCGACCTCGCGAGGCCAAAGCGTCCTCGTGAGCTCCCAGATACACCTCCCAGTTCTGCCGTGCCAGCCATGCGTACGAACTCAATGGGCTGTACATGCCCGGAGCCCCCCGAGGACGCGGAGGGGTTCCTTCCCACGCAATGTGGAAGCCACAGCTCCATGCTGGCGGTCAACACGGCCCTCCAATGGCTATGCCCATGCAAGGTGGAAGCCACAGCTCCGTGCTGGCGGTCAACACGGCCCTCCAATGGCTATGTCCACGCAAGGTGGAAGCCACAGCTCCGTGCTGGCGGTTAACACGGTCCACCAATGACTATGCCCACGCAATGTGGAAGCCCTTCGCTCCATGCTAGGGATAAACAACTGAGGGCGCCCCAGCGGCTGCATCCAACCTCAGGAAAGCCCCTCGTGGCCCCGTCTCGCTGCGTTCCCCTGGGATGTACGCGTGTGGGGGCTGCACGGGGGCTACTACCGGGCCACCCCTGGTAGATGCCACCTCCCCAGGTCTGCCAAACCTGGTCTTCACGCGCCCCTCTCACTAGAAGCCATCAAGGAAAGGTATGGGAGCCGCTCGTACATCAAGGGGGACTCCTGAGCATCGCGACTCAGGAGCCTCACTGGCCACGTATCCCCTCACCCCTTGGTACCGTCCTCGGTGATCCGGATGGCCCAACGGCGGCTGAGGTATGCGCGGGGCCGGGCCCTGCCGACGCAGAGCTCAGAAGCGCTCAAACCCCTAAGGAGAACGCCGGAGCTCGTACGTCAAGGGGGACTCCGGAGCATCGCGACTCAGGAGCCCCACTGGCCACGTAGCCCCTCACCCCTTGGAACCGTCCTCGGTGATCCGGACGGCCCAATGGCGGCTGAGGTATGCACGGGGCCGGGCCCTGCCGACGCAGAGCACAAGGTGTTCAAAATTTCCAAGCCAAGAAGGACGCTGGAGCTTGTACGTCAAGGGGCACTCCTGAGCATCGCGACTCAGGAGCCTCACTCGCCACGTAGCCCCTCACCCCTTGGAACCGTCCTTGGTGATCCGGATGGCCCAACGGCGGCTGAGGTATGCACGGGGCCGGGCCCTGCCGACGCAGAGCGCAAGGTGTTCGAAATTTCCAAATTAACCCTATCTTCACCATGTTCCCTTCATGAGGGCTGCTCGTACGTCAAGGGGGACTCCTGAGCATCGCGACTCAGGAGCCTCACTGGCCCCGTAGCCCCTCACCCCTTGGAACCGTCCTTGGTGATCCGGATGGCCCAACGGCGGCTGAGGTATGCGCGGGGCCGAGCCCTGTCGACGCAGAGCATCACAGCAAGCAAGAAAGAAACAAGGCGAAGAGAGCAATCATGCAGTTCAACAGTTATTACAAGCATTCAAAGTTTTCGCGAACACAAACGAGTTTAACGCCTCCGCGAGGCATGATGAACGTTGCAGGAAGGAAACAAGGAAGAGGAATTAGGAGGAGCCTCCGCCGCCACTCGTCCCGCCCGCGGGTGACTCGTCGTCGACATCGCTGGCGTCGTCTTCTTCACCACTAACCCCTGCAGCTTCAGGATGTGGAGGAACGGTGATGCGGGTGAACTTCTTCACCAGCGCCTCCACGGCACCCTTCACTGCCGCCGCAGCACTGCTGCGGACCCCGGGGGCGACCGGACGGATCATGGAGTCAAAGTCGAACCCTGGCTCGCGAAGGTGAAGGTGGCTGAAGTCCCGATCGGCAAGCTCGGCCTTGCAGGTCTTGAAGGCCTCCTCCTGCTGACGCAGTTGCTCCTCAAGCGCGGACTTCTCTTCCTGAAGAATCTTCAAGCGGGCCTCCGCCTCGTCGCGACGCCCTACAGCAGACGTTCCGTCAGTCAACGCCGCCTCGAGGGCTGCCTTGGCTGACGCGGCCTCCTTCTCGCTCTTCGCCACGGCGGCCCCGGCCTGCCCCCAGACCGTCACGACAGAGGCGTCAGCCCGGAGCCACCCGGAAAGGAGCCCCAGGCGCCCACTCGCGAGGCGATTGTCGGTACCCGCAAGGACGTCCCGGACTTGACCCAGTGCGGTGAAGGCCCCGTCCAGAACGTCGAGGCTGCATGACGAATGCATCAAGGCCTCCTCCAGAGGAGTCGCCTGCGCGGTCACCCTCGGGAAACGACAGCACGAGGAGCAGGAGGGTCCGGAGGCTGCGCAGCAACCACGGGCAAGGCGGATGCAAACGGATCGACGGGCGGCTGGCCCTCTGGGGCTGGCCCTCTGGACAGTGGCACCGACGCGCCCCCAAGGGCAGGAGCAACCACGCCAACAGGCATTGGGGGCTCGGGGGGCTCCGCGGCGGTAACCAGGAGGGCTGCCTCACGAGCCTCCACCCCCTCGCCCGCAGGCGCCACGTCGGGCGACGGCGGCACGGCAGGAGCGGGCGGTGCATCGGAAGATGCCTTCGGCTTGACGCCCGCCTTCTTCTTCCTCATCTTCAGCGCGGCGGCGTTCCTAGTTACCAGGCAAAGGAAAACCATCAATGCTCAAGCTACCAGCAGGCGACCAAGGCCGAGCCGGATTACTTACTCTTCGACGTCGACCCACTTCCTCTTCCCCTCCGCTCCGGCGACGACGGGGGCGCCCTCGCCTTTCTTGGTAAGGGCACCACCACGCCGGGGAGCAGAGGCACTGTCCGCAAGGGCAGCCGCTGGAGGGACCGCCGTGGCCCTGGCCTCGCCCACTTGGCCGGCAGGCCGTGACTCGGGCGGGGGCGAGGCCGGCACCTCAACCGCCTTGCCGGCAGAGACAGGGCGCACCGGAGGAGGCTCTGCCCTGCGCTTCCTGGGGGTCGCCAGGCAGGCGGACCGTGTGGCATGGGGAGCCAGTCCTAGCCCCCTGAGGACCTTGGCGGGACGCGCAGGGCCAGTGGCAGAAGCTTCACCAGCATCGTCGTCATCCTCAAGGTCACGCAAGAGCATGCTCTGCGACGGGGAGACACCCCCGCCAGATCATCGTCCGCCATCTTCTCCGAATCCTCCCCGCCCGTGGTGTCGCCGGAGGACAACATCACCGGGGAGCCAAGGCCCTCAGCTGGGGGGAGCCCCAGTTCGTCGAAAATAGGCATCTTGGCGACCCAGTCGGCCCCGTCGTCGTGGCGGTAAAGCGGGGCGTAGGCTTCGGGGAGATCACTGGGGTCGCCGTTGAGCAGGATTGTCACAGCCCTGCTCAATTCCTCAGGGGTTATGCGCGCGGACCAAAGCCTGAGGTTGTCGCCGCCGCCCTGATAGTTCCACAGGGGCCTGGAATGAGACTGGAGGGGCGCCAGGCGCTCCGTCAAGAACTCCTTCACTATCATCCCCCCAGTCAGCTTCCTGGCACTGATATCACGAGAAATCCGCTCCAGGACGGGCTTAGCCCAGGGGTCCGAAATCTTCGCGGAGGTCTTCTCCGGCAACCCCTTCGGCAGATCCAAGCAGGGGTTGGAGTTCTTGAGATCCATGAAGACCCAGCGGTGCCTGAAGTTCTCCACCTTCTTCCCAGCCTTTAAGAGCATGTTACTGCTCTGGACCGCGACGAAGGAGACGCACGCTGACCGCTGAGCGCCGTCGTGCACGCGCAAACTGAAGAAATGATGGAAGAGGGCCACTGAAGGCTTCACCCCCACGAAAGCCTCACAGTAGAAGGCGAAGACGGACATGAGCAGGATGGAGTTGGGCTGGAGATGAAGGGCTTGAATCCCGTAGTGGTCGAGGATGGCGGTGAAGAACGCGGAAAAAGGCGGGATGAGCCCGGCGAAGACGCTATGAAGGAAGAAAGGATAGACTGACCTGGACGATGGCCGCTTCTCCGAGGAGCCGCCCCATATCAAGGTCCGCCCACACTCGTTGGTCTCGTCCGCCGTCGACGGGAGCACCGGGATGAGGTCTCCATCCTTGGCAATGTAGGACTTCGAGAGCGCCGGTGAGATGGAGGCGGAGGCTGAGCTCTAGGCCTCTAGCTTCGGCTTGCCAGCGGGAGCCATCAGGAAGATCGCGGGGCCGACGCGGCAAGGAGGAGGACGGAGCGGCGCCGGATCCAGAGAGGTCTCTGCTAAGGCCGGGGATCTGGGAGTAAGAGCAGGAGCGCAGGAGAGGAAAGCAGTAATGACACGGCGCTGGAAGTCAGGCTTTTGTCGACTCGGACGGTGGCCGAAGAGACGCTGGACGCCCGACATCAACCGGACGACGCACGCCAGCCTGGCCCGCAGGCGTTTGGGGCCCGCGGCGCTTCGGGCCGTCCTCAAGACTTCGCCTAGAAGCCATCTCGAGTGCGCCTTGGGCCCGAGGGCTACTGTCGGTGTTCTGGGAATGGGGGTACCCAGACCTACCTGCCTGCCTGCGGCCCAGGGCATGGCCCACCACGCCAGCCAAACGCGGCCTGGCGAGATTCCACTCAAGACAAGACCCTCGCGAGGACCCCAGGCTCGCAAGGGAGAGCGGCACCAAGACCAGCAAGGAATGGGCCTCCTAAGGCCCCCTCCGGAGCGGCGGATATCTCTATGCAGGACCCGGCCTCAGGAGTCAAAGATGACGCAAGGAAGGACAGGCGGGCGCCAGCACGCCAGGCGGAGCAGTTTCCCCTTTGGTGCAAAGGGAGCAAGGACGTACGCGGGTTCCCAAAGCATCCCCCAAAGGTTTCCCTTCTGGTGCAATGAGACCACGACCACGAGCCCCGCAGGACGGATGTCATCGCCGAGCCCACCTCTGCATCGTCGACAGCTACTTTGCAGGCGAAGACCACCTTTGGACAGGGCGGGGATGTACTCCTGTCCCCCTTCAAATTTGGCCATTGTGAGATCCCTTCCCGCCATTGTGATAAGGGAAGAGGACCTCGGCCACTGCTATATATAGAGGCTAGGCCACACCGTAGAGGGGGACGAAGGAACACACAAACACAAGACAAGGCAGAGAGCCAAGAACACCGCTCGGGCGCCCTCGCGAGGCTCGAAAACACTGTACTAGTTCATCCACCACACCTCCCCGAGAGGCAATCGTGTAGCGAGCTAAATAGGGCTAGGCCGCAGGGAAGCTTCGCACACACCCCTGTGTTCGAACCTTGAGGGTTTTGCGGAGCCCGAAATCCGACAATTTGTGGAAGAGCTTGTGGGTGTTTTTGGTGACTATCACTTGTGCACGTGGAGCATCTTGTTCACCAACACTACCTTACCCCCTTTTAATAGTATTGGCTTTCCTATGGACTCAAAGTGATTTCTCACAAAGTAAAATGTAGAGTACTCTTGCTTGAAGCTTTGCCAATCCATTTCCTTGCATCTTGGGGTTTCTCCACAATCCTTTTGCCAACCTATCATTGAACTTTTCCTGAAATATACTTAGTGGAAACATTAGTTCAATGATATATATGTTGTTATTAATTACCAAAACCACCAAGGGAGCAAATGTGCTTTCAATCTCCCCCTTTTTGGTAATTGATGACAACATATAGATCAAAGCTTCGACATATGATATAATCCCTGAATATAATCGTCGCTTTGAGAAGTATGTGATAAGCAAGAAATCCCCCTAAATTTGTGCATTATTTTGAATTTCTGTTTGAATTCAAATGCAAAATGGATTAGGTACATCGGGCACTCTTTCATGTCACATACAACTTGGTGGTGTGCGAGAATAATAAGAATGAATATCATAGCATAACACAATCAAGCAAAGGTGAATGATCATCTCATAAGCATCACAAGGATAGGAAATAGTAGCAATACACATCAAGTGTACGATCAAAACACCAACAAAGTTTAACACAAGCAAATCAACCAAAAGATATCAAGGTTTTTGAAAAGCGATAAAAAGCAACGCTCTCTCTCTCTCAAAGCCTAATATCTATATACATCTTCTCCCCCTTTGGCAACAAGTTACCAAAAAGTTCAAAGGTATATAACTAATCGTTCTTCTGGGGCTGATCTCCTTCGGTAGCCGATGAAGGAGTCGAGAGAACGGCATCAGCGAAGATGTCTGCAGACGTCATGGACGGAGTCAGAGTAGCAATTGGAGGAAGTAGAGGAGCTGATGGAGCTGAAGAAGTTGTAGCAGGTGCTGATGAAGAAGGTCGCAACTCTGGAGCTGGCACTATAGCTGATCTAGCCTGAGTAGTCAACTGAGTGCTTGGCCTGAGAGGTGCACGATCCTCATCATCATCATCATCTGTAGAGTGAGGGCTAGGCACTGCATCAACTTCCTTCTTGAGCTCATTCACAGTCACTATGAGCTCATCCACCTTGTTGTTGAGAATATGAAATTTGTTGTCAACAATCCTCGAGAGGCTCGCCTGGTTCTTCAATATCTCGCTGATGTCCTTCTGCATGCTGAGCATGGAGCTAAGTAGGAGATCCATCTGCTCACTCCTAGACCTGGGCACCTGAGAACTGGAGTCTCTGGCTGCCTCTGCATGTGCCTGTGCTGTAGCTGAAGTGGGATGATCTGGGTCCATCACCACAACGTTGTCTTCTAGCTCTGGCAATAGTGGCAAATGTGGTCGGTCAAGTGCAAAAATGTGCTTCTCTAGCTTGGAGTTGATAAGCATCTGCATATAGGGTGCATAGCAACATGAGCGCTTCTGATCAGCAGCAACCCTCTTCACTGTCTCCACTATCAGATCCATCACTCTGAATCTCGTATGTTGATCTAGATGGAGCAGCATGTTGATGGAATAGCCTCTTATCATCCTCTCATCTCCAGACTTAGGCATCAAGGTATGCCTCAATATAGTGTTGATAGTGCGTAGACCAGCCTGGAGGAAGTAAATGGATCCTAGCTTGTGAGACTTCACATGTGCAGCAGGAATCTCATTGTACATGTTCTTCATGGCATTGTGGCTTGCCTTGGGCTCATTCTACACATTAATGTCACCATCTTCCACTTCTGGGACTCCTAAGATGGCATCCCACTCCTCAACTGTGGATTCATATCTTGCACCTTCATTCATCCATACAATTCTACCATCTCCATAGAAATGAGCAGTGGAGTAGACTTGCATGATCATTTCGTCGTTCCAAGCGGTAAACTCCTTACCAACAAACTCATCAAGTCCAGTGCAATGAAAGTTGTCTTGCACACTTGGGAAGTAATCCTCATTGTCCTTGATGTACTTCCAGTCCACAAACCTCATATCACTCACAGGAGGGCTCTTGTCAAGCAAAATTGTTTCATAGAAGTCTTGTTGTTCTTTTGTATAGAACCTATAGTCCACATCATTCTTCCTCCTCTGTGAATATGGATCAATAGCGCTCCACTCTCTCAAACCTGAGTCCTTTCTTTTCTTCATGTCCTCAGCAAGCAGGTGGCTGGCATTGTGCTCTGGAAGGTGTGGTCTTAGCTTCATCAAAGCTGACATAGCATCATACTCAGCTTCCCTAAAAGTAGAAGTCTTGTTCTTGGAAGAAGCTGGGATCTCTCTGGAGAACCTCTTGGGTTTATCTGCAGCAGCCTTCTTGGGGGCAGTCTTGGTGCCTTTGGATGAGGTATCCTTAGGCATAGCATCAGCCATGAGCTTCTTCTTCTTCTTAGGAGGAGCCTTTACAGCTGGCTCTTCCTCCTCTTCTTCAACATCTAGATACTCTGGAGTAGAAGGAAGAACTTTAGCTTTAACAAATCTTGTCCTTTCTCTATTCTTCTTCTCTCCTGCCTTCTTAGGCATAGACTTCTTGGAGGGCTCAACACACATTGTTGCCCTAGCACCCTCTGGTGCTCTCACTGTCCCTGAGCTAGCATACTCTTTCCTTATTGCCTTCTTCTTCTTGGATGAAGAGGCAGAAGTAGTGTTCTTGGCAGTATCATCTTTCTTGGACATCTCCTCAGGAATAAAGTCTTCATCTTCCTCATCTGAGTTGAGCTTCCTTCTTGCCCTAGTTGCAGCCTTGGGCAGATCAGGTGAGCTAGGCACATCATCATAGCTCCCTTCAGGACTAGTGCCTAAGCTCATGTCAACATTTTGCTCTCTGAAATCATTCTGGCAATCATCTGAACCTGACATCTCTGACCCTGTGAAATAGAGTATAGAAGAGTGGAAGGGTTGAGTCATCACAAAATGTAGAGATTTTTCAAAGGTTTGAACAAAGAAATTCTTAGATATAGCTTTTAGCAAAAAGGGATTTCGGTGTCACCGAGTCAAAAGTTTCGGTACCACCGAGACGCACAGAACTCTTTACAGAAACTTGGCAGCAATTTCGGTCGTACCGAAAATTGCCACTCGGTTTCACCGAGACTGTCCTCAGTAGTCCAAAACAAAATCGGTAGAGCCGATGTTTCTGACTCGGTATCACCGAGATTCGGTTTTGCGAACGGCTAGACCTAAAAATCTTTCGTTCGCTAAGCTAATGAGATTTCTAGAGGATTGAGAGCATTGCAATCAGTGGATTATCGATAAAAGTTACTCTAATGCGCATGAATCGGAAGGGGGGCGCAAAGAGGGCCGGATCCATACCCTAACTCGGTGAAGGATCCGCTAAGGCGATATCGGCGGTGAAGATTCCATCGGCGGCGGCGATTCCCAACGGCGGAGGCGCACGGGGAGGCAGAGGCAACGACCAAGATGTCTGGAGAGGCAGCTTAGGGTTGGAGGAAACAGACTTTTGTAGTTGAATTTCAAAAGTCGGGTCCGCCAGGTAATATACCCTTTGCTGTCAGTGACACCGGTTCAAAATTGTCGGTGCCACCGAGTTTCTCAACTATCAGTTGACAGGGAAACTTGGTGTAGCCGAGAATAAGGAATCGGTGTTACTGAGATTGAAAACCAGATCAACCCTAGGCATTCGGTGAGACCGATATTTTGATATTGGTTCCACTGAGATGCACTTGGGAGGTTTTAATGGTCAGTCCTTTGTCGATACGGAACTCCGAGTGCTCCTCACACAGAGAGATCGAAAAGTCCTTGTTCAAATTTTGTGATGCAGTAAGAATGGAATATGAGATGAGAAAGCATAGATAGCTAGAGAGTGGTCCTAGGCATTCTTGTCCATCCAATTGGCAAAAGAAAAATCCAAAGCCAAATAGAAACAATTGGATGTCCTCGAATGAATAAAGAAATGCAGACCAACATGCTCACACAATAAGATGTCAAATGAATTCATGGCAAACATGCACATACATACTAGCATCTATCAAGCATTTTGGCGATGACGGAGTCATCTATATATGAGTATATTGACTTAGGAGCCAAGTAAGAATACTTGATCATAGGTCATACTCATCGTTTAAGCACAAGTGGGGTTACCACTTTTACATAACGCATTTAATGTTGTCACATTCTAAGAGATGCTTTAGCTCAAGTCTTAGAGTAAAGCTCCCCCTTGATGTGACACCCCCCCATAGGAGAGATAAACTAACCTTGGGTTTGTTGTAGAAGACTTCATGTGGGTGATGTAGTGGTGGATGCTCAAGGTTGATGAAGATCACCAAGAGTTGGGAGCATCCTTGTTGTTTCCTTACTCTTCTCACCTACATGGGTTAGTCCCAACACACAAGAGACAAATACAAGGATATCTATGGACATGGAATGCAAAGCATACATGATGATGTCCATGGATTTGTTGATTACCTTGTCCCTTGCTTACCTTTGAGGGAATGTGTGACTCCTTGAACTATTGCATGATGTTGACGTTGATTTCAACTAGTTGTTGCCAATAATGAATGTGAGTGAATTTCATTGGCGGAGTCACCCCTCAAGAACTTCTCTAGTTCTTCTTCTTGGGGACCCACATCAATTTGATGGGGATCCTTGGTGTTGAAGTGGCACTTGTAGAAGTTGAGCTTGAAGTTGCCTTGGGAACCCACTCCACCAAAGCTTGGGATTCATCTTCATATGAGTCAATGTCCTCTTGAAGCTTGTCCATGCCCTTGAGCTTGTGGTCTTGTGGTGGAAGGTCATCTTGAGTATTTGTTCCCTTGGGAAGAGTATGTTCATACTTCTCCCTTTGAGGAACAAACTTGGGCTTGGGGTATTGACTTTCTTCCCATTTAACTCCATTAGCGTTGAAGTAGCCAATGCCATGGTTCTTCCAGTATCCTCCATGCTTGCGTACAATCTCCTCAAATTGCTTACACCCGGCAAGACTTTTGTAGATACATTTCTCTATAATTCCTTTCAATAAATCGTTTTCCTGCTCAAGTGTAACTTGGCTAAGAGAATCATCATTAGTGGAATTAATAGAACTACTAGAAGCAACATCATTAGATTTAGCATTTTATTGCTACTAGTTGAAGAACCTTTCTTGCCTTTGTTACTAGTTTGTCTAGGTTTAACTTGTGGCATGAATGTAGACAAGAGTAATCGTTTGGCTAGATAAGATGAAGTCTTCTTTCGGAGATCGTCATTGATAGCTTTAAGAAACTCATGTTCTTGCTCCAAGGTGAGCTTCTCGAAGCGTAGCTTCTCATGAGTCCTTACAAGCTCTCTATGATCTTCTAGAGTAGATTCATGGGCTAACTTAAGAGTGTTTAATTCTTTAGTTAGCTGTTCTATTTTCATCTTATCATCATCAAGCGACTTATCTTGACTAGCATGAAAAGTATCAAGTTCATTTTGACTAACATCACTAGATTTATCAAAGAGCAAGTCATCATCACCAAGTAAATCATCTTCATCACTATTAAAATCAAGATACTCGGGGTGTGATACCTTGGGGCCTTTAGCCATGAAGCAACTTCCACTCCCTTCATTTGGTGAATCAAATAGATCATAGGAGTTGGTAGTCACTAGTGCATGTCCGGCAACACCTTCATCTTGACTATAGTCGTAGTTGGAGTGATAGCTTCTTTCGGAGTTGTTGTCGGATTCGGAGCCGGAAACCCATTCACCAACATGAGCTTGATGTCTTCTTCTTGTGTAGCTCTTGGTGTACTTGTCCTTCTTCTCCGAGTCCCTACTTCTCCTTGAAGGTCTTCGTTCATAACGATCATCTCTACTCCTTCTCTCTCTTTGAGGTGATTCATTCCTTGAGCTTCGTCTTCTAGGTGACTCTTCTCTTCATTTGTAGGGAGCCATGCAGTCATTGGAGTAGTGTCTGGGCTTCCCACAACTGTAGCAATTTTGGTCACGACTTGACGAACGCTTCTCTTCATATCTTGAGTTGGAGCTTCGTTCTTTTCCTCTATTCTTGTAGAACTTGTTGAATTTCTTGACCATGAGGCTTGTCTCTTCATTGGTGACAAGGTTGTCGCTTGAGGTTGCGGGAGCATCACTTGTGGCTTTGTAAGCACTGCTAGACTTGTTGTGAAGCTCTTCTTTGTCCTTGAGTGTCATCTCATGAGCGACAATCCTTCCAATGAGTTCCGTAGGCTTGAGATCTTTGTAGTTGGGCATCATTTGGATCAATGTGCACACGGTGTCATATCTTTCATCCAAGGCTCGAAGTATCTTCTTGATGATGAATTTGTCAGTCATTTCTTCGCTTCCTAAGCCGACAATCTCATTTGTGATGAGAGCTAGCCTAGAGTACATCTCTGTGACTCCTTCACCATCCTTCATCTTGAACTTGTCAAGCTGACTTTGAAGAACATCCAACTTGGATTCTCTCACTGATTCGGTACCTTCATGCATATCAACCAAAGTATCCCAAATCTCTTTTGCATTCTCAAGACGGCTGATTTTGTTGAATTCTTCGGGCCATAGGCAGTTGAAGAGAATGTCACATGCTTGAGCGTTCTATTGCAACATCTTCAATTCATCCGCGGTCGCTTCACGATCCGGTTCCTATCCATCACCAAAGAATTCACCTTGCAAGCTAACACGAACAATAGCCAAACGGCGGGGTTATGACCAAGAATATGCATTTTCATTTTGTGCTTCCAACTAGCAAAATTTGTGCCATGAAAGTACGGACCTCTACGGTCGTAATTTCCCTCACTAGACGCCATACTCTCCTAGGTTGTGAGACCAATGCGATGGAGACCAAAGCTCTGATACCACTTGTAGGATCGAAAGTATGTCTAGAGGGGGGTGATTAGACTACTTGACTAAATAAAAATATTACCTTTTCCCAATTTTAAGTGTTGGCAGATTTTAGCAATGATAGCAAGTCAAGTACACCCTACACATGCATGTCTAAGAGTATAGCAGCGGAAAGTAACAACAAGCATATGTAGTAGAGGGTAGGAAGGAAGATCAAACGCAATTTGAAGACTCGAAGATTTTTCCCGTGGTTCCGATAGGTGGTGCTATCGTACGTCCACGTTTATGGAGTCTTCAACCCACGGAGGGTAACGGTCGCGAGAGTCCACGGAGGGCTCCACCCATAAGGGTCCACGAAGTAGCAACCTTGACTATTCCATAACGGCTTCCGTCCACGAAGGACTAGCCTCACTATGGGTAGATCTTCACGAAGTAGGCGATCTCCTTGCCCGTACAAACCTCTTGGTTTAACTCCACAACATGAAGTAGGAGGCTCCCAAGCGACACCTAACCAATCTAGGAGGCACCACCCTCCAAAAGGTAATTGGCTTGGCAATGTCAATGAAATCCTTGCTCTTGTGCTTCAAGATGATAGACTCCTCAACACACAATCACTCTCTCACAGATTTGGCTATGGTGGAAGAGATTGATTTGGTGGAAAGCAACTTGGGGAGGCTAGAGATCAAGATTCATATGGTAGGAATAGAATGGCTTGATCTCAACACATTAGTAGGTGGCTCTCTCTCAGAAAATTGGATGGGGCAAGTATGGAATAGTTCTGAGTGCTTCACTTTCGAGTGGGTGGTGGTGAAGGGGTATATATAGTCATCCCCAAAAATCCAACCGTTACACCTAAAGTGACCAACTCGGTGACACCGAAGTATAAAACTCGGTGGTACCGAAGTGACCAAAAGGCAGTAACTTTTGAATCTCGGTGAGACCGATACATAAATCTCGGTGGTACCGATTTGATGACCAGCGGTCATATTACACAACTCGGTGAGACCGATTCTCAAATCTCGGTGGTACCAATTCTTGACAACGGCTAACCAGAGAGTTGGTCCAAAAACTCGGTGAGACCGATTCACAAAACTCGATGGTACCGATTCTTGAGAATGGCTAACCAGGAAGTTGGTCCCAATCTCGGTGAGACCGATTGGCAAAACTCGGTGGTACCGATACTTGAAAATAGCTAACCAGAAAGTCGGCAACTGAACTCGGTGGCACCGAAGTGGAAAGTTGGTAGTACCGAGATGGGTTTGGCTAAGGATCTGTCTAGGGTTTGAATCTCCGTGAGACCGAATAGGAATTGTTGGTCTTACCGATTTGAGTGGTAGGGTTCTAGACAGAGTATTTGTGGAAGAGCTTGTGGGTGTTTTTGGTGACTATCACTTGTGCACGTGGAGCATCTTGTTCACCAACAGTACATTACCTCCTTTTAATAGTATTGGCTTTCCTATGGACTCAAAGTGATTTCTCACAAAGTAAAATATAGAGTCCTCTTGCTTGAAGCTTTGCGAATCCATTTCCTTGCATCTTGGGGTTTCTCCACAACCCTTTTGCCAACCTATCATTGAACTTTTCCTGAAATATACTTAGTGGAAACATTAGTACAATGATATATATGTTGTTATTAATTACCAAAACCACCAAGGGAGCAAATGTACTTTCACTTGGCCGTGATGACTTGTCGAACCCACGTCCACTCCACGTAATTACCGCAGGTCGTGGGGTCGTGGAACAGTAGCCGTTGCCAGTTAAAGAAATGGCATTTTTCCGAAAAGATAGCGAAGAGCCAGCCCCCGCGCGGGTTCCAATAAAAGGGGAACGCGCAGGGGTGTTGCTCATCTGTGTCCGTTTCTCCGTCCTTCATCTTCCTCCTCAAGCCAAGAAACACGCTTCCGCCGCCGCCATCCGCCCACCAAGCGCTGCTAGATCCTCCGCCGCCCTTGAGAGCTCAAGAGATGGGGAAGAAGACAAGCGTTGTGAAGGGGAAGCAGTCGACCGCGTCGGCGGACCCAGCGACTGAAGAGAGGAAGAGTAAAGCAGAAGAGCAGGAGAGGTTGCGGCGGAGAGATGTGGTTTTCTCCCCGTCGAGCCTGGACAGCAATGCCTTGATCGCAAGGTACGCCTATATGTGGGGGAGGGCAACGAACGGGCATGGAGCACCCGTAGTTCTGCCGGATAGCCCCAAGGAGAAGACGCCATCAGATTCGTACCGCTTTTTCTACGCGTACTTCCTCTGTGGCCTCTCCCCCCTTTTTTTGATTTCTTCTGTGCCATGATGACGGTGTATGGATTCCACATTCTGGACTTTACGCCCAATGCAATGGCGTGTATGGTGATCTTCACCCATCTGTAAGATAATTTTGTTGGAGTCGCTCCCAATGTGGATTTGTTCAGGCACTTCTTCGTCCCTCGGATCGAAGACAAATCCCACCACTCGGGGAACATAAGATGGATCCCCCGGTGCTGGAAGGATGACTGGGACTACCTTCTTGGCCAGCAGCGCGGGAAGTGGGAAGAGTGGAGGGGCGATTGGTGCTGGATTAAGGATGAAGAAGCCCCCGAGTTCTGCTCAGCGCGGACTGGATGTGTCACGCGCGGCAACGACTGGGTACAAACTCCACTCGGCGCTGAAGAGGATTGCCCGTCTCAAAGCTGCCAGGCTAACCATCGAGCATGTGGGGGCCGACTTCCTTCGGCGCCGCATCGCGCCGCTGCAGAGGAGGGACTGGTTTGCATGGGAGTTCAACGGCTCCGCCGACAGGATGCGGCTGTACCCAGGCCCTACCAACAATTTGTCAGTTTACGGCCATGGCTGGCTGTGCGAGCAGCTATTCGGCCATCTTGGTCCGTTCCATCTGCCAGCGAGAGTCGTTCCCTTGCATCTCAATTCTACCCGGAGCCAGATTCTGCAATGGATGTCTGACTGCAATGTCTCCGGAGTCAAGCCCGATTGGGAGCTGCCTACCCTGGATGATGAGATAGACTGGGTCTCCCACCTGGAAGAAAGAGCTTCCAAGGCGGAGGACAATCTGATCAAGCCGACCACTAGGGCGGAGGAGGCATTCATCGCCGCTCGGATTGACGAAGACAAGAAGGCCAGGGCCGCCAAGAGGATGGGCTCCGGGGAAGAGGAAGAGGAGGAGCTCGAGGATGATGATTCTTCTGAGGAAGAGAGCGAAAGGCGCGTCCTGGAGGAGGCTGCCGGGCTTGACTCTGCCGGGGCTGGGGCTTCCCAAGCCACGGCGACAGGAACCCAAGAGGAGGTGGAGGAAGAAGGGCTTGAAATGGGCCCTCAAGCTCCAGAGCCAGCGCGCTGCCTTTGTGAGCGCGTCAACCGAGAGGCAGCGGCCCCTGCGTCTTCGCGGAGCACCCAGAAGGTAAAGAAGACGACTGCCAGAGGAGGTATACATGACGTAGCACGTCGCCATTCCTCCCGCCTTTCCCAGGCCAAGCCTCCTCCTGTCAAGCAACGGTTGGTCACCAGGGTGGACCCCAGCCCCCCGTCAAGCCCAACTTCCCCGCCAAGCTCGACCCTGCCGGAGGTCCCGGTCCCTTCGCCAAGCCCCGCTCCTCCATCCTTGAAGAGGGGTAGATCAACTCTGCCGCATGTGTCATACGAGCTGGGCTCCATGCTCCTCGCCTCGTAGTGAGTCACTCAATTATGATCTTAGTCGATGTTTTTCCGTTCTTGATCTTTTGACTGGTCTTGTATAACTGAATCTGACAGGGATAGAGAGACCCCAGCGGATCAAGCCAAGCGGGCCAAGTCTGCGGCACAGCCGGGTTCCACGACAGGCACGAGCCCGGTAAAAGGTGCGAAGGAAGATCCTGCGCCTAGCCCCCAGCCCAGCCTTCTTCGCGAAACTCCAGGGCTGACTCCGACTGCTGGCGGGGATGAGGAAGGGCATCCTCCTACACCCGACAGGGAGATGGGGGAGATCTGTAAAGGAGGGACCCGCCAGGGGGGTCCTCCTTCCAAGATCCCCCATCGACCATCACCCGTGGGGAGGAATCGCCGGCAAGGGCGTCCACCGAGGGGTTCTCCTGTGCTGAGGCCACCACCGAAGGGACGGTGACGGACCGCACACCGGCAACTGATATTGCCGGGGGAGGGGATACCTTTCCCCAGCAACCTCCATAGGGTATCCCACTTGCTAGCGTCTTCACTTCCCCCTTTTTTTCTTTTCTCTTCTTGTGTGCTTTGTTGATTTCTGACTTCTATTTTTCTGCTTGCTGCTTTTGTCCGTAGCTTCACCACTTGAGGAGCCTGAGTTGCTGGAAGAAGTGGCTGGCATTGGGAAGGATGCTGCTGAGGAGGCGATGAAGATTGCTGCCGCGGAGGGCCACGGGCAGATTGCCGGGGACGTTCAGGAATTCTTAGAAAGGACGAAACCATCCCCGGCAGCGCTCCTGGCCCGGATACAGTTATTGAGGAGAAGACTCCTCTCCAGTTCATGGGGCCCTTCACGTCAAGCTATCCTCTGGCATCGGCCCTGCGATCTCCCCTGAGCCATCTGGCACTGGTCACTGCTTAGCTGGGTCCCACAACTCATGGCTCACTCTTCTCAGCGGGCGCAGACCTCGATGACGAAATCAGTAGGATACTGGCGCCGTTGTCTCAGAGGATCGAAGGAGCTGATGGTTCTGCTGATGGCGCCAAAGATTTGGCTTTTTTGGAATCCATGGCAGCAGGGCTCAAGGACGTGCAGAACAGGTACAGCCTCAAATGGCAGGCGGTTAAGGTGCAGCGTGACTCAGCCGAGCTTTTGGACCAGGAGCTGAGGAAGAAAGGGAACGAGCTGCGGGAGTGGTACAACCGGCAGGTCCATTCTCTTAAGAGGCAACATGAGACGCTATCCATGGCCAAAGAGGACGTTGCAGCCTGGGAGGCTCGACTGGTGGAGCGCAAAGCGCTTCTGAACGCCAGGGAGACGAAAATCTCCTCCCGGGAAGGGGCCCTCAAAGCTACTCTCCGCAGCAAGGATGAGGACCTGCAGGCCTGTGTTCAGCAACGTACCAAAGAGCAGGGGGACGACCACAAGGCCACCCTTGACGCGCTCTCTTTGGAATCCTCAGCTCAACTGAAGAAAGTGGCCGACGAGCTTTCTGCCGCATCCGCCGCCAAGACCAATCTTGAGACCGAACTGAACATGCTGACGGAGGACCTTGCCAGGAGTAGCAAGGAGATTGGGGCCCTCAAGGAAGAGGCGTGAAAAGCGCAAGCCACTCTGGAAGAGGCGCAATCGTGGCTTTCCTCCAAGAGCTAAGACCTCGACGCCGCCAATGACACCATTTCCAACATGAAATCCAGGCTTGCTTGCTTGGAGAAAGACATTGAATCTGCCGGTGCCCGCGAGAAGCTGCTGCCGACAGACCTGAACAATACGAAGATCCTCCAAAAAGATGCAGAAGACAAACTGGAGAACCAAATTCGGCAGCGCAAGCTATTGATCAAGAGCATGACTAATATCGGCAAGCGCCTTACTGCCCAGATCGCAAATATGGACATGAAGAGCTGAGCCTTCTCCGTCGGCAAGCATGAAGTTCCAAGCGTCAAGCTGACACTCTTCTTTGAAGGCTTGATCGAGGGGTTGAAGATGTACGAGGACGACAGGGCCGCTTGCTTTGCCAATGAGTTCCGGAAGCTGGCTCGTGACGCCCTCTTCCTAGTCCTGAGCAACCTCGCCTTCTTCCACCCGGACATCGACCTCTCTAATGGTTTCAAGAATCTGCCATCGGGTGCTGACACCTCTGCTGCTGTGGAGAAGGCCGGTCCCCTTGCTGACAGGGTCCTCTCAGTCCCAAGGACCCAGGGGAGCTGTCGGGGTTAGCTTTGAGTCACCCTTGCTTCCGTGTTGTCTTGCACTTAAGACATAATATGTATCCCGTATTAGGCCATGCACTATTTTTACTTTAATGTTTGTTGAACTGAGACCCTTATGTAAACGCATGATATCCCCCTTGCTCTCTTATTGGCGTTCGTATGGACGTTTTCTTTGTGCGCTCTAGTTGCCCACCAATAACGTGCTGCCGCGATTGCTTTGAGGAACGGGTCCTTAGCATTCTGCTGGCAAGGACACGCTGCCGGCGAGTTTTTCCTCGACGGTGTTCGATGCTGCCGCATGTTTTGTTGAGCGGACTCGAAACAAAACAAGGGCGCAAACGAAAACAGTAAGGTTCCATCGTGCACAAGACTCGTCATACGAAACCCTGGGTGATAGTGGGGGGATATGCAAATGCGAGCTTGTAACGACCCGAATTTGGTAAAATCCAAGTCTATGTGCTTACTGTGTTATCCCTGGATCGAAGCTAGCACACACAGTAACAAGAATGAATATCATCAAGACATACATCATCTTACTACAACGATAGATCCAGAGTTAGGCCAATACATACCATTGGCACAGCTCAATGCTGGCACATAATACAACGGAATAATACGTAGTCGCTAAGTTAGGGCTCCATCAACACCACTGGGCTCGTTGAGTGTAGGCCGTAACCCTATCGTCCCTTAATCTGTCGAGATCTGCACATGACAGGTGCACATGAGTACGTGGAATGTACTCACAAGTTGCAAAGGCAAGTTTAACAGAATATATATGCAGGGTAAGTATTGGTGGAGGTTTCCTTTGCATAAAGCCAATTTTCACCTATACTAAATTTTGTAATCTTCTTTTGAAATAAGAATAGTTTTTAGTATAAAAGGTAGGAGTGAAACACTTGGATATACGCACCATTGCTCATTCTCCAAATTAGTTTTAAAACATACATAAGGTTGAAGTGAAACACATTCGATGTTCTCATTCCTCAACTTTAACCCTTAAAACAGACTTTTACAAAAGAGAGGGGAGATTCTTCTTCAGTCCAAATCTTTAGTTGCTCAAAGTTGCCCGTAACCGGGGGCACGGCTAATCGATTAGGTTTAACCCTCTGCAGAGGTCGTACACGTTCCCCACATGACACAATCAACCCCGTTTATCATTGCACACTTTGGTGCACGACTAGGAGGAGATTGTGATGAAGCCTTTCCGTAACAGCCCCCTATACCTGACCAAGACGCCCGCAACTTAGGCAATGAAAGCCCCTCTCCGATGGCGGCTCTGAGGTAAGGGTTTCCCATTAGTACTAAGCTAAGCCTGAGCCCATATTAGCATGTGGTTGTACTGGAAGCTACATCAAAATGTACTTGGAAGATCTCAGTCCCCTAGACGGCGGTCCCCACCAAAAACCTGTGTGCAAGACCCCAGTCGGGCGCATTCACTGCAAGACCCCGATGGGCGCAATCACTTGTAGACGCTCCCGTCATACCGTTCCGCCCAGGGAGTAGAAGTAAAATAATATATATTTTTGTTATTCAAAAGTTTTCGCAAACGTTGCCCCAAAACAGGGCAAGTTTATTTTTTTAAAACTTGTTTGATTCCCAACCCCTTCCTTTGTAAGCATGGCTAAGCATAGCTACAAGTTCCTAGGGCTTTAGCTAGCAATAACACTTTGCAAAATTTATTTTAGTAAAACATGCATACTAGTAAATTTTAAAGAGATCATGCATATTTCAAAAGCATAGGACAAAATATGATCAAGTTGCAACTTGCCTGGGTCTCTTGAAGATGAAATGTTCTACTCTTAGTCGTCTCTCCTTCACCTTACGATATATCTAACGATAAAGGAAAAATAATTCAACACACAACAAAATCCAAATGAAATCCAAACACTAACACAAACTATTCGATTGCCACTATGAAAATTTCTAGTGCATGGTTAAGGTTGATATAGGATCAAGTTTGATGTGTGAAGAAAATATGACATAGTCATGTTCTAGGGTTGGACCAAATGGATACAAAGTGGATATGATGATTTGAAGGTTGTGAGTCAAGGTCCTACTGCAAATCCTACAATGGGTTTGATCGAAATATTTGAATTTGGGTTAATTGAATGGATATGATATAAGTTTCAAGATAAAAGAATTAAATTCTTAATCTTGTAACTCCAAAATTTTAGCTTGATAATATATGGTCGGAGAGGTTCCTGATGATATCCTCAAGAGGATTGACTCAAGAATAAAATTTAAATTAATGATGGAATTGAATCATGATAAAAGAAAGTCAATTTGGACTGTTGAGGCCAAAACAGTATCTATACATGGATGAACGAGGTAGAATTCAATGAGGAGGTTGCGAGGTACACGGAACGGTGCTTGTTCCAGTCGTCGAGTGTCGTGTAGATGCCGCCGGAGTTGCGTGTAGCTCCGGTCGGACGAGACGCTAGCAGACCTTGTGCTCCGGCTATGAATCTGTACGAATCACCATGTCCATAATATTTACAACATAGTTTTATGAAGACAGGGAGAAGGAGGAGGTCGGGAGCACCTTGAGCTTGCTCGGATCTCGAACAAACGGCAGCGGCGGCGAGTAATTCCGGCGAGCAATTGCCGTGGATAGGAGGCAAGAGGGAGGGGGCTTTCTGACGTGATGAAAGAGGATGAGAAGGAGTCCGTCATGGCTCCTTTTATAGGGCTGGGGGGGCCGGAGTCGAGTGGAGCAAGATGTGTTAATGGCTGCAGTTTCAAGCACTTGTGGTGGTCATTATGGTTGGTTCTGGCGCGCACTAGGGGATGGGAGAGGTCGAGGGAGACGAGGGGAACCGGTTCCGGGGGTTAGTGGGTGCTGGGAGAGGAAGAGGAGGGGAGGAAGATGTGGAGGCGCCATGGATGTAGCCTCTGTTCATATTCGTGTGAACGTGAACGAGGAGGAAGAAGAAGGCTGTTCCTATGAGCCTTAGTGGAAAAGAAAAAGAAATGAGGCCCATTAGGAAGGAAAATATTTAAGCGAGGTGGGTTGCACTACGTTGCTGTTTTTTTGTCTGTGTGGAATAGTTATTAAAAATGTTGAAAAAATTTAGGCTAATATTTTTACTCCGGTAAAAATAATATTATCTCATATATAATTTTTATTGTGCACATATTTGTATTTTTAAGCTCTGTGGACTTATTTAAATTACTCAAAAATTCAATTTCAAGTTTTGCAAGTTACCAAAATGATAGTTGTCCCATATTAAGTATTTCAAAATATATTTTTGGAGAAGTCATTTTATCTCCTCTCATTAAATTTTATTGAATAATTTGGAAATATTTATATGGCACTAAAACTCCAAATACAAGAACTCCAAGTTTCAAATAACTCTTTTATGAAATGTCTATCCTCCATATTTGAGAAAGTCATTTTATTCTCACTCCATAATATTAAATATGGTTTCAAAATATTTCATAGCAGTCGAAAAGAAAAGAAATTAATTTTTGAAATTTTTGACACAAGACTCGAAAAAGTTTTAATTTCCACTTAACATCATTGCAACTCACTCAATATTAATAAATATTTACATTCCAAAATTTGGAAAATTTTGGGATGTTACAGAGCTCCTAATGAAAGTTTTATAATCGTGCCAACTTAGCTTTCATTATGGCTCCCCTTCCGTCCTCGCGCATTTTTATTCACGCACACCATCCCTTCCTCCATTCACGGCCGGCCCTCCTCTTCGCGTTCCCGGTGAACGCACACGCGTGTACCTGCCTTTGTCCTGAGATAAAGGGAAAACGAAGAGAGGTAAATGGAGAAACTTGGGAGGCCTGTTAGTTATGAGTACTACCCTGAGCGCAAGCCTGCTGGGTTAATGTAGACATTCACAACTAACAAAAAACGGAGGGGTAAACGTGAATGGCCGAGCCTCCCCTTCCTTCCTTCGCGCCCAACGGTCCCGTGGCGACCAACGCGACGGAGGCGTTGGCGAACATGACCTTGTCGTGGTTCGCTTGCTGGGGATGTCAACCAGTGGATTCACTCTAGCATTTGGCTCGGGATTTATCCTTGGCGGGATAAATGCAGGACCGAGCCTCATGCGAGCTTATAGACACTGGCGGCACCGCCGCCATGCAGAGCTAATCACATGCGGGGAAGGAGAGGAGAGGGGGGGTATAGCCGAGTACCTCTTTCTTTTCTTTGCCTATCGGTTCAAGCTGCACTTCCTTGGGGTGAGGAGGGCTTGTTCCTCTTCGGCATTCCTTGCTCCAGCTTCGGCCGCGAGGGACACAACGGTGGTGCAGCCCGCGCCAGTCGCGTCGCCCATGGCGCCAGCTGTCGGCGTCAAAACCAGCGGATCTCGGGTAGGGGGTCCCGAACTGTGGATCTTGGGTCGATGGGTAATAGGAGACAAGGGAGACGATGTTTACCCAGGTTCGGGCCCTCTATACGGATGTAATACCCTACGTCCTTCTTTGTTTGTATTGATGATGGTGTATCGAGTACAGAGTTGATCTACCTTGAGATCGTATATAGTGGTCTAAACCCTAAGAGCTATGCTCGTTTGATGATATGATCTATGATGATCCGATTGTCCCTAATGACTAGCCTGGCCTCGGCTTATATAGCACACCAGAGGCCTAGGATAACAAGAGTCCTAGTCGGCTACGTCGGTGGAGAGGAGTACTTGTCTTGATCACCAAGTCTTGTGGAATCTTCCTCGTATGCATCATGGGCTGTCCGAACTGGCCCATTAGTGAATCATCATGGGGTTCCTCGGCCCGACCCACTGGTCGGGAGACGACGTGGTGAGTACCCCCTAGTCCAGGACACCGTCAGTAGCCCCCTGAACTGGTCTTCAAGTTAGGGACGCTCCTTGGTTCTTCCGAATTGTTCTTCATCTTCAGTCGTCGGTCTTGAAAACTGGTACAACAAATCTTCCCATTACTTATCTTGAGGATTGCCGAAGTGTATCTGAAGAGTTCACACGTCGGGCATCCGAGGAGCCACTTTAAGTTATTGGCCTTTATCAATGCCTTGTTATTTTTACGCCACACCTCGGGTCTGGAGTGTTTCCCGTGCGGCGATGTCCTCTCGCGTCCGAGCTCCCACGCCGAACTGCATCCGAGGTGTCTTTTTGCGTCCGAGCTCCAACGTCGAACTGTATCCGAGTTTCATGTCGGACTGCTTCCAAGGTTCCTTTATGCAGCCAAGCTCCAACGCTGGTCGGCTGAGGTGCCATAAATTACCTCGGTCTCTGAAAATTTGAAGGACTTCATCCGAGCTTAAATGCGGGAATAGTCTTTTATGGAGCCTGCCATTCGCATCCGAGCTTTATGCCGGACTGCTTCCGAGGCATTTCCAATCTTGAGCTTTATGCCGGAATGCTTCCGAGCTCCAACGCCGGACTGCATCTGAGCTCCAACGATGATCAACGTCCGAGGTGTCATAAACTACCTCGGTCTTTAGAAAATTGAACGAATTCAGCCGAGCTTAATGCGGGAAATGCCCTCTATGGAGCCAGCCACTTGCGCCCGAGCTTTATGCCGGACTGCTTCCAAGGTGGTGCACCACCCCGACCATGGTCTGATTTTTTGTGGAAATTATTTCCGATCGTGCAATTTATTTACTACCAAGATTTATACACAGTAGCCCTCAAGGTGTGTGTCGGTCTATAACCTGAGATGCGCCTGAAGGAAAAAATAATAATCAAAATAAAACCACTAATCCCAGTAGCCCCTGAGACTTAGGTCGATTTCCAAAATCAGCCTGAGGATCAAGTTCTTGCTCGGCGGCATTCGTTAGGGATGTAAACGCGGTACGCAGTAGTTTCCGAGACTCGGGTTGGGTGCGGCGGACCAACCTAAGGATCGAATCTCCTCAGAAACCGTATTGCACTTTGAATTTGCTACATTGAATAGGCAATGCAGTAGCCCCCGAGCATTAATTTGGGCACGGGTGGTCGAATTAAGGATCGATATTTGTTTGACACAAACTTTGTTACGTTTGACACAATTTATGTGTAATGATTCTATGTATCCAAGTACTTTACATCATTAATGCTCGGATCCGCATTGTACAAGACTTTGTTGGCCGACCATCGGCTTCAACCTCCTTGGCTAGTAGTCGAGGAGTCTTTGCCCTACTTTATAAAGCCTTTATAAGGGCAAAGATTTACGGCAAACAAGGCAATCCTGTCATACGGTTTTATAAACAAAGGTACGCGGGGAGCTATGTTATATTACGATTTAACGTAAGAAACATCTTCTGGAAAAAATAGTTCATTTATAAGTTCCTTTTCCCAGGATATCATGTTAACCATGATCGTGAAACCTCAACTCCGAACAATGTGGGAGGAAAATATTGAGGATTTAGTTCGAGAAATGTTCCCGAAATCTGTGGTCTTTGATGAACCGAAATTTTCACTTCCGTCGTTCCCGACCAATTATATTCTTAAGATGGCTAGCTTTCGGCTTCACCCAGTCTGAGGTACTATCCCGGATGACCCGGAAGTAACAACCATAGAGGTGCTCCCTTTACCCCCTAGCCGAACAATCGGGAACGTAGGGGGTAAGCACAGGAGCCAGGCAACCCAGCTTGGCCAAAATCTTAAATCAAATTGATGCATATTTATGGCTTTATAACGATGATTACGGAAGGCAGCACTCGCATATTGAATACAAATGCTTGTATGCTATATACTATTTTGACTCCTTTGTGACCGTTTATCATTTGAGAGTGGCCCATCGTCGGCTTCTACCCCTTTGTAGTTTCTACGCAGGGTGTTTCCGCAGTAACAAGACAACCCTTAGCCGACGTCTCGGTGCCCGGAGACGGTTGTGTTAGTGGAAACAAGGCAATCAGATATTCGGGCCTTATAACTTTCACTTAGTCATGGGAGCATATGTTTGGGGGCAACTTAATAGCCCCCGGTATACGTCGACTCCTCGGATTATTCGAGGTCGAACCACCCACAACTTGGCCTTTCCAAGAAAAAAAGGCCCTTCATTTTACTCGGATAACCTCGATCGGCAATATTTGGTTGAACACCGCCTGCGGTTCGCTGACCGATTTACGCTTGTTGTGACAGTCAGCTTTCGGCTTGATACGTCTCCAACGTATCTATAATTTTTGATTGTTCCATGCTGTTATATTATCTGTTTTGGTCGTTTTATATGCATTAATATGCTATTTTATATTATTTTTGGGACTAACCTATTAACCTAGTGCCCAGTGCCAGTTTCTGTTTTTTTCCTTGTTTTTGAGTATTGCAGATAAGGAATATCAAACGGAGTCCAAACGGAATAAAATTCTACGATGATTTTTCTTGGACCAGAAGGAACCCAGGAGACTTGGAGAAGAGGCCAGAAGACCCACGGGTGGGCCACAAGCCACCTGGGCACGCCCCTGGGGGGGCGCCCCCTGGCTTGTGGGCCCCCGTGGCTCCTCCAACCCTAATTCTCCGCCTATAAATTCAGAAATATTCCCCCAATACCAAAAAGAGCCACAATAATACTTTTCCACCGCCGCAAGCCTCTGTTCCCGTGAGATCCCATCTTGGGGCCTTTTCCGGTAATCTGCCAGAGGGGGATTCGATCACAGAGGGCATCTACATCAACACCATTGCCCCTCCGATGATGCGTGAGTAGTTCACCTCAGACCTTCGGGTCCATAGCTAGTAGCTAGATGGCTTCTTCTCTCTCTCTCTATGTTCTTCAATACCATGTTCTCCATGATCTTCATGGAGATCTATCCGATGTAACACTCTTTTGCGGTGTGTTTGTCGAGATCCGATGAATTGTGGGTTTATGATCAGATTATCTATGAATATTATTTGAATCTTCTCTGAATTCTTATATGCATGATTTCATATCTTTGCAAGTCTCTTCGAGTTATTGGTTTGGTTTGGCCAACTAGATTGGTAATTCTTGCAATGGGAGAAGTGCTTAGTTTTGGGTTCAATCTTGCGGTGTCCTCACCCAGTGACAAAGTAGGGGTAGCGAGGCACGTATTTGTATTGTTGCCATCAAGGGTAAAAAGATGGGGTTTTCATCATATTGCTTGAGTTTATCCCTCTACATCATGTCATCTTACTTAATGCGTTACTCTGTTCTTCATGAACTTAATACTCTAGATGCAGGCAGGAGTCGGTCGATGTGTGGAGTAATAGTAGTAGATGCAGAATCGTTTCGGTCTACTTGACACGGATGCGATGCCTATATGCATAATCAGTGCCTTGGATATCGTCATAACTATGCGCTTTTCTATCAATTGCTCGACAGTAATTTGTTCACCCACCGTATTATTTTCCTTCAAGAGAGAAGCCTCTAGTGAAACCTATGGCCCCGGGTCTATTTTCCATATTATATTTTCAGATCTATAAACCAAAAATACCAAAAATACTTTGCTGCAATCTATTTACTTTTATTTTACTTTTTGTTTTAGTAATCTTTTATATCTATCTTTATCAGATCTCATCCTTGCAAGTAACCGTGAAGGGATTGACAACCCCTTTATAGCATTGGGTGCAAGATTTTGATTGTTTGTGTAGGTGCAAAGATTGGGGCCTTGCTTGTACCTCCTACCGGATTGATACCTTGGTTCACAACAACCGAGGGAAATACTTATCTACTTTGCTGCATCACCCTTTCCTCTTCAAGGGAAAACCAACGCAAGCTCAAGAAGTAGCAAGAAGGATTTCTGGCGCCGTTGCCGGGGAGGATACATAGCAAGTCAAGACATCAAGCCTACCAAGTACCCATCACAAACTCATCTCTTGCATTTACATTATTTGCCATTTGCCTCTCGTTTTCCTCTCCCCCACTTCTAAAACGATTTTCATAAAAAACCAAAAAGATTTGGCTTTTTATTCGCCCTTTTTCCGTTCGTCTTTTCGTTTGCTTTTTGTTTGCTTGTGTGCTAGATTGCTTGCTTTGTCACGATGACTCAAGAGAATACCAAGTTGTGTGACTTCTCCAATACTAATAATAATGATTTTATTAGTACTCCGATTGCTCCCGCCACTAGTGCAGAATCTTATGAAATTAATGTCGCTTTGCTTAATCTTGTTATGAAAGAACATTTTTCCGGCCTTGCTAGTGAAGATGCCGCATCCCATCTAAATACTTTCGTTGAGTTGTGTGATTTGGGTGCTAGCGTTTAGACGATTCCGAAAACTTTATGTGATGTGCTAGGTTTACATGAACTTGATGATTGCTCTTTAAATTTGCATCTAGCGGATTCCACTATTAAGAAACCTATGGGAAGGATTAATGATGTTCTTATTGTTGCAAATAGGAATTATGTGCCCGTAGATTTCATTGTTCTTGATATAGATTGCAATCCTACATGTCCTATTATTCTTGGTAGACCTTTCCTTAGAACGATCGGTGCAATTATTGATATGAAAGAAGGAAACGTTAGATTCCAATTTCCGTTAAGGAAAGGCATGGAACACTTTCCTAGAAAGAAAATTAAATTACCTTATGAATCTATTATGAGAGCTACTTATGGATTGCATACCAAAGATGACAACACCTAGATCTATTGCGTTATGCCTAGCTAGGGGCGTTAAACAATAGCGCTTGTTGGGAGGCAACCCAATTTTATTTTATGTTTTTGTTTGTGTTTCTGTTATTGAGTGATTTACACATTATTACCTATGTATTAATTTTGTTTTAGTGTTTTAATTAGTGTTTGAGCCAAGTAAGACCTTTGGGATGGTCTACGGTGATTGTTGATTTGATTTTGCTGAAAAACAGAAACTTTTGCGCTCAGTCCAGGAATTTTATAAATTCACCAGAGCATCTAATGAGTCTGAAATTTTTACACCAGATTGATATACAAATTTCCCATATTTTCCTAATTTTTCAGAATTTTTGGAGTTACATAAGTATTCTAAGTTTCCAGATTGCTACAGACTGTTCTGTTTTTGACAGATTCTGTTTTCTTTGTGTTGTTTGCTTATTTTGATGTATCTATGGGTTGTATCGGGGGGTATGAACCATGGAGAAGTTGGAATACAGTATATATTACACCAATTTAAATAAAGAATGACTTCACAACAATACCTAAAGTGGTGATTTATTTTTCTTATACTAACGGATCTCACGAGTTTTCTGTTGAGTTTAGTGTTGTAAAGTTTTCAAGTTTTGGGTAAAGATTTGATGGACTATGGAATAAGGAGTGGCAAGAGCCTAAGCTTGGGGATTACCAAGGCACCCCAAGCCATATTCAAGGATACCAAAGAGCCTAAGCTTGGGGATGCCCCGGAAGGCATCCCCTCTTTCGTCTTCAATCCATCGGTAAATTTACTTGAGGCTATATTTTTATTCACCACATGATATGTGTTTTGCTTGGAGCGTCTTGTATGATATGATTCTTTTCTTTTTAATTTGCCACAATTATCCTTGCTGCACACATTTTTTGAGAGGGACACGCATGAATCGTTAATTTATTAGAATACTCTATGTGCTTCACTTATATCTTTTGAGCTAGGCAATTTTGCTCTAGTGCTTCACTTATATCTTTTTAGAGCACGGTGGTGTTTTATTTTATAGAAATAATTGAACTCTCATATCTCACTTATATTATTTTGAGAGTCTTTAAACAGCATGGTAATTGGTTTAGGTTATGAATTTATTCCTAATATAATGGGCATCCAAGAGGGATATAATAAAAACTTTCATATAAAGTGCATTGAATACTATGAGAAGTTTGATTCCTTGCATATAGTTTTGAGATATAAAGATGGTGATATGAGAGTCATACTAGTGAGTAATTGTGGATTGGTAGAAATACTTGTGTTAAAAGTTTGTGATTCCCGTAGCATGCACGTATGGTGAACCGTTATGTAACGAAGTCGGAGCATGATTTGTTTATTGATTGTCATCCTTTGTGTGAGGGTCGGGAGCGCGCGATGGTTAACTCCTACCAACCTCTCCCCTAGGAGCATGCATCTAATACTTTGCTTCGATAACTAATATACTTTTGCAATAAGTATGTGAGTTATTTATGACTAATGTGAGTCCATGGATTATACGCACTCTCACCCTTCCACCATTGCTAGCCTCTCTAGTACCGCGCAACTTTCGCTGGTGCATTGAACCCACCATATACCCTTCCTCAAAACAGACACCATACCTACCTATTATGGCATTTCCATAGCCATTCCGAGATATATTGCCATGCAACTTCCATTGTTCCGTTTATTATGACATGCACCATCATTTTCATATTGCTTTGCATGATCGTAAGATAGCTAGCATGATGTTTTCATGGCTTGTCCATTTTTTGATGTCATTTGCTATGCTAGATCGTTGCACATCCCGGTACACCACCGAAAGCATTCATATAGAGTCATATTTTGTTCTAGGTATCGAGTTGTAATTCTTGAGTTGTAAGTAAATAAAAGTGTGATGGTCATCATTATTAGAGCATTGTCCCATGAGAGGAAAGGATGATGGAAGCTATGATTCCCTCACAAGTTGGGATGAGTCTCCGGACTTTAGAAATAATAAAAGAGGCCAATGAAGCCCAAATAAAAAAAAGAGGCCAAACATGCCCACCAAAATTAAAAAAATGAGAGAAAAGAGAGAAGGGACAATGCTACTATCTTTTTTCCACACTTGTGCTTCGAAGTAGCACCATGATCTTCATGATAGAGAGTCTCCTATTTTGTCACTTTCATATACTAGTGATATTTTTTCATTATAATGCACACCCACTTAGTTTCTTTTTGAGCTTTCATACACTTATAGCTCTAGTGCATCCGTTGCATGGCAATCCCTACTCACTCACATTGATATCTATTGATGGGCATCTCCATAGCCCGTTGATAGGCCTAGTTGATGTGAGACTATCTTCTCCTTTTCCTCACAACCTCCACCATATTCTATTCCACCTATAGTGCTATATCCATGGCTCACGCTCATGTATTGCGTGCAAGTTTAAAAGGTTTGAGAACATAAAAGGTGTGAGACAATTGCTTGACTTGTCATCAGGGTTGTGCATGATCTAAATACTTTGTGTGGGGAAGATGGAGCATAGCCAGACCATATGATTTTGTAGGGATAACTTTCTTTGGCCATGTTATTTTGAGAGGACACAATTGCTTTGTTTGTATGCTTGAAGTATTATTGTTTTTATGTCAATATTAAGCTTTTGTTTTGAATCTTATGGATCTAAACATTCATGCCACAATAAAGAATATTACATGGATAAATATGTTAGGTAGCATTCCACATCAAAAATTCTGTTTTTATAATTTGAATCTTGTGGGCCCCCCGTGGCTCCTCCAACCCTAATTCTCCTCCTATAAATTCAGAAATATTCCCCCAATACCAAAAAGGGCCACGATAATACTTTTCCGCCGCCGCAAGCCTCTGTTCCTGTGAGATCCCATCTTGGGGCCTTTTCCGGTAATCTGCCGGAGGGGGATTCTATTATGGAGGGCATCTACATCAACACCATTGCCCCTCCGATGATGCATGAGTAGTTCACCTCAGACCTTCGGGTCCATACCTAGTAGCTAGATGGCTTCTTCTCTCTCTCTATGTTCTTCAATACCATGTTCTCCATGATCTTCATGGAGATCTATCCGATGTAATACTCTTTTGCGGTGTGTTTGTCGAGATCCGATGACTTGTGGGTTTATGATCAGATTATCTATGAATATTATTTGAATCTTCTCTGAATTCTTATATGCATGATTTCATATCTTTGCAAGTCTCTTCGAGTTATTGGTTTGGTTTGGCCAACTAGATTGGTAATTCTTGCAATGGGAGAAGTGCTTAGTTTTGGGTTCAATCTTGCGGTGTCCTCACCCAGTGACAAAGTAGGGGTAGCGAGGCACGTATTTGTATTGTTGCCATCAAGGGTAGAAAGATGAGGATAATCATTGCCTTGGATATCGTCATAACTATGCACTTTTCTATCAATTGCTCGACAGTAATTTGTTCACCCACCATATTATTTTCCTTCAAGAGAGAAGCCTCTAGTGAAACCTATGCCCCCGGGTCTATTTTCCATATTATATTTTCAGCTCTATAAACCAAAAATACCAAAAATACTTTGCAGTAATCTTTTTACTTTTGTTTTACTTTCCGTTTTAGTAATCTTCTATATCTATCTCTATCAGATCTCATCCTTGCAAGTAACCGTGAAGGGATTGAGAACCCCTTGATAGCGTTGGGTGCAAGAGTTTGATTGTTTGTGTAGGTGCAAATATTGGGGCCTTGCTTGTACCTCCTACTGGATTGATACCTTGGTTCTCAACAACTGAGGGAAATACTTATCTACTTTGCTGCATCACCCTTTCCTCTTCAAGGGAAAACCAACGCAAGCTCAAGAAGTAGCACGGCTTTCTCCAACCGAGGCACTTAACCAGTTAAACCGGAAGTGACAATCGCAGTGGTTCTCCCTTTACCCCTTAGTCGAACAAAGCGAGAACGTAAGAGGTAAGCACAGGAGCCGGGCAATCCAGCTATAGACCAAAGACACAACTCGAAATCGATGCATATAAATGCGAAATACCGAGGACATTTTGCCGAGGACTGCATCGAGTACCTCGGTGTTTGGTGGGTTCGGTGCTAACCTCGGACCCCCTTTAATACTGCCGATGTGTGAAATGCATCTGGCATTGTACTGCAAGAGTTATGCTTGGAAATAACAAAAAACGTATGCAAAAAAACTTTATGTTTAGATAAAATAAAATAGTGCCAATCCGAAATTGGTCTAAAATTTAATATGTGCTTCGGTCGTGCTTTAACATGATACATCCGATCTCCGGACTCCAAGTGGGTCAACCGTTGGCTTCAACCTCCGTATCCCGAAGGCGGAGTGTTTCTCCGAGGCCTGTTTAGCGAACTAAACTCGAGCGCCTTTAGAAAGAAACCAGGCTATCCGGCTATTGACCACACACTCGCGTTGGAAAAAGGAGTAGTAGAAAAAGACTTTGCAACGACCAAGATGAAAACACATTTATTATAAAACGGATCATATAAATTTAAGAGCCCCCAAATAACTTTGGGGAACGGAAATTGTTTTTAACAAACAATTTTTTTTGTTTAACAAAAAATATAATGTTTGGTTGAACCGAACACAAAGCAAAATTTCAAAGAGAGCTGAGCACGACATCGACTTAGCTGGCTGGTGTGCTCGGTACGGTCCGAGGTTGTGACGGGTCGAAGATGTAGTCCTCGGCCTGGGCGAGATCCCAGTCCCCAAGCCCTAGGTAATCTAGCGAAGAGCTCGGGTCGAGAAGTGGCAACACAACATGGTTGCTGTAGCGAGGCGAAGCCCCCGGTCCAGCCGAGGAGACAGAGTATTCGGCAGCATGACGGCGAAGCCCCCAGTTATCATGGGAAAAGGAAGTGTTTTTAGCAAACAAACTTTTTTATTTAAAACAAATATAATGCTTGGTCGAACCGAACAAATTTTTTAAAAATTTGAGCATGAAAGCGACCTAGCTGGTTAATGTGCTTCTGACGTGTGTCGAGCTTGTAGTGGGTCAAGGTCCCAGCCCCCAAGCCGGTCACGAGGTAGCCGAAGAAGAGCTCGGCTTGATGAAGTGACAACACAACACTTTCGAAGGGCCGAGGAGAAACCCCAGGTCCAGTCGATCAGATGGAGTAGTTCGGCAGCGTGACGATGAAGCCCCCACGTTAGTCGACTATGTCGACGACACAATTTGGTTGATGGAGGCGAGACGACGATGTAGGCACGCCAAGGTGACCGCATGACACAACCGAAGTCGATTACCTGTGCACACAATATAGTGCAAGCCAAGAGTAATAACAAATAAAGGTAATAATATACTTTAAAAAAAATCTTCTACTTAGTTAATTTAAGTGAAGCAAATAATTAAAGGAATATGGCCTGGGTGCCGAGGTGCCAGAGCGAAGAGTTCGGCTTGACGAAGTGGCGACGCTGCACGGTCGATGTGGCGAGGCGAAGTCCCCGGTCCAGCTAACATGACGAAGCTACTCGGCTCGTGACGCCAAAGTCCCTAGAGCAGGTTGATGAAGAGATAGCAAAGCCCCCGGTCTAGCCAAGGTGACGGAGCAGGTCGGCTGGTGACGCCGAAGTCTCATGCCAGCCGAGGTGTCGAAGCAGGTCGGCTGATGACGCCGAAGTCTCATGCCAGCCGAGGTGTCGAAGCTAGTCGGCTGGTGACGCCGAAGTTCCCAAAACAGGTTGATGAGGAGATGATTAAGCCCCCGGTCTAGCCGAGGTGACGGAGCGGGTCGTTAAGGTGACTCTAGAGCCCCATGCCAACCAACGTGTCAAAGCAGGTCGGCGTGGTGGACGTTACCTTGAAAAAGCGACGGCGCGGCGATGCCGACGCAGGTCGGAATTTGTGACGCGATCAATGCTGGCTTGATGAAGCAACGGAGCGCCCGACCCGTACAACCCGCGGATGACGAGGTTCTCTTGCTGATTATTCGGCCCTCGCGATGCCGAACTCTTGGTCGGCTGACCGAGATGATGAGAAAATTTCCTTCAAAAAGGACGCCTCACAACCCGTTCGTGAAAAAGATGAACTCGGGTCAGATTCATTTTCTCGCAGAAAATAGATCCAAAATTCGTTATATTCATCGGACGTTTCCCGGAGTTTAGACGGTCGGATTGAGCTGAAATTTTGAGGGGTGGTCGGTATAGGAATTCCGCAGCCGATGAACGGTGGGATTTGCCAACAGATGTCCGAGCTAGATACTGGAAACCTCACCCTAAACTCATCCAGATTCCCGTCCATATTCGACACGGCTCCGGTATATTGGAGATTGCTGGAGATTCCTCCATCGGAACGCGACGAAATTTTGCAGGGTAGTTGTAGATACAATTCCGCACAATTCCACCGAAGCAATCATCAAAGCGACGCTCGAGGAAACGGGGAAGACGAACACAAATTCTATGTCCAGAAAAAACTGCAATATGCAGACGAGCCATCGATCCTTCTAGCAATCCCACGACGGAACTCTCAATGAAAGCACCAATGTCGGCGTCAAAACCGGCGGATCTCGGGTAGGGGGTCCCGAACTGTGGATCTTGGGTCGATGGGTAACAGGAGACAAGAGAGACTATGTTTACCCAGGTTCGGGCCCTCTCTATGGAGGTAATACCCTACGTCCTGCTTTGTTTGTATTGATGATGGTGTATCGAGTACAGATTTGATCTACCTCGAGATCGTATATAGTGGTCTAAACCCTAAGAGCTATGCTCGTATGATGATATGATCAATGATGATTCGATCGTCCCTAATGACTAGCCTGGCCTCGGCTTATATAACACACCAGAGGCCTAGGATAACAAGAGTCCTAGTTGGCTACGTCGGTGGAGAGGAGTCCTTGTCTTGATCACCAAGTCTTGTGGAATCTTCCTCGTATGCATCATGGGTTGTCCGAACTGGCCCATTAGTGAATCATCATGGGGTTCCTCAGCCCGACCCACTGGTCGGGAGACGACGTGGTGAGTACCCCCTAGTCCAGGACACCGTCACCCGCCTCATTCGCCGCCACCGCGGTGCCAATGGCGTCCGCGACTGCATGCGAGGGGGCTTTCGAAGTGGAGGGATGCGCGGTCGCGCCGGTCTTCTTATTGGGAGCCATGGATGAAGAAGATGGCGATGAAGATCAACACGCCGCTCACGAACTCAGGTTGGCGCAAATGATGCGTGCCCCTACCTGGCGCACCAAAGATGTTGGGTCACGATGCACACGATCACCTATGGGGCCATCAGCCCCTTTGTGGTTCAGCAGGGGTGAGGTCAAGTTGCATAAAGAGCAGAGGTCATGAGACAGCACGACGATGAGACGCTGGTGTTTTACCCAGGTTTGGGCCGCTGGGAAGCGTAAAATCCTACTCCTACTTTGGTGGATTGATCAGAGGAACACGAAGCACACGCAGCGCTCAAACCCGGCAAGGTTGCCTTCGAGGGAGCTGCTATGCGAGTACAAGTGTCCAAAAGTCCGAATCTTGAGCTAGGTTGCCTTGGGCCTTCTTTGATAGGTCAAGGGGCAACCACAGTGGCAAAACAGACGTTATCTAGTGATTAGATAGCTAACAGTGCTATCATACCTAACTCTGGAACTTAGGACAAAATGCCATAAATGCTAACCTAGGTGGCGTTTGGGGGTGCATCCCCGGCAAGCTTTCACCACCGCTTGGCAGCCTGCTGCTTAGTATCTTTACACGCCTTTGGACGGGTGTCAACTGGGCAAAATCTGTCTTCCGGCGTGCCGCCACGTGTTTAGCGAGAGCCACTTAGTCATTGATGACCCACAAGTATAGGGGGTCTATCATAGTCCTTTCGATAAGTAAGAGTGTCGAACCCAACGAGGAGCAGAAGGAAATGACAAGCGGTTTTCAGTAAGGTATTCTCTGCAAGCACTGAAATTATCGGTAACAGATTGTTTTGTGATAAGGTAATTCGTAAAGGGTAGCAAGTAATAAATGTAGCAAAGATGCAGCAAGGTGGCCCAATCCTGTTTGTAGCAAAGGACAAGCCTGGACAAACTCGTATATAAAACAAAGCACTCCCGAGGACATATGGGAATTTCTGTCAAGCTAGTTTTCATCATGCTCTTATGATTCGCGTTCATTACTTTGATAATTTGATATGTGGGTGGACCGGTGCTTGGGTGCTGCCCTTACTTGGACAAGCCTCCCACTTATGATTAACCTCTCTCACAAGCATCCGCAACTACGAAAGAAGAATTAAGACAAATCTAACCATAGCATGAAACATATGGATCCAAATCAGCCCCTTACGAAGCAACGCATAAACTAGGGTTTAAGCTTCTGTCACTCTAGCAACCCATCATCTACTTATTACTTCCCAATGCCTTCCCCTAGGCCCAAATAATGGTGAAGTGTCATGTAGTCGACGTTCACATAACACCACTAGAGGAGAGACAACATACATCTCATCAAAATATCGAACGAATACCAAATTCACATGATTACTTATAACAAGACTTATCCCATGTCCTCAGGAACAAACGTAACTACTCATAAAGCATATTCATGTTCATAATCAGAGGAGTATTAATTATCATTAAGGATCTGAACATATGATCTTCCACCAAGTAAACAAACTAGCATCAACTACAAGGAGTAATCAACACTACTAGCAACCCACAGGTACCAATCTGAGGTTTTGAGACAAAGATCGGATACAAGAGATGAACTAGGGTTTGGAGAGGAGACGGTACTGGTGAAGATGTTGATGGAGATTGACCCCCTCTCGATGAGAGAATCGCTGGTGATGACGATGGCTTCGATTTCCCCCTCCGGGAGGGAAGTTTCCCCGGCAGAACAGCTCCGCCGGAGCCCTAGATTGGTTCTGCCCAAGTTCCGCCTCGAGACTGCGGCGCTTCGTCCCGAAAGCTCTCTTCTCATTTTTTCCAGGTCAAAACCCTCCATATAGAAGAAGATGGGCACCGGAGGGCTGCCAGGGGGCCCACAAGCCACAGGGGCGCGCCCTGGGGGGTAGGGCGCGCCCCCCAGGCTTGTGGCCTCCTGGTGGGTCCCCTTTGGTATTTGTTTCGCCCAATATATTTTTTTATATTCCAAAATAATTCTCCGTAACTTTTCAGGACTTTTGGAGTTGTGCAGAATAGGTCTCTCATATTTGCTCCTTTTCCAGTCCAGAATTCCAGCTGCCGGCATTCTCCCTCTTCATGTAAACCTTGTAAAATAAGAGAGAAAAGGCATAAGTATTGTACCATAATGTGTAATAACATCCCATAATGCAATAAATATCAATATAAAAGCATGATGCAAAATGGACGTATCAGTAATCTAAGGGCTTGACACCACATCGACTACTGACTGGCGTTGCGATGCGGTGGAGCGGTGGCTGATTAGCTCGCGCCTGCTGGGGGATGGCTTGCCAGGTCTTCTTGAAGGTGCGCGCGCATCAGCTCCCAGCAGGCACCGGGGACGTGACTGGCGCGGCTTGGACCTCCCCTGGGCCGCTGTATCGTCCTTGCCGGCGTTGCTAGCCAGCGCAGTTTGCTTCTGCTGGGGTCTTGGATGTTGGCTTCATCTTCTTGATGCGCTCCTTGATCTCACATAGAGCGGCTTCTCTAGCTTGGATTGGGTCTTGACGGGGCGGTAGTTTTTCCCGACAGGCTTAGGCCATCGGGTCGGAGGCTTATCGTCCGTGCACGGGTCAGGGGGAATTAAACACCCATGTTTGTGTACCCCAACAATCTATCTAAGAGTTCGTACTAAAATAACAACACATGATACGCATCAACCAACTCTAATGTCACCTAGATACTCCAATGTCACCACAAGTATTCATGAGTTAATTATACGATACGCATCAAACAATTTCAGATTCATAATACTCAATCCAACACAAAGAACCTCAAGAGTGCCCCAAGATTTCTACCGGAGAAAGTAGGACGAAAACGTGCATCAACCCCTATGCATAGATTACCCCAATGTCACCTCGGGAATCCGTGAGTTGAGTACCAAGACATAGATCAAGTGCTCTCAAATCCATAAAAGTATTCAATCCGGTAATAACGAAATCTCAAAGGGAAAACTCAATTCATCACCACAAGATAGAGAGGGGAAAACACCATATGATCCAACTATATTAACAAAGCCCGCGATACATGAAGATCGTGCCAAATCACGAACACGAGAGAGAGAGAGAGATTAAACACATAGCTACTGGTACAAACCCTCGGCCCCAAGGGTGGACTACTCCCTCCTCATCATGGAGATCATAGGGATTATGAAGATGGCCTCCGGTGATGATTTCCCCCTCCGGCAGGGTGCTGGAACGGGGTCTAGATTGGTTTTTCGTGGCTACAGAGGCTTGCGGCGGCGGAACTTCTGATCTAGGGTTATTTCTGGGGTTTTATGAATATATAGGATTTTTTGGCGTCAGTTTCACACGAAGATGGGCCACGAGGGGCCCACAAGACACCAGGGCGCGCCAGAGGGGGCTGGCGTGCCCTGGTGGGTTGTGGCCACCTCGTGGCTCTTATGGCCCTTCCACGAAGCTTCTAGTGCCTCTTTTGTTCCAAAAAATCGTCGAAAAGTTTCGTTGCATTTGGAGAACTTTTATTTCTGCACAAAAAACAACACCACGGTAGTTCTGCTGAAAACATCGTCAGTCCGGGTTAGTTCCATGCAAATCAAACCAAAGCCATATAAAATTGTTGTAAATATGGCATGAATACTTCATAAATTATAGATACTTTGGAGACGTATCAGCATCCCCAAGCTTAATTCCTACTCGTCCTCAAGTAGGTAAATGATAAAAGAAAATAATTTATGAAGTGTGAATGCTAGCATAGTGCATAAGTTTGATCAATGATAATTTCAACCACTTTTCCTAGCATCATAGCAGCAACTCTTTCTCATAAAACTCATCATGATAAAGTAGCAACCAATTCACATGTTATGGTTCAAACAATGAATTCTCTTGAAACTTAACAACCTATGTTCTTAGTCACCAAACAATTGCAATTCAACTTATTCTCAACAAAGTCTAAGTAAGAGCTCCACATACTCAATCATCATATAGTCTTCTATGATTTCTAGTACACAAAGCATGTTTTTAGAACAAATGGCATCCATCGAACACAGAGAAAGATAGGGGCTTAATGTTTCACCTCCCAACTCATTTATCTTAGAGATAATTGTCAACAATAATAAGTCATGATCAAATATATTTGACTGCCGATATGTGCATTGATCTTTCCCCACCACATGAAGCTTGCCAACTAGAGAATAATTGAGGTTGAAATGAGAATGCATACTATTGAGTCTTGCATAAAAGTAAATATTGAAAGGTAAAAGATAGGCCCTTCGCAAAGGGAAGCAGAGGTTGTCATGGGCTTTTTGGTTTTGTATGCACAATCCCTTAATGCAAAAGAATGTCATGTTATATTGCCCCTTAAGATAGCAACCTTTATTATGCAGTCCATCGCTTTTATTACTTTGCCATCACAAGTTCGTACAACGCTCAATTTTCTCTTACACTAAATGATCAAACACATTTAGAAGCAATTTTTATTGCCTTTTTGCACCGATGACAACTTACTTGAAGGATCTTATTCAATCCACAAGTAGGTATGGTGGACACTCATGGCAAG
The DNA here is from genome assembly GCA_039707655.1 of Elymus sibiricus. Taxonomy (NCBI): domain Eukaryota; kingdom Viridiplantae; phylum Streptophyta; class Magnoliopsida; order Poales; family Poaceae; genus Elymus; species Elymus sibiricus. The sequence goes on from CM077669.1 coordinate 135,108,132, forward strand.
AAACTGGGTTTAAGGGTTTTTGGATGCACAAGTAGTATCTCTACTTAGTACGAATTTTTGGCTAGCAAAAGATCCTAAGCAAACACCACATGTTGGAGGATCCATAACAATATAACTTCTATGCAAATATACACAACCATAACTCATTACGTTGTCTTGCTTGTCCAACTTCAACTAATTTGCTCAAGTTTGAAAATAATTAATGGGTATTTACAATCATAGAAGATGTCCAAGATAATATATTTGTATGTGAAAGTTCTCTTCCTTATACTAATCATTCACGAATTGCTTGTATGACCAATATTGTGATTGTCAAGCTTCAAAAGATTTCACTTTCTAAACCCAATGTGAAGCTACTACTAGGCATGATATGAACATATAATTTCAAATTCATGGTATTCAATTCATTCAACAATTTACTCATAGGATATAAGTGAAGCACAAGAGTAAATGACAAGCTACTCCAAAAAGATATAAGTGAAGATCAATGAGTAGTCAAACAATAAAGTAGCTATGTGAGGACTCTCTCTCAATAAAGATTTTCAGATCTGAGTATTTTATTTAAACAGCAAGCAAAAGAAAAATAGCACTCCAAGAATAGCACATATCATGTGGACAAATAAAAATTTAGGCTCGACATAGGCTAACCGATAATTGTTGATGAAGAGAGGTGGGATGCGTAGCGTCCCCAAGCTTAGATGCTTGAGACTTCTTGAAATATTTACTTGGGGTGCCTTGGGCATCCCCAAGCTTGATCGTTTCTATCTTGTTCAATCCTCTCATATCATGGTTTCACCTATTCTCAAAAACTTATCCACACAAAACTCGAAAAGAACTCGTGGGATAGGTTAGTACACATAAGAATAAATACACACTTCATGTAATGCCAAGACAAGTTGCAAAATAATTTTCAAACATCATCTACTTTTTACTATCATTTCCACAATTTATATCTACCAATATAGGCTATGGAAACTATAGGATAAGTAGATAACAAAACTATGACAACAATCTGTCCAAACATAACAGTTTGTAGCAATTTATTAAAACGGTGTACTTCTGTAACTCAAAAAATTATGAAAATTTAGGACGTGATAAAGAATTTATATGACAAAACTGTGTAAAATTTCAGAAACTTTCCACGTTCCAGTAAAATATGAAAATTCAAACACTACAACAAAAGTTTCTGTTTTTACACAGCACACATCAAACATGCAATTCAAGCATCCTAAAGGCAATTCTTGGAACTTTTTATTGAAAAATAATATTATAAATAATAGCAAGCAAATACTATCAAAATAAAATGATGCTCCAAGCAAAACAGATATTATGTGATGAATAAAAATATAGCTCTAAGTAAGATATACCGATAATGTTGAAGACGAAAGAGGGGATGCCTTCCGGGGCATCCCCAAGCTTAGGCACTTGAGTCTTCCTTGGATATTACCTTGGGGGTGCCTTGGGCATCCCCAAGCTTAGGTTCTTGTCACTCCTTATTCTCCTCATATCGGTGTCTCACCCAAAACTTGAAAACTTCAATCACACAAAACTTAACGCAACTTTGTGACATGGGTTAGTATAATAAATAAAGATCATTCACTTAGGTACTGTCAAGACAAGATTCATAATTGTTCTCACATAATACCTACTATATTCTACCATTCACATAATTTATATCACTGAATATAAGCTATGGGAACACTCAAACAAGAAAACTATGCATGCAAAACAGAATCTGTCAAAAACAGAAATACATGTGAAGATCTGTAGTATAGCCATACTTCCGTTTCTCTAAAAATTCTGAAAACTAAGGACAACTTATAGAATTTGCCTGTAAATACTGTGTAAAAATTTCAGAATTTTTGACACTCCAGTAAAATCAGAGAAATCCTTTACTGAAGGAAAAAGTTTCTGTTTTTGCACACAATCAAATCAACAAGTATCCATACTATCCCAAAGGCTTTACTTGGCACATTATTGAAATAAAAGGCACAAAACATGATTACTACAGTAGCTTAATCATGTGAACACACAAAAACAAAAAGTAAAAGTGTTGGGTTGTCTCCCAACTAGCGCTTTTCTTTAAAGCCTTTTAGCTAGGCATGATGATTTCAATGATGCTCACATAAAAAGTAGTAATTGAAACATGCAAAAGAGCATCATGGATAACATGACAAGCAAATTTAAGTCTAACCCACTTCCTATGCATAGGGATTTTTTGAGCAAACAATTTATGGGCGCAAGAATCAACTAGGATAGGAAGGCAAAACAAGCATAACTTCAAAACTTTGAGCACATAGAGCGGAAACTTGATATTATTTCAATTCCTACAAGCATATGTTCCTCCCTCATAATAATTTTCAGTAGCATCATGAAGGAATTCAACAATATAATTATCACATAAAGCAATATTTTCATGATCTACAAGCATAGAAAATTTATTACTCTCCACATTAGCATATTTCTTCTCATTCATTGTAGTGGGAGCAAACTCAACAAAATAACTATCATGAGATACATGATTGACATAACCACATTCAATATTAAAATCATGATGAAAAGATTCATGGTTACTATCACTCTTTATAGCATACATGTCATCATCATAATCATCATAGATAGGAGGCATGCCATCATCATAATAAATTTGCTCAGCAAAACTTGGGGACTAAAAATATCATCTTCATCAAACATAGCATCCCCAAGCTTGTGGCTTTGCATATCATTAGCATCATGGATATTAAGAGAATTCATACTAGCGACATTGCAATCATGCTCATCATTCAAGGAATTCTCATTAAGTATTTTCATAATTTCTTCATCTACCAATTGAGCACAATTTTTCGAACCATCATTTTCACGAAAGACATTAAAAAGACGAAACAATTGAGGCAACCTAAATTCCATTTTTGTAGTTTTATTTTATAAAACCAAACTAGTGAAAAACAAGAAACTAAAAGATTTAATTACAATATCTAAAGATATACCTTCAAGCACTCACCTCCCCAGCAATGGCGCCAGAAAAGAGCTTGATGTCTACTACACAACTTGTTCTTGTAGACTCGTGTTGGACCTCCAAGCGCAGAGTTTTGTAGGACAGTAGCAAATTTCCCTCAAGTGGATGACCTAAGGTTTATCAATCCGTGGGAGGCGTAGGATGAAGATGGTCTCTCTCAAACAACCCTGCAACCAAATAATAAAAAGTCTCTTGTGTCCCCAACACACCAAATACAATGGTAAATTGTATAGGTGCACTAGTTCGGCGAAGAGATGGTGATACAAGTGTAGTAATGATGGTAGGTATTGATTTTTGTAATAGTAACAATAAAAATAGCAAGGTAGCAAGTAACAAAAGTGAGCACAAACGGTATTGCAATGCTTGAAAACAAGGCCTAGGGTTCGTACTTTCGCTAGTGCAATCTCTCAACAATGCTAATATAATTGGATCACATAACCATCCCTCAAAGTGCAACGAAGAATCACTCCAATGTTCTTATCTAGCGAAGAACATAAGAAGAAATTGTTTGTAGGCTACGAAACCACCTTAAAGTTATCCTTTCCAATCGATCTATCCAAGAGTCGTACTAAAATAACACCAAGTTATCCTTTCCGATCGATCTATCTAAGAGTTCGTACTAAAATAACACCATATGATACGCATCAACCAACTCTAATGTCACCTAGATACTCCAATGTCACCACAAGTATCCATGAGTTAGTTATACGATACGCATCAAACAATTTCAGATTCATAATACTCAATCCAACACAAAGAACCTCAAAGAGTGCCCCAAGATTTCTATCGGAGAAAGTAGGACGAAAACATGCATCAACCCCTATGCATAGATTACCCCAATGTCACCTCGGGAATCTGCGAGTTGAGTGCCAAGACATAGATCAAGTGCTCTCAAATCCATAAAAGTATTCAATCTGGTAATAACGAAATCTCAAAGGGAAAAGTCAATTCATCACAACAAGATAGAGAGGGGGAAACACCATATGATCCAACTATATTATCAAAGCCCGTGATACATCAAGATCATGCCAAATCAAGAACACGAGAGAGAGAGAGATTAAACACATAGCTACTAGTACAAACCCTAGCCCCGAGGGTGGACTACTCCCTCCTCATCATGGAGACCATAGGGATGATGAAGATGGCCTCCGGTAATGATTTCCCCCTCCGGCAGGGTGCCAAAACGGGGTCTAGATTGGTTTTTTGTGACTACAGTGGCTTGCGGCGGCGGAACTTCTGATCTAGGGTTATTTCTGGGGGTTTATGAATATATAGGATTTTTGGGCGTCGGTTTCACGCAAAGATAGGCCACGAGTGGCCCACAAGACACCAGGGCGCGCCAGAGGGGGCTGGCGCACCCTGGTGGATTGTGGCCACCTCGTGTCTCTTCTGGCCCTTCCACGAAGCTTCTAGTGCCTCTTTTGTTCCAAAAAAATCGTCAAAAAGTTTCGTTGCATTTGGAGAACTTTTATTTCTGCACAAAAAACAACACCATGGTAGTTCTGCTGAAAACAGCGTCAGTCCGGGTTAGTTCCATGCAAATCAAACCAAAACCATATAAAATTGTTGTAAATATTGCATGAATACTTCATAAATTATACCAAAACCATATAAAATTGTTGTAAATATTGCATGAATACTTCATAAATTATAGATACGTTGGAGACGTATCACACCACTATTACCTCGCTGCCTTTATTTACTTTTTATTTTATTTTGCAATTTGCAATTATCAACAATTATCTACACAACTCATTTGCTTGCAAATAACAAGATCAAGGGGATTGGCAACCCTCTTAGCCATGTTGGGTGCAAGTTGTTTGTTCATTTGTGTGCAGCCGCTGAAGATGGTTGAGGATTGATATTCCTATTGGTTCGATAAACCTTGGTTTCATAATTGAGGGAAATACTTACCCACTTTGTGCTGCGATAACCCGTTCCTCTTCATGGAAAACCCAACGCAGATCACGAGTATCATCCTTCCGCTCCGAGTCCTTGCTTCTCCGGGAGGGTCTTCGTTCATCGCGATCTTCTCTACTCCTTCTCTCTCTACAAGGTGACTCGTCTCTTGAGCTTCTTCTTCTAGTTAACTCTTCTCTTCTCTTGTGGGGAGCCGTGCACTCACTGGAAAAGTGTCCGGGTCTTCCACAATTGTAGCAATTCCGACGACTAGGGAACGCTTCTCTTCATATCTTGAGTTGGAGTTTCTCTCTTTGCCTCTATTATTGTAGAATTTATTGAACCTATTGACCATGAGGCTTATATCTTCATTGCTAACAAGGTTGTAATTTGAGGTAGCGGGAGTATCATTTGTAGCTTTGTATGCATCGCTTGACTTGGTGTGAAGCTCTTCTTTGTCCTTGAGTGATATTTCATGAGCAACAATCCTTCCAATGACTTCTGTGGGCTTGAGATCTTTGTAGTTTGGCATCATTTGGATCAATGGGCACACGGTGTCGTACTTCCCATCCAACGCTCTAAGGATTTTCTTGATGATGAATTTGTCAGTCATCTCTTCACTTGCTATGCCAGCAATCTCATTTGTGATGAGAGCAAGCCTAGAGTACATTTCCGTGACTCCTTCACCATCCTTCATCTTGAATTAGTCAAGTTGACTCTGTAGCACATCCAACTTAGATTCCCTGACGGATTTGGATCCTTCATGCATATCGACCAAAGTTGTAACAGCCCAAGAGCACCTTTCCAAAACGTTGTAACATTTCCATGTGTGAACCTTGTATCCCATGCCATCTTTGGTTTGAGTTAATAATTTTTGCTCCATGTCATTCATTTGTGCATCATGGCATCCATTGCATCTTGTGGCATCATGTTATGTTGAGTGTGATGTGGTTATGTGCTTTGCATAATGTGGTGTGCTCTTGTTGATGCCTTCAAATTATTTTCTTTGTTCAGTACCTACATCTCTCTTTAATTCAAATATTATGAAATGTTGTGATTTTACTTTGCTCAAGTCATCCCTAGAAATGTTGTTAAGTTGGCTATTATTTTGTATGTTATTTTAAAAATCATTCTTGGACTTGTGTTGCTCTCTACCTTTTCTATTATTGCAAACAGATTCAAATGGTGATAAAAAGGGCATTCTATTTTCTCTCTTAAAAATTCCCATAACCAATTTTATAAAATGGTATTTAATTCCAGTATTCCAAAACTATTTTTGTTTCACTCAAATTTCTTCTCAAAATCCCCCTGGTCATTTCTTTTGTTTTGATGTTGTTTTATTTAACAAGAGATTAGGGAGAGAGAGAGCGGGCTAGCACCAGCCACCTGGGCCGGTTGGCCTGGGGTGGCCCAGCCGCAGCGAGCAGCCCAACATCGCTCCCAGTCCTCGTCGCAGTAATGCTAGCCTGGATGCCTGGGGAGGACCCACCTGCAGTGAGAGCGCTTCGCTCTTTTCTTCCTCCTTGGTCCCCCTTCGCTCTCACAGTAAATTGCCCTACCAGTAGTGCACATGGGCACGGTGGGCAAGCTCCTCGCCGCGCCCTCCTATAAAGCGAGCCCCGCGCCTAGGGTTTTCCCCTCTCCCTCACTTCCTCCTTCGCGCCGCCACCGCTCCACCTCGCCTCCCCGCACTCTGCACCCGCTGCTGCATCCGCCATGGCCAGGCCGATCTAAAGCTCGTCGCTGGCGTGAGGAGCCCTGCAGGCCGCCCAGACCCCATCCCCGAGCACCACATTGACGTCCTGGATCCGTTCTCGCGTCAAGATCGAGCTCAAGGCCTTCTTCCCCGACGTCCTCTTCTTCCCCTACTTCACCTGCAGCTTCGGATTAGGAGTTCGCTGGTGTACCTCGCCTCGCAGCTGTCTTCCCATCGCCTCCCTACTGTCAACTTCATGTCCAAGGTAGGGAGGTACTCCCTCTCTTCCATTCAGCCCTTCCCCGCCTCCGTACATGTCGCGTAGGCCTCGGTAGCATCATGTCATCGTCGTGATCTCTGCGCTCCGGGCGAAACTCTCAAGGAGATCTTCAGAGATTAATAGTTCGGGTTCCTCGCTCCAGTTCCGCAGCTCGCCCTGCCCAGCGCTCGTTGTCGCACCTGTACTTGCCGTGTAGTCACCCTGCACCCCCGCAACGCTCGTGTGTGCTAGCCCCGCAGCGCCTTCGCCTTGCAGCGTGCGCACCCGAGCCGAGCTCCTGCTCAAGCTTGAGGCCCAGTCCCGCTCGCCTCGCAGCAGCCCTCGATGCGGGAACGAACCCTTGCGCGTTTCCGCATCCCCACCATAGCTCCGCTTCTCCGGTGGTCGCCTCCGATGATCGCCGGGGCGCCGTCGTTTTCTCTGCCGCCAGGAAAAAGAACCCAGCCTCCGGCTGGGAATAGACCAAGTGGTCTCGCACCCCCTTCCTGACAAGCAAACCCACCCAGCTCAGCTGGTTAGCCCCGCGCTCCACTTCCAGGAGGTCTTGGGTTTGAAACCCAGCCTCCACAAGTTGGCCTTTTTATTTTCTTGTGTTCTGACGTCCGGGTCCTACTCGCCATCCTCTCGCGTGTACGCGTGGCACCAGGCCCACTAGCCATAGACAGTGGCTAGCTAGCCCTGGGTGCCCGTAGCTCAGGTGGATTTTATTTTTTTTTCTATTTTAGGAATATGCCAAATCAGGCATGTCCTAGGTTATTTCTTAGGTGTTTTTTTGTGCAAGTGTTTTGTGGCATGTTTTTCTATAGCAACATATGCTTGTGATATAGTATAATTTTGGGGTAGAAAAATCCAATGAATCAAGCTGTGGCATTAGTTTTGTCATTTGAGCAAGTTTGTGTGAAAGCTATTTTGTGCGAAGATGTCATTTTGTTATGTTTGTGTGATTTAATACTTGCACACTTTGGTAAACTTGTCAACATGAAAATTGTCCTTTGATATGTATACTAGCCCCTGGTAATTTTGCTTTCCATGAAAAACCATGTTTAGATGCTGGTTTCTTGCTGTCAACATGCTATGAAATATTGCTGTTTAGAAGGGTCAAATAATTCTAAGTCTGGAATCTGCTATATTTTGTTGCCATGTTTCCTTGTGAATTGCCATGAATACACAGCCCCTTTGAGGTTGGTCCAATGGAGTGAATTGTTGAGCATGCTATCATGTGTTAGTTTGTGCCATTAGTTCTCAAGCATAGGTTTTGCATCCTAGTTAGTTTTGCTGTCAAACATGTCAATCTGATAAGACAGCTCTGCCTTACACCTTGATAATTTTTCTAAGTCTGAAGAACTGCTTAGTTCAATATGCCATGTTGGGTGGGTGCTAGCCATGAATCTATACATATTTTGATGTTGTTGTAATGGAGTTGTTTCAAGTGCATCTTGTCCTCTATTATGCTGTTAAATTTCATGCCATGAAAGTCTCAGTAGCATATAGTTTCATTGCCGTCAATATGCCAACATGATAACTCTGATTGTGAAAAACGGGTACTTTCACCAAGTCATTAACTGTTATTCCAATATGCCATCTTGTGAGCTCATCTGTTATTGATCCATGCTTCCATTCAATTTGTTGCCATGAGATGAATTGTTGTGAATCATGTAGACTTCGTCTCGATGTCTTGGTTGTGCATGATAGCTACCTGTAGCTGGTAGTTTTGGGGTGTAGAATATGGCATGTTGTTGTTTTTGGACAGATTGCTTGCATAATTGTTTTGCACTTTGTGTGAGTTCTACCCACTTGTTTTCCATGATCTTTAGGTCCATTTCAACTAGAATTTCATTTCCAATTCAGTGGCATACTTGGGATGCCAAGGAATTGCCCATAGCTTCTCTCAATCTTTGTTTTTCTTCGTTACCGTTCGCATCTTGTCGTGAGTGTCCCGAGAGTTTCGTAACTCTGATTGTAACGTTATTCATATGCTTTTGCATCGTTTTAATGAGTTGCATTCATTTTTGACATGATCATGCATATAAAAATAACTCATGTTGTTGTTATGACCAGAATACCAAATAACTAACAATTGAATGTGAGGTATCACTTGGTCCATGTCTACATGGATCAAGACTTCGCTTAATATGACTAGATAGGATTGCCATGTTAAACAAATCAAATTGGTCATGCATAATTCTTGGTTGGGCATCGCACCTTGCTTGTATGTTTATTTTGTGTTGTTTCTTTTATGGGTAGACTCGAGTGACGAGACTGAGTTCGAGGATCCTGGCGAGAACACCTACGAGGACCCAACTCTTTATCCCTCTGAAGACCCTCCACGCAAGATGATCGTTACCTGGATCCCAACACTATTTTTTCTATGCTAGTTGTCTCGCTTCTACCGTTATGTCTCGTTTCCTACCACTTGAATGTCAATCCTCCCACATTGCCATGAAAGCCTCTAACCCCTCCACTACCTAGCAAACCATTGATTGGCTAAGTTACCGCTTGCTCAGCCCCTTTTTATAGCGTTGCTAGTTGCAGGTGCAGGTTGTATCCATGTGTCAACATGGATATCGTGGGATATCACAATATTATTGCTATTTACTTTAATGCACATATATACTTGGTGAAGGTGGAAGGCTTGGCCTTTTGCTCGGTGATTTGTTCCACTTTTGCCGCCCTAGTTACTTGTTTACCTGTGTTATGTTCCATATTGAGCGCTCCTAACATGCTTGGGGTTGTTATGGGGACCCCCTTGATTATTCATTTTGGGATAAAATTCGTCTGGCAAGACCCAACATTGGTACTATATTTGCTTAACAACTTAATAAAAATGCATAGGGCTTAGCTACCCGGTGGATAATTAATCAACCCCCGAGCCAGTGCTCCTCAAGAGTGTTGGTCCACCTACCTAGCAGTCAACGGTGCCACCTCGGGGCAACTCGAGGCATTTCTTGGCTACCGTCCACTTCGCATATACGGATGATGCCCGTAGATAGAGAGGGCACGGCTCTAGATGCGGATCTGGCTCGCCGGGAGGTCTTGCTGGACTTGTTTTACCTTTCTCGAATGTCTTGTGCACGGGATTCCGTGGATACCCTGGGCTATCTCGAGGTTGAGGTTTTCCATGCAGCTTGTGGCTAGTTTGTGATGAATGAGTTGGAGCACCCCTACAGGTTTAAATCTTTCGGAAAGCCATGCCCACAGTTATGTGGCAACTTGGAAATTGTTTAACATCCGGTTATAGTAAAATTGAAGTAAACTCAATTAAAACACACCAACCGTGTGCGTAACCGTGACTGTCTCTTTTCGAGGGAGTCGGAAAGAGAACGCGGTGGGGTTATGTTTGACTCGTAAGTAGGTGTTGAGGATCACTTATTGATCATAACTAGTACTCGTCCGACATGCGTAGTTTCTCACCTTACTCTTGTACTCGTAAGTTAACCACTCAAATAAATGCTTAGTGCTGATGCAAACCTCACCACTTAACCATACCTTACCCACCAGCTTACATAGTCTCGGTACCTAGGTTAATGAGATTGCTGAGTCCCCGTGGCTCACAGATTACTACCACAATACAGGTACAGGTACCGATGAGCTCGATCCAGTTGACACTTCCCAGCTCTAGTGGGAGTTCGACGAGGAGCGTGGTCGTATGTACGTGACTTACCCGGGCAAGTAGGGGAGCTACTTGGTCGTCTTCCTAGGCTTAGCGAGATAATTATCATTTGCGTTTGTCGTTTGATTTCATCCGTAATCGGACCCTGCATTTCTGGATGATTGTATGGATGGTTGTATGGAATTTGTACTTTAGCATGTGGCGAGTGTAAGCCAACTCATATACTCATCTCCTCTCTTACATGTATTGCAATGATGTCTATACTTGCAAAACGACGAGATGCACTTCTATCCCCATCGAGACCCTAGAGCCAAAATAGTGATAGGACCGCATTTTGGGCGTTACAAAAGTATCCCAAATTTCCTTTGCATTCTCAAAATGGCTTATCTTGTTGAACTCTTCAGGGCATAGGTAGTTGAATAGAATGTCGCATGCTTGAGCGTTGCATTGCAACATCTTCAATTCTTCCGCGGTCGCTTCATGATCTGGTTCCTTTCCATCCCAAAGAATTCACCTTGCAATCCAACACGAACAACAGCCCAAACGGCGGGGTTATGGCCAAGAATATGCATTTTCATACTGTGTTTCCAACTAGCAAAGTTTGTACCATCAAAATATGGGACCTCTACAATGATAATTTCCCTCACTAGATGCCATACTCTCCTAGGTTGTGAAACCAATGCAATGGAGACTAAAGGTCTGATACCACTTGTAGGATACAAAGTATGTCTAGAGGGGGAGATGGAGACTACTTGACCAAAATAAAAATCTAGCCTTTTCCCAATTTTAAAGGTTGGCAAGTTTTAGTAATTATATCAAGTCAAGCTCACCCTACACATGCAAGTCTAAGAGTATAGCAGCGAAAATTAAAGACATGCACATATAAGTAGAGGGTAGGGATAGGAGGATCAAACGCAATGGGGATTCGAAGATTTTTCCCATGGTTCCAATAGGTGGTGATATCGTACGTCCATGTTGATGGAGACTTCAACCCACAGAGGGTAGCGGTCGCGAGAGTGTGGGATCGAGAAGGAACGTATAGAGGGGGTGAATAGACTACTCGACAAATTTAAAACCTAACATTTACCCAATTTTAATGGTTGGCAGATTTTAGCAATTCTAACAAGTCTAGCACACCCTACACATGCAAGTTAAAGAGTACATCAGCGGAAAGTAAGGACAAGCACATGTAAGTAAGAGTAGAGAAGAGGAGATCAAACGCAATTGGAGACACAAAGATTTTTCCCGTGGTTCCGATAGGTGGTGCTATCGTACGTCCACATTGATGGAGACTTCAACCCACGGAGGGTAATGGTCGCGAGAGTCCACACAGGGCTCCACCCAATAGGGTCCACGAAGTAGCAACCTCGTCTATGCCATCACGGCTTACGTCCATGAAGGACTAGCCTCACTCGGGGTAGATCTTCACAAAGTAGGCGATCTCCTTGCCCGTACAAACTTTTTGGTTCAACTCCACCAACGAAGACGGAGGCTCCCAAGCGACACCTAACCATTCTAGGAGACACCACTCTCCAAAAGGTAATAGATGTGGTAACAATGATGAACTCCTTGCTCTTGTGCTTCAAAAGATAGTCTCCTCAACACACAATCACTCTCTCAAGGATTTGGCTTGGTAGAAGAGATTGATTGGGTGGAAAGCAACTTGGGGAGGCTAGAAATCAAGATTTATATGGTTGGAGTGGAAGATCTTGATCTCAACACATGAGAAGGTGGTTCTCTATCAGAAAAATGGATGGGGAAAGTGTTGGTATGTCCTGAGTGCTTCCTCTGCGAGTGAGAGGTAGGTGGAGGGGTATATATAGGCATCTCCAAAAATCCAACCGTTACGACATTATTGCCAAACTTGGTGAAACCGAAGCAAAAACTCGGTTGCACCGACTAGTGCAAAATGTGGCAACTTTTGGCGTTTTGGTGAGACCGATATATAAATCTTGGTGGGACCAAATTGGCTGACCTAGGCAGTTATCAAAACTCGGTGTGACCGATTCCTAAAACTCGGAAATTCCGATTTTTAGAAATAGGATACCAGAGAGTTGGTCACTGATTTCGGTTTCACCAAAATGGTAGTTGGTGTCACCGAGACCTTAGGGTTTGGCTTAGGATCTGTCTGGGGTGAAACTCGGTAGGGCCAATTTGGAAGTATTGGTGGCACCAAAACTGAGTGGTAGGGTTTAGACAGAGTATTTTGTGGGAGAATTTCATGGGTATTTTTGGTGGCTAACTTTAAGCACTTGAGCAACCGCTTCATCATAGATACCTCATCTCCTTTTAATAGTGTTGGCTTTCCTATGTACTCAAAAGTGATTTCTCACAAAATGTAGAGTGTTGAAGCTTGATGACTTGCCAATCCTATCCCTTTCCTTCATCTTCTTTCCTTGGGGATACTCCACACATTCCAGCTAATTCTCAGTGGACTTTTTCTAAAATAAACTAGGTAAAGCTATTAGTCCAAGAGACAATGTATGTTGTCATGAATTATCAAAACCTCCAAGGGAGCATATGAGCTTTCAATCTCACCCTTTTTGGTAATTGATGACAACATACAATCAAAGCTTCAAATTGAGATATGCAAAGATATATGAAATCTTTGAGAAATGCATGACTAAGATAAGCTCCCCCTAAATGTGTGCATTCCTTTTAGAGGATAGTTGCTTTGGAATGCATGAACACACACATAGTAGAAGGGACATGATAAGTCATGTGAACCTTGGCTATATGCATCAAACATATGTGAATGAGGTGTCTCCATGTTCAAAACTCACTCTTGCAAACAATATGTGCAAGAAACAAGAGATCGTCTTGACCAAGAATATGATGCATATACTTACCTTAAAGTTCTTGAGCATTTTAATAGTTGGAACACACTTGAGAAAACAATGTTAGGAAACACAAGAGTATTCTTGTCATCCAAATGCAAAAGAATTCAAATGTACCAAGATATGGAAGACACATAGAAAATGATATTTCTCAACAATTGATATGTCTCCAAGAACATTTTATAACTTTCTCCCCTAAGTATGGATTTGTAGGTCTTCCTCTCCCCCTGAATCTTAGCATGTAGATACTAGGAGTAGGTAGGGTGAGATAAGTTTAACACTAAGGCAATCAAGTCACATTTTCTCTCTCCATAAATGATAGTATGAATTTGGTCTTCTCTCTCCCCCCTTAATAGATATTTCTCCTCCTTGAGAGGCATAGGCTCTATATTTTCTCCCCCTTCATATTACTCCCCCTTTAATAAGCATCAGCTTAGACCATAAGCTTTGATATTTCTCCCCCTTTGGCATTAATTTCCAAAAAGGGTCAGAGGGTAAGGGATCCTAGAGAGTAAGGGCCATTGAGGTCATTGACTAAAGATGCCAAGAAAATGGCGATAAACACAAGTGAATCGGTAGAACCAATAAGGAAATATTAGGGTTCTAGGTAAAATCGGTAGAGCTAAAGAGATTCGTATCGGTGGAACCTAAGTTGCTCTTGGCAATATATCTGTTTTTTCGGTGCAACCGATTTTCCCAGCTCGGATAGACCGAAATTGCAACAGAAACTTGGCAAAGTTATTCTTGACCATTTGGTTGACGAAAATGATTTTCAGAAAACCTCAATAGATTCTAGAAGGATTTGCAATGAATTTTCAAGAAGATTTGCAATGAATTTTCAAGAAGATTTACAATGAATTTTCAAGAAGATTTGCAATGAATTTTCAACTAGATGAAGATTGAGTGGTTCCAAGAAAGCTTACAACTATAAGATGAACCAAACAAGTAACTTCATCTAGATGATGGTCGGTGACTAGGTCACCTATAATAGAGTATATTGACTTAGGAGCCAAGTAAGAATACTTGATCATAGGTCATATTCATTGTTTAAGCTCAAAATGGGGTTACCATTTTTCGTTTAAGAATTTTAATATTTTCATATCACTTTGAATTTCTTTATCTCATGACTTGGAGTAAACCTTCTTCAAGGATATGAGCACATACCTTTGAGTGATGTAGATGACATGGTGTGTAGGTGGACTTGTTTTGGATGCTCAAAATTGATGGACATCATCTTGAGTTGTGAGCAATCCTTCTTTTCTTTGTAGCCAGGACCTCCTACATGGGTTAGTCATGCAAGGAAGAACAAGATATATCCAAATGACAAGAGTGAGGTTTTCATCATATGTATGTCAAGGATATAGTTTGTGTTGTCTTCTTCCTCCATCACACCGTAGGATTGTTGATACTTGGCCAAGACAAGATTGCTTTTGATGGTAGTTGTTGGCAATCTTGTGGAATTTAGTTCATCTAAGAAACTACAAAAGGTTAGATGCAATACAAGGGAGCATAGATTTCCAAGGGTATAAGATAGTATCATATCAAAGGTAACAAGGAATAGTCAAGTAAGCTCATGCCCTTGCAAGCATTCGAGTGAGTCTAGCTCAAGTTTGAAGCATCGATGATTTTCAACTCACTCCTCAAGTGACAAAACAATTTCTCATCAAGTGGCTTAGTAAAGATATCGGCCAATTGCTTGTTGGTGCGAATATGTTATAGATTAATGTTCCCTTTGGCAACATGATCTCGAATGAAATGATGACGAACTTGAATATGTTTAGTTCGAGAATGTTGCATGGGATTATGAGTAATCTTAATAGCACTCTCATTGTCACACAACAATGGAACATGTCTCACATATATTCCACAATCCTTAATAGTTTGAGTCATCCATAGTAATTGCACACAACAGGATCCAGCGGCGATGTATTTCGCTTCAGCGGTAGATAGAGATACCGAGTTTTGTTTCTTGGATGACCAAGACACAAGAGATCTCCCAAGAAATTGACAAGTATCCGAGGTGGATTTTCTATCAACCTTATCTCCGGCACAGTCCAAGTTGGAATAACCAACAAGGTTAATAGAATATCCCTTGGGATACCAAATGCCAAAGTTTGGTGTATGTATCAAGTATCTCACAATTCTTTTCATGGCCTTAAGATGACACTCTTTAGGAGCGGCTTGATATCGAGTGCACATGCATACACTAAGCATGATATGGGGTCGCGAGGCACATATATATAGCAATGAACTGATATAGCAATGAACCGATCATTGATCCTTAAACCTTTTGATCAACCGGTTTGTCCTCCTTGGTGAGGTCAACATGTCCACTAGTAGGCATAGGAGTTTTCATACCTTTACACTCTTGCATGTTGAACTTCTTGATCAAGTCCTTGGTATACTTGGTTTGAGAGATGAATGTTCCTTCTCTCGTTTGCTTGATTTTCAAACCAAGGAAAAATTTCAGCTCACACATCATAGACATCTCATACTTCTCGGATATCAACCTTCCAAATTTCTCACTAAAATGTGGGTTAGTAGATCGAAAGATAATATCATCCACATAAATTTGGCACACAAATAATTCACCGTTAACTCTTTTTGTGAACAAGGTTGCGTCAATTTTACCAATTTCAAAACCATTTTCAATGAGGAACTTTGTTAAGCATTTGTACTAAGCTCGTGGGGCTTGCTTAAGACCATAGAGAGCTTTACAAAGTTTATGAACATGATTAGGTTTCTTAGGGTTCACAAAGCCGGGAGGTTGTTTAACATAAACTTCCTCCTCAATTTCACCATATAGAAAAGCGCTTTTGATATCCATTTGATAAAGAGTGATATCATGGTGATTGGCATAAGCAAGAAGTATACGAATGGCTTCAAGTCTAGCAACGGGGGCATAGGTCTCACTGTAGTCCATACCTTCGACTTGAGTGTAACCTTGAGCTACGAGACATGCCTTGTTGCATACCATTTGACCATCTTCATCTTGCTTGTTTCGAAACACCCATTTTGTTCCAATGATGTTTTGCTCGTTCTTGGGCTTCTCCACTAGTGTCCACACTTCATTCCTCTCGAAGTTGGGTAGCTCTTCGTGCATGGCGTTCACCCAATCTGGGTCCCCAAGTGCTTCTTCCACCTTCATAGGCTCAATACTAGAGATAAATGAGTAATGCTCACAAAATTTAACTAAACAAGTTTTAGAGCGAGTGATTCTCCCGGTTTGTATGTCACCGAAAATTTGCTCTAAGGGTGATTCATGTTCACTCTTGCTCGAACTCATGGTAGCTTTTGCTTGTCGGATGGTGGAGCTTCCTCATCATTGATACGTCTCCAACGTATCTATAATTTTTTATTGTTCCATGCTGATATATTATCATTCTAGGATAATTTTTGGGTATTTATTTAACAATTTATAATATTTTTGAGCACTAACCTATTGACCCAGTGCCAGTTCCTGTTTTCTGCGTGTTTTTGCCTTTTCAGAGTTACAATACCAAACAGAGTCCAATTGTCACGAAACTTTTTGGTGATTTTTTCGGGACCAATACAAGACCTAGAAGCTTCGGAGGAGGGCGAGGAGATGCACCAGGGACCCACAAGCCATCTGGCCGCGCCCCCAGGGGGTGCGGCCAGATATGTTGTGGCCCCCTGGAGCGCGTCCCGACGTCGTTCTCTGGCCTATAAATTCACATCTACCCTAAAAACACCAGAAGCGCTCCCGAAACACTTTTTCCGCCGCCGCAAGTCTCTGTTCCGATGGGAGGGCATTTACACCTCCGTTCCGACACCCTGCCGGAGGGGAGATCGATCACGGAGGGCCTCTTCATCAACCTTGCTGCCCTCACCATGATGTGTGAGTAGTTCATCACAGACCCACGGGTCCATAGGTAGTACCTAGATGACAATCTCTCTCTCTCTTGATCTTCAATACAATGTTCATCGCATCTTTGCCTTGATCTATCTGATGTAATCCCTTTCCATGGTGTGTTTGTTGGGATCCGATGAATTGTGAGTTTATGTTCAGATTATTCATGAAAAGTATTTGAGTCAAACCTGATTACTATGATTCTTATTTGCATGATCATCATAGCTTCGTAATGCTCACCGATCTATTGAGATAGTTTGGCCAACTAGATTGATATTTTTTCAGTGGGAGTGGTGCGTTGTAGTAGGTTTAACCTGACGAGTTTCTATATCCCAGTGAGGGGACAAGTTGCATCTTTGTGTTGTTGCTACTAATGATAAAACGATGGGGTTTATTCATATTAGTTGAGTTTACTTTGTCTACATCATGTTACTCCGTTTGTCATGAACTTAATATGTAGAGAGGCAAGCATAGAAGCGCTCTTGAAGTGGACTAATAGTAGTAGGTGCAGGCAGAAGTCGGCCTATTTTCTTATGGACATGATGCTTATATACACATGATCATTGCCATGAACATCGCATAATTATTCGCTTTTCTGTCAATTGCCCAACAGTAATTTGTTTACCCACCGTATGCTTTGCTTATGAGAGATGCCACTAGAGAACTCTACGGCCCCTGGGTCTATTCACTTATAAATTCACAAACGCTATCATTACCTTTCTGTTATTTATTACCTTTTATTTTATTTTGCACTTTACTATTATCTACAATTATCTACACAACTCACTTGCTTGCAAATAATGAGATCAAGGGGATTGACAACCCTCTTGCCGACATTGGGTGCAAGTTGTTTGTTCTTTTGTGTGCAGCCGCTGAAGACGGTTGAGGATTGGTATTCCTATTGCTTCAATAAACCTTGGTTTCATAACTGAGGGAAATACTTACCCACTTTGTGCTGCGATTACCTGTTCCTCTTCAAGGAAAACCCAATGCAGATCACGAGTATCAGGAAGGATTTCTGGCGCCATTGCCGGGGAATACCATCACCAACTATCAAGTAACTTTGCACAAAATTTCATTCACATGTTCTTCTTTTTATTTTCTGTTATATTTAGTTTGTCTCATAAAAATCAAAAATACAAAAAATATATTTATCTTTGCTAGTTACTAGTTTACTTCTAGTTTGCTTTACTTGATAGTTTACTTGTCTTGCTTGTTTTGCTAGTCCGGTCACCATGTCTGACGTGGCTTGAGACTGCATCGGTATTTCCCCAAAGAGGAAGGGATGATGCAGCACAGCGACGATAAGTATTTCCCTCAGTTATGAAACCAAGGTTATCGAACCAGTAGGAGCATCACCACCACCCAATAAGCAGCACCTGCACACAAACAACAAATACTTGCAATCCGACGCGAAAGAGAGGTTGTCAATCTCTCTACGGTAATAAGATAGATTAGGTAGTGATAGATAGGAGAGATAGATCTCTCAAGAACACAAATAAAAAGAGCAAATATGCAGCAATGTTTTTTTGGGTTTTTGGTTTTGTAGATCTGAAAACAAAGATTGCAAAAAACATAGATCGGAAAGCAATATGATGGAGAAGTAGACCCGGGGGCCGTATGGTTCACTAGTGGCTTCTCTCATGAGTATAGCGCACGGTGGGTGAACAAATTATTGTTGGGCAATTGATAGAAAATCGAATAGTCATGACGATATCCAAGGCGATGATCATTATATAGGCATCACGTCCAAGATAGATAGACCGACTCCTGCCTGCATCTACCACTATTACTCCACACATCGACCTTATCCAGCATGCATCTAGTGTATTAAGTTCACGGAAAAATGGAGTAATGCAATAAGAACGATGACATGATGTAGACAAGATCTATTCATGTAGGAATAGACCCCATCTTGTGATCCTTGATAGCAACGATACATGCGTGTCTTGCTTCCCCTTCTGTCACTAGGAAAGAACACCGCAAGATCGAACCCATCACAAAGCACCTCTTCCCATGGCAAGAAAAATCAATCTAGTTGGCCTAACTAAACCAAAGATTCGAAGAAGAAATACGAGGCTATAAGTAATCATGCATATAAGAGATCAAAGAAGACTCAAATAATATTCATGGATAGAAACTGATCGTGAACTCAAAATTCATCGGATCCCAACAAACACACCGCAAAAGTTTACATCAAATAAATCTCCAAGAGACCATTGTATTGAGAATCATAAGAGAGAGATAAGAAGCCATCTAGCTACTGCCTACGGACCCGTAGGTCTATGGTGGACTACTCACGCATCATCGGAGAGGCACCTATGAAGAAGATGAACCCCTCCGTGATGGTGTTTAGATTGGATCTCGTGGTTCTGGAACTTGCGGTGGCTGGAATTGTGTTTCGTTTTCTCCCCTAGGGTTTTTGGAATATTTGGGAATTTATAGGCATCAGAGGCGGTGCGGAGGGGCCCCGTGGAGGGCACAACCCATCAGGGCGCGCCGGGGGCCCCCTGGCGCGCCCTGGTGGGTTGTGCTCCCCACATCCCACCTTCCAGGCTCTTCTTTGGCCCACTGGGTGTCTTCTGGTCCAAAAAAAATCTCCATAAAGTTTCGTCACGATTGGACTCCGTTTGGTACTGATATTCTGCGAAGTAAAAAAAACAAGCAAAAACAACAACTGGCACTTTGGCACTATGTCAATAGGTTAGTCCCAAAAAAATGATATAAAGTTGTTATAAATGGATTGTAAAACATCCAAGAATGATAATATAACAGCATGGAACAAGCAAAAATTATAGATATGTTGGAGACGTATCAGCATCCCCAAGCTTAATTCCTACTCGTTCTCGATTAGGTAAATGATAAAAACAGAATTTTTAATGTGGAATGGTGCCTAACATGTTCATCACATTCTTTTCTTTTGTATAGCATGGACATTTTGACTTATAATGATTCAAAGCAATAGTCTAGTTTTAACATAATGACTTCAATACTCAAGCATGTCAACAAGCAAGCATGTCTTTCAAAATATCAACACTAAAGAAAGTTATCCCTAGCCCATCATGCTCAATCATTGATCCATTCATGAAACACACTCAAATATTAGCTATGCCCAATGCTCAAGTACGATCATAGTGCCCCCTAGTTGGTGCTTATAAGAGAAGATGGAGACTCAAAGCAAAAATAAAAATTGCATAAAGTAAATAGAAAGGCCCTTCGCAGAGGGAAGTAGGGATTTGTAGAGGTGCCAGAGCTCAAGGTTTAAATTGAGAGAGAGAAAATATTTTGGGTGGCATGCTTTTCCTATCAACGAAAACGACAAAGTAGTTCACAATACTTTCCATGCTAGATATATCATAGGCGGTTCCCAAACAGAAAATAAAGTTTATTCCTTTTTCCACGAAACTTTCACTTTCCATGGCGGGTCGTATCCACGGTTGCCTTCCATACCAACACTTTCCAAGATATTTATTATTTGACAACAAAAAGTAAATATTTTTTCTTTTTCATTTCGGGAATGGGCATCCGTATTACCGCCGCACTCTCGTGCAATGACAAGTGAATAAACACTCATCTTGAGAATAACACATCTAGCATGGAAAAATATTGGACACTCCCCACCATTTCATGAGCGGTACGGGCACACAAAAGAGAAAATTTATTTTGAAAATTTAGAGATGGCACATACAAATTTGCTTGGAACGGCATGGAAATACCGCATATAGGTAGGTATGGTGGACTCATAAGGCAAAACTTGGTTCAAGGATTTTGGATGCACAAGTAGTATTTCTACTTAGTACAAATGGAGGCTAGCAAAAAGATTGAGAAGCAACAAAACCAAGAAACGAAAATTCACATAAGTGAGCATTGAACATAACTAACACCGAATAATGCACCACAAGTAGGATGTAACTTCATTTCATAACTATTGACTTTCGTGCATGCATAGGGAATCACAAACCTTAACACCAATATTCCTACTAAGCATAATTACTCACTAACATGACTCGCATATTACTATCATCATGTTTCAAAACTATTACAAGGAATCAAGTTTAATTTGTCCAATGATCTTCATGAAAGTTTTTATTATATCCTCCTTGGATATCTATCACTTTGGGACTAGTTTCATATATTGCCATTGCTTTTTGGCAAGCTCAAACAAATTTAAGTGAAGCACGTGAGCATAAAGATTTCATCTCTCAAAAATGTATAAGTGAAGCATGAGAGTATTTCTTCAAAATTTACCTACTCTCAAATTAATCTAAGTGAAGCATGAGAGTATTTCTACAAAAATTTCCAAGCACGCCGTGCTCAAAAAGATATAAGTGAAGCACTAGAGCAATTCTATAGCTCAAAAAGTTTAAGTGAAGCACATAGAGCAATTCTAACAAATTATAGCATGATTTTGGCTTTCTCAAATAGGTGTGTCCAGCAAGGATACAAAGGAAAAACTAACAAACAAAGAAAGCAAAGATACAAGACGCTCCAATCAAAACTCATGATATGTGACGAATAAAAATATAGCTCCAAGTAAAATACCAATGGTCGTTAGAAGAAAGAGGGGATGCCACTCGGGGGCATCCCCAAGCTTAGTTGCTTGTTTATCTTTGGATATATCTTGGGGGTGCAGTAGCATCCCCAATCTTAGGCTTTCATAACTCCTTATTCCTTCATCCATCGTGATCTCACCCAAAACTTGAAAACTTCAATCACACAAAACTCAACAAAATCTTCGTGAGATCCGTTAGTATAATAAAGCAAATCACTACTTTAGGTACTGTTGCAAACCCATTCATATTTTATTATTGCATTATACCTACTGTATTTTAACTTTACCATGGCTTATACCCCCCAATACAAACCATAGATTCATCAAAACAAGCACACAATGCAGCGAAAACAGAATCTGTCTTAAACAGAACAGTTTGTAGTAATCTGTACTCTATACATACTTCTGTAACTCTAAAAATTCTGAAAAATTAGAACAACGTAAGGAATTTGTATAGCAACACTGTGTTAAAATTTCAGCTCAATATCATGTTCCAGAAAAAAATGAAAATGCATATACTGGACGCAAAGTTTCTGTTTCAGATTCAGCATCGCTTCTACTCATCCTATGAATCATCCTAAAGGCTTTACTTGGCACAAACACTAAATAAACCATAAAAACACAATCATAACAGACGCATAATTGTGTCAACACACAAAAACAGAAAGGAAAAAGCAAAAATTTATTTATTCATTGGGTTGCCTCCCAACAAGCGCTATCGTTTTACGCCCCTAGCTAGGCATAACGCATAGATTCAAGTATTGTCATCTTTGGTTTTGGATCCATAGGATGCGCTCATGATTGATTCATATGGTGGCTTAATTCTTGTTCTATGGAATTATTCCATACCCTTTCTCAAAGGAAATTGAAAACGAATATTGCCTTCTTTCATATCAATCACGGCACCTATAGTGCGTAAAAACGGTCTACCAAGTATAATGGGACAAGACGGATTGCAATCAATATCAAGCACAATAAAATCAATGGGAACATAATTCCTATTTGCAAGAATAAGAACATCATTAATTCTTACCAATGGTTTTTTAATAGTAGAATCCGCCAAATGCAAATTAAGAGAACATTCTTCAATATTGGTAAGACCAAGCACATCACATAGAGATTTCGGAATCGTGAAACACTAGCACCCAAATCACACAAAGCAAAGCATTCATAATTTTTAATCTTGACCTTAATGGTAGGTTCCCACTCATCATGTAATTTTCTAGGAATAGAAATCTCCAACTCCAACTCCAACTTTTCTTCAAAAGATTTCATCATGGCATCAACGATATGTTTAGTAAAAGCTTTATTTTGTTCATAAGCATGGGGTGAATTCAACATATATTGCAGCAAATAAATACATTCAATCAAAGAGCAATTGTCATAATTAAAGTCTTTGCAATCCAAGATAGTGGGCACATCACTAGTTAAAGTTTTGGCCTCTTCACACCCACTTTTAGCAAAATTTTCATCAAGATTTTCACCCTCCAAATTATTGGGACGCCTTCTAGCTAAAGTTGACTCTACTTCAGTCCCTTCATTATCAATTTTAATATTACTAAAAAAGGAGTCAATAGAAGAAACACCAATCACTTTAAGATCTTCATCTTTCTTATGAAGGCAATCACGGGAAAACGATTTTTCTAAGATCTCTCTTTTAGCTCTAAGCATAGCGGTTCTTTTCTTACTTTCATCCATAGAGACATATAAAGCTTTAATAGATTCATCAATCTTAGGCACAAAAGCTTTCAACTTGAGATTTTCAACATCATGAGAAATTCTATCAATGCTTCTAGACATATCATCAATCTTATTTAACTTTTCTTCTATCATAGTATTGAAAGCCTTTTGCGCATTGATAAATTCTTTAATATTACTCTCAAGATAAGAGGTGTTCCTATTATTATTGTAAAAAGAATTACCATAGGAATTACCATAATTATTAGAGGAATTTCTAGGAAAAGGCCTAGGATTAAAATTACCTCTATAAGCATTGTTATTGAAATTGTTTCGCGAGACAAAGTTCACATCTACGGAATCACTATTTTGCTCAATCAAGGTAGACAAAGGCACGTCATTAAGATCAATAGGAGCATTTTTACTAGCAACCAATTTCATCAAATCATCAACTTTATCACTCAACGTGCTAATTTCCTCTACCGAATTAACTTTTTTACTAGTAGGTGCTCTTTCGGTATGCCATTGAGAATAATTAGCCATGATATTATCTAGCAATTTAGTAGCTTCACCCAAAGTAATCTCCATAAAAGTACCACCCGTGGCGGAATCTAAAATATTTCTAGAGACAAAATTCAATCCAGCATAAAAAAATGTATGATCATCCAAAGATTTAAACCATGAGTAGGACAATTTCTTAGCATCAACTTCATTCTTTGCCAAGATTGTGCAACATGCTCATGCTCAAGTTGCTTAAAATTCATGATTTGCATCCTAAGGGAAATAATTTTAGCGGGCGGAAAATACTTAGTGATAAAAGCATCCTTGCACTTATTCCAAGAATCGATACTATTGCGAGGCAAAGAGGAAAACCAATTTTTTGCACGATCCCGCAAGGAAATAGGAAATAGTTTCAACTTGACAATATCATTGTCCACATCTTTTTTCTTTTGCATATCACACAATTCTACGAACGTGTTTAGGTGGGACGTGGCATCCTCATTAGGATTACTGGCAAATTGATCTTTCATGACAAGATTCAACCAAGCGGCATTAATATCACAAGACTCCGCACTAGTGGCGGGAGGAGAAATAGGCGTACTAATAAAATCATTGTTATTATTATTGGAAAAATCACAACTTGGTGTTCTCTTGAGTCATCGTGACTACGCAAACAAGATTGCAAGCAAGGAAGAGATCCGGCAAGAAAAAGGGCAAATGAAAAAGTGGGCGAATAAAACGGCAAATTGGTAAAGTGGTGGAGAGGAAAACGAGAGGCAAATGGCAAATAATGTAATTGCAAGGAGATGAGATTTGTGATTAGGAACATGGTAGATGATGGTGGAGTCCCCTCGGCGCCTACGATAGGCACGTAGAAGAGACCGCTTCCTCCCCGGCAACGGCGCCAGAAATTCCTTTGACGTGGCTTGAGACTGCGTCGGTATTTCCCCAAAGAGGAAGGGATGATGCAGCACAATGACGGTAAGTATTTCCCTCAGTTATGAAACCAAGGTTATCGAGCCAGTAGGAGGATCACCACCACCCAATAAGCAGCACCTGCACACAAACAACAAATACTTGCAACCCGACGCGAAAGAGAGGTTGTCAATCTCTCTACGGTAATAAGATAGATTAGGTAGTGATAGATAGGAGAGATAGATCTATCAAGAACACAAATAAAAAGAGCAAATATGCAGCAATATTTTTTTTGGTTTTTGGTTTTGTAGATCTGAAAACAAAGATTGCAAAAAACATAGATCGGAAAGCAATATGATGGAAAAGTAGACCCGGGGGCCGTAGGGTTCACTAGTGGCTTCTCTCATGAGTATAGCGCACGGTGGGTGAACAAATTACTGTTGGGAAATTGATAGAAAATCGAATAGTCATGACGATATCCAAGGCGATGATCATTATATAGGCATCACGTCCCTGATAGATAGACCGACTCCTGCCTACATCTACCACTATTACTCCACACATCGACCGCTATCCAGCATGCATCTAGTGTATTAAGTTCATGGAAAAACGGAGTAATGCAATAAGAACAATGAGATGATGTAGACAAGATCTCTTCATGTAGGAATAGACCCCATCTTGTTATCCTTAATAGCAACGATACATGCGTGTCTTGCTGCCCCTTCTGTCACTAGGAAAGAACACAACAAGATCGAACCCATCACAAAGCACCTCTTCCCATGACAAAAAAATCGATCTAGTTGGCCTAACTAAACCAAAGATTCGAAGAAGAAATACGAGGCTATAAGTAATCATTCATATAAGAGATGAAAGAAGACTCAAATAATATTCATGGATAGAAACTGATCATGAACTCAAAATTCATCGGATCCCAACAAACACACCGCAAAAGTTTACATCAAATAGATCTCCAAGAGACCATTGTATTGAGAATCATAAGAGAGAGAAGAAGCCATCTAGTTACTGCTTACGGACCCGTAGGTCTATGGTGGACTACTCACGCATCATCGGAGAGGCACCTATGAAGAAGATGAACCCCTCCGTGATGGTGTTTAGATTGGATCTCGCGGTTCTGGAACTTGCGGTGGCTTGAATTGTGTTTCGTCGACTCCCCTAGGGTTTTTGGAATATTTGGGAATTTATAGGCATCAGAGGCGGTGCGGAGGGGCCCCGTGGAGGGCACAACCCATCAGGGCGCACCGGGGGGCCCCTGGTGTGCCCTGATGGGTTGTGCTTCCCACAGCCCACCTTCCAGGCTCTTCTTTGGCCCACTGGGTGTCTTCTGGTCCAAAAAAATCTCCAAAAAGTTTCATCGCGATTGGACTCCGTTTGGTACTGATATTCCGCGAAGTAAAAAAACAAGCAAAAACAGCAACTGGCACTTTGGCACTATGTCAATAGGTTAGTCCCAAAAAATGATATAAAGTTGTTATAAAAGGATTGTAAAACATCCAAGAATGATAATATAACAGCATGGAACAAGCAAAAATTATAGATACGTTGGAGACGTATCAATGTCTCAAGATACTACTAAGTTGTGTGATTTCTCAAATACTAATAATAATGATTTTATTAGTACTCCTATACCACCCGCCACTAGTGCGGAGGCATTTGATATTAATGCTGCATTGCTCAATCTTGTCATGAAAGATCAATTTTCGGGAAGTCCTAATGAGGATCCCGCATCACATCTTAATACCTTTGTTGAATTATGTGATATGCAAAAGAAAAAGGATATGCATAATGATATTGTGAAATTAAAATTATTTCCTTTTTCACTAAGAGACAAAGCTAAAGCTTGGTTTTCATCTTTACCTCGTAATAGTATGGGAACGTGGGATAAGTGTAAAGATGCTTTTATTGCCAAGTATTTTCCTCCTGCTAAGATTATCTCCCTTAGAAATCAAATAATGAATTTTAAACAGCAAGATCAAGAACATGTTGCTCAAGCTTGGGAGAGAATGAAATTGATGATAAGAAATTGTCCAACTCATGGCTTAAACTTGTGATGATTATCCAAAATTTCTATGCTGGACTAAACTTTGTGTCTAGAAATCTTCAGGATTCTGCCACAGGTGGTACCTTCATGGATGTGACCTTAGGAGAGGCCAAAAAACTTCTGGACAACATTATGACAAATTATTCTCAATGGCATACCGAAAGAGCTCCAACTGGTAAGAAGGTAAATTCTGTTGAAGAAATCGCTACTTTGAGTGAAAAAGTGGATGCTCTTATGAATATGGTTGCTAGTAAAAATGATAATGTTGATCCCAATGATATGCCTTTGTCTACTTCGATTGAGCAAAATAATGATGCTATTGATGTGAACTTTATCTCGCGAAATAATTTCAACAACAATGCTTATAGAGGAATTTCAATGCTAGACCGTATCCCGGTAATTCCTCTAAAAACTATTGAAATTCTTATGGTAATTCATATGGCAATGCTTCTACAAATTCTAATAGGATACCTTCTGATCTTGAGAACACAATTAAATAATTTATTAATTCTCAAAAGGTTTTCAACACTACGGTAGAAGAAAAGTTGCATATGATTGATACTTTGGCTAAAAACGTGGATAGAATTGCTCTTGATGTTGAAACTCTTAAAAATAAGTCTTTGCCACCCAATCATGATTTTAATTAGACTATTAAATCTATTCAATTATCTATTAATGAAAGTAAGGAGAGGACCGCTAAGTTGAGAGCTAAGCAAGAATTCTTAGAAAAAGCTCTTCCACCCGGTTTTTACCGGAATCATGATGAAGATCTTAAAATGATTGGTGTTTCTCCTATTGAATCTTTGTTTATATCTCTGAATATAAATGATAAAGGGACTGGAGTTGAGTCAACTTTAGTTAAGGAGCGTCCCGTTTGCTTGGAGGGTGATGATACTAATGCTAAAACTGAAAAAAGTGGGTTTGGAGAGGTCAAAACTTTAACTAGTGATGTGCCCACTATCTTGGATTACAAGGACTTTAATTATGGTAAATGCTCTTTAGTAGAATGTATTTCCTTGCTGCAATCCATTATTAGCTCACCCAATGCTTATGAACAAAACAAAGCTTTTACCGAACATATAGTAGAAGCTATGATAAAAGCTTATGATGAGAAACTTGAGCTTGAGATTTCTATTCCTAGAAAATTGCATGATGAGTGGGAACCTACTATAAAAATAAATATAAATAAATATGAATGCAATGCTTTGTGTGACCTTGGTGCTAGTGTTTCAACCATACCAAAACTTTATGTGATGTGCGTGGTCTCACTAATATTGAAGAGTGTTCCCTAAACTTGCATCTTGCGGATTCTACCATCAATAAACCTTTAGGAAGAATTAATGATGTGCTTATTACTGCAAAAAAATGTGCCTGTAGATTTCATTGTGCTTGATATCGATTGCAATCCTTCTTGTCCCATAATACTTGGAAGACCATTTTTACGAACTATAGGTGCAATTATTGATATGAAAGAGGGAAACATAAGATTCCAATTCCCATTAAAGAAGGGGATGGAACACTTCCCTAGGAAGAGAATTAAACCACCTTATTAATCAATCATGAGGGAGACCTACGGGTTGAGTGTCAAAGATGACAACACTTGAAACTATGCATTATGCCTAGCTAGGGGCATAAAACAATAGCGCTTGTTGGGAGGCAACCCAATATGTATCTTTATTTTTGTTTTTACTTTATGTTTTTGTGTGATAACATGATTGTTGCCTCTGTAATGATTGTGTTTTTATGTTTTAATTAGTGTTTGCACCAAGTAAAGCCTTTGGGATGACTCACAATATGAGTAGAAACGATGCTGAATCTGAAACAGAAACTTTGAATCTAGTGCAAGAATTTTAATTTTTTACTGGAGTGTGATAATGATATGAAATTTTAACAAAGTATTTCTATGCAAATTCTTTACGTTTTCCTAATTTTTCAGAATTTTTAGAGTTACATAAGTATGGGCTCTTTACAGATTGCTACAGACTATTCTGTTTTAAACAGATACTATTTTGCTTGGATAGTTTGCTTGTTTTGATTATGCCATGGACTATATCGGGGGGTGTAAGCCATGGGGAAGTTAGAATACAGTACCAATTATTCAAAAATTAATTTCAATCAATTTATCATAGTACCTCAAGTATGCAATATGTTTCTTATACTAACGGATCTCATGAAGTTTTGTTGAGTTTTGTGTGATTGAAGTTTTCAAGTTTTGGGTGTGATCACGATGGACTACGGAATAAGGAGTAGCAAGAGCCCAATCTTGGGGATGCCCAAGGCACCCCGAGTATAATTCTAAGGAGACTCAAGCGTCTAAGCTTGGGGATGCCCCGGAAGGCATCCCCTCTTTCGTCTCAATCCATCGGTATGTCACTTGGAGCTATATTTGTATTCATCACATGATATGTGTTTTGCTTGGAGCGTCGTTTGCTTTTGTTTGCTTTTACTTTCAGTTTGTCACAATCATCATTTGCTGGACACACCTATTTGAGAGAGACACACATTCATGATAATTTTCTAGAATACTCTATGTGCTTCACTTATATCTTTTGAGCTAGGCAGTTTCTCTAGAACTTCACTTATATCTATTTGAGCACGGTGGCGTGTAGATTTTATAGAAATGATATGCTCTCGTTTTTCACTTATATTTGTCTGAGAGCTGAGTAATAGTGATGGTAATTTGCATGGGTCGTAAGACTAGTCCAAGAATATTAGGTATTCAATGAATGATAATCAAAACCATCGTGTAGCACATATAGAGAAATTGTGGGCTAATGACATTGATGTAGTAATATGAAAAAGGTGTGAGTCCAAAGTTGTTGATTCGTAGAAGTGTCGAGATTAAGGGGTGTTAACTTGTTATTCATCTACAAATTAAAGAGGCATGGTGATGATGCGTGAGCATTTGTATTCCTCGTTGAAATCCTAGTGTTTGTTTTGAGTCGGGGGCGCGCGATGGTTAACTCCTACCAACCTCCTCCATCGGGGCATGCGAGGAGTACTTTGATTTGTGATAAAACTAATAAAACTTTGCAATAAGTATGTGAGTTCTTTATGACTAATGTGACACCATGGACATACACATCTTCACCTTCTCATATTTGCTAGCCTCTTCGGTACCGTGCATAGCCCATTCTCACCTCGAGGATCGGTGCAAATATTCGCCGGTGCATCCAAACCCAGTGACATGATACGCTCTGTTGCACATAAGCCTCATTATATCTTCCTCAAAACAGCCACCATACCTACCTATTATGGCATTTCCATAGCCATTCCGAGATATATTGCCATGCAAAGTCCATCGTTACTTCACAAGACTAGTTCGTTCATCATAATAATGCTTTGCATGATCATATAGAGCTTACATGGTATTTGTTTCAAAGCCACCGTTCTTCATATTTTTGATACATGTCACGCTAGATCATTGCACATCTTGGTACACTGCCAGAGGCATTCATACAAATTCATATATTCCTATCGGTTATTCATGTTGAGTTGTAAGTAAATAAAAGTGTGATGATCATCATTATTAGAGCATTGTCCCAATGAGGAAAGGATGATGGAGACTATGATTCTCCCACAAGTTGGGATGAGACTCCGGACGAAAAATGAAATAAAAATGGGGGAGGACAAATGAGCCCACCATATAAAAAAGGAGAAAATGGGGGAGGCAAAAAGAAGAAAAAAGTGAAAAGCCCACCATAAAAAAATGAGAGAAAAGAGAGAAGGGACTTTGCTACTATCCTTTACCACACTTGTGCCTCAAAGTGGCACCATGTTCTTCATATAGAGAGTCTCCTATGTTGACACTTCCATATGCTAGTGGGAATTACCTTTTCATATAATAAACTTGGCTTGTATATTCCTACAACGGGCTTCCTCAAATGCCCAAGGTCTTCATGAGCAAGCAAGTTTGATGCACACCCCACTTAGCTTAAGTTGAGCTTTCATACACTTATAGCTCTAGTGCATCATTTGCATGGCAATCCCTACTCCTCGCATTGATATCTATCGATGAGCATCTCCATAGCTCGTTGGTACGCCTAGTTGATGCGAGACTATCTTCTCCACTTTTTACCCCTTTGATACCTACCACCATATTCTATTCCACCTATATGCTATGTCCAATGGTTCACGCTCATGTATTGCGTGAAGAATAAAAAGTTGATGCATATTGAAAAAGTACGATCCAATTGCCTGACTTGGACACCGTGGTGCTTAACATTTGTATCTATGTGGTGAAGATGGAGTCATGCCTTGCTAATATAATAAGATGAATAGGGGTAAAACATTCTTTTAGGATCGTATACTTTGAAAAACTAATGATTTTGTTTCTTATACTTATTAATATTACTATGTTGTTGTTTGTTAATTCATCATTTCTCGATGAGCATACATACCAAAGATTACATAATGGGTAGCATGTCACATCAAAAATTCTATTTTTATCATTTACCTACTCGAGGACTGATGACCCACAAGTATAGGGGTTCAATCGTAGTCCTTTCGATAAGTAAGAGTGTCGAACCCAATGAGGAGCAGAAGGAATGACAAGCGGTTTTCGGCAAGGTAATTTCTGCAAGCACTGAAATTGTAGGTAACAGGTAGTTTGATATAAAGATAATTGGTAATGAGCAAGTAACGGTAACGGTAAATAAAGTGCAGCAAGGTAGCCCAATCCTTTTGTGGCAAAGGACAGGCCAGAACAGTCTCTAGTAATAGGCAAAGTGTTCTTGAGGGTGCACGGGAATTTCATCTAGTCACTTTTATCATGTTGGTTTGATTTGTGTTCGCTACTTTGATAATTTGATATGTGGGTGGACCGGTGCTTGGGTGTTGTTCTTACTTGAACAACCTCCAACTTATGATTAACCCCCTTGCAAGCATCCGCAACTACGAGAAAAGTATTAAGACAAAATCTAACCATAGCATTAAACATTTGGATCCAAATCAGCCCCTTACGAAGTAGCGCATAAACTAGGGTTTAAGATTCTGTTACTCTAGCAACCCATCATCTAATAACTACTCCACAATGCATTCCCTTAGGCCCAAGGATGGTGAAGTGTCATGTAGTCGACATTCACATGACACCACTAAGGGAATCACAACATACATATCATCAAAATATCGAACACATATCAAATTCACATGATTACTTGCAACATGACTTCTGCCGTGACCTCAAGAACAAAGGTAACTACTCACAAATAATATTCATGCTCAAGATCAGAGGGGTATTGAATAGCATAATGGATCTGAACATATAATCTTCCACCAAATAAACCATATAGTAATCAACTACGAGATGTAATCTGCTACTTCTTGAGCATGCGTTGGTTTTCCATTGAAGAGGAAAGGGTGATGCAGCAAAGTAGATAAGTATTTCCCTCAGTTGTTGAGAACCAAGGTATCAATCCAGTAGGAAATACAAGCAAGTCCCCAATAGATGTACCTACACAAATAATCAAACACTTGCACCCACCGCTATAAAGGGGTTGTCAATCCCTTCACGGTTACTTGCAAGGATGAGATCTGATAGAGATAGATATAGAAGATTACTAAAACGGAAAGTAACACAAAAGTAAAAAGATTACTGCAAAGTATTTTTGGTATTTTTGGTTTATAGAGCTGAAAATATAATATGGAAAATAGACCCGGGGGCATAGGTTTCACTAGAGGCTTCTCTCTTGAAGGAAAATAATATGGTGGGTGAACAAATTACTGTCGAGCAATTGATAGAAAAGTGCATAGTTATGACGATATCCAAGGCAATGATTATGCATATAGGCATCACGTCCGTGTCAAGTAGACCGAAACGATTCTACATCTACTACTATTACTCCACACATCGACCGACTCCTTCCTGCATCTAGAGTATTAAGTTCATGAAGAACAGAGTAACGCATTAAGTAAGATGACATGATGTAGAGGGATAAACTCAAGCCATATGATGAAAACCCCATCTTTTTATCCTTGATGGCAACAATACAAATAAGTGCCTCGCTACCCCTACTTTGTCATTGGGTGAGGACACCGCAAGATTGAACCCAAAACCAAGCACTTCTCCCATTGCAAGAATTACCAATCTAGTTGGCCAAACCAAACCAATAACTCGAAGAGACTTGCAAATATATGAAATCATGCATATAAGAATTCAGATAAGATTCAAATATTATTCATAGATAATCTGATCATAAACCCACAATTCATCGGATCTCGACAAACACACCGCAAAAGAGTATTACATCGGATAGATCTCCATGAAGATCATGAAGAACATGGTATTGAAGAACAAAGAGAGAGAAGAAGCCATCTAGCTACTAGCTATGGACCCGAAGGTCTGTGGTGGACTACTCACGCATCATCGGAAGGGCAATGGAGTTGATGTAGATGCCCTCCGTGATCGAATCCCCCTCCGGCAGATTACCGGAAAAGGCTCCAAGATGGGATCTCACGGGAACAGAGGGTTCCAGCGGCGGAAAAGTATTTTCGTGGCTCTTCTTGGTATTGGGGGAATATTTGGGAATTTATAGGCCGAAGAATAGGGTTAGGAGGTCTGACGTGGGGCCACAAGCCAGGGGGGCGCCCCCCCACCCCAGGGCGCGCCCTGGTGGCTTGTCGCCACACGGCAGGTCTTTTGCCTTCATCTCCAAGTCTGGCAGGTTTCTTCCGGTCCAAGAAAAATCATTCCGAAGATTTTATTCCGTTTGGACTCCGTTTAATATTCCTTATCTGCAATACTCAAAAACAAGGAAAAAACAGAAACTGGCACTAGGCACTAGATTAGTAGGTTAGTCCCAAAAATAATATAAAATAGCATATTAATGCATATAAAACATCCAAAACAGATAATATAATAGCATGGAACAATCAAAAATTATAGATACGTTGGAGACGTATCAAGCATCCCCAAGCTTAATTCCTGCTCGTCCTCGAGTAGGTAAATGATAAAAACGGAATTTTTGATGTGGAATGCTACCTGACATATTTATTCATGTAATATTCTTTATTGTGGCATGAATATTCAGATCCATAAGATTCAAAACAAAAGCTCAATATTGACATAAAAACAGTAATACTTCAAGCATACTAACAAACAATAGTGTCCTTTCAAAATAACATGGCCGTAGAAAGTTTATCCCTACAAAATCATATAGTCTGGCTATGCTCCATCTTCCTCACACAAAGTATCTAAATCATGCACACCCCCGATGACAAGTCAAGCAATTGTTTCACCCCTTTTATGTTCTCAAACCTTTTCAACTTTCACGCAATACATGAGCGTGAGCCATGGATATAACACTATGGGTGGAATAGAATATGGTGGAGGTTGTGTGGAAAAAGGAGAAGATAGTCTCACATCAACTAGGCGTATCAACGGGCTATGGAGATGCCCATTAATAGATATCAATGTGAGTGAGTAGGGATTGCCATGCAACGGATGCACTAGAGCTATAAGTGTATGAAAGCTCAAAAATAAACTAAGTGGGTGTGCATCCAACTCGCTTGCTCACGAAGACCTAGGGCAATTTGAGGAAGCCCATCATTGGAATATACAAGCCAAGTTATATAATGAAAAATTCCCACTAGTATATGAAAGTGACAAAATAGGAGACTCTCTATCATGAAGATCAAGGTGCTTTGAAGCACAAGTGTGGAAAAAAGATAGTAACATTGTCCCTTCTCTCTTTTCTCTCATTTTTTTTGGTGGGCATCTTTGGTCTCTTTTTTTTATTTGGGCTTCATTGGCCTCTTTTGTTATTTGTAAAGTCCGGAGACTCTTCCCTTCTTGTGATGGAATCATAGCTTCCGTCATCCTTTCCTCACATGGGACAATGCTCTAATAATGAAGATCATCACACTTTTATTTACTTACAACTCGATACCTACAACAAGATATGACTCTATATGAATGCTTCCGGTGGAGGACCGGGATGTGCAATGATCTAGCATAGCAAATGACATCAAAAAATGGACAAGCCATAAAAACATCATGCTAGCTGTCTTACGATCATGCAAAGCAATATGACAATGATGGTGCGTGTCATAAAAAAATGGAACGGTGGAAGTTGCATGGCAATATATCTCGGAATGGCTATGGAAATGCCATAATAGGAAGGTATGGTGGCTGTTTTGAGGAAGGTATATGGTGGCTGTTTTGAGGAAGGTGGGTTTAATGCACCGGCGAAAGTTGCGCGGTACTAGAGAGGCTAGCAAAGGTGGAAGGATGAGAGTGCGTATAATCCATGGACTAACATTAGTCATAAAGATCTCACATACTTATTGCAAAAATCTATTAGTTATCGAAGCAAAGTGTTAGACGCATGCTCCTAGGGGAGAGGTTGGTAGGAGTAAACCATCGCGCGCTCCCGGCCCTCACACAAAGGATGACAATCATTAAACAAATCATGCTCCGACTTCGTTACATAACGGTTCACCATACGTGCATGCTACGGGAGTCACAAACTTCAACACATGTATTTTTACCATTCCACAATTATTCACTAGCATGACTCTAACATCACCATATTTATATCTCAAAACTATATGCAAGGAATCCAACTTCTCATAGTACTCAATGCACTTTATATGAAAGTTTTTATTATATCCCTCTTGGATGCCCATTATATTAGGACTAAATTCATAACCTAAACCAATTACCATGCTGTTTAAAGACTCTAAAAATAATATAAGTGAGGTACGAGAGTTCAATTATTTCTATAAAATAAAACACCGCCGTGTTCTAAAAAGATATAAGTGAAGAACTAGAGCAACATTGCCTAGCTCAAAAGATATAAGTGAAGCACATAGAGTATTCTAATAAATTCACGATTAGTGCGCGTCCTTCTCAAAAGATGTGTGCAGCAAGGATTATTGTGGCAAACTAAAAAGCAAAGACTCATATCATACAAGACGCTCCAAGCAAAACACATATCATGTGGTGAATACAAATATAGCCTCAAGTAAATTTAACGATGGATTGAAGACGAAAGAGGGGATGCCTTCCGGGGCATCCCCAAGCTTAGGCTCTTTGGTATCCTTGAATATGTCTTGGGGTACCTTGGGCATGCCCAAGCTTAGGCTGTTGCCACTCCTTATTCCATAGTCCATCAAATCTTTACCCAAAACTTGAAAACTTCACAACACAAAACTCAATAGAAAACTCATGAGATCCGTTAGTATAAGAAAAATAAATCATCACTTTAGGTACTGTTGTGAACTCATTCTTTATTTATATTGGTGTAATATCTACTGTATTCTAAGCTCTCCATGGTTCATACCCCCCGATACAATCCATAGATACATCAAAATAAGCAAACAACACAAAGAAAACATAATCTGTCAAAAACAGAACAGTCTGTAGCAATCTGTAGACTTCGAATACTTCTATAACTCCAAAAATTCTGAAAAATTAGGAAAATCAGGGAAATTTGTATATAAATCTTGTGTAGAAAATTCAGATCCAATTGACACTCTGGTGAATTTATAAAATTCCTGGACTGAGCGTAAAAGTTTCTGTTTTTCAGCAAAACCAAATCAACGATCACCGTAAACCATCCCAAAAGTCTTATTTGGCACAAACACTAATTAAAACAATAAAACACAATTACTACAGAGGTAATAATGTGCAAAACACTCAAGAACAGAAACAAAAAATAGAAACATAAAATAAAATTGTGTTGCCTCCCAACAAGCGCTATTGTTTAACGCCCCTAGCTAGGCATAACGCAATAGATCTAGGTATTGTCATCTTTTGTATGCAATCCATAAGTAGTTAAACCATCAAGAGCTTTTCTAAATAGATCCATCCTTTCCTTTATTTCTTTTCTAGTGGAAGAACTTAATTCATGAAAAGGACTTTGATTGGT
Organism: Elymus sibiricus; assembly: GCA_039707655.1. Taxonomy (NCBI): domain Eukaryota; kingdom Viridiplantae; phylum Streptophyta; class Magnoliopsida; order Poales; family Poaceae; genus Elymus; species Elymus sibiricus. The sequence goes on from CM077669.1 coordinate 135,144,914, forward strand.
AATTTTAACATTCATAAACCGGTAATCTGGATCATCACCATAAATATCATCGTATAAAACCCGTATCTTATTTCTAACGGGTTTCCTAGCCATCTTTTCCAACCAATCATCCTTATACCCTATGAAAATTCCCCTAGTTAACCAATCAAATTCATCATAAGTCTCGAGATACAAGGTTTGAGTGACTTCCGCGTAGGGAACTCTCCTCCTAAGATTTTCACTATAAGATTGATAGTCTCTAGATTCCAGACTACGCAAAGTTTCTTTATCATGGAGAATTTCTTAAATTGGAGGGTGTTCAACATTTTATTATAGAAAACAAAAATCTCCCTAGCTTCTTGTACAATAAAATCAAATTCTTGCATAAGAATGATAGTAGCAATCTTTTTAGCTTTAGGATGATTAATATTGGGAAGTTCATAAAACACCTTTTGCAAAGTGGGATGAACGTGCACAAATTTTCTTTCCAATTTTTCAATGAGCATGACAATAGCATCCGCATAATAATTTGTGCTAAGAAGAATAGATCGATTATTCATAGGCATCACTCCCGTACAATCAAAGAACTATTGGATAACACTCTTCCCAATAATGTTTCCGTCTCCCACTTGAAAAGTTTTAGCTTTTTAATTAGGAGGAGATTCAGTTTCATGATCTAGAGAGCAAGATCCAAATTTTTCCTCAAGATTTGTACTAGCAATACCCTCAAAATTTTCAATGATAGCATCCCCAGATTCATACATGATGGCAACGAATCGATCTAGCACACACGCAAACAAAAAGCAAACGAAAAGACGAACGGAAGAAGGACGAATAAAAAGGCAAATCTTTTTGGAAAATCATTTTAGAAGTGGGGGAGAGGAAAACGAGAGGCAAAGGGCAAATAATGTAAATGCAAGAGATGAGTTTGTGATGGGTACTTGGTAGGCTTGATGTAGATCTCCCCGGCAACGACGCCAGAAATCCTTCTTGCTACTTCTTGAGCATGCGTTGGTTTTCCCTTGAAGAGGAAAGGGTGATGCAGCAAAGTAGATAAGTATTTCCCTCAGTTGTTGAGAACCAAGGTATCAATCCAGTAGGAGATACAAGCAAGTCCCCAATAGATGTACCTACACAAATAATCAAACACTTGCACCCAACGCTATAAAGGGGTTGTCAATCCCTTCACGGTTACTTGCAAGGATGAGATCTGATAGAGATAGATATAGAAGATTACTAAAACGGAAAGTAAAACAAAAGTAAAAAAGATTGCAGCAAAGTATTTTTGGTATTTTTGGTTTATAGAGCTGAAAATATAATATGGAAAATAGACCCGGGGGGCATAGGTTTCACTAGAGGCTTCTCTCTTGAAGGAAAATAATACGGTGGGTGAACAAATTACTGTCGAGCAATTGATAGAAAAGTGCATAGTTATGACGATATCCAAGGCAGTGATTATGCATATAGGCATCATGTCCGTGTCAAGTAGACCGAAACGATTCTGCATCTACTACTATTACTCCACACATCGACCGACTCCTGCCTGCATCTAGAGTATTAAGTTCATGAAGAACAGAGTAACGCATTAAGTAAGATGACATGATGTAGAGGGATAAACTCAAGCAATATGATGAAAACCCCATCTTTTTATCCTTGATGGCAACAATACAAATACGTGCCTCGCTACCCCTACTTTGTCACTGGGTGAGGACACCGCAAGATTGAACCCAAAACCAAGCACTTCTCCCATTGCAAGAATTACCAATCTAGTTGGCCAAACCAAACCAATAACTCGAAGAGACTTGCAAAGATATGAAATCATGCATATAAGAATTCAGAGAAGATTCAAATAATATTCATAGATAATCTGATCATAAACCCACAATTCATTGGATCTCGACAAACACACCGCAAAAGAGTATTACATCGGATAGATATCCATGAAGATCATGAAGAACATGGTATTGAAGAACAAAGAGAGAGAAGAAGCCATCTAGCTACTAGCTATGGACCCAAAGGTCTGTGGTGGACTACTCACGCATCATCGGAAGGGCAATGGATTTGATGTAGATGCCCTCCGTGATCGAATCCCCCTCCGGCAGATTACCGAAAAAGGCTCCAAGATGGGATCTCACGGGAACAGAGGGTTCCGGCGAAAGAAAAGTATTTTCGTGGCTCTTCTTGGTATTTGGGGAATATTTGGGAATTTATAGGACGAAGAATAGGGTTAGGAGGTCTGCCATGGGGCCATAAGCCAGGGGGGCGCCCCCCCCCCCCCCCCCCAGGGAGCGCCCTGGTGGCTTGTCGCCACACGGCAGGTCTTCTTCCTTCATCTCCAAGTCTGGCAGGTTTCTTCTGGTCCAAGAAAAATCATTCCAAAGATTTTATTCCATTTGGACTCCGTTTAATATTCCTTATCTGCAATACTCAAAAACAAGGAAAAAACAGAAACTGGCACTAGGCACTAGATTAATAGGTTAGTCCCAAAAATAATATAAAATAGCATATTAATGCATATAAAACATCCAAAACAGATAATATAATAGCATGGAACAATAAAAAATTATAGATACGTTGGAGACGTATCATAATCACTACTGCAGGATGCTGCTAACGGGACACTACAATCAGAGACCCTTCGACGAAACTGTGTGCGATGCATGAATTGCAAATGGTATAGTTCAAGCTCCGTCGCCAATGACATGAACTGTGTGCGATGGAGGATCCATCAAATACGATTCAGAAAATTTTGCTTGTGCGATCTACGATAGACAGTTTGTTCTTACGAAACGTTTGTGATTAGTGAAGATAACACAAACGGTTACACAGATCCAGATGTGTGCGATAGAGGGCACACAGTTCACTAAAATAAACTGTGTGCGATGATATAGAACAACACAAACGATTCGGCTTAACAAGATGTGTGCGATATAGGGCACACAGTTCACTACCATAAACTGTGTGCGATGATATAGCATAACACAAACGATTCGGCATAACAATATGTGTGCGATAGAGGGCACACAATTCACTACTATGAACTGTGTGCGATGACATAGCATAACACAAACGGTTTGGTATAACAAGATGTGTGCGATAGAGGGCAAACAGGTGAGTAATTAGAATCGTGTGCGAATACAAGAAATAACACAAACGATTGGTGTTAATAAACTGTGTGTGCTGTGGGGAAACGGTTGTTGGTATACAATTTGTCAGTGATTGATGAAATCATCACCGACGGGTTTTGTAGTTTTGTCCGTGTGTACTGTGATTTGCTCTATCTGCACAACATCTATGTTGCCTACAGGTCACTCGGGTGAACTATTTGCGATGAGCCAAAATAACACAAACGGTTGCACAGATATAGATGTGTGCGACAGATGGCATACCGTGCGCTCGGATGAAATGTGCGAGCCAAAATAACACAAACAATTGGTCATAACAAGATGTGTGTGATGCTGATGCCCAGCAAACAGGTCAGTAATCTAAATTGTGTGGAAAGACAGAAAATAACATAGACAGATAATAACACAGAAGATTCCTGGTAATAAGCACCTGATTCAGAAAGTGATAGCACAAATTATCGTTCGCACTACTACATGTAATCGACTAAACAACATAATAGCGACATTACATATCAGCAAGGTTTAGAAAACAACAAAATGGAAACAGCTACTCGTCGGCGTTGTTGCGGGGTTGGCCTGTTGGTTCGCCAATGTTGAAATATCTTCTGCACTCATGCAACATCCTCTCTAAGGAAGTAGGATCCACTTTCGGGTAGGCGATGACCATGTTCTTGAACGCTTCATAGGCCTGGACTTTCCTCTGCTCATACCCCATCACGGTAGCTCCGGTCTCATGGAAAATCCCGTCCACGGCCAAATGCGTGCGTACGGCCCACTTACGACGGAGATATTCAAAGCGGTCGTAAACAAGATAGTAAAGAGCTGCGCGCTGTGCTAGAGCGGTAGGAGACTGTAAGGAGCCTGCTGCCCTTACCGAAACCAAATCCACGCGAGCCGCCAAGGCAACGGCAAACTGGTCGGCGCTTGATGCCCTTTCGAAGGCTACAACCGCATGTTCTGCGTACAGAACCACGCTTGCCCGCAACCGATCTGATGTAACCTTCAGCTCTTTCGCTTTTGCCGTCAAGGCCTCCGGACCCTCAGCAGCGCGTACCGCCGCCAAGGCCTCCGGACCCTCAGCAGCGCATACTGCCGCCAAGGCCTTCAGACCCTTAGCAGCGCGTACCATCGCCAAGGCCTCCGGACCCTCAGAAGCGCGTACCGCCGCCTCGGGATCCTCCGCGCATAAGATCTGCCTCAACCACGCGCTCCTCCGCAGCATGGCCCTCCGCGCGGATGACATGTCTAATGTTGAGGATTTTGTGGAGACGAGGACAGTGGGGAGAAGAAGGACAGATTTGGGGGGTGCGAGAGGGGAAAGAGATGGTGGAAAGCGAAGAGTGGTGATATTTATTTATGACCCTATACACGATTGCAGACAGTTGCTATATGTGTTCCATGTGCGATTATGCGTGCACTGTAAAGAACTCAAAAACTACGAAAATGCTTCCCGCGCAAGAGCAAGCGCCAGCCAGCGGTAAATTCTAAAATCCCCAACCCCCTTGGCATCAGGTAGCTATTAATAACCACAGCGATGGCCGGCTGCGGTGAGTCAATGATCCCCTGGCTAGTTGCCACACACACCATCAAACCCCCAATGGCTAACGACAGGATGGAGTTGGGCGACGGTGGAATCGAGGTTGTCGGCGTGATGGTCGGCTTAAGGATCGACATCCATGCCGCTCCCTCTCCCGACTGTGGTAAGAGGAGGCAAGAATCACGACATGAGCAAGGCAAGAGGTTAGCCATGGTCGTCTTGAAAGGAGCTAGGGATCACCAGCGGGCGAATACTGCGGGCTCAGCGCAGAGTGCACCGGATGGTGCGGGCGGCGGAGCAGGAACCATGAGGCCGCAAGGACAACTGCGTCAGTGGCCGCCGCACGAGGCGCATTCTTATGTCCTGGATGAAGGAGGACGCAACTCCGAACGCCGAGGGAGGGCTTGCGGCCGTTGCTGCAACATTGGCGATGGCCAGGGTCTCATCGGCCGCCGGGACGATGTACCTACCGGCGGACGCCGTAGTCCTGGTGAGACCCATGTCCGAGGCAGTAGCGGCGATCACCAATGTCGAGGCTGATCCTTCCTCGGTCGATCAAGGTGTAGGTCATCGACTTGGTGACCTCATGTCCTCCTGAGCCCAGGAAGGACACGATATCGATGGAAGCGTGCTGGGTCGGCGTTAGGGGCAGTAGCACTTTTGTGCGCACGCAGTTCATATGTATTATATTGATGTAAAATTGCGAGCTAATGTTTTGTAAATTACTGCGCCAACTATGCACTATACCAATTTGAGCATGTAAATGCTCGATTGAATTGCTCATGCCTGATTTGTGCTTGCACGATGGACACTACGGTGGCGTTCGTCGGCAGCAGCCGGCTGCGACAGGCGTCGTCGAGCTCGAAAATTTGGGCAGGCCGAGGTCGAGAACAAGCAACTATACAACGATGCGAATGAGGACGAAGAGGGGGTAGAGGGTCCGCATAGGAAATGGTTCGTAAACAAGAACAGTGTGTGATTAATGCCATTAAAGTTTGTGTTTGTAGCTTAATTTAGTGCATGTACGAACCAAAACCCCAACTACGGTATACGGGTGTGACGGGAGAAGTGTGGATTGTCGTTTGTTCGTGGTGCATCCTACGGTGCGCATGTGCGATCCGTGTGGCTGGGGTTGTGGCCAATCAGAACACAGCGCGGAATGGGGTGAACGCACGCGGCATTCTCAAAGTAACTTTTTTCCCAAACAAATCACAAAGTTTCAAGGGAAACCCATATTTCCTAGGTCTTTTCTCCATTTTTATTGTTCTACTATCAACATACCCACTAGAATGCACCGTGTCCAAATTTCAAATTCTATCAGGCTCGTTTACCATATTTAATATTTTTTGTGTACTTTTCTAGGCATTTACTGCTTATAATTTAAGTTCGGACGTTTTGTACATGAAAAGGTGTTCAAAAAATGTTACCTCGTGTGGTGCCTAGGCATGACCTCAATATGATGCGGTAAATATATGAGGAGGTATGGAAAATGTCTTGATATATGAGGAGGTATACCGGACCATCACCTATGGAGTTTCATGGTTCGGGGTGCGAAATCGCCATGTTTTGAAGGGGAACCCATATTCCCTTTGTCCTTTGAACTTGATTTATTTTCTACGATCATCATACCCACTAGAATGCACCGCGTCCAAATTTCACATTTTTTCAGGCTGGTTAATCGTATTTAGTCCTTTTTGTGTACTTTCTAGGCCTTTTGTGCTTATAATTCAAAGTTCGAACGTTCTGTGCATGAAAAGGTGTTTAAGAAGGACTCAAAAATTCACAATTGTGTCGTTCAATAACTTTTCAAGTATTTTATAGGAAATTAATAGAATTTTAAAGGATATGTGTGGGAAGAGGCAACCACAGATGTGTTGTTTATTTGTTTTGTAACTCTAGAAAAATTGTGTCGGGGAAACGACACCTATGGGACCGAGACGACCCCTTTACGATTCGGCAGGGAAGAAGGTTTGCACAAAGAGCCGTTCCAGTGATCAACACGCGGGGTTTTTACCCAGGTTCGGGCCGCAAAGATGCGTAAAACCCTACTCCTGCTCGGTTGTATTAGGTGTGCTCTAGCTCAAGTTCTGGGAGCGCTACAGTACACAGCTGCTACTCATGCAGAATCAGCTAGAGAAGATCCCCTCCCCCTGTAGCTACGCCTTGGGCCTCCTTTTATACATTCAAAGGGGTCACCAACAGTGGCGTACAGGGCATACATGAGGTGTAAAAGTAGCTACAGTGTTATCATACCTAACACTGACGGTTTAGGACAAGAACATTAAATGCTCCATTGAGGTGTCCCTTAGCATCTTGGGGATGGGAAAAGAAGTTGTCCCATCAGCGCCGCTTAAGCCCTTCCACCACTAGCATCTGACATGCACCCAGGAGGACAATAGCTAAACGACAAGCTAGTCGCTGCACTGGAGCGGTGACAGAGTGGCGAGGTCTTGCCGGGCGCGAGCCTTGCCGGGGCCATGAGCCACCCCGGCAAGATCTTGCCGGGGCTCTAGCCTTCGGTCTTCTATCTTCTTATTATTGCCTTGTCTTGGATGCCTCCCTGACCTCATGAGCTTGCATTCGGTTGTCCCCCGGCAGGCCTTGCCGCAGGTGCAGCTACAACTGTCCGTGCACAAGTACGGGGTACTAAGGGACCCAATCCTTAGTGCACCGACAGGAGCCCCCGGGCCTGGGCCATAAACGGGTGCGAGGCATTGTTGGGCCAGGCCCAAACAGTGCACGGGCACGCGTGGCAGGAGTTATCCACCGTAATCATTCCATTTACTGCGTCGCCCACGATGCCCATTGAATGCGGGACGTGGGGGACGTGCGCAGCGCGGCTGTTACAGCAGCGCGCTCGCGAAGCGTTTCAATATTATTTTAATGAAGAGGCGGCCTCGTGTCCTCCCCATAAGAAGGAAACCGCAGAGGCACCGCTCATTTACCTCTTGTCTTTTCCAATCTGGGAACCGCCGTCGTCTTCTTCCTCGAGTCGAAACAGAGCCCCTCCCATCCATCCGTGCCTCCACTCCCTCCCCGTCCTTAGCCTCAGCCTCCACAGCCGCCATGCCTCCCAAAGCAAGCAAGGGCAAGGAGGTGGACGCCGCTGTCTCGGAGAACAAGCTGGCGAAGATGCGGAAGGAGCACGTCGTTTTCCCTCCGGCGCTCGACGCGGGCGCTCTAAGGGGGCGGTACCAGATGATGTGGGCGACGGAGACGACAGCGCACCTGGCCACCTCCGTGAGTCCCGGCTCTTCCAGGGGCGACCCAAACAAATATCATTTCTTTGCCGATTACTTCTATTGCGGACTCTGCCCCCCGTTTTCTGACTTCTTCAACGACATCATGCTCACCTACGGCTTCCAACTCTTGGATTTTACGCCGAATGCGGTGACGTGCATGTCAGTTTTCGCTCACCTTTGCGAAAACTTCGCCGGAGTAGTCCCTAGCACCGCCCTTTTCCGCCATTACTTCATTCCTCGTATCCAAAAGGGAGAGGCCCTTTCCGGTTCCATCGCTTGGATTCCACAGCCAGGAACCAAGGAGGTCTATCCGGACGGGGCCTACCGCGAGAAATGGGATGAATGGCAGGCCAGATGGTGCTGGATTCGGGAGGCAAAAATTCCGCCCTTTTGCGTGCCGTGGCAGACGAAGATAATGTGCAGCAACGACTGGAGCGCCCTCGATCCTTACGATAAGAAGCTCACAGTCGCTACTACCAGAATTCACTGCCTCAGAGCTGCCGGGCTCACAGTAGAGATGATAGGCGCCGATTTCCTTCGCCGACGCATCGCCCCTCTGCAGAACAAGGGGAGGCCAGCTTGGGAGTTCCGGAACGCGGCAGACATTATGAGGCTGCGCCCTGGACTGAACAACAACCTGACATTTATGCAGCACGCAGCTCTTTGCCAGAAATTGTTCAGGGGTGACGTGGTGTGCAAACTGCCGGCAGGCATAGTTCCTCTGTGCAACAACTCTGCTCTGGGTCCAATCATCGCCATGATGCCGGCGTTTGACGCCCATAGCCTTGACGGAACTTGGATTGAGCCACCTGAAGAGCAAGTGCAGCAATTCTTCGATAACTTGGCGGAGAGGGCCATCCGCGAAGAAGAGGGCCTCGTCCGCGCCACCACTGAGGAAGAAGTGGCATATATTGCCAGCAGGGCGGAGGAAGCAAATCTTGCCGCGGAGGCCGGCAGTGCTGGCTTCGTGGAAGAGGGAACCAGCGGAGGGGGAACGCTGCCGGATGAGAATCTTGCCGGGCAGAACGAGACCGCAGAAGAGCAAGGCGGCACATCAACCGAAGGCCCTTCTGCTGGAGACGCCGCCGAGGAGGAACTGCACGAGGAAGCCCCGACCCTTGAACTAAGGAGTACGCCTGTCCTTCGGAGCGCCGCTTCTGGGATCCCGGTCCACCAAGCTTGTTCGAGCAGTGCAGCCCCCGGCAAGGCCACGCAGCGGCAAGGAGCTTCTCAGCAACCTGCGCCTGCCGCAGCCAAGCGACCCAGGAGCACCCCTCCACCTCCTCCCGTGGCGGAAGTCGACTTCGACCTCTCTGCCTTTAGCTCGGGAGAAGAAGAAGAGTAAGGATCTTGCCGCGTCCTTTGCTCTCTGAGTTTTTGGTTTTTTCTTATCTCATTTGTTTTGCTTTGATTTGCTCCTGCAGAGATGATACAGAAACATTGGTACAAAGGGTAGCAAAGAGGGCAAAGACCTCTACGGGTGACGAACCGCCGGCAAGCACCTCAGGTGCGCCAGAGACGATCAACGTCAGCCCGGAGTCAAACCCACGACGCAGTCCTCAACACAGGCCCCGGCGCAGCCCCCAGCGTGAGTCCGTTACTCACTTTCCGCTGGCAAGTGTCGGGGTGTGTATCTTCACTGCTGACATCACCAGACGTGCAGGAGGAGAGCGGCGACAAGGAGAACCATCAGAGGCTACCCCTGATATGCCACCTCCATCAACCACGCCGCCCAGGAATGAGTCTCTGGCAAGGACTTCCTCTAGCGCGCTCTACCGCGACGAGGAAGAGCCGGCAAGCACGGGCACCGGCAGCTCTACGTCGGCAACCAATGTTGGCACAGGTATTTGCTATTCTGTCATTCTCTTTTTTGTCTTCTTGAACTTCCATCTCAATCTCATCTTGATTTTGTTTCTTGGCCCCCAGACATTCCCTTGGTGGAGCATATGGATGTCGATGCTGTCATCGAGGAAACCGCCAGGGATGCTGCCGCCGAGGTTGACAGGATTTCCGCTGACGAGGCCGCCAAGAATGCTGCCGTCGAAGCTGTCGAAGCCGCCAAGAATGCTGCCGCCGAGGCCGCCAAGGATGCCAGCGCCGAAGCTGCCAGGGCTGCGTAGGAAGAGGCCGCCAAGGAATCCGCCGAGAGGGCCGGCGAGGAGGCTAGTGACCGTACTGACGGCATCCCTGCCGCAGGAGCGCCAGGCGCTACGCCGGACACAGAGCCCCCAGCTGCCGGGGAGGCGACTATTGAGGAACAGCCACCAACATCCGAAGCTCCCTCGTCAAGCAAGTACCTCAAGATTGGCGACAACTTGTTCGTCAGCATCCCAGGCACGACAAGCACCGGGGCGCCAACTGAAGGGCAAGTCTTTGATGAAGACGCCATCGCCGCTGCTGGGCTCGAGGTCGTTGATGAACCAAGCGCCAGTAGCAGCAAATCTGAAGAAGAGAAGCTCCTCAAGGCCATACGCGACAACTACCAGAAGCTCCAAGCACTCCACCGCGCCCGGAAGGAGAAACTAGACTCCCGGGCCGCGGTCGTCGACAAAGTGGAAGCAGATCTCCAGAAACGCGTTGAAGAAACGCAAGCTTGGTTTGCCGAAGCTTTTCAGGAGTTGAGGACTGGCCAAGAGCAGCTGAGTCAAAGATGGAACGACCTCCTCATGAAGCAGTCTGACGTGGAGAAGGCACAGGAAGATGCCAAGCAACAGGCTGCCACAGAGGAAGCACGCTTAGGGGAACTCCGTGTTGGGCTTGAGGCTCATGATGACGACCTGACCGCTCGCGAGAAGGCACTTGCCAACAAGCTCCGCGCCAAAGACGAGGAGATTGAAAAGCTTGTCGTGCAGCGGACCCAGGATCTGGAGCTGAGGCACAAGGAGGCACTCGAGGCTCTGACTGTGGATCATGCCGGTAAGCTGAGGGAGGCCGTCAATGCCGCCAAAGCTGCAGAGGCCGCCAAGGACAAGCTTGCCGACGGGGTGAAGAAGCTGGAAGCAGATCTTGAGGAACACGGCAAGCAGATCTCAATGCTCAAGACCGAGAGAGACAAAGCTCTCCACAGCTTGATGGAGATGCAAGTTGCTGTATCCGACAAGACCAAGGAGCTCTCCACAGCCAACGAATCCATCGTTGACCTGAAGCTGAAGCTATCCACGCTGGAGGGGACTCTAGAGGCCGCCAAGGCTGGCGAGAAGACCCTGGTCAAAAGTCTCCAGGATGAGGAGGAGCTGGTCAAGAGCGCCGCCACCACTCACAACGACTATGTGCACGGAGTGCAAATCTGGACTGAAAAGCTTGTCGATGTCGCGGAAAAGCTTGCCGCACAATTGTCCACCATGGGCCTGCAAAGCTTCAGGTACTCTCTTGATGACAGGGTGTCCCCGAGCGCCAAGCTGACCATGTTCTTCGATGGAATAATTTACGCCCTGGAGCAGCTCCATTCAGACCGACAAGCTCATCTAGCCAGCGAGTCGCGCAAACTTTGCCAGGCTGTCCTCCGCAAGGTGCTTGTCAAGGTGGTGCACAGAAAGCCCAGCATCAACCTCGCCAACGTCCTTGACCGCCTGCCGAAGGATGCAGATCTCAAGGTGGCAGAAGAACTCATCGCGCCCATCGTCGACAGGGTAAGCCAAGTCAAGAGAGTTGAAGGCGATCGCCGGGATTAGCTGCTTCTCCCCCTCTTCGCCGCCATCGTTCCATGTCAAAGACAATATTGCCTTATGTTAGAATCGCAGCAGCTATTATTGTAATATGACTTGCTACATTCTGGACGAATGCTATGCTATTCCCCTTGTTTAATTTCTTCCTGTATGTATTCGCCCTACGCTTGATTGGAAACTTGCCGGCGCGCGCACCCTTGCCGTGAGCGCTAGGTGCGGGACTTTAGCAGCCTGCTGGCGGTGCCGCTACCGGCAAGAGACCTTGATATTCTCAGTGCAGCCACCTACACTGTTTAGCGGACTCGAAACAGAGTAAGGGCGCAACCAATCACAACAAGGTTCCTTCGCGTGCAGGTTTTCCATACAAGAGTTGAAATCGTTCAAGGAGAATAACAAAAATAGAAAAATTTGTTTAAAATTTCTGTAACTTATCTTTTGGTCATTGTGCTCCTTCCGGCAAGATGTTAACCTTGAATGTCGCCTGCCGGTATCCATACCATCCTTTCCCCCGCGGCAAACTTGCATGCGAGGGAACCTTCTGTCCTTTGAGAAAAAGAAAGAAGAGAAAATAGAGATATGGAACCTTGGCGGTTCGTTAGAACTTGCTGGAGATGAGTGTAATACAATATCTCAGATAAACATGCACATAAGTAAACATGAACATCAACAAGATTTGCAAAACACTTAACTTTATTCAACTATGCACAGGGTCTGCGCCTGGCTTTGTACAAAGGATTACATGCTTCAGCGGCAAGACTTGTACAAAAGGGGTTGCCGGGAGACCCGGCAACCGTGCCTCATGGGTAGAACTTACGAAGATGCTCGATATTCCAGGAGTTGCTCACTGGGATGCCATCTTCGGTCTCCAGGCGGACTACGCCAGGCCTGGTGACTCGCACTACCCGATAAGGGCCTTCCCACTTCGGCGTCAGCTTGTTGGAATTCTTGGCGGACTGAACACGCCGAAGAACAAGGTCGCCTTCCTCAAGACTTCGGGCATGAACCTTGCGGCTATGATAGCGGCGCAAAGCTTGCTGGTAGCGTGCAGCTCGCACAGCAGCCTGAAGATGATCTTCCTCAAGGAGCAACGCGTCATCTTGCCGCAGCTGCTCTTGCTCAAGCTCATCGTAAGCGAGCACTCGAGGTGACCCGTATGTGAGTTCCGTGGGGAGAATTGCTTCCGCCCCATATACTAGGGAGAAGGGTGTCTGGCCGGTGGCTCGATTCGGTGTCGTCCTGATTGACCAAAGAACCACCGGCAACTCATCAATCCAGCGCCTTCCGCACTTGCGCAGCTTGTCAAAAGTCCTCGTCTTGAGGCCTCGTAGCGCTTCAGCATTAGCCCTTTCCGCCTGGCCGTTGCTCCTCGGGTGGGCAACAGAAGCAAAGCAAATCTTGCCGCCACGGTCTTGGACATACTGCATGAAGGTGCGGCTCGTGAACTGTGTGCCGTTGTCGGTGATGATCCTGTTTGGTACACCAAAACGGCAAACTGTTCCTTTGAAGAACTTGATGGTTGACTGTGCTGTCACCTTCCTCGCTGCTTCCACTTCCGGCCACTTTGTAAACTTGTCGATTGCAACGTCCAAATACTCAAAGCCCCCGGTAGCACGGGGAAAAGGTCCCAAGATGTCGAGCCCCCAGACCGAAAATGGCCAGGAGAGAGGGATTGTCTGAAGAGCTTGAGCTGGTTGATGCTATTTCTTTGAATGAAACTGGCATGCTTCACACTTGGTTACTAGCTCAGTTGCATCCTGGAGAGCAGTGGGCCAAAAGAAACCTTGCCGGAATGCCTTACCGGCAAGTGCTCTTGATCCTATGTGGGAGCCACATATGCCTCCATGTATCTCTGCCAACAGCTCCAGTCCATCTTCCCGAGAAATGCACTTCAATTTCACACCGTTCGGCCTCTTTCTATACAGGACATTGTCCACGAACTGGTACATGTTGGACCGCCGGGCTACTTTTTCCGCTTCTTCCTGTTCCTCAGGGAGTTCTCCTGTCTGAAGGAAATGGACGATGTGTTGTGCCCATGCCGGAGCCTGGGGCTCGACAGCAAGGACTAAAGGCATATCTTTTGCCGCGGGAGCAATCGTCTCGACAGCAAGGGCCTGAGACCCTGCCGGAGCTTGCTGTTCCCCGACAAGCTTGGCGGGAGCGTTTGTCTCGATGGCAAGAGCTTGAGGCTCTGCCGGAGCCTGTCGCTCTCCGGCAAGCTTGGCGTCGTTCCCGGCAATTTCCTTGCCGGCGGCTTCGAGGAGCTCTGCCGGGAAGTACTTGACGGAACTCAACTTTCTTCTCTTCTCTTGTCCCATTGATGGTGTCACGGATGGTTGAGTCAGTCGAAGCACAAAAGTCCCTGGTTCCACAGGTAACTTGAGAGCAGCGCATTTTGACAGGCCATCAGCAATGTTGTTTTCTGCACGAGGAACGTGCTCCATTTGCAGGCCGTCAAAATGCTCTTCCAACTTTCTTACTTCATCTACATAAGCTTCCATCAACGGGCTCTGATAATCTTTATTGACTTGCTTGACGACAAGTTGAGAATCACCTCTAACAATAAGCTTCTGGATCCCAAGGTCTGCCGCGATCCTGAGACCGGCAAGCAACCCTTCATACTCCGCAGTATTGTTCGTTGATCTTTCCCGGGGAAAATGCATCTGAATCACATATTTGAGGTGCTCTCTGGTGGGTGCAACAAGCAGCACGCCAGCACCGGCGCCTTGTAGCGAGAAAGCCCCATCAAAATACATAATCCACTCTTGATTCGTTTCCTTGCCGGGGAGAGTTGACTCTAGAACCTCTTCATCTGGCGTTGGGGTCCATTCTGCAATGAACTCCGCCAAGGCTCTGCTCTGGATGGTCGAAGTACTTTCAAACTTGAGACCAAAGCTTGACAGCTCCAAAGCCCACTCCACAATCCTGCCGGTAGCATCTGGGTTCCGCAAAATCCGCTGCAACGGAAAGCGGGTGACAACGGTGATCTCGTGTGCTTGGAAGTAATGGCGCAGCTTCCTCGAGGCCATGAGGAGGCCGAAGAGCAACTTCTGCACACCAGAATATCTTGACCTAGCCCCCTGCAAAAGGGAGCTGACAAAATAGACCGGGCGCTGCACCATCTTCTTCTTCTGAACTGATTCATTTGGCTACGCAGATCCTGCTTTACCAGCAGCAGACCCTGTCGGGGAGGATCCCGGCTTGTCGCTTGGCGGTCCTGCCGTTGCTGCTGCTTCTTCATCAACTCCTCTCTCTGCCACTAGCGCGGCACGCACCACTTGATTTGTTGCCGCTAAATATAGCAGCAACGGCTCTTGTGGTTTTGGCGCGACTAGGATTTGCGGAGAGGAGAGGTACTTCTTCAAATCCTGCAGCGCTGCCTCTGCCTCCGGAGTCCACTTCATTGGACCTGCCTTCTTCAATATTTTGAAAAAGGGCAGGGCGCGCTCAGCAGATTTTGAGATGAACCTACTCAGAGCCGCGACGTAGCCGGCAAGGCGACGCACATCCTTGACGCATCTTGACGCTTCAATTTGCTCAATTGCTTTGATCTTGTCGGGATTTGCTTCAATTCCACGTTGAGATACAAAGAACCCGAGAAGCTTGCCGGACGGGACACCAAACACACACTTCTCAGGGTTGAGCTTTAAATTGATCTTGCGCAGATTGGCAAATGTCTCTTCTAAATCTGATATGAGCGTTGCCTTGTCCTTGGTTTTGACCACTATGTCATCCATATAAGCTTCCATATTTCTATGTAGCTGGGGCTCAAAACCAATCTGGACCGCTCTTGCAAATGTAGAACCAGCACTTTTCAACCCGAAAGGCATATGCAAAAAGCAATACGTACCACATGGGGTGATAAATGCGGTCTTTTCTTCGTCTTCCATGGCCATGAAAATCTGATGATAGCCTGAATAGGCGTCAAGGAATGATAGCAAGTCGCAGCCGGCAGTGGAGTCCACAATCTGGTCGATGCGCGGCAAGGGAAAAGGATCTTTTGGACAGGCTTTATTGATATCTGTATAATCAATACACAGCCTCCATTTTCCATTCGCCTTGCGCACTACAACTGGATTGGCCAACCATGTTGGATGAAGTACTCCTCTAACCAAGCCTGCCGCTTCCAGCTTCTTAATTTCTTCGGCAATAAACGGTTGCCGCTCCAAAGCTTGTTTCCTGACCTTCTGCTTGACGGGCCGCGCGTGTGGACAGACGGCAAGGTGGTGCTCAATCACCTTCCTGGGAACACCGGGGATATCAGATGGTTACCATGCAAACACATCGACATTCGCCCGCAGGAAGGCAACGAGCGCGCTTTCCTATTTGCTATCGAGGGTGGAACTTATGGTGAAAGTTCCTCCCGAGCCATCTTCCTTGGCGGGCACCTTCTTGGTCTCTGGCGGAGCAGCCTTGGACTTCTTTCTCTTGCCGGTGGAACTCTCTGGCACATCCTCAACAGGAGCGCAGCACTCCGAAGAGGTGCGCTTGCCGGAGTGTGTGCGGGAGGTCTTGCCGGTCTTCTTCCCCCCGGGAGTTTCAGCGGCAGGAGCAAGTGCCTTGGCGGCAGATGCTGCAACTGCCTCCCGGTAGAGTTGATCGGTGCAGATAAGCGCGTCTTTCTTGTTGGAACTGACAGTGATAACGCTCATCAACCCAGGCATCTTCAGCACATTGTAGGCGTAATGTGATGCCGCCATGAACTTGGCCAGTGCTGGACGGCCAAGGATCCCATTGTATGGTAGTGGAATCTTGGCGACATCGAAAACAATCTTCTCCGTCCTGAAGTTCAGATCGCTACCAAACGTTACCGGAAGCGTGATCTTTCCCTTGGGTTGGCTCCTTCCTGGATTGACCCCTTGAAACGAGCCCGTTTCCTCGAGATCTCCATCAGGAATTTGCAATCTCTTGATTACCTCGGGTGAGATCAAGTTCAAACCGGCCCCACCGTCAACTAACATCTTCGTTACCCTGAGGTTGCGAATCGTTGGTGAGACCAACAACGGCAAACACCCAACCGCAGTTACACGATCAGGGTGATCCTCAACGTCGAAAATGATAGGCATGTTGGACCATTTCAAAGGCTTCCGGGCGCCGACAGATGGCTCAGTCGCATTAACCTCACGCGCCCACTGTTTAAGTTGGCGGTGGGAAGAATGCAACGAGGCACCTCCGTCAACGCACATGGCGTCTGTAGCTTTCTGGAACTCTTGCTCACTGGATTCATCGTCCTCCTCAATGTCATCATCACCCCCCTCTTGCTTGTCGCGGCCTCGAGCGGGCCGGTCCTTCTGTTGCTTGGCCTTGCCGCGGCGACCTCCTCAGCCACCACGCTTCTTACCGGATCCCTCCGCGCCATCCTGGGCCTTCTCCTTGTCTCGCCTCTCGTACTCGGCTTTCTGCTTCTCAACAAGCTGCTCGACTTGCCGGCAGTCCTGGAGATCGTGGCCCTTGGTGCGATGGATCTTGCAGTACTGCTTGCCGAAACCGTCTGGCTTGTCGGCCGCCGCCAAGGCCTGGCAGGAGGCACACCCGGCAACATCCTTGACGGGGTCATCAACCTTGGGCTTCTTGGCGGTACCGGGGTTGCCGGATCCCTCAACGGCAAGCACGGCCTTGCCCTTGCGCTTCCTGTTCCGCCGCCGGCCCTTCTTTGCCGGAGCGGCGACGTCCTCATCTCCAGAGTCGACCCCTGCACTAGCATCTTCGCCGGGGAGTCTCCTCCCTTCTTCAGCTCGAGCACACTTATCTGCCAGAGCATAAAGCTCGGCAACATCCCTGATCTTGTTCATCGCCAGCTCTTCCCGCATCCTGCGGTTGCGCATGTTCTGATGGAACGCGCTGATAACAGCGGTAGGATGAACGTCTGGAATGTTGTGATGTATGCGGCTGAACCTCTGGATGTACTTGCGCAAAGTCTCGCCTTCCTTCTGGGGGATGAGATGCAGATCGCTTTCCTGGCCAGGAGCTTGGTGGCCTCCAGTGAAGGCGCCAACAAACTCATGGCACAAATCTGCCCAAGAAGAAATGGAATTCTCCGGCAGGTGCATCAACCACGACCTGACGATGGGCTTAAGCACCAACGGGAAGTAGTTGGCGAGTATCTTGTCGTCACGAGCCCCGGCAGCCTGCACCACAATGGTGTAGATGCTCAGGAACTCTGACGGGTGGGTCTTGCCGTCATATTTCTTCGGGACCTCCGGCTTGAATGTGCGGGAATTGGGCCACTGGACTCGCCGCAGCTCACGGGTAAACGCTGGACAACCCACCTCGTAAGGTAGATCGATAGGATACCCCGACGCTGGCTTGTCTACAGTAGGTCCTGCGCGCTTATCAGATTGATAGCGCGCTTCCCGCCACCGCTCGATGGTAGTTCGAGCGTCTTCCTTGCCTCGTTCCCGAAGAACTTGACGTTGATCGCGGCGAGTTCGCGGATTGGACGACGCCGTGGAATCTTCATCACGGGTGTCAACCCGTCGAGTCAGTGACCGCTGCTGCCGCTGTGGGGGAGAGTACACCGTAGTTGTACCACCTCCAGTATTCTCACCACCGACGCGTGCCGGATCGATGGTCTGCCGCCGCGAAGGCTCTGCCTGCTATGGCTTATCTTCGTTGGCGAGGCCAACGAGGCTCTGAATGGCAGCTCTCCATTCTTTGAGCTTGTCCGCAGCAGGAGGGAAGTTCAGAAGTAGTTGTGCACGTGCCAGCGCTTCTGCTCGTGTAGGCGGCGGCGACAGGTGCGAAGAACGTGAGGTGCTCTAACTCCTAACCGTGTTAGAAGGAGCAACATCACGATCCCGCGACCGCACGCCGCTTCCACCAACATGTTGGCATGCATGCTGGTCCTGTGCATCTCGAGGATGATGCTCAGGAGACTTTCCATGGGGACGCCCGGAACCACCAACGTCGCGGCGATACTCATCGTGCGCGCCCTGAGAAGGTCGCGGCGTGTGTGTCGGCGTGGGTGTCTTGGAAGGCGCCCTTCCGTCTTTGGAGTTCGCTGCACCGCCTGCCGGCAGCACAGCTCCATCCCTAGATCCAGTGGCGCGGACGATGCCGCTCGCCTGGCTACGATCACCAGAGCGTCGTGGAAGCTCTTGATCTCTACTTCCTCCACCCGCGTCGACACCGTCGCCCGTGCGCGTAAGCACAGGCGCAGCGGACGTGGATGGTCCAACCGCCGTGAACCCCTTCTTCTTGGGGGCCATGATGATGAAGATGATGAAGGAACTGACACGCTGATCACCAGATCAGGTTCGCACAACCCTCTTCCCCCTACCTGGCGCGCCATACATGTCGGGGAAACGACACCTATGGGACCGAGACGACCCCTTTACGATTCGGCAGGGAAGAAGGTTTGCACAAAGAGCCGTTCCAGTGATCAACACGCGGGGTTTTTACCCAGGTTCGGGCCGCAAAGATGCGTAAAACCCTACTCCTGCTCGGTTGTATTAGGTGTGCTCTAGCTCAAGTTCTGGGAGCGCTACAGTACACACCTGCTACTCATGCATAATCATCTAGAGAAGATCCCCTCCCCTGTAGCTACGCCTTGGGCCTCCTTTTATATGTTCGAAGGGGTCACCAACAGTGGCTTACAGGGCATACATGAGGTGTAAAAGTAGCTACAGTGTTATCATACCTAACACTGACGGTTTAGGACAAGAACATTAAATGCTCCGTTGAGGTGTCCCTTAGCGTCTTGGGGATGGGAAAAGAAGCTGTCCCATCAGCGCCGCTTAAGCCCTTCCACCACTAGCATCTGACACGCACCCAGGAGGACAACAGCTAAACGACAAGCTAGTCGCTGCACTGGAGCGGTGACAGAGTGGCGAGGTCTTGCCGGGCGCGAGCCTTGCCGGGGCCGTGAGCCACCCCGGCAAGATCTTGCCGGGGCTTCAGCCTTCGGTCTTCTATCTTCTGATTATTGCCTTGTCTTGGATGCCTCCCTGACCTCATGAGCTTGCATTCGGTTGTCCCCCGGCAGGCCTTGCCACAGGTGCAGCTACAATTGTCCGTGCACAAGTACGGGGTACTAAGGGACCCAATCCTTAGTGCACCGACAAATGAAAAACATGCTTGAAAAGCATGTTACCTCATGTGGTGCCTAGGCATGACCACAATATGATGCGGTAAATATTTGAGGAGGTATGGATAATGTCGTGATACAAACTCTTCATATACCGGATCATCACCTATGGAGTTTCATGGTTCGGGGAGCGAAGTCGCCATGTTTTGAAGGGGAATTCATATTCCCTTGGTCCTTCCAACTTGATTTATTTTCTACGATCATCGCACCCACTAGAATGCACCCTGTCCAAAATTTGACATTTTTCAGGCTGGTTTACCGTATTTAGTCCTTTTTGTGTATTTTCCGGGCCTTTTGTGCTTATAATACAGCTTTAAAGGCAAACGTTTCCTTACAACAAACCATTTGCGAAACGTCCGATGGCACAAGAGAGAGAGAGAGAGAGAATACTTGAATTTTTTCCGACGTGGGATCACCAATTTTCTCTTTTCTCGCACACGGGTATTTGATGAGCTTCGTCTGCGTTGCGTGTCCCCCCCCCCGTAAGGTTTGAGTTTCGCCGCCAATTTTCAATAGGCGCGCGATTTCAGAAGTTATTCCTCCCACCCCACCACCCATCACATTTCCCCCCTATCCCCCCCTCCCCTCTAACTGCAGCCCAAACCGCCACCGCCGACACAACCAAATCTATGTTCTGCCCCAGTCTCGCTCGTCGATCTAGTGAGGTAACCTCCGATTTCCATCACCGCCCCGACCCGATTGCTCAGATGGAGCCTGCGAACCACCCTCATGCCTCCGCATCCCCACCCCCTATCTAGTGAGGGGCTGTTTAGATAAAGAAACAACTAAGTTAGTTTTAGTAGAGATCTTTTTGTCACAAGAAAGTTATTTGTCCCTAGGCAATCGATAACTAGACCGGTAATCATTATTGCAATTTTATATGAGGGAGGGGCATAAGCTAACATACTTTCTCTACTTGGATCATATGCACTTATGATTGGAACTCTAGCAAGCATCCGCAACTACTAAAGATCATTAAGGTAAAACCCAACCATAGCATTAAGTATCAAGTCCTCTTTACTACCATACGCAAACAACCTACTTACTCGGGTCTGTGCTTCCGTCACTCACACCACCCACCATAAGCGAATCATGAACATATTGCAAACCCTACAGCGGGGATCCCTCACGCTTGCGCGACACGGAGAGCACCATAGGACAGCACCAATAATAAAACATGCAACTCAAACCAATCATGATCATCAATCAACCCATTGGACAAAACGGATCTACTCAAACATCATAGGATAGCCATACATCATTGGGAAATAATATATAGCGTTGAGCACCATGTTTAAGTAGAGATTACAGCGGGGAGAAGAGGTGTTGGACCGCTCCATAGAGGGGGAGAGACTTGGTGATGACGGCGGCGAAGTTGTTGGTGTAGATCGCCGTCACGATGATGGCCACGGCGGCGTTCCGGCGCCACCGAGAGAGAGGGGGAGAGAGCCCCCCTCCTTCTTATTCTTCCTTGTCCTTCCCCCTAGATGGGAGAAGGGTTTCCCCTCTGGTCAATGGCCTCCCTGGCGGCGGAGGGGCGAGAGCCCCTCCGAGATTGGATCTCTCTCTCTGTTTCTGCCTTCTCAGATTCTGGCCTTTCACTGTTTCTTAAATTCCCGGAGATCCGTAACTCCGATTGGGCTGAAATTTTAACACGATTTTTATCCGCATATTAGCTTTCTTGCGGCGAAAGAAGGGCACCAACCTCCTTACGGAGTGACCACAAGGGTCCGGGGCGCGCCCTACCCCCTGGGGCGCGCCCCTATGGCTTGTGGGCCCCTCGGGCATCGTCTCGCGTTGATTATTTTTCCCAAAAATCACATATATTCCAAAAAAAATCTCCGTAAGTTTTTATCGCGTTTGGACTTCGTTTGGTATGAATATTCTGCGAAACAAAAAACATGCAACAAACAGGAACTGGCACTGGGCACTGGATCAATATGTTAGTCCCAAAAATAGTATAAAAAGTTGCCAAAAGTATATGAAAGTTGTAGAATATTGGCATGAAACAATCACAAATTATAGATACGACGGAGACGTATCAAATACCCGAAAGTTGCCTCTTTCCAGTGGTTTCCAAAGGAATTTACTCAAGATTACCTAGCAAACTACCTAATAGATGTGGAGGCAACGAAGGTTATAGTATATAATTCATGCTACCATGATAATGGTCTAGAAGTCTTCCTAAAGGCGGTGAAGGATGGGCGGGCGATCATCACAAGGGGTTGGACAAAAGTTGTGCACACCTTTGGCATGGAGGAGGGCACATTTTGGGTATTCAGCTTCTTCAACACCATCGACAGCCAAAAGCATTTACAATTCTCTCTTCACCTTTACCGCCTCTAGTACTATATATTGTGGTCCAACATATTTAATCTTCTACCGAACTATGTAACCATGGAACATGTACTGAGCTTTTGATTTATGCATTGGCTATTGAACCATTGTAATTAGGGTATGTATTGATGGATGTGAAATCCACATTTCATAATTAAAAAATTGAAATTTCCAATTCTAATAATAAATTACCGAAAATAAGCTATCAGGTAATAAATTACAGCGCACACAGTTAGAACGATTAAACCGTGTGCGATGGTATCATATGTCACACACAATTGTTTGAAGAATAGCGTGTGTGATTATCAGCTTTACAACACACGGTCGCATATTTTGCGCGTGTGGGATGCGCGCACTGTCACCCACGCGTTTGCATGTCGTAACCGTGTGCGCTTGCCGTCAATAGCACAAACGGTTCCAAACCTGCGTGCGTGTGTAATGTAGGATGATAAGAAGACGGTTGACATACGTTTCGCGTGTGCGACCGGAATAAATATCACACACGAGTATATCGGTGCCATCGCCTCGGATGTGTGCTTGATCAGAAACGTAACGTCAAAGTGTGGCGTGTGGGATAGGCTATGAGTTCACAAACGTTTACGTTAGGCGAATCGTCAGCAGGCGCTCGCACCATCGCAGACGATGTTTCGGTGTCATGTGGGAAGACCCCCGGCCCTATCGCCCACACATGCAAGGCGACGGTTCGGAACTACGTAACGGAAAGGGGTTAAAAACAATTTGTATAGCACGTAACGGTACCAGTGAATCAACACTACTAGTCACCCACAGGTACCAATCTGAGGTTCCGATACAAAGATTGAACACAGGAGATGAACTAGGGTTTGAGAGGAGATGGTGCTGTTGAAGATGTTGATGAAGATTGGCCTCCCAAAGATGAGAGGGGTGTTGGTGATGACGATGGCTTCGATTTCCCCCTCCGGGAGGGAAGTTCCCCCGGTGGAATCGCCAACACCCCTCTCATCTTTGGGAGGCCAATCTTCATCAACATCTTCAACAACACCATCTCCTCTCAAACCCTAGTTCATCTCCTGTGTTCAATCTTTGTATCGGAACCTCAGATTGGTACCTGTGGGTGACTAGTAGTGTTGATTACATCTTGTAGTCGATTACTATATGGTTTACTTGGTGGAAGATTATATGTTCAGATCCATTATGCTATTCAATACCCCTCTGATCTTGAGCATGAATATTATTTGTGAGTACTTACCTTTGTTCTTGAGGTCACGGGAGAAGTCATGTTGCAAGTAATCATGTGAATTTGATATTTGTTCGATATTTTGATGATATGTATGTTGAGATTCCCTTAGTGGTGTCATGTGAACGTCGACTACATGACACTTCACCATCCTTGGGCCTAAGGGGATGCATTTTGGAGTAGTTATTAGATAATGGGTTGCTAGAGTGACAGAAGCTTAAACCCTAGTTTATGCAACTTCGTAAGGGGCTGATTTGGATCCAAACGTTTAATGCTATGGTTAGATTTTATCTTAATACTTTTCTCGTGGTTGCGGATGCTTGCGAGAGGGTTAATCATAAGTGGGAGGTTGTTCAAGTAAGAACAACACCCAAGCACCAGTCCACCAACATATCAAATTATCAAAGTAGAGAACACGAATCAAACCAACATGATAAAAGTGACTAGATGAAATTCCCGTGTACCCTCAAGAACACTTTGCCTATTACTAGAGACTGTTCTGGCCTGTCCTTTGCCACAAAAGGATTGGGCTAACTTGCTGCACTTTATTTACCATTACCGTTACTTGCTCGTTACCAATTATCTTGCTATCAAACTAGCAATTACCTAGAATTTCAGTGCTTGCAGAAATTAACTTGCTGAAAACCGCTTGTCATTTCCTTCTGCTCCTCGTTGGGTTCGACACTCTTACTTATCGAAAGGACTACGATTGATCCCCTATACTTGTGGGTCATCAAGACTCTTTTCTGGCGCCGTTTCCGGGGAGTGAAGCGCTCTTGGTAAGTGGAAATCGGTAAGGAAAAACTTATACTACGTGCTGAAATTCATTGTTACTTGCTACTATGGAAAACAATCCTTTGAGGGGTTTGTTCGGGGTATCTTCACCTCGACCGGAACCACAATTAGTTGCCCCTCAACCTACTGCACCTACTGAAAATATTGGTTATGAAATTCCTTCGGGTATGGTAGAACAACTGCTTGCTAAACCTTATGCAGGAGATGGAACTGAACATCCTGATATGCACCTATTATATGTGAACAAAATATGTGGATTATTTAAGCTTGCAGGTTTACCCGAAGATGAAGCTAAGAAGAAGGTTTTACATTTATCTTTGAAGGGAAAAGCATTGACATGGTATAGGATATGTGATGATATTGGATCATGGAATTGGAATCGTTTGCAATTGGAATTCCACCAAAAGTTTTATCCCATTTATCTAGTTCTTCGTGATCAGAATTATATATATAATTTTTGGCCTCGTGAAGGAGAAAGCATCACTCTAGCTTGGGGGAGGATTAAGTCAATGTTATATTCATGCCCCAATCATGATATCCCGAGAGAATTTATTATTCAGAAGTTTTATGCTCGGCTTTCTCATAATGATCAATCCATGCTCGATACTTCTTGTGCTGGTTCTTTTATGAAGAAGTCTATTAAATTCAAGTGGGATCTCTTGGAAAGAATTAAACGCAACTCTCAAGATTGGGAACTCGACGAAGGTAATGAGTCAGGTATAAGGCTTGAGTTTGATTGTGTTAAATCTTTTATGAATACCGATGCTTTTCACAAGTTTAGCACTAAATATGGACTTGACACTGAGATAGTAGCCTCTTTTTGTGAAGCATTTGCTACTCACGTTGATCTCCCTAAGGAGAAGTGGTTTAAATATCATCCCCCTATTAAATAAGAAATTAAAGAAACGGTCACAGCTAAAGATGAAACCATCATTTACAATGTTGATCCAGTTGTGCCCACCGCTTATATTGAAAAACCGCATATCCCTGTTAGGATAAAGGAACATGCTAAGGTATCAACTGTGGTTCGCAAGAGTAATATTAGAGCACCTAAGCTCCCTGAGCAAATTAAAGTAGAACCTAGTGTTGCTATGGTTAAAGATCTCTTGGTAGAAATATTGATGGGCACGTTATCTACTTCTGTGATGAAGCTGCTAGAATTGCTAAACCTGATGAAAAAGATAAACATAGACTTGTAGAGGGCATGCGTGTTGTCTCAGTCAAAATAGGAGATCATTGCTATCATGGTTTATGTGATTTGGGTGCTAGTGTGAGTGCTATCCCTTTTACCGTATACCAAGAAATTATGAATGACATAGCACCTGCTGAAATAGAAGACATTGATGTTACTATTAAACTTGCTAATAGAGACACCGTCACACCACTTGGGATTGTTAGAGACGTTGAAGTCTTGTGTGGGAAAGTAAAATACCCTACTGATTTCTTAGTTCTTGGTTCCCCACAACATGACTTTTGTCCCATTATCTTTGGTAGACCTTTCTTGAGCAACGTCAATGCTAAGATAGATTGTGAAAAACAAACTATCGGTGTCAGTTTTGGTGATGTGTCTCATGAGTTTAATTTTTCCAAGTTTAGTAGACAACCCCATGATAGAGCATTATCTAGTAAGGATGAAATAATTGGTCTTGCTTCTATTGCCGTGCCTGCTACTTATCTATTAGAACAATATTTGCTTGACCATGAAAATGATATGCACTTGCGTGAAAGAAATGAAATAGATAAAATGTTCTTTGAACAACAACCTCTCCTGAAACACAATTTGCCTATTGAAACTCTTGGAGGTCCTCCTCCACCTAAAGGTGATCCTGTGTTTGAATTAAAACAATTGCCTGATACTTTGAAGTACGCTTATCTTGATGAGAAAAAGATATATCCTGTTATTATTAGTGCTAACCTTTCAGAACATGAAGAAGAAAGATTATTAAAGGTTCTGAGGAAGCACCGGGCTGCTATTGGATATACTCTTGATGATCTTAAGGGCATTAGTCCCACTCTATGTCAGCACAAGATTAATATGGAACCCGATGCTAAACCCTTTGTTGATCACCAACGGCGATTAAATCCTAAGATGAAAGAAGTGGTAAGAACTGAAATATTAAAGCTTCTGGAAGCAGGTATAATCTATCCCATTGTTGATAGTAGATGGGTGAGTCCCGTTCATTGTGTCCCTAAGAAAGGAGGTATTACCGTTGTTCCTAATGATAAAAAATGAACTCATTCCACAAAGAATTGTCATTGGCTATAGAATGGTAATTGATTTTAGAAAATTAAATAAAGCTACTAGAAAAGATCATTACCCTCTGCCTTTCATTGATCAAATGCTAGAAAGATTATCTAAGCACACACACTTTTGTTTTCTAGATGGATATTCTGGTTTCTCTCAAATACCTGTGTCACAATCTGATCAAGAGAAAACCACTTTACTTGCCCTTTTGGAACCTATGCTTATAGACGTATGCCTTTTGGTTTACGCAATGCACCTGCTACCTTTCAAAGATGTATGACTGCTATATTCTCTGACTTTTGTGAAAAGATTGTGGAGGTTTTCATGTATGACTTTTCCGTTTACGGGATTTCTTTTGATAAATGCTTAAGCAACCTTGATCGAGTTTTGCAGAGATGTGAACAAACTAATCTTGTCTTGAATTGGGAGAAGTGCCACTTTATGGTTAATGAAGGTATTGTCTTGGGGCATAAAATTTCTGGACGAGGTATTGAGGTGGATAAAGCTAAAGTTGATGCAATTGAGAAAATGCCATGTCCTAAAGATATTAAAGGTATTCAAAGTTTCCTTGGTCATGCTGGTTTCTATAGGAGGTTCATTAAATACTTCTCTAAAATTTCTAGGCCTCTTACTAATCTTTTGCAAAAGGATATTCCGCTTGTTTTTTATGATGATTTTGTGGAAGCCTTTGAAACACTCAAGAAAGCCTTAACCTCTGCACCTATCGTTCAACCACTTGATTGGAACTTGCCTTTTGAAATTATGTGTGATGCTAGTGATTATGCTGTTGGCGCTGTTCTAGGACAAAGAGTTGATAAGAAATTGAATGTTATCCATTATGCTAGCAAAACTCTAGACTGTGCTCAACGAAATTATGCTACTACTGAAAAAGAATTTTTAGCGGTTGTGTTTGCTTGTGATAAATTTAGATCCTATATTGTTGATTCCAAGGTTATCGTTCACACTGATCATGCTGCTATAAAATATCTCATGGAAAAGAAAGATGCTAAACCTAGACTCATTAGGTGGGTTCTCTTGCTTCAAGAATTTGACTTACTTATCGTTGATAGGAAGGGAGCTGAGAACCCCGTAGCTGATAAATTGTCTAGGTTAGAAAATATTCTTGATGACCCACTACCTATTGATGATAGCTTCCCTGATGAACAGTTAGCTGCAATAAATGTTTCTCAAAACACTCCTAGGTATGCTGATTATGCTAACTACATTGTCGCTAAATATATACCACCTAGCTTCACATACCAACAAAAGAAAAAATTCTTCTATGATTTAAGACATTACTTTTGGGACGACCCACATCTTTATAAAGGAGTAGATGGTATTATTGGACGTTGTCTACCTAAGCATGAACAGGAACAAATCCTATGGAAATGTCATTCCGAAGCTTATGGAGGACATCATGCGGGAGATAGAACTGCTCACAAGGTATTGCAATCTGGTTTTTATTAGCCTACTCTCTTCAAGGATGCCTGTAAGTTTGTCTTGTCTTGCGATGAATGTCAGAGAATTGGTAATATTGGTAAGTGTCGGGGATATTACCCCGCAGTATAACCCGGCCTGAAGGATGACCCGGCTGGGACTTGGAGACTCACTGATGCCCCGGCCGAGCTTGGCGACTCATTGGTGACCCGGCAGGAGGTATGACCCGGCCTATCGTATGGCGGCTCATAGGTCACCTCTATTACCGGGTCACAGGACGACCAGGCCCAAGGCATAGTGTGCAAGCCGGCGCAAGGCGGCTCATGGAGAGGCCTGGAGGGCCGGCTCACAGAGAAGGCCCAAGATGAGGAAGGATTCCCTCACAAAGGAAACAAGACCCGAATTAGGATTCAAGAGAGACTAGTCCTGATCCTACTCCTAATAGGACTCTACATGTAAACCTACCCCTTCCACTTATATAAGGAGGGGTAAGGCACCCCTAGAGGGACAAGTTAAGGTGATTAGAGATAGACAGATTAGAAACCCTCGAGATTAGAGGTAGCGATTCCGCACCTTTGTAATCGAGATCATCTTCATCATCAATACAATACAAAGCAGGACGTAGGCTTTTACCTCCATCGAAGGGGCTGAACCTGGGTAAACTCGCGTCTCTCGACGACTAACCCCTCTCAAGCCGCCACAGAGTTGCGATGGCCTCACACCTAAGTTCTCTCACGAGGACATCATGCCGTAACAAAACCACGACAGTTGGCGCCCATCGTGGGGCCACGCACGGTGGTGTTGTGTTCTTGGAGGGCGCTCTTCAAGGATCGAGAAATTCGTGATTAGCCGGATGAAGAAGAATTGGTGCGGAAGTGTGTGCATCGGCATAGAGTTCTTCAGTCAAGATCGAGGAAGTTTTAGCAGGAACATAAGCTAAATCAAAGTAAAAAAGTTTTCTTCGGCGGCAGCATACGTCAGCTATGGGTGATCTATCGCATCAAATTAGGCTGCAGCTGTGAACTCGGGGTCACGACTGCTCCTGGGAAATCCAAATGTGCGAAGCAATCTCTATATCGAGACGGCCATGGATGTATAGTCACGCGGCCATGACCTACCGACGACCAAGTCCAACAGGGGACATGCGATGGAAATTCCCGTACGGATTATACAACCTATCCCCGCGGCCCGCGTCAATCAAGCAAAAAATCCACCGCATCAGCCGTTGCCAAAAGAAAAAGTGGGTTTCCTTCCTGATCTGTTAGCGACTACTCCAGCTATGTGAATCCGAGCCGGCCTCGCCCGCCTCATCCACCTCCGAGCCGGCCTTGTCCCGCTCTCCCGCCTCTGGCAGGCTGCCATCTGCGCCGCCCCGTCCGTTGTTCCGCCGCGCCGCGCCTGGAGCCGCCGTTGAGCCGCCTTCTGCCGCGCCTCGAGCCGCCTCGCTGACGCGAGCACTCCTTGCGCCACGCCTGCTTCCGCCGCGCCGTGCCTCGCCTCTGCACTCCTCCTCCCTCCCCCCGACGTCACGGCCCCCTTCCTCCGAGGCCTTCGCTGCTCGCCTCGCTTCCTTTGTCGTGGTTCCGCCATGGTCGCGCTGAGCCGCCCCTGCCGAGTGGACTCGCCTCCTCTGCCGCCAAGCCGCCCCGGCCGACGCGGCCTCGCCTCCGCCTCAAGCTGGCTTCGCCTGCCTCCGTCGGCTCCGCGCCAAGCGGCCTGCCACCGTCGTTGACCCACTGGAGTCGCTGCTGCTGCATTGAGCCACGGCCGCCTCCGCCTCTGCCTCACCACCGCGCTTCCCGGCTCGCCACATCACCTCATGCCTCGGCCGCTCCCACCCCCACGCGTTGCTCCGGGTGGCTACCGCGCGCGCGCGCCTCACCTCCATGACGCTTGCCTCGCCTGCTGCCGCGCCGCTCCGCCCCATCAGCGCCACCACGGCCTCGCCTCTGTCGCACTCCGCTCAGCTCCATTAGGGCCGCCGCGGCCTCGCCTCCGTCACGCACCCGGCTCCGCTGCTGCGCTGCCCCGTCGGCGCGCCCACGCACATGTCCCAGCCGCCGCGGCCGAGGAGGAGCACGCCATGGCTCGCACCGCCGCGGCCTCACCCTCGCTTGCTTGCCTCCGCCGTGGCTCGACCCGCTGCTCCAGGAGGGGCATGGCAAAGCAAGTTTATCAGGGAGATTTTCGATTGTGTACATGAGTTATCTATAGACCCATATGGAAACTACGTTGTGCAGCACGTTCTGGAGCATGGAGGACCTCGTCATCGACAAATTATTGTGTTGAAATTTGCTGGGAGAATAGTACAAATGAGCCACCAGAAGCACACTTCCAAACTCATTCAGAAGTGCATACTCTATGGCGGCTACCAGGGTCGCAAGCTTCTCACAACTGAGATCCTTTGTGCAGGTGGTGCATACTCTGGCCGATATTTTCCAGCACCAAAGGTTATCTGGACACATCAAATCCGATCGTCAATTGCTGGTCATCAGATACACAGCTCGCTCTAGCCTCGTCATGCGACGGCGTCCCTGTCATGCTGCTCGACGGACACGCACAATTCCGGCTGAAAATCTTTCCGGCATCCGTTCATGCTGCGTCGTCCGACGGACACGCGCAGTCTATCATCGCGATGATCCATAATGGAGGTGTGCAAAATTCATCAATTGAAGTTTTTGGGAGTGGATCGATATGCATGTCTAAACTCGGTTTGATCCGTCCACATTCATCTGACAAAAATACCAGGTGATATTTATCTTATCTATTGTTCAGTATATGTTTCATCCAAGAACAGTTACTTTGGCCTATAATATTTTTACGCAGGACAATTATCCAAGTGGCTTTATACCGCGGAGATGGAGGCGCGCCAACATCATTCTGCACCGGTGTTCGGCCGTCTTTCGCGACCGCACCGGCTTACAACGCCGCGGCCGCCTCTCGCGACCGCACTGGCTTACAACGCCGCGGCCGCCTCTCGCGACCGCACTGACTTACAACGCCGCGGCCGTCTCTCGTGACCGCACCGGCTTACAACGCCACGGCCGTCTCTCACGACCGCGCCGTCTTCAAACGATGCGGCTGACGTCTAAGTCTACATCAACACGCCAGGGGCCGCATACACCAGTACGAGCCGCGCAACGAACGCTCGCGAGTCGCCACCCTGCGGTCCAGTCTACATTGACACGTCGGTGTCGTGCTTGCTCACTCAAGCCGCCCAACGAATGCGCGCGAGCCGCCGCCCCCGCGATCCAGAGCACTCCAACAATGATGGAGCAAAAAAGGGAAATATATATTTATTATCAAATTCCACCAAAAGGAGCCAGAGGAGCCGGACTACATGATAATAAAGCATGGGTCAAGAGGCATATGCACTCAATTTGGCCATGACATTTTCCAAAGACATATGATGAGCATCACGAAGATCATCAGCTCACTGCATCGTCTCCAGTTTGGATAAAATCCATCGTTCAGCCGCCAATCTTATGCCAGTTTATGCCACAGCCAAGGATGAAGTCTCTTAAGCCGCCTCTTTGAGTCAACTTAAGACTCGGGGGTTACACAGACATGGCTCAACACATGTGGTCGTTTCAAGAAGAACCCTGGGTCATTGCAAGGAGGTTAACCCGGTCCCGAGGGATGCTGTCTTATTGGCGAAAGATTTAAAGTTTCCCAAGAGGACGAGCCGCCATGATGCGACCGTTCAAACATGGGTGCCCTGCTTTATTGACGAAAAATTAAAAGTTGCCCAAGAGGACGAGCCGCCATGATGCGTCATTCAAACATGGGTGCCCTAATTTGTTGGATCATCATAAGGTCACTTGGGGGCTTCCTACTCAATGAGTATAGCTATCTTACCCTCTTGATCGGCTTCCATGCCATATATGAGTTAAACCTGCTTGTTTGCAACTTGCTACTCCGCCATGACCCGCCGAACTCTTGAAAGTCAATCTTGCTAAGAGACCCTGAACTTTCATAGTCAATCTCGCACAAAGACCCTGAACTTGTCAAGGTTTAAACGGCGGCTTTTGTCACGAGAGAGCCGGCTTACAGTGAGCTAGGATAAACTCGCCTTGTCTGTCGTAGTCTCTTCGCTATGTGGCCCGTTTGTACTCTTAAGAAGTAAATCTTTTTAAGACCCTGAACTTGTTAAGGTTTAAACAACGGATTTATGTCACGTGAGAGCCGGCTTACGAGGTTTCATGCTTTCATGCCAAGCTTCTTTGAAGCAAAACTTGAGTTTTTCAAAAACAAAACAGAGCTAGTCTCTTTTTTGTCGAGCCTTGAAAGTCGACATTTTTATACTCTGTTATCATACACATACATCATCATACATTGCATCGTCATACCATGCATCATATATGCATGAATATCCTGGTTTATATTGCAGGAGCCGGTTTTCAAACCGGGATACATATTCCAATCCTTAATAGCCAACATGGCTGGATTTCCATTATGGTTGTTATAACCAATATTGAATAATTGAGGTTCTCAAACCAAGTTATATTATTATCTTAAATAGCCAACATGGCTGGATTTTCATTATGGTTGTCATAACCAGTATTGGATGATTGAGGTTTTCAAAGCCCCTTCAGAGTAATGGCTATTATTCTTTCATCCAAAAAAACAGCAGCAGCGTAGTGGTTGGAGCCATGGAGATAAATCAGGGTTTTCTATCTTTTTCTAAGTCCCAGCCCAGTATTTTCTTACTGAGCCGGCCCTTGGGGGCTACACATTGTTCCTCAAGTCTATATGATCAGATTTACAAAAAATTCCTGCTCATTATTGCATAATGACCCGACCCTTGGGGGCTCGATGGCTGAAGTTTTATGAGCATAAGACACTACTTACAAGTCCCAGGTTGCCTCAGGCAAGACAACCCGGTACTTAGGGGCTACAAATGTGAAACGTTCAACTTATGACTGGTGACTCAGATGAACAATCCGGATTTCTCTAGGGTTGCAATATTTATATTGAAGCAAGTCTTAAAGCTATCACTACGTTCCCCTCTTAAGACTTGGGGGCTACAGGTAATATGGATATAAAAAAATAGAAGAACACTTTCAAGATGTCAATTGAGAGCGAGACGAGTCTCATTTCTTCATGGAGCTGAAGCGTTGAAAGACCAGCTCAACATCACACGGATTTCTTTATTCCCAATAATTTTATCAAGTCAGCTGGAGTCCAGTTGTTTGACCCGGTGTCACCAACAATCATGACCCGGCATTATCAAAAGATCATAACCCGGCAGAATCTATTTAAGCAACCCGACTTCACAAGTTGAAAGTGGTTTAACAACAGACAATTTTCTATTCCCAATCAAAGCAATGGAAAGCCGGCTCAACTTCATATGGTTTTCTTATCTCCAATAATTTTATCAAGCCAAAGCATTGGCGGCCGATTCAACGGCATATAGGTGTTTTATTCCCAATATTTTGCAAAGGACATGGACTTGCAATATGATTGTGAAGACGGCTCATTCATATGAAGAAGAAACCCGGATTTTCGAGGAGCCACTTCATTGAAATAAGCCGGCCAAGGGAGCGAGCCGGTCACTTAACATATTTATTATTCTTATTTCAGGAGCTTAGCATGAATAAATTCAAGCTAACCTGGGGGC
This sequence comes from Elymus sibiricus, assembly GCA_039707655.1. Taxonomy (NCBI): domain Eukaryota; kingdom Viridiplantae; phylum Streptophyta; class Magnoliopsida; order Poales; family Poaceae; genus Elymus; species Elymus sibiricus. The sequence goes on from CM077669.1 coordinate 135,178,195, forward strand.
TAATGTCGGGGATATTACCCCGCGGTATAACCCGGCCTGAAGGATGACCCGGCTGGGACTTGGCGACTCACTGATGCTTCGGCCGAGCTTGGCGACTCATTGGTGACCCGGCAGGAGGTATGACCCGGCCCATCGTATGGCGGCTCATAGGTCACCTCTATTACCGGGTCACAGGACGACCAGGCCCAAGGCCTAGTGTGCAAGCCGGCGCAAGGCGTCTCATGGAGATGCCTGGAGGGCCGGCTCACAGAGAAGGCCCAAGATGAGGAGGGATTCCCTCACAAAGGAAACAAGACCCGGATTAGGATTCAAGAGAGACTAGTCCTGATCCTACTCCTAGTAGGACTCTACATGTAAACCTACCCCTTCCACTTATATAAGGAGGGGTAAGGCACCCCTAGAGGGACAAGTTAAGGTAATTAGAGATAGACAGATTAGAAACCCTCGAGATTAGAGGTAGCGATTCCGCACCTTTGTAATCGAGATCATCTTCATCATCAATACAATACAAAGTAGGACGTAGGCTTTTATCTCCATCGGAGGGGCCGAACCTGGGTAAACTCGCGTCTCTCGATTCCGACCAACCCCTCTCAAGCTGCCACATAGTTGCGATGGCCTCACACCTAAGTTCTCTCACGAGGACATCATGCCGTGACAAAACCACGACAGTAAGCATCAAGAAATGCCTATGAATTATTCACTTGTTGTGGAACCATTTGACGTTTGGGGTTTTGATTATATGGGACCTTTTCCTTCCTCTAACGGGTACACTCATATTTTGGTTGCCGTTGATTATGTCACTAAGTGGGTAGAAGCTATTCCAACTAGTAGTGCTGATCACCACACCTCCATTGAAATGCTTAAAGAGGTTATCTTCCCGAGGTTTGGAGTCCCTAGATATTTAATGACTAATGGTGGTTCACACTTTTTTCATGGTGCTTTCCGTAAGATGCTTGTTAAATATGATGTTAACCATAGAATTGCATCACCCTATCATCCTCAATCTAGTGGTCAAGTTGAACTTAGCAATAGAGAAATAAAACTGATATTAGAAAAAACTGTCAATAGGTCTCGAAAGAATTGGTCTAAGAAACTAGATGATGCACTTTGGGCCTATAGAACAGCTTATAAAAATCCTATGGGTATGTCTCCATACAAAATGGTATATGGAAAAGATTTTCATTTGCCTCTAGAGATAGAACATAAAGCATTTTGGGCAATTAAAGAACTCAATTATGATTTCAAACTTGCCGGTGAGAAGAGGCTAATTGATATTAGCTCACTAGATGAATGGAGAACCCAAGCCTATGAAAATGCCAAACTATTCAAAGAAAAAGTAAAAAGGTGGCATGACAAAAGAATCCAAAAGCGGGAATTCAAAATAGGAGACTATGTTCTTTTATTCAACTCTCGTTTAAGATTTTTTGCAGGTAAGCTTCTCTCCAAATGGGAAGGACCATATATTATTGAAGAGGTTTATCGTTCTGGAGCTATCAAGATTAATAATGCCGAAGGTACTAACCCGAAGGTGGTCAATGGACAAAGAATTAAGCACTATATCTCAAGTACGCCTATTAACGTTGAAAGCAATGTTATCCAAACCATGACACCAGAGGAACACATAAAAGAAACCTTCCAGAACACTCCAGAATTCCGAAAAAATAGGAGGTACGTGATACGGTAAGTAAACGGACTCCCAAAAATCCGCAAAAATATCTTTTGTCAGTTTTGGAATATTAGAAAATTTTGGAAATTAAGAAATAAACCGGAAGGCGATCGAGGTGAGCACGATACACCAGGGCGCGCCAGTCCTGCAAGGCGCGCCCTGGTGGGTTGTGCCCATCTCGTACACCATCCCGACTCTGTTTTCCTTCCATATGCTTTCTTTACAAGAATAAAAATTCTCTATATATACCCCCGACTGTTTTGACGACCGCATCACAGAAAAATTCTTTGTTTTTGTTTCTTGTTGTTTTCCCGACAGATCTGAAAATATGTCGTCTCAAGATTCAGAGGGTGAGAACCATGTTGCTGACTATATTGCAAACCTCAAGATCTATGGAGAAGTGGAGCATTATGGATGGACCTCAGATGAGGAGGAAGACGCTGCCATGAAGGAAACAAAGGATGATAGCTCTGAGGAAGAGGATGACCCATTACCTCAACCCGAAGACATGCATGTGGAATTCAAGAAGTCAAGCCTCCCTAGAGGATACAAACCTGAGGTTCAATTTATTCCATCTCGTTTTCTGCAGGAGAGCAAGTCAACATTATGCGAAAAGATATTAAAGCTCGAGTTGGAGAATGATGATCTAAGGGGGGAAATTTTATGCTCAAATATAAGTTGAAGAAGAAGGCCACATCATCACCACCACCTTCTTCATCACCACCACCAAAGGAGACTTGAGCACACGGGTATGGGCACTCCCCTTGGCTTGAGCCAAGCTTGGGGGAGGTGCCCCGGTATCGTATCACCATCACTTTTATCCATCTTTACCTATTTTTAGTTTGGTCTTTAGTTTCCTTTTGATTCAGTTGAATAAAAGTTTAGCATGATCTATTTTCGTGTGTTAGTTTCATGGTCTATCTATCTATGTAATCGAGTGAGAGTAATATAATAAAGTTTAGTTTGAGTTTTTGCCTCTCTACTTTCTGGTTGCTATAAAAATAAAAAGAAAGAGAAATAAATGAAAAGAATCATATGCTAATCTTATGATGAGTAATGACATCACATAAGGAAAAGTATAAGTAGTAAAATTTGTTGGAGATTGACAAACACAGCATTGGTCAATAATGGAATTCATGAAAAAAATAATAGGGAAGAGAAGATTCACATGCAAATACACTATCTTGGACATCTTTTATGATTGTGAGCCCCCATTAAATATTATATGTCAAAATGGTTGACGTTGGACAAGGAAGACAATGTAATGATTTATGTTTGTTCATATCCACCAAGTTATATTGTCATATATCCTTCAACATGTGGTGCTTGCTCAATATCTTTGCTAGCCAAAAATTCTGCACTAAGTAGAGATACTACTTATGCATCCAAAAACCCAAAACCCAAATTCACCCTTTGAGAGTCCACCATACCTACCTACGGATCGAGTAAGATCCTTCAAGTAAGTTGTTATCGGTGCAATAAGGCAATAAAAATTGCTTCTAAATGTGTTTTGATCAATTAGTGTAAGAGAAAATTGAGCGCTATAGGAACTTATGATGGCAAAGAAATAAAAGAAACGGACTGCATAATAAAGGTTGCTATCATAGGGGGCAATATAGCGTGATGTTCTTTTACATTAAGGGATTGGGCATACAAACCAAAAAGCGCATGACAACCTCTGCTTCCCTCTGCGAAGGGACTATCTTTTACTTTCATGTATTTACTTTTATGCAAGAGTCAAAGTATTCTTCCCTATTCTTTTTTTTTACTTTTTTTTGCAAGCATCATGTGGTGAGGAAAGATCTAGGCACATATATCCAGTTGGATGTGAGTGGGTATGTGTTATTATTGTTGACATCACCCTTGAGGTGAATACGTTGGGAGGCGAAACTATAAGCCCCTATCTTTCTATGTGTCTGTTTGAAACTTTTTGCTCATGGGTATGTAGTGAGTGTTAGCAATCATAGAAGACTAAATGATGGTTGAGTATGTGGACTTGCCAAAAGGCTCTGACATGAGACCCTTCCTGGAAACATGAGGCAAAACTATAAGCCCCTATCTTTCTACCCAGGAAAGTTTATGCTTTATACTTCTATGTTGTGATGAATTATTACTTGTTCATGAGAAGCTATATGATGAAAATATATGAATAAGTTTTGTTATAGAGTTTGTTGCTGTTATGATAATAAGCAAGACGCTACTATGTCCGTATTTTTTTTATCGGCACCTCTCTCTCAAACCATGTGGACATGCTTTTCAATTTCGGCTTTTCGCTTGAGGACAAGCGAGGTCTAAGCTTGGGGGAGTTGATATGTCAATTTTGCATCATGATTTCCTACTGTTATTTATTATGTTTTGTTGAATAATAATGCTTTAGGGAGTGATTCTAATGCCTTTTCTCTCATAATATGCAAGGTTTACACAAAGAGGGAGAATACCGACAGCTGGAATTCTGGACCTGAAAAAGCACATCAGAGATACCTATTCTGCACATCTCCAATGGAGTTGAAACTTTATGGATAATATTTTTGGAATTAATAAAAAATACTGGAGCAAAGAACTACCGGAGGGGGCCACCTTGGTGGGCACAAGACACCAGGGCGCGCCAGGCCTCCCAGGCGCGTCCTGGTGGGTTGTGCCCTCCTCGGCCCACCTCTGTTGCCCATTTTCTGGTATATAGGCTCTTTTGACCTAGAAAAAATAAGCAGAGGACTTTCGGGACGGAGTGCCACCGTCTCGAGGCGGAACTTGGGCATGAGCACTTTTGCCCTCCGGCGGAGCGATTCCGCCGGGGGAACTTCCCTCCCGGAGCGGGAAATCGAAGCCATCGTCATCACCAACACCCCTCTCATCTTTGGGAGGCCAATATTCATCAACATCTTCAATATCACCATCTCCTCTCAAACCCTAGTTCATCTCTTGTGTTCAATCTTTGTACCGGAACCTCAGATTGGTACCTGTGGGTGACTAGTAGTGTTGATTACATCTTGTAGTTGATTACTATATGGTTTACTTGGTGGAAGATTATATGTTCAGATCCATTATGCTATTCAATACCCCTCTGATCTTGAGCATGAATATTATTTGTGAGTAGTTACCTTTGTTCTTGAGGTCACGGGAGAAGTCATGTCGCAAGTAATCATGTGAATTTGATATGTGTTCGATATTTTGATGATATGTATATATGTTGTGATTCCCTTAGTGGTGTCATGTGAACGTCGACTACATGACACTTCACCATCCTTGGGCCTAAGGGAATGCATTGTGGAGTAGTTATTAGATGATGGGTTGCTAGAGTGACAGAAGCTTAAACCCTAGTTTATGCGCTACTTTGTAAGGGGCTGATTTGGATCCAAAAGTTTAATGTTATGGTTAGATTTTATCTAAATACTTTTCATGTAGTTGCGGATGCTTGCGAGGGGGTTAATCATAAGTGGGAGGTTGTTCAAGTAAGAATAGGACCCAAGCACCGGTCCACCCACATATCAAATTATCAAAGTAGCGAACACGAATCAAACCAACATGATAAAAGTGACTAAATGAAATTCCCGTGTACCCTGAAGAACACTTTGCCTATTACTAGAGACTGTTCTGGCCTGTCCTTTGCCACAAAAGGATTGGGCTAACTTGCTGCACTTTATTTACCGTTACCGTTACTTGCTCGTTACCAATTATCTTGCTATCAAACTATCAATTACCTACAATTTCAGTGCTTGCAGAAATTACCTTGCTCAAAACCGCTTGTCATTTCCTTCTGCTCCTTGTTGGGTTCGGCACTCTTACTTATCGAAAGGACTACGATTGATCCCCTATACTTGTGGGTCATCACTAGTCGCCCACATGTACCAATCTGAGGTTTCGGTACAAAGATTGAACACAAGAGATGAACTAGGGTTTGAGAGGAGATGGTGTTGTTGAAGATGTTGATGAAGATTGGCCTCCCTAAGATGAGAAGGGTGTTGGTGATGACAATGGCTTCGATTTCCCCCTTCGGGAGGGAAGTTCCCTCGGCGGAATCGCTCCGCCAGAGGGCAAAAGTGCTCCTGCCCAAGTTCCGCCTCGAGACGGCGGCGTTCCGTCCTGAAAGTCCTCTGCTTATTTTTTCTAGGTCAAAAGACCTTATACACCAGAAGATGGGCACCGGAGGTGGGCCGAGGAGGGCACAACCCACCAGGGCGCGCCTGGGGGCCTGGCGCGCCCTTGTGTCTTGTGCCCACCAGGCTGGGGCCCTCCGACAGTTATATGCTCCAGTATTTTTAATATAATACAAAATAATTCTCCATAAAGTTTTAGCTTGTTTGGAGATGTGCAGAATAGGTATCTCTGATGTGCTTTTTCAGGTCCAGAATTCTAGCTGCCGGTATTCTCCCTCTTTGTGTAAACCTTGCATATTATGAGAGAAAATGCATTAGAATCACTCCTTAAAGCATTATTATTCAACAAAACATTATAAATAACAGTAGGAAATTATGATGCAAAATGGACGTATCAAGGATGAGCAAGAATTAAGCTTGGGGATGCTGATACGTCTCCAACGTATCTATAATTTTTGATTGTTCCATGCTGATATATTATCATTCTAGGATACTTTTTGGGTATTTATTTACCAATTTATAATATTTTTGAGCACTGACCTATTGACCTAGTGCCCAGTGCCAGTTCCTGTTTTCTGCGTGTTTTTGCCTTTTCAGAGTTACAATACCAAACAGAGTCCAATTGTCACGAAACTTTTTGGTGATTGTTTCTGGACCAATACAAGACCTAGAAGCTTTGGAGGAGGGCGAGGAGATGCTCCAGGGGCTCAGAAGCCATCTGGCCGCGCCCCAGGGGGGCGTGACCAGATATGTTGTGGCCCCCTGGAGCGCCTCCCTATGTCGTTCTCTGGCCTATAAATTCACATCTACCCTAAAAACACCAGAAGCGCTCCCAGAACACTTTTTTCGCCGTCGCAGGTCTCTGTTCCGACGGGAGGCCATCTACACCTCCGTTCTGGCACCCTCCCAGAGGGGAGATCGATCACGGAGGGCCTCTTCATCAACCTTGCTGCCCTCACCATGATGTGTGAGTAGTTCACCACAGACCTACGGGTCCGTAGGTAGTACCTAGATGGCGATCTCTCTCTCTCTCTCTCTTGATCTTAAATACAATGTTCATCGCATCTTTGCCTTGATCTATCTGATGTAATCCCTCTGTATGGTGTGTTTGTTGGGATCCGATGAATTGTGAGTTTATGTTTGGGTTATCCATGAAAAGTATTTGAGTCAAACGTGATTACTATGATTCTTATTTGCATGATCATCATAGCTTCGTAATGCTGTCCGATCTATTGAGATAGTTTGGCCAACTAGATTGATATTTCTTCGGTGGGAGTGGTGCGTTGTAGTAGGTTCAACCTGACGAGTTTATATATCCCAGTGATAGAAGGGGACAAGTTGTGTCTTTGTGTTGTTGCTACTAAGGATCAAACAATGGGGTTTATTCATATTAGTTGAGTTTAATTTGTCTACATCATGTCATCGTTCTCCAAGCATTACTCCATTTGTCATGAACTTAATACGTAGAGAGGCAAGCATAGAAGCGCTCTTGAAGTGGAGTAATAGTAGTAGGTGTAGGCAGGAGTCGGCCTATTTGCTTATGGACGTGATGCCTATATACACATGATCATTGCCATGAACATCGCTTAATTATTCATTTTTCTATCAATTGCCCAACAGTAATTTATTTACCCACCGTATGCTTTGCTTATGAGAGATGCCACTAGAGAACTCTACGGCCCCCGGGTCTATTCACTTATAAATTCACAAATGCTATCATTACCTTGCTGTTATTTATTACCTTTTATTTTATTTTGCAGTTTACTATTATCTACAATTATCTACACAACTCACTTGCTTGCAAATAACGAGATCAAGGGGATTGGCAACCCTCTTGCCGGCGTTGGGTGCAAGTTGTTTGTTCTTTTGTGTGCAGTCGCTGAAGACGGTTGAGGATTGGTATTCCTATTGGTTTGATAAACCTTGGTTTCATAACTGAGGGAAGTACTTACCCACTTTGTGTTGTGATTACCCGTTCCTCTTCATGGAAAACCCAACGCAGATCAAGAGTATAAGTCATCATCATCATCATCATCATCTCCTTCTTCGTTGTTGTTGATGGTGTCGTTTCCTTGAGGTGGTGGTGAAGGAGGTTGAGGTGGATCATCACGATATACTTCTTCCTCCTCTGCATCTTCCTCCTCTTCATCTTGTGAAGGAGGTTGAGGTGATGGTGTCGCTTCCATGTCGTTTTGTGGTTCACCGTGGCGCGAAGTAGGAGATTCCACTTGTGTTGATGAAGTGCTTTCCTTCACCTCCATGGGACGAATCTTGTCGATGGACAAATCTTGAATAGCTTCCAAAGGTTCCTTATCTCCTACATCATTTGGCAATTGTTCGACTTGCGAACCATTAGATCATCAAACTTCATATCTATCGTCTCTTCAACTTTTGGAGTGAAGTTGTTGTAGACACGATAATTGTGAGAGTTTGATCCATAACCGAGTAGGAAACCTTCATGAGATTTAGGAGCAAATTTAGAACGACGATGCTTATCAAGAATGTAGCACTTTGAGCCGAATACCCAAAAGTATCCAATTTGGGGTTTGTTACCGGTGAGTAGCTGACGTGGCTTGAGACTGCATCGGTATTTCCCCAAAGAGGAAGGGATGATGCAGCACAATGACGGTAAGTATTTCCCTCAGTTATGAAACCAAGGTTATCGAACCAGTAGGAGGATCACCACCACCCAATAAGCAGCACCTGCACACAAACAACAAATACTTGCAACCCGACGCGAAAGAGAGATTGTCAATCTCTCTACGGTAATAAGATAGATTAGGTAGTGATAGATAGGAGAGATAGATCTCTCAAGAACACAAATAAAAAGATTAAATATGCAGCAATATATTTCGGGTTTTTTGGTTTTGTAGATATGAAAACAAAGATTGCAAAAACGTAGATCGGAAAGCAATATGATGGAGAAGTAGACCCGGGGGCCGTAGGGTTCACTAGTGGCTTCTCTCATGAGTATAGCGCATGGTGGGTGAACAAATTACTGTTGGGCAATTGATAGAAAATCAAATAGTCATAACGATATCCAAGGCGATGATCATTATATAGGCATCACGTCCAAGATAGATAGACTAACTCCTGCCTGCATCTACCTCTATTACTCCACACATCGACCGCTATCCAGCATGCATCTAGTGTATTAAGTTCATGGAAAAATGGAGTAATGCAATAAGAATGATGACATGATGTAGACAAGATCTATTCATGTAGGAATAGACCCCATCTTGTTATCCTTAATAGCAACGATACATGCGTGTCTTGCTGCCCCTTCTATCATTGGGAAAGAACACCACAAGATCGAACCCATCACAAAGCACCTCTTCCCATGGCAATAAAAATCAATCTAGTCGGCCTAACTAAACCAAAGATTCGAAGAAGAAATACGAGGCTATAAGTAATCATGCATATAAGAGATCAAAGAAGACTCAAATAATATTCATGGATAGAAACTGATAATGAACTCAAAATTCATCGGATCCCAACAAACACACCGCAAAAGTTTACATCAAATAGATCTCCAAGAGACCATTGTATTGAGAATCATAAGAGAGAGAGAAGAAGCCATCTAGCTACTGCCTACGGACCCGAAGGTCTATGGTGGACTACTCACGCATCATCGGAGAGGCACCTATGAGGAAGATGAACCCCTCTGTGATGGTGTTTAGATTGGATCTCGCGGTTCTGGAACTTGCGGCGGCTGGAATTGTGTTTCGTTGACTCCCCTAGGGTTTTTGGAATATTTGGGAATTTATAGGCATCAGAGGCGGTGCGGAGGGGCCCCGTGGAGGGCCCAACCCATCAGGGCGCGTCGGGGCCCCCCTGGCGCGCCCTGGTGGGTTGTGCTCTCCACAGCCCACCTTCCTGGCTCTTCTTTGGCCCACTGGGTGTCTTCTAGTCCATAAAAAATTTCCAAAAAGTTTCGTCGCGATTGGACTCCGTTTGGTGTTGATTTTCTGCAAAGTAAAAAACAAGCAAAAACAGCAAGTGGCACTTTGGCACTATGTCAATAGGTTAGTCCCCAAAAATGATATAAAATTGTTATAAAATGATTTTAAAACATCCAAGAATGATAATATAACAGCATGGAACAAGCAAAAATTATAGATACGTTGGAGACATATCAGTAGCTCGTATGCCGTTTTACCAAGAATCTTGTGTAGGTAGAGTCGGTTCGTAGCATGACAAGCTGTTTCCACGGCTTCTACCCAAAAGTGTCTTCGCGTCTTGTATTCATTGAGCATCGTTCTGACATCTCTATAAGAGTCCGGTTCTTCCTCTCAATGACTCCATTTTGTTGAGGTGTGTACGTAGCCGAAAACTCATGTGAAATCCTTTCTTCGTCAAGAAAGCTATCCACATTGGTGTTCTTGAACTCCGACTGTTGTCGCTTCGAACTTTCTTGATCTTCACTTCAAATTGATTTTTGGGCCTTGCGAGCGAAGTTCTTGAAGATCTTTTGCACCGGCGACTTGTCATCAAGGAAGAATACCCATGTAAATCTAGAAAAATCATCAATTATAACTAGACCAAAGGAATTTCCACCAAGGCTCTTATAAGCGTTGGGACCAAAAAGATCCATATGAAGCAACTCGAGTGGTCTCCTAGTAGTCATGATGTTCTTTACGAGATGACTTACACCCACTTGTTTTCCTGCTTGACAAGTATCTTTGTCAAAGATAACATCTTTAACACCAAGTATATGATCACCTTTGTTGAGCTTGTCTAGATTACGCATACCAACATGTCCTAGTCTTCTATGCCAAAACCAACCTTTAGAAGATTTTGCAATAAGACAAGTACGAGGTTTGGATCTCTTAGTGAAGTCAACAATGTATAGATCACCTCCATGGAAACCGGTAAAGACCATGCTATGATTATCTTGATGAAACACTTGGCAATCAACTTTAGTAAATAGCACATTGAAACCGAAGTCGGCTAGTCTAGATACGGAAAGAAGATTGTAACCAAGGGATTCAACAAGCATGACATTTTGAATGGAACTATCATGAGATATGGCCACCTTACCAAGACCGAATACCTTACCTTTGAAGTTGTCTCCAAAAGTCACATACCTCCGTGGTCCATGGTTTGGTGTGATCTCTTGAAACATGTCTCTATCTCCGGTCATGTGATCGGTGCATCCACTGTCGAGAATCCATTCTTTTCCTCCGTACATGTAGTCTTTGAAGTTCGCCATGAGACTTAGATTATTCATAGTCTTCTCATATTCAATGTCAAATAGCTCATGTTCATCATAGTGGCCATGTTCCACATTGTCATCATCAATTGGAGTATCCTCGTCATAAGAATCAAGAGATTCATTAGAATTTTGATCATGACAATGTTCAAGATTATGAATGTGGATGGCTTCAACAATGATGTTGTTGATAGTTATAACATCTCCTTTAGCACGCATGAGATCTCTAAGCTCGAAGAGATAATCATCAAAATTAGGATCACTAGGTTTCATCTTGTGAAATGCAACAATCTTATGGAGAATGACATCAAGATTTTTCAAAGAGTAGTTTGGATATCTATTCTTTAAATCATTCCACAAAGTATAAGCAAACTCAAAGTTTCTCATTCGATCAAACACAGTTCTTGGCAATCCTCTAATGATAAGATTAACAGTTCTAAGATTACGAAACATGTTAATTTCTTCTTCATGTGAGGGATGTAAGGAATCAATGGGAGGTACATAAGGGCTCTTAACATAGTTGCTCAAATGGAATTTATTGAATAGATCAAGCATCTCATCTTTCCATTGACTATAGTACTCCCCATCGAGAATAGGCACTCTACAACTAAGACTCCCCAAACTAGACACATCCATCTTCCTCTAATGGTGATAAACCAAAGCTATGGAAACCAAAGCTCTGATACCAATTGTAGGATCGAGAAGGAACATCTAGAGGGGGGTGAATAGACTACTCGACAAATTAAAAACCTATCCTTTACCCAATTTTAATGGTTGGAAGATTTTAGCAATTCTAACAAGTCTAGCACACCCTACACATGCAAGTCAACGAGTATAGCAGCATAAAGTAAGGACAAGCACATGTAAGTAAGAGTAGAGAAGAGACGATCAAACGCAATTGGAGAAACAAAGATTTTTCCCGTGATTCCGATAGGTGGTGCTATCGTGCGTCCATGTTGATGGAGACTTCAAACCACGGAGGGTAGCGGACGCGAGTCCATGGAGGGCTCCACCCAATAGGGTCTATGAAGTAGCAACCTCGTCTATTCCATCACGGCTTACGTCCACGAAGGACTAGCCTCACTCGGGGTAGATCTTCACGAAGTAGGCGATCTCCTTGCCCATACAAACTTCTTGGTTCAACTCCACACACGAAGACGGAGGCTCCCAAGCGACACCTAAGCAATCTAGGAGACACTACTCTCCAAAAGGTAATAGATGTGGTAACAATGATGAACTCCTTTCTCTTGTGCTTCAAAATATAGTCTCCTCAACACACAATCACTCTCTCATGGATTTGGCTTGGTAAAAGAGGTTGATTGGGTGGAAAGCAACTTGGGGAAGCTAGAAATCAAGATTCATATGGTTGGAGTGGAAAATCTTGATCTCAACACATGAGAAGGTGGTTCTCTCTCAGAAAAATGGATGGGGCAAGTGTTGGTCTGTTCTGAGTGCTTCCTTTGCGAGTGAGAGGTAGGTGGAGGGGTATATATATGCATCTCCAAAAATCCAACCGTTACAACATTATTGCCCAACTCGGTGAAACCGAAGCAAAAACTCAGTTGCACCGACTAGTGCAAAATGTGGCAACTTTTGGTGTTTTGGTGAGACCGATATATAAATCTCGGTGGGACCGAATTGTCTGACCTAGGCAGTTACCAAAACTCGGTGTGACCGATTCCTAAAACTCGGAAATTCCGATTTTTAGAAATAGGATACCAGAGAGTTGGTCACTGATTTCGGTTTCACCGAAATGGAAGTTGGTGTCACCGAGACCTTAGGGTTTGGCTTAGGATATGTCTGGGGTGAAACTTGGTAGGGCCGATTTGGAAGTATTGGTGGCACCGAATTTGAGTGGTAGGGTTTAGACAGAGTATTTTGTGGGAGAATTTCATGGATATTTTTGGTAGCTAACTTTAAGCACTTGAGCAACCAGATCATCATAGATACCTCATCCCCTTTTAATAGTATTGACTTTCCTATGGACTCAAAAGTGATTTCTCACAAAATGCAAAATGTAGAGTCTTGAAGCTTGATGGCTTGCCAATCCTATCCCTTTCCTTCATCTTCTTTCCTTGGGGATTCTCCACACATTCCAGCCAAATGGATGGGGCAAGTGTTGGTTGTTACAGTATATGTGGATTGCACTAGCCCTTTCCATCAGTTCGGACTTTTGGTTGCGTTGGCTAGTGCATGAAGCTTAACATGGTATGTTCTGAGTGCTTCCTCTGCGAGTGAGAGGTAGGTGGAGTGGTATATATAGGCATCTCCAAAAATCCAATCGTTACAACATTATTACCCAACTCGGTGAAACCGAAGCAAAAACTCGGTTGCACTGACTAGTGCAAAATGTGGCAACTTTTCGCGTTTCGGTGAGACCGATATATAAATCTCGGTGAGTCCGATTTTTGCTAGCCTAGGCAGTTCCCAACTTCGGTAGAACCTCCTAAAACTCAGAAATTCCTATTCTTAGAAACTGGATAGCCAAGAGTTGGTCACTATTTTCGGTTGCACCGAAATCAAACTTGGTGTCACTAAGAGGTTAGGGTTTGGCTTTGGATTCTGTCTAGGGTAGAACTCGGTAGGGCCGAATTTGTAAACTTGGTGGCACCGAATTTAGGCTTTAGGGTTTGGACATGATATTTTTGTGGGAGAATTCATGAGGGTTTTTGGTGGCTAACTCTAAGCACTTGAGCAACCAGATCATCATAGATACATCATCCCCTTTTAATAGTATTGTCTTTCCTATGTACTCAAATGTGATTTCTCACAAAATGCAAAATGTAGAGTCTTGAAGCTTGTTGCCATTAGATGTTCCATGCATCTAGGGGATCTCCTCACAATCCTTTGCCAATCCATTCATTAAACTTTTCCTTAAATATGCTTGATAAGATCATTAGTCCAATGAAATATATGTTGTTATTAATTACCAAAACCACCTAGGGAGAGTTGTGCTTTCATGGTGTCATTGAAATCTTTCAGTACTACACACATTGATGTTTTCATTCAGAACGAGAGTCTGGGTGAGGTACAATGGAGGTTTACTGGTTTTTATGTTGGACCAAAGAGATCTAAGAGAAAGAGGAGCTGGGATCTTTTGAAGTATATGAGAAGGGAGTACAACAATCCGTGGCTTTGTGCAGGTGATTTTAATGAAGTGTTGTATGCATCTGAAAAATTGGTGGCAATGCTAGAGAGGAGTGGAAGATGGAGGGGTTCAATGAAATGGTGGACTACTGTAGATTTGGTGATGTTGGTTTCTACGGATTGCCGTACACTTGGGATAATAGACAACAAGGTAGAAGGAACATTAAAGTCAGGCTTGATAGAGGCCTTGGTGATGACAAATTTCTAGAATACTTTCATAATACAACAGTGAATCATATCCAATGCACGGAGTCGGATCATTGTGCTCTACTGATTGCAGTAAGTCCATCAGACTGGATGGATGAGGGTCATTTAATCAGACCATTTTGGTTTGAAAATGCATGGGCAAGACATGATAGGTATAACACGGTGGTTCATGATGCATGGATGCCAGGTTGCCATGATTTAGCTAGTTTGTATGGAGCTTTGGGTGTTGTCCGCAACCGTCTGCGGAACTAGAGTAAGTCTGAATTTGGGTCAGTCAAAAAACAAATTCGAGCTATGCGAGAAAAGCTTGAGAGATTAAGGCAGAACTCTCTTTGGTCTGGTCCAACCAGGGCTGCGCGTGATCTCATGAGGAGAATATCTGAGCTCTTGGATCATGAAGAGGTGATGGCGACGCAGAGGTCAAGAGTTCTATGGCTCAGAGTGAGGGATCGCAACACCGAGTTTTTTCACGCAAGGATGAAAGAAAGACATCGAACAAATAAAATCAGGGCGCTAAAGAGAGCAGATGGTTCGGTGGCGACAACCCAGACTGACCTGGAATCAGAGGCAACTAACTTCTATAAATCTCTTTTTTCTGCGCAGGATGGTACAGTTCCAAGTGTGGTCACAGAGTAGGTGCCTCGCCGGGTTGATGATACAATGAATGGGAGGCGGTGTGCTAGGATTACAAATGAAGATATTGAACGAGCACTGTTTATGATGCACCCAGACAAATCAACTGGGCCGGATAGACTGACAGCAGGCTTCTATATTAAACATTTGCACTTAGTGAAGGATGATGTTTGTTGTGCAGGTCGGAATTTCTTGGAAGGAGGAAACATGCCAAATGTGGTAAATAACACCATTCTTGTTCTAATTGCTAAGGTAAAATCCCCACAAGATATAACCCAATTTAAACCCATATCATTATGCAATGTCTTGTACAAGATAGCCTCAAAGGTTTTGGCACTTCGTTTGAGCCATGAGCTTGAGGTAATTATTTCAGAAGAGCAAAGTGCTTTTGTCGTGGGATGACTCATAACAGACAATGTCCTTACGGCCTATGAGTGTACACATTATCTAAAAAGGAAGAAAGGTAAAGCAGGATCTTGTGCGGTTAAACTTGACATGGCTAAAGCATATGATTGAGTTGAATGGTCGTATTTGAGGGCGTTCATGGCCAAGTTCGGTTTCGCAGATATTTGGATTAACCGAGTAATGTGCTGCGTGGAAACGGTTGAGGGAGTCCTGGATTAAGGGGTCCTCAGACTACTGGCCTGTTCCCTGTGGGCCGGACTTGTGGGACACTCATTGGAGGAACGGACTGACCGAATACCCCATAACCAAGGAGGAAACCTAAGGAGTCGTGGCGTGCCCTTCAAGCTAAAGATGGTAGAATAGGCATGTTTACTCCTTAGACACGCTGCCGACTATGTGTAACCCTAGGGACCCCTGGTGTCTATATAAACCAGAGGGTTTAGTTCGTAGAGGCTAGGTGAACTCATCTAGGGTTTAGTAACTTGATCTCGAGGTAGATCGACTCTGTACTCTTCATACACATCAATACAATCGAGCAGGACGTAGGGTTTTACCTCCATAGGAGGGCCCGAACCTGGGTAAACATCGCCTCCTCCGTCTCCTGTTACCCATCGATCCTAATCTCACAGCTCGGGACTAGGGCTGGACTAACGAGCTACTCGGCTCGTTAAGCTCGTGATCGTTAAGCTCGTTAACAGTAACGAGCTCAAACTCATGCTCGGCTCGGTTCGTTAAATACTCGTTAAGCTCGTGAGCTCTCACGAGTACTCGTTAAGCTCCGTAGTCTCCTCTCGTCTCTTCGTATCTGTTCTGTACTTCTCTAGTTCTCTTCATCAATTGTCCAGATGCGAATGTGGGGGACTGGGAGGAGATGGGCTGTAGTCGACTAGTGTCCATTGGGCCGGGCTGAGCTAAGCATTTGCATTTAGTAAAAACTAAAAAGTACTGATGTGAAAAATAACGAGCCAAACGAGCTACTCATTAAACTCGCGAGCTAGCTCATTAAGCTCGTTAATATTAACGAGCTAAAATTGATGTTCAGCTCGGCTCATTAACTAACGAGCACGAGCCTTAACGAGTCGAGCTTCCGAGTGCTCGTTAAGCTCGCGAGTAACGATCTTTTCGTCTAGCCCTACTCGGGACCCCCTACCCGAGATCTGCCGGTTTTGACACCGACATTGGTGCTTTCATTGAGAGTTCCGCTGTGGGATCGCAAGAGGAATCGATGGCTCGCCTCATCATCAGCGATGAAGTCCGTAGCCAGGGCGTTTTCGTTCCTGGTCAGATTTTCACGTTCGGCAGCATCATATCGCATGCCGATCCGGCCGGCCATCTTGGCCAGGTCAGAAGTTTCATCCCCGGTCAGGAAGTCAAATTCGGGAACCTTGAGTTCGTCGCCGACTCCCAGGGAGATCTCGTTTTAACGAAACTCTCAGCTTTCATGGAGGAGCCCGCAGGCCCCGACGCCTTAACGCCGAAGGCAGCAGGTCCCACCGCCGAGGTAGCCTCTGCCCCTGGGTCGGCCATAACGCCCAACCCAGCTGATATGCCCGGATCTACCGCGGCCGAATACAACACGGGTGCATCGTCGAGCGACCCCGGGACAACGGCGCTGCGGATCGACCCCATGCGCTCCAGTGACATGGACTCCGCTGACATCTCGTCATTAAACGAGTTGCTTGGTCGGATTCAAACCATGGGTGTGACCGATGGCCAAACCTCAATCTACGGCCGGATCGGGTTCAAACCCGATGACAGGGAGATTCACACCCCACCGGTCACTCAATTAGTCGCCACCGTTGAGTGTCCGACCGGAGGCCTATCCTCTCAACTACCGGAATTAAAAACAGTTTACGTCCCGGTTTCCGACCGACAGGATCTCTCCTACAATCCGGAACCCAAAAACCACGCCGGAAATAGCTCGGGATCAGCCGCTGATCTAGCGCGCGGCCTGGGACCCATGCACAGGAGTCCTGTTTATAATATGAACTCCAAACTCGCCATGCCGGATCCCGCGATGACACGGGAGGCAAGCGCCGTGAGCCCGAACTCACGTCCTGGCGAGAAGCTAAAATTTTCCTCGCCCACCACCCAAGTCGAGCACTCCTCAAGCACAGGAGATCCCAAGTTACCGGGCTTGCGGGAAATTAAACAACAGCCAGGGGAGTCAGTCCGACATTTTTGGGCTAGACTCCTCCTTGTTAAAGATAGAGTACCAGACTCTACTGGCCAGGAGCTAATAGCAACCTTCAGGAAGAATTGCCACAATGAAGGAATCCTCAATGCCCTAGCCCGCCGTCACATTCATGACTTCTCCGAGCTATCGGACCTGGTACAAAAATATTGCGCCATGGAAAGCACTTGGCAAGCTGAACATTTATTTTCGGATCCGGTCCCTGCCGAACACCCTAGAGGAGCTCGGAAAAAGCGGGTACCCCCGAAACGGCCAGCCGAACACGAACCCGCTAAGAAAAAGAATAGACCCCCTACGGGAGTCAGATCTGTCCTTGACGGGCTATTATACAAGCCATGCCCTATACACTCTGTATTACTGAACACAAGCTCGACTCACAGCCTTAGAGCTTGCTGGGTCGTCAGGCAGGTAGCAAAATGCGGAGAGGCCATCCTTGAGGCCCTACCTCCAGGCAGCGGTTCAACAGCGCCACAAGAATGCAACGCCGAGGTCCTGACGATCTACGAAACGTTTTCTTCAAGGAATAAGATGAAGAGAGCTCTTCAAGAACTCGAACAAATCTATCAGGTGGCAGCAATGAATTCATGGACAGACACACCGATCACCTTCGTAGAAGCTGATCAACCAATCACCCGCCCCGGCCGAACACCTGCCACACTGGTCCTCAACCCCATCGTCGATGGATTTAGGTTACAAAAGGTGCTAATGGACGATGGCAGTGGTTTAAACCTCATTTACGAGGATACCTTAGAAAAAATGCAGTTCGACCGATCCCGCATCGAACATAGCAACACAACCTTTCGTGGGATTATCCCTGGGAAAGAGGCACGTTGTTCCGGATGCGTTACCCTCGACGTGGTATTCGGCGCGCTCAAAAACTACAGCTCCGAAGAACTTCTCTTTCATATCGTGCCCTTTCACAGTGGCTACCACGCTCTGTTGGGGCGTGACGCTTTCACAAAATTTCAAGCTGTACCACATTACGGGTATATGAAGCTCAAAATGCCGGGCCCAAACGGGGTGATCACAATCACAAGTGACCCGCATACAGCCGAAAATAGAACGGCAGCGCTCGCCCTCGAGGCACTAGCCGACACCTTTGCAGCAGAGGAATTGACCGCACTCCGGTCAACTGTGGACAAGGATGATGTGGTCCTTAGCAAGAGGCCCAAACCCACGTCCTTTAAACCTGCAGACGAAATCGTCAAATTTCAGGTACACCCAATGGACCCCAATAAAACAGCGTCCATTGGAGCTCAGCTGGACCCCCTTGTGGACGAAGCGCTGCGAACATTCTTGCGAGAAAACTGGGATATCTTTGTCTGGCATCCTTCCGATATGCTAGGAATCCCACGACGGCTAGCAAAACACAGTCTGAACATAATCGCAGGCTTCAAGCCTGTCAAACAGGCTCTACGCCGATTTTCCGAACCCAAGCGACAAGCTATAGGCGAAGAACTAGCAAAATTGCTGGAGGCCGGATTCATAAGAGAAATCAAACACCCCGAGTGGCTGGCAAACCTGGTGATGGTACCAAAGAAAGATAAATCCTGGCGGCTGTGTGTCGATTTCAAAGACCTTAACAAAGCTTGCCCCAAGGACCCTTTTCCCTTACCACGCATAGACCAGATTATTGACGCCACAGTCGGACACGACTCATTGTGCTTCCTCGACGCTTACTCCGGATACCATCAGATCAAAATGAAGGAATCCGATCAAGCTGCAACTGCATTCATCACCCCTTACCGGCCATTCTGCTTTAACACAATGCCTTTCGGGCTAAAAAATGTAGGCGCTACATACCAGCGTATGATTCAGACATGCCTCAAAAAACAAGTCGGTAGAACAGTCGAGGCATATGTGGACGACGTGGTCATTAAGACCAATCACATCAACCAGCTGATAGACGACCTCAGGCAGACTTTTGCTAGTCTATGGGAATATGATATACGGCTCAATCCGGACAAATGCGTCTTCGGAGTTCTCGCTGGTAAACTACTCGGATTCATTGTTTCCCATAGAGGAATAGAAGCAAATCCTGCTAAGATCCGCACCCTATCTCAACTTGCGATTCCTACGGAGCTAAAGCACGTCCAAAAACTGGCGGGATGCGTGGCGGCTTTGAGCCGCTTTATCTCCCGCCTTGGTGAAAAGGCTTTACCGCTCTACAGGCTGCTGAAACGGACAAAAAACTTTGAGTGGACCGATGAAGCAACGGCTGCACTAGAGGAAATTAAAACACTGCTGGTCAGCAACTCCATACTCCAGGCACCGGTGAACCAACGTTACTGTACATCTCGGCCACCAATCAAGTGGTTAGTGCGGTGCTCGTCGTCGAACGAGAGGACGAGGGTCACAAATTCCGGGTGCAAAAGCCAGTCTACTATGTGTCAGAAGTGCTAACGCCATGCAAGTCCAGATATCCGCACTACCAGAAGATAGCCTATACAGTGTTTATGGCATCACGAAAACTCAGACACTACTTTCAAGAATGTTCGGTCATGGTGGCATCCGAAGTACCCCTAAACGATATAATCAACAACAGGGACGCCACCGGCCGCATAGCCAAATGGGCCATAGAACTCCTTCCTTTCGAAATCGCCTATAAGCCACGGCGAGCTATTAAATCTCAGGTGTTGGCCGACTTCCTTGCCGAATGGACAGAGGCCGAGCTCCCCAGAGAATATCGTACATACTCCCATTGGACGATGTACTTCGACGGATCCAAGACACTGGCCGGACTAGGGGCTGGAGTTATCCTCACATCTCCCACGGGAGACAACGTCCGATATGTGTTGCAGATCATGTATGCCGATTCCAACAATGCGGCCGAATACGAAGCACTATTGCACGGGCTTCGGATGGCAGCATCGATGGGCATAAAACGGCTTGAAGTACAGGGAGATTCTAATCTCGCCATCTCTCAAATCAACGGCTAATTCAATGCTAAAAACCCAAAGATGGTAGTGTATAGAAATGTTGTTCTTAAAATATCCGCACGGTTCGAGGGACTAGAATTCCACCATGTCGCTAGAGACAGCAATCAGGCTGCGGACATACTCGCCCGTATGGGTGAGGGAGTCCTGGTTTGAGGGGTCCTCGGAAGGCCGACCTATTCGTTATAGGCCGAACTATATGGGCCGTATGCCGGACATTGGATTGATGGAAGACCCAGAGTCCAGAAAGGAAGCTTCTAGAAGCGTGGTGTGTCCTCCACGTTTAAAGTAGTGAATAGGCATGTTTATTCCTTCGACGTGTAACCGACCATGTGTAAACCCTAGGGACCCCTGGCGTCTTTATAAGCCGGAGGGTTTTAGGTTGTAGACCAACATAATTCATCAAGGGTTTTAGCTACTTGATCTCGAGGTAGATCAACTCTGTAATCCTCATATCATCAATATAATTAAGCAGGACGTAGGGTATTACCTCCATAGAGGGCCCGAACCTGGGTAAAACCTTGTCCCCTTCGTCTCTTGTTACCATCGATCCAAGTCTCACAGCTCGGGCCCCCCTACCCAAGATCCGCCGGTTTTGACACCGACATTGGTGCTTTCATTGAGAGTTCCGCTGTGATCGTCAGAAGGAATCGATGGCTCGCCTAGTCAACAACAAAGAGGTCCGCAATATGGGCACTTTTGTCCCTGGACAGATCTTCGCTTTCGGCAGCATAGTGCTGCACGCCGACCCAACCGGCCATCTAGGCCGCGTCGGAAGTTTCGCCCCTGATCAAGAGGTCAGATTCGGGAACTTAGAGCTCTCCGTAGACTCTCGAGGCAATCTATCACTAACCGGGCTCGCAGTCTCGCCTGCCACGCTCGGAGACTCTGAGGCTTTAACCTCATATTCATCTTTCGGCTCTGCCCACGGGATCAACCCCGGCAAGGGCCCGACTTTCAGTCCGGATCCGGTCATAGTACCCAACGTACGGACATCTGTTCTTGCCGAACACTCCTCCTGCGCGGGCGTATCGGAGGTTCACTCCGGAAGCTCTGGGTAGACCGGCCCGATCGAGCTCTCGATTCTCGATGAGGCTCTAGATCGGATTTCGTTGATGACTATTATCGACGATCCAACCCCGATCTACTCTCAGATTGGGCGTTAGACGGGTCAGGACGGATTTTTCGTCCCACCCACCACCCACTTGATAGCCACTATCGAGGATTTAACCGACATGCTAGACTATGCCTCCGTGGAGGCAGAGTACATGGATGAGGAGGATCACGCCCTCATCCCCGCTAAGACCGGGCAGTGGACGGCCACCTCTACATACGACGTCTACATGGTGGACACTCCAAAAAACGATGGCGATAAATCGGATGAAGCGCCGTCAAGACGCCGAAAGCCGCATAAACGGTCAAAAGGAAAAAAGGGGCGGAAATCTATCGATGGCACCGGGAACGGAGATACCCCGGAAGACATCGGCGGTCCCGAAATCCCCGAACACCAGTTAGAGGGTCAGGAGAGACCCGAAAACCGTCACAACCCTGATGATCCAGATGATCCCGAGGACGACGACTACCTCCGCTCTATCGAGGGGGAGGACAATGCGGATGCCGATGACTTCACCATTCCCGACAATCCTGCAGATTAGGAACTATTCAGGCAACAGCTCATATCCACAGCCCGCAGCCTGAAAACAAAAGAACGGCAGCTTAAAGCCGAGCAAGACGACCTCAATGACCGATGGACGAGAGTCCTCTCAGCTGAGGAAGGATACGGCACCGGTCTATCGGACCAACCTAAGAGCTATCCGCGCAGAAGGCTGCTGCCACAATTCGACGACGAGCTCACTGATATGCCGTCTCCCAAGCATACCCCATACGACAAGCCAGACGGCCCGCCTCGAGGATGAGACAGGACGGCTGATGATACCGGCTATAGGCCGACGATACCCCGTAGACGGGGAAAGGAGCCACTAGAGCCCGATGACAGGTTCGACCTGCGACACGACCTGGATTACAGAGCAGATCGTACGCGATCCATTTACGGATCCAGAGGATACTCACCCGATCGACGGGAAGGGCACCGTCCTCGGTTCGACCGCGACAATGAAGATCGGGAACGAACCCGAGCTAGGACAGACACCGATCACCGGCGCGTCATAGCTCGGGTCAGAGGCGCCGCCCACCCACTGTGCTTCACGGACGATGTCGTGGTTTTGTCACGGCAGATGTCCGGGTTAACGGACTTAAGGTGTGGGGTCATCGCACGTAACTGGTAGCTTGAGAGGGGTTGAGCGGGACGAGAGACGCGGAGTTTTTACCCAGGTTCGGCCCCTCCGATGGAGGTAAAAGCCTACGTCCTGCTTTGTGTCTTATATTCATGACGATGACGATCTCGGTTACAAGGGTGCGGAGTCAGCACCTCTAGCCTCGAGACCCTCTAATATGACTATCTTTCTGACCTGTCTATGAGACCTGTCTATGAGACCTGTCTATCAGACGTCTAACCTGACCCTCTTGGGGTGACCCGCCCCTCCTTATAAAGGCTGAAGGGGCGGTTTACATGTAGAGTCTAAGTCGGATTGATGACGTCCCATCGCGGGCTTCTCTTCATGGGCTTCCGAGTCCTGGGCTTGTAACCCGTCCCGGGCGGCTTACACCGGGCGGGTTACAACCAGGGCTTATCTTCAGAGACTCGTCTCCGTGACTGTCTGATAACACTGTTCATCTCCTGGCACTGTAGCATCCGGGTTATCCTCCTGACACTGTAGCCGGGTTAGCCTCCTGACACTGTAGCCGGGTTAGCCTCCTGACACTGTAGCCGCCGGGTTACACCCCTGATACTGTAGCTGCCGGGTTACACCCCTGACACTGTAGCTGCCGGGTTACACCCTGACACTGTAGCTGCCGGGTTAGAACTGTAACCAGGTCTGTACTGTTTGCCGGGTCAGTATGTCTGCCGGGTCAGTACTGTTCTCCGGGTCAGTACTGTTTGCCGGGTCAGCATGTCTACCGGGTTATACCGTGGGGTAATATCCCCGTCATTAGCCCCCAGGTTAGCTTGAATTTATTCATGGTAAGCTCCATCGTCTTGCAGGTATATGCCCTTTGAAACAAAATATTGGGAATACAATACCCATATGCCGTTGAGTCGGCCTTCAATGTTCTTGGCGGGTCTCCTCCGCCGGGTTATAATCATTGATGGTGCCAGGTTATGATTGTTGGTGACGCCGGTTCAAATAACTGGACTCCAGTTGAAATTGACATCTTGAAAAACTCTCTCCAATTTTTGATATATTCATATTACCTGTAGCCCCCAAGCTCCAAGTTGATCCATGATGACTTGGTGCTTTGCAACAATATGTTTGATTGTGTAGCCCCCAAGTACCAGGTTGTCTTGCCTGCAGCAGCCTGGGACTTATAACTGTCTTATACTTTATAAAGCTTCAGCTGGTGTAGCCCCCAAGGGCCGGCTCATCAATATGTGATGCGCCGGGTCTTCAATTTGTACCTTATAATCTGTTTGAACAACTGAATACTGTAGCCCCCAAGTGCCGGGTCACACGCCTACGGCGACTTGGGACTTTTTAGAAAAATTTGATCTGAGCGGTGTAGCCCCCAAGTGCCAGGTCAGTAAGAAGTACTGGGCTGGGACTTAGAAAAATATTGAAAGGCTGGCTCATCTCCTTGAGAGAACAAGATCTGTTGACCATGTAATGATTTGAAAACCAGCTTGCATTAGCCCCCAAGTGCCGTGGTGCATGCTTGCAGCGACATGGGACTTGCATACTTGTTATAAACTGGACTTGAATAATGTAGCCCCCAAGTGCCGGGTCGTCTGCCTGCGGCGACTCGGGACTATTGTGATAATAATATGACTCATCATAATTGTTGGATGAATCCTTGACCGTGGTTGTAATATAACCCGGAATGAATATCCTGGAATAATTCCTGTCTTTGATATGAAATCCCTGCTCGTAGTTGCGGTGCAACCCGGCGAGTATGAGAAATCCATGATGAAGATCCAGCCATGTTGGCTATTAAAGATCTATTTGTTCTGGCGGCTTATCTTATAAGACAAGACCTGCAAAAATAAACAAAACAGAATATATTCTGCATTGTTGTAAGGGCGGCTTGAAAAAGCACAACCCGGAGATGTTAAAATCTCGTATAGCCTTGCTTCCTCTTTCACAATCTTGCTCTGACCCGGTTTGGCAAACCGGCATGATATGTAAATATGATGCAATGTATGATGTAATGTATGATGCAATGCAATGTATGATGTTCTTGCTTTGCCTTTTATTCTCAAAATTTCATATGATGGTTCTTCTGGGCGGACTCGATGCTTGAACTCATACCAGTACAGGGTCTCTAACGAGAGTGGCCGTCAACTTCTTTGAACGGCTCAGGGTCTCTAGGCGAGATTAACTGATAGAGCGCAACGAACCAGAAAGAGACACAGCAGATAGGAGAGTTTACCTCGCCGCTGTAAGAGGCCCTTGCAGGGGGTAAGTTTTAGAACTCGCTGCACCCCTGACAAAGCGGCATGAACTTACAGGCAGGTATAACTCAGATTTGCGGATGTAAGGGTTTGCCTCGCCGCTGTAAGAGGCCTTTGCAGAGGGTGAGTTTTAGAACTCGCTGCACCCCTGACAAAGCGCATCTACTTACAGGCAGGTATAACCCGGCCTTGCAGATCGAAAAGGAGGCAAGTTTTAGAACTCGCTGCACCCCTACTGATCTTTGTTGATGAAGTCAACATTTGGGTCCATGACCCGCCTTACAGTGGCTGAAAAGCCTGATCGAGAGGGTTGAAGCTTAACCCGGTGGGTTGAAAGCCCCCAAACGACCTTGTCGATGATATCCATTGGCGCGCCATCTTGTAAGCCGCCGTCTTGTATGAAGAAACAGCAGAAGCCCCCAAGCTGAACGGTGCATCATGGCGACTCGTCTTCTTGGGTAACTTGTAATCCTTCCGCCAATAATGTAGTATTCCCCGAGATCGGGTTAACTTCCTTTCCATGATCTGGGGCTCTCGTTGAAAACGGCCAAGTGTGTCGAGCCATGTCTGTAGCCCCTGAGTCTTGAGTTGACTCGAAGAGGCGGCTTGAGAGTCTCCAGTGAAGGTTGAGGTCAACCGTGGCGGGTTATAGATGATCCCGTATGAATTGTTTCAATGATCCGGTCGATGGTTCATCCCGGTTGGTTGTTGAAATTTAACCGAACTGCAGAGGCGGCGACTTGCGTGCCTGTCCATTTGGGCGGTTCGTATAGACGAACACTGCACCGATATGCTGATGTCAATCACTGTGGGCGGCGTCTTGCGCGCGTCCATTGGGCGGCTCGTACAGGCGAGCACCGCACCGACATGTTGATGTAGATCACTGTGGGCGGCGTCTTGCGCACGTCCGTTGGGCAGCTCGTACAGGCGAGCACTGTACCAGTATGTTGGTGTAGATGTAGGAGTCAGCCGCGCGTTTGAAGACGGCGCGGTTGCGAGAGACGGCCGCGGCGGTGTAAGCCGGTACGGTCGGGAGAGTCGGCCGCGGGCGTTGTTGATGAAAACCATGCCGCGGCTACGGCGGCTTGCCGCACTCATTGGGCGGCTCATACTGGCGGGTGAGAGTGCACGGTACCGATGTGTTGATGTAAACCGGGCCACGGCAGCGGCGGCTTGAGCGTGTATATTGAGTAACGCACCGCAGACAAACATCAGTACATCACGACGCTGTCATGCGCTCCATCTCCGCGGTATGATGCCACTTGAGTAATCGTTCTGCATAAAAGATATTGCAGATCCAAGTAATTGTTCCTTTGATGAAAAACAATATGTGGCGAGAAAATAGATGTAGATGGATATCACCTGATTTGTCCGGACGACGGATGATCCGTCCATAGATAATTTTGCAGTACGGCTGCTGAATTCCTTTTGGTCCTTATATGTATCCAAATCATTATTGTATTGACCCCCTCGAGGGCCCTTTCGCAGCAGAAGCGGGCGATGAAGACAGCGGCTTGATGTTGGCCACAACCGGGGCGGCTCAATGATATGGTCATAGCAAGGCATGGTTGAGGGGCAGACCAATCCGGAGGCAAAGGGAGGCCGCTTTTTTTTTTTTTTTTTTTTTTTTTTTTGAGGCCTATCTCTTTACCCACCGGGTCAACTCTCCCTCCTCCTTTATTTTTCTTGTCTGCACAAGATGAGCAGCGCGGACCATAGAGCAGAGCAGAGCGGGCAGAGCCGGCGACGGGGAGGCGGGCGCCGGCTGGCTCAGAGGCGCGGCAGCTTGCGGGGCGGAGCCGGCGGCTCACGGCGGCCGGGCGAGTCAGTGGAGGCGGCTGGCGCAGGGACAGGGGCGGCGCGCGCGGACGGGAACCGGCCTTGGCGCGGCAGAGCCGGCGGCCAGTGGCTGCGCGCGGCGTGGTGTAGCGGCGAGGTGAGCGGAGGCGCGCCGGCCAAGCAGGGGTGTGCGGGAGCGGAGACGAGCACGGCGGCTCGTACGCGCGGCGGCTCGTCTCAAGGCGAAGCGAGGCAACGGCGGCTCGGATACGGGGACTGCGGCAAGCGGAGGGCGTGGCGGCTCATGGGCGTCACGCGGGGCGAGCCAGCTACGGCGCAACGACGGCGGGTGGAGCCGGCGGCGCGAGGCTGCGGCGGCTGCTGCGGGGGCGGAGCTAGGATGGGGCCGGTTTGGAGAAAACGCCGGCGAAGGCGGGTGTGCAGCGGCGTGACGCGTCGGAAGCAGACCGGGCGGAGGCGGCTTGGAGGAAACGGCGGCCCGGCAGCTCCGTGGAGAGCCAGTGGGCGCAGCGGCTCACGGCAGCTTGTTGCAGAGCGGCAAGCCGGCCGGTGGTTCGAGGCGAGGGAGGCCGCACGCGTCGACGCCCGGAGCAGCGCGTGGAGGCGCAAGGAGTGGTGAACTGGCGTGAAAACGAGCGGGTCGCGCGGAGCCAGCACATGGAGTAGGCGTCGTCGGCGACTTGAAGTTGAGGCCCCTGGTCGTAGAGACAGGGGGCGGGTCACGGCGTCGAGGTGAGCCGGTAGAAGCTGATGTGGCAGAGGCGGCTCGGACACCGTAGAGAAGGCCACGGCTTGGCCATGATGGAGCCGGTGACGAAGAGGCGCGGTAGGTCGAAGTGGCGAGGTGCAGAGGCGAACCATCCCGGCGCTTGTGGCGTCTCGCAACAGGAGCTCTCGAGGCCGCTCAGTAAAGGCGGCGACTTGCTCGAAGGCGGCGGGCGGGTCGACTCGAGGCGAGGTGGCGGCTCGGCAAGAGTGACAGCCGGACCGGCCAGCGCGGGGCGCGGAGGCGAGGAGGCCAGCACAGTACGGCGGTTCATAATGAAGGCAGAACGCACCGGCTGCCTACAGGCGCTTGGCAAGTTGGTGGAGACAACTCTTGTAGGGACTGTCCGAATTTTCCGGCGGCTGATCTGAATATCTCCGGCGGCTGCTCTTCCCTGATAGTATCCATGCATGTAATTGCTCCATCCAAAACTGCCAACACACGTCTTGACAACATAATGGACCTTTTGACTTGATCTTCCATGTGAATACTTGATCTTTTATTACCAGATGCACCAGATATATGTTTGGTTTGATCACCCATGTATAGATTTCTGCTCATCCATGGAGATCAGTACTCTGGTTACTTGGCATACATATAGAACCTGGCGGCTTGATGCGGCAGCTCGAAGTTGACCCAGATCCTTCCAAAACCAGCAATTCTTTATCCGAAAAATTATGAACTTTCTCCATCCCTGGAAGAGATCCCTCCAAGAAATCAACACCATCGTGCGTGGCCCCACGGTGGGCGCCAACTGTCGTGGTTTTGTCACGGCAGATGTCCGGGTTAACGGACTTAAGGTGTGGGGTCATCGCACGTAACTGGTAGCTTGAGAGGGGTTGAGCGGGACGAGAGACGCGGAGTTTTTACCCAGGTTCGGCCCCTCCGATGGAGGTAAAAGCCTACGTCCTGCTTTGTGTCTTATATTCATGACGATGACGATCTCGGTTACAAGGGTGCGGAGTCAGCACCTCTAGCCTCGAGACCCTCTAATATGACTATCTTTCTGACCTGTCTATGAGACCTGTCTATGAGACCTGTCTATCAGACGTCTAACCTGACCCTCTTGGGGTGACCCGCCCCTCCTTATAAAGGCTGAAGGGGCGGTTTACATGTAGAGTCTAAGTCGGATTGATGACGTCCCATCGCGGGCTTCTCTTCATGGGCTTCCGAGTCCTGGGCTTGTAACCCGTCCCGGGCGGCTTACACCGGGCGGCTTACAACCAGGGCTTATCTTCAGAGACTCGTCTCCGTGACTGTCTGATAACACTGTTCATCTCCTGGCACTGTAGCATCCGGGTTATCCTCCTGACACTGTAGCCGGGTTAGCCTCCTGACACTGTAGCCGGGTTAGCCTCCTGACACTGTAGCCGCCGGGTTACACCCCTGATACTGTAGCTGCCGGGTTACACCCCTGACACTGTAGCTGCCGGGTTACACCCTGACACTGTAGCTGCCGGGTTAGAACTGTAACCAGGTCTGTACTGTTTGCCGGGTCAGCATGTCTGCCGGGTCAGTACTGTTCTCCGGGTCAGTACTGTTTGCCGGGTCAGCATGTCTGCCGGGTTATACCGTGGGGTAATATCCCCGTCAGACGAGGTAATGCGGCATCAGTTCCCAGAAGGGTTTAAGCCCGTAAACATAGAGCAATACGATGGGACAACTACCCAACCGTATGGATCAAGGATTTCCTCCTCCACATCCACATGGCGTGAGGAGATGACCTCCACGCGATCAAGTACTTACCCCTGAAGCTCAAGGTGCCAGCTCGGCACTGGTTAAATAGCCTCCTCGAAAACTCTATTGGGTGTTGGGAGGACCTAGAAGAGGCATTCCGATCTAACTTCCAGGGCACTTATGTTCGGCCGCCGGACTCCTCCAATCTAAGCAACGTCGTTCAGAAGCCAGGAGAGTCCGCGCGGCTATTCTGGAACCGTTTCTTGACCAAGAAAAACCAGATCGTAGACTGCCCGGACGCCGAAGCTATAGCCTCCTTCAGGCATAATATTCGGGATGAATGGCTGGCTCGACAGCTCGGCCAGGACAAACCCAGGACAATGTCCGCCCTCACATCACTCATGACCCGCTTCTGCATGGGCGAGGATAACTGGCTAGCTAGACGTAGCCACAACCCCGAAGACCCCGGAACCTCTGAAGTTCGGGAAGGAAACGGGAAACCGAAGCGCAACAAGAACAAGCGCCGGCACAATAATAGTGATGCCGATGACACGGCTGTTAACGCCGGCTTCCGCAATTCCCGCTCTGGGCAGCGGAAGAAGCCTCCTAAAGGCAAACACGACGGACCCACCCCGCTGGACAAGATACTGGAGAGGCCTTGCCAGATCCACGGCACTCAAGAGAAGCCCGCCAATCACACCAACCGTAACTGCTGGGTCTTCAAACAGGCCGGCAAGCTCGCAACCGAGGACCAAGGCAAGAGCCCACGCAGCGAGGACGAGGATGAGCCTCGTGGTCCGATCGGTGGCGGACAAAAGAAATTCCCTCCAGAGGTGAAAATAGTAAACATGATATACGCCACCCATATACCGAAAAAGGAAAGGAAGCGCGCCCTTCGAGATGTCTACGCCATAGAGCCTGTAGCCCCGAAGTATAACCCATGGTCGGCATACCCGATCACCTTCGATCGACGTGACCATGCGACCAGCATCCGTCATGGGGGTTCGGCCGCACTCGTCCTAGACCCGATCATAGACGGGTACCACCTCACTAAAGTCCTAATGGACGGTGGAAGTAGCCTCAATCTGATTTACTCAGATACGGTGAAAAAGATGGGCATAGATCCGTCAAGGATCAAGCCCAGTCACACTACCTTCAAAGGAGTGATCCCAGGCGTTGAAGCCCGATGCACAGGCTCTGTAAGCCTGGAAGTAGTGTTCGGCTCGCCCGATAACTTTCTGCAGCGGCTTGATCTTCGACATCGTACCTTTCTGCAGCGGCTATCACGCCCTGCTCGGCCGTACAGCGTTCGCTCGCTTTAACGCCGTTCCACACTACGCATACCTCAAGCTCAAGATGCCCGGCCCTAGGGGGGGTCATTACTGTCAATGGCAACACAGAGCGCTCCCTCCGAACTGAGGAACATGTGTTGGCCCTGGCGGACGAATTCCACTACACCAATGATTGGCAAGCGCCGACATCCGCCGTAAAGGCACCCAAGGCTGGGAAGCGAGCTCGGTCTCAATCCGAAGCACCAGCACCTTCCTCTCCCAGTAAATAGGGACTCGCCCCCCATCACACGGCCATAGAACCTGCAAAGTACATGCCAAGATGGCACAACTTTGCGCTTAAAATTCCATGGGCAGCAGTGGGGAAAAACTAATAAAGGGTAAGGTGTTCGGTTAGACCGAACTATCACCATCAACATGTCTTCGGACACACTACGGGTACCATAAAGTACCCGCTACGGCGTAAAGCTCGTCCACGTTTCGGCGACTTCTCAAGGCTTTTTCTCCAGAGTCCGCTCGCCGAATACCACACCTATAACGGTGTACAACTCTTCGGGAGACGTAGGAGCGGACAAGTGACAGGGCACTTCAAGGACGTCAGGTCACCTATCGAAGACCCTTGATACAACCCCTCCTGTAAGATTTATATTTTTTATACCTGTAAAACAGTTGTACCGCCAATTTGAATAATAAGAATTGCTGAGTAAAATACAGATATATCCTACAGTATCTTTTTACTGTCCCTTTTCGGAACACTCCCTATTTTCTCCCTCTTCTTGCGAACCTGTTTGGTATACTTTACGATGCAACCGGCTAATAGACCGGGGGCTCGACCTTAAAAATCGCCCTAATCACAACTGATTTAGTGTTCGGCGTCTTGGAAGCCCGCTTTATATGCATTGGTTCCGAACTATGTCTTGGGTCAATAATTGGGTTGCCCGGCTCCTGTGCTTGCCCCTTTCTGTTCCGCTCGTTCGGCTAAAGGGGCAAAGGGAGCACCACTGCGATTGTGCTTCCGGCTATTCTGGTCAAGCACCTCAGTGGAGAAAGCCGAAAACTGACTGTCATGGTATGCGAGAATCGGTCTGCGAATCCGAGCTTAACTAGATCTCGTCAGAGGTTATTCCGTGTCATACGATGGGTTTGGTATTAGTACAAACCAGGTGATATAGGCTTCGGTCACGGTTATTCCGAACATCACGAACCTTGGGGGCTAGTCATCAGCCTCCCGCATTCCTTTCTCGCGCCCCTACGGCTAAGTGAAAGCAATAAAGCATTATAGTCCGATTGCCTTGTCCGCCCCGCACTACCGCCTTTGGGTTCCGACAGTTCGGCTAAGGGTCACAGTGCGTTGGCACGGACACCCCGCGTAGTATCTACATGGGGGCTGAAGCCGACGACTCGCCGCTTTCAGTTTTAACGGCCACACAGGAGTTATAAAGGATGCAAACCATACAAGACATGATAAACCATGCACTTTAAATATATACAGGTTGAAAAGTCTTCGGACATATTACAACACTTTATTCATACACGTTCTCTCTCGAACACTGAGATTCTATGGCCCGAGCACCCTCCATAACTCCGGAGAAGTACAGCTCGGGGCGCCTATGCTCCTTCCCAGGAGGCGGAGGGGCGGTGGCTATCTTCATCGGATCAAGCCCTGGCCAGTGCACCTTGGCCTTCGCGAAGGCCATCCGAGCTCCCTCAATGCAGGAAGATCGCCTCAGTGCGTCAATCCGAGGAGAGGCGTCGCTCAGTTTTTGCACCAGGCCGAAGAAGCTGCCCGGCAGTGGCTTGTCGGGCCATAGCCGGATGCAAAGATCCTTCATGGCCGGCTCCGCCATCTGGTGTATCTCCACCAGCTGCTTCAGCTGCTCAACGAGAAGAGGAGAGCGCTCGGGGGCTTCGAACTGCTCCCAAAACAGCCGAGCTTCGTCTCCTTCTCCCCGCGAATTATAGAACTATTTTGCGTCCGCGGCGCTCTTCT
Source organism: Elymus sibiricus (assembly GCA_039707655.1). Lineage (NCBI taxonomy): Eukaryota > Viridiplantae > Streptophyta > Magnoliopsida > Poales > Poaceae > Elymus > Elymus sibiricus. The sequence continues at coordinate 135,210,718 of CM077669.1, forward strand.
GGAGTTCCGGGCAGGCGCCTAAGGAATGCCATACTTGGGTAAGCAGTTTGAACTTCCTATCCCCGAAGATACACTGCAATAAATATGGCTTACCATCCATGATAGCCTTAGCCTGGCCGATCTCCTCTTCATAGGACCGCCTATCCACCCGCTCCTTTTGGAGATCAGTTTTTAGGGTGGATAGTTCGGCGGCCAGCTCCTTCCCTTTCTGCTCAAGGACCTCGCACTTTTGGCCAGCGTCCTTGAGCTCCTATTGAATTTCTTCCACCCGAGCCTCATGCTTGTCGCTAGTGGCTCTCAGGGCGGATAGCGCGGTAGCTGCTTCTTTGGCTGCCGCCTTCTCAACCAAAGCTTCCTGCTTCGCTTTCTCAAGCTCGGCTTTGAGCTTCTCAATCTCCTTCGCCGAGGCTGCATAAGCATAGAACTATATCAAGAAACCATGTTGATAGTACGGTAAAGAAGAGTTTTGATACTCTCATCTGGCTTACCTTGCGCCTCGTCGAATCTCTTGTTCAGAGCGTCAAGTTCGTCTTCGGAGCTTTTGAGCTTCCGATTTAGCTCGTCCAGCTCGGCAGTGTTAGAAGCCGCCGCCGCAGACGAAGCCTACAAAATACAAACCAACTATATCAAGTTGCATGGGTTGAAAAGCTTCCGAACTGTCCTAGATAAAATCATGGGCCCGGTCTTTTTTTAGGCTGCTAAAATATTCCAAACACACAATTGTCTTGTACATAGTTCGGATAATGGTCTATTATAGACCCCCAGGTAAGTTTTTCTAAACTCACCTAGGGCTCAGGGGCTGCCATGTATATAATAATTACTCAGAGAAATCAATATTTCGACAAAATAGAGCATTACATGGCTTACCTGAAAGCCCATCAGGAGACCGTTGAAGGCCTCCTTCAATCCAATATCCACGGACTGAATGCTCTGCAGTACCGCACCCATAAGAGTGCGGTGCTCCCCGGAGATGGAGGCGCTTGATAGAGCCTCCCCCATAGCCGGCCACCCATTGGTCGATGGCGCCGGCGGGGATCGATTGGCCTGATCTCCAATCGGAGATTGAACTGGTGCCTCTGGAGGCATGGTGCGCTCCGGAGACCGCCTTGGAGGTGACTGGACATCTTCTCGTCCGGTCTCCTCAGTATCCGGGAGAGGCCTCTCTCCCGGGTCTTCGGCGGCCGAGGTGTTGGCCTCGGCCATGATGTCATCACCCCCAGTGTCCGGCTCCAAGGGAGCCTGTTGGGAGGACACCTCCGCGGCATCCTTCGCGGCGCCCGGAGGAGAGGGGTGTGATGCGGTCCCGCTCTCCACTAGCTCGGCGGGCAGGGTCTCCCCGTCCGACACTTGATCAGTGGGGAGGACTTGTGGTGGGCTGCAGTTAAATAAGCGTTCACATGTTAATAGTATTCGAAACTCAGCGCTAATAGCTCGGAAAGGTCTTCGGATCTGTACCTTCGAGGTGGGGGCTTGACCCTGAGGTTCCTTCGCGGAACCCTCTCGAAGTCCTCGGATCCAGTATCCGAGTCCGAGCTGTCGTCGGACGAGATAACCTGTGTCCGGCGCGCTTTCTTCGGGGCGGGAGGATCTAAGTCCTCTGGGGCGTCTGATGACGCCGCCCTCTTTCCTGCGAGGGGGGAATCGCCTCCCTCCTCACCCTCATGCTCCTCCTCCTGGTTCGAGGAGGCGTGGGTTTCTTCGGACACAGCCTCCGGATGGTCCCTGATGCGCAGGCCGGCTCGGCTTGGCTTCTTTTTCTCCTTCTTCTCTAGCGCCTTGTAAGGCGCCACGACGAGCATCTCCAACAGCAGCAGAGACTTGGGGTCTTCGGGCTGTGGAGCCGGACACTTGATTCCCGTTGCTTTGCTCATCCATTCCTGTGAAAGGTGATCGGAAAATGCTTAGACTATCTTTAGGAAGACAAAGCCGATCAAATAAAACTATGCTATACCTCGGGTGGGGGCTTGATGGCGCTCAGGCCCTTGTCCTCCTTCTTGCCCGGCCACTTCTCCTGCGCTTTGAACAGCGGCTTCCATAGCTTCTCCCGAGTGGTGCGGAAGAGCTGACGGATCGTAGGATCATCGTCAGTCCGGTAAGTTCACATAGGAGAGGCCCGGCGCTGGCAGGGGAGGATACGCCGTCGGAGCATGATCTGGACCACGCTGGTCAGATCAATGTTTTCTTTTATCAGGGAGGCAATGCCCCTCTGCAGGTCCTCCACCTCGGTATCCGACCGCCAATCAAGGCCCTTTCGGACCCATGAGGTCAATCTGGTCGGAGGGCCGGATCTGAATTCGGCAGGAACAGTTCCGCCCTCCTCCCTTTGCTCGGTGATGTAAAACCACTCTTTCTGCCAGGTCTTGATGGTATCAATGAAGGTGCCAGACGGCCATACCTCGCGAGGGAGCTTGCTGATGACTGGCCCGCCGCAGTCCGCATGGGCGCCTGCGACACACTTCTGCTTGATGTTGAAGATCTTGAGCCACAGTCCGAAGAGTGTCTCGACCCGCAAGAAAGCCTCACAGATTATGATGAAGGTCGATATATGCATAAACGAGTTCGGCGGGAGGTCATGGAAGTCGAGCCCGTAGAAGTACATGAGGCCCTTCACGAAGGGGTGGAGCGGGAAGCTTAATCCTCGGATGAAATGAGGTATGAAGACCACCTTCTCGCCTGGTTTGGGGGTGGGGATCACCTGGACCTCCTCTGCGGCGCGGTGGAAGACGTTGGCGGGGAGTTATCCGGCCTCCTTGAGGTCCCGGATGTCCCGATCTGTCACAGTGGAAGCCTCCCACTTGCCGTTGGAACCAGAGTTGGCCATGGCTAAGCTCGGAGGAGGAAGGATGTAAAACCTAGATCTGGGCTCTGGAAGCTTGGAGATTGGGGAAGCAGGGATGCGAATGGGAAGTGCGGATAAGCCCTGGGGTTTTCTTCCCCTTTTTATTGAGCTTACTGCTGGTTAGCCTCCCTTCACGGCACCATGAATCTCTCCGCTTCCCAAGGCATGCGTGCCGTTATACGCACATGACTAAACATATCCCGTGTAAAACGGGGCACGATCTGTGCATTGATGGATCGTGCTGTTGAAAACGGCCTCGAATCGCGAATCGAGTCTTTACGACTGGTTCGGTGGTCGTGGTGGTCCGTGACTTTTCGTCCGATAAGTTATCAGGGTTCGCTATTTACTTCCTGACGTTTGGCCTTCAGGGCCGGTGACTCATGGTGTTCGGACGAACTATGATCGGAAAAACTACACGTCGTCGGAGGCTGAACTAATTTGACCGGTCACTATGTGGAGGAAGGAACTCGCCTCGCAAGCCGAAGACTTTGATCACATGAAGCAGCTGAAGCTAGGACTCTTGGCGTTGGAGGCTAGTTCGGGGGCTACTGAGGGAGTCCTGGTTTGAGGGGTCCTCGGAAGGCCAACCTATTCGTTATAGGCCGAACTATATGGGCCGTATGCCGGACATTGGATTGATGGAAGACCCAGACTCTAGAAAGGAAGCTTCTAGAAGCGTGGCGTGTACTCCACGTTTAAAGTAGTGAATAGGCATGTTTATTCCTTCGACGTGTAACCGACCATGTGTAAACCCTAGGGACCCCTGGCGTCTATATAAGCCGGAGGGTTTTAGGTTGTAGACCAACAGAATTCATCTAGGGTTTTAGCTACTTGATCTCGAGGTAGATCAACTCTGTAATCCTCATATCATCACTATAATCAAGCAGGACGTAGGGTATTACCTCCATAGGAGGGCCCGAACCTGGGTAAAACCTTGTCCCATTCGTCTCTTGTTACCATCGATCCAAGTCTCACAGCTCGGGACCCCCTACCCGAGATCCACCGGTTTTGACACCGACAATGGGGGCCAAGCGCGACCCCGTCCCGAAAAACACCTTCCTTGAACCGCTTTTGAAGCCATCGGTGGTATGGCAGGACGAGAATAATGGCGCTGGAGCCATAAGTACGGAAGAGGTTATCCCTCCTATAAACGAACCAGATGAGCAAATCATCGGCGGTTCCATAATTGAAGAAACGCCTTCGGCTCACGAGGTCATGGCAGTAATCGCACCGTGGACCGAGCCCTTCCTTTCTTACCTCCTCCGACAAGAACTCCCCGACGACCAGACGGAGGCAAGACGCATAATTCGGTGATCCAAGGCCTATAAGGTCCACGAGGGTGAGTTATATAAGAAAAGCACTACCGGGATACTCCAACGGTGCATATCTGAGGAAGAAGGAAGACATCTTTTGGCCGAAGTCCACGCAGGCATGGGCGGCCACCACGCCGCAGCACGAGCCTTATTAAGCAAAGCTTTTCGAGCCGGATTCTTTTGGCCCACCACTCGAGTGGACGCCCAAGAACTCGTCCAATGTTGTGTTGGATGTCAACTATTCGCAAATCAAAGCCACATGCCCCCGATAGCTCTTCGGACCATTCCGATCACCTGGCCTTTCGCGGTCTGGGGGCTAGATATGGTCGGACCACTTAAAGGGGGGACCAAGAAAAATAAATATCTACTGGTCATGGTCGACAAGTTCACCAAATGGATCGAAGCAAAACCAGTAAGATCAGCTAAGTCCGGACCGGTAGTAGACTTTATATCCGGCGTGGTACACCGTTATGGTGTCCCGCACAGCATAATAACGGACAATGGATCCAACTTCACCGCCCAGGAGGTGAAGGACTGGTGCGCAAACATGGGCATCAAGCTCGATTACGCCTCAGTGTATCACCCGCAGACCAATGGACAAGTCGAACGGGCCAACGGCCTCATCATGAGTGGCATCAAACCACGACTGGTCCGATCTCTTCAGGAATCTGACTGCAATTGGGTAGAGGAGCTTGACTCCGTTCTGTGGGGTCTGCATACCACCCCGAATCGATCAACGGGATACACACCGTTTTTTATGGTCTACGGGGCAGAAGCAGTCCTTCCCTGCGATATCATTCACGACGCACCTAGGGTGCGCATGTATGAAGAAAAGGAGGCTGAGTTAGATCGGTAGGACGACTTAGACGCCTAGGAAGGAGAGCGCGATATAGCTCGGGCCCGCTCTACTTTCTATCAACAGCAGGCTCGGCGCTACCAATGCAGGTAGGTTAGAGCGAAGGCCTATAATGTGGGCGAACTCGTCTTACGACTCCCAGAGAAGCAGAAGCATAAACTCAATCCTAAGTGGGAGGGTCCATTCATAATTGACGAAGTACTTACAGGAGGGGCATATCACCTCTGCAACCCGCCAGACAATCGCCTCGAACCAAACCCATGGAACGCAGCTCGTCTTCGGCGCTTTTACGGCTAGATCGGTGTCGTCGTATTTCTTACATTTCTTTTTCTTTTTCCTTTTTATTCTTTCCTTTCCCTCTTAGCTTTACAGGATCGGATATCATCTCCCAACCATGTGTTCGGCTAAACCGAGCTTGTGTTAAGTTTTTCGGTATACATCTTTAAATGTCCTATCCGAAAAAACACCTGGGGGCTTCTTCTAGAAGACGATTATTATATATTTTGTGCACTGACTCACATGTATTGTGCATGCACACTTCCCTTATCATTTTAAGCCAATATATGCATCAATTGGACATAAGATTTTGGCCAAGCTGGGTTGCCTCGCTCCTGTGCTTACCCTCTACGGTCCCGATTGTTCGGCTAGAGGGTAAAGGGAGCACCTCTGCGATTGTTACGACCGGATCACCCGGATACGTACCTCAGATGGGTGAAGCCGAAAGCTAGCTATCTTACGAAAAAAATTGGTCGGCCACGACGGAAGTAAAAAACTGGTGGTGGTTATCACCATTGCCTGGGATTATTTTTCCCAAGGAAGCCATTATCCGCATACTAGTAGTATACGGCCATGATATCTACGATCTACGTAGCAACCTGAAGGAAGGTACCGATAGAGGAACTATTTTCTTCAGAAGATGTTTCGTACGTTAAGCAGTAATATAACATATCTCCCTATGCACGTTCTGTCTGTTCGCACCACATGGTCGGATTACCTGGTTCCCAGAAATAAGTTCCTTTTATCGAAGGACATTTGACACGGAACACTCCCCAGCTCTTAGCGAGGGAGGCCAAAGCCGATGGCCAGTTAAGACAACGTTTACATCATAGACGGAGCAGTTTTTGATCTAAAGTACATAGTTACATAGAATCAAACACTGGGCTGCTGGTCAAGATTATCTATTAAGGTATCCAGGGCACAATCTTCTTGCGAAAGACGAGCGGCGGGCATCACTTGGTCGTAAACCAAGTGAAGCGGCACTTCTTGCCCATCCGGCCCAACCTGAGCCATATGCTCTGGGTTAAGTTTGGTAAAGCGGGTCTTGACCATCACCCACGCCTCCCGCGCTCCCTCTCGACAAGCCGATGTCTTCCATAACTCAAAACGACATCGGGCTCCTTTAAACCGATCAGCTAGCTCGGACATCCCTTCTGGAGGCGCCTCGGCAGGCCAGAGTGCTTTGGCCATGCTCTTCATGGATCTCTGAGCCCATTCATGTACGGCAGACAGTTCCTTCAGCAGGTTCCCTTGGAATGATCCGATCTCTTCCTCGGGCCGCCCGGTCAGTAGACCTAGACACGAGACGAAGCATGTCCTTCACACTTGATATAATAAGGTACTTTTCGAAATTACAAAGATATAAGTGCACTTACAGAACATGCCCCCCTGTAATCTCTGGTTCTCTTCCTGGGCTTGAGCCAATTGAGTTTTCAAACTCTCAATTTCTTCGGCTTGCCGCTGATTTTCCGCCTTAAGCCGGTTCTTTTCTTCAAGACTTCGGGTCAGCACACGGTGGCCAGCCTCTTGTTGAGATTCAGCATACCTCTGAGATTGTTGGGCTGCATCCAAATCTTTCTGCAACTTCCTTATGGATTCAGCTGCTATAAAGTACTCTCTTATCAGTACGGGATTGTCGAGTAAATTTGGCAAATCGACATACTCACCGTGCCCCTCTCGGTTGAAATTCTTCACTTCCTCAAGCTTGGCCTTCACGGTCTCTACCTGTGTTCGGCTCACCTCGAGTTCCTCGGCCAACTTCTCATTTTGCTGCCTTGAAGCCTACATTATCAGTAAAACATTATTCGGATCCTTAACTCGGCCGTTCCGGCCAAATCAAGGTTCGGGGGCTATTGGATTAATATTTGTGTTCGGTTGTTAAAACCGATTACTCACCTCCAGGCTGGACGATATTAGCTTAGCGTCTCCCTCAATCCCAGCTCGGGCAGCTCCGATGTATGCATCCACCGAACTTAGGGCATTAAACTCTTGATCGGAAAACGCTTGGTGGCGCAGGGCTTCCTTTCGCCGCCGGTGATTCATTGCACTCTCTACCCCGGAGTTAGTGACCGAGACGTCCCCAGAGTCTTCAGGGGGCTGATCCATCACAGGGGCTTCCGTGTCAAGTTCGGCCTGAATAGAAGACCCTGGTTCATGGTGGTTGCCTGGCGCCTCGGCGGCGTTCCCGGAAGAAGGTGGTTGTACTCGTCTCCTGAGTATTTCGACACGAGAATTCTATAATTACTTATTGCAATCATGACAGTGGCCGAAATAAACGGTTAAATAAAGTACCTCTTGGTTGAGTGCATGGTCGAGGTGGTCCCCGTGGTGGCATCACTAGGAGGATTCCCACTGTTGCTCGGTACGGGCCCTGCTGCCGTAGTTCGACGCGTGGACCGACGACCCTTGGGGATTGGCACACTCGGGTTGGCGGGGTTCGCTCGCCCTTTACGGGAAAAGGCCTTCTTTTTACCAGTGGTGGAAGAAGGGAGTGGTCCGGGGTGATCGGCTAGAAGAGCCACCTTGGAGCCATCAAGGCTCTCCTGGTAAAAGACCCCGTCCTCATATTCAATTGATAGCTCCGGATCGTCATGGAATCCGGGATCGTCGTCATGAGAATAACTCTCTGGTTGAGGCGCCGGACAGTTAACTGTCTCGACCCAGCGCCTCCAATTCTGTTCGGACAGATTGAAAGTTTCGATCAGAAGGATTATATGTAAATATTCGAACCCAGAAAATAAAGCCAGGGGCTTACCCATTCGATGGGGTTATGACTCGAATAGCCATCCTTGGCTGACAGTCAAGCGAAATCTTCTTTTTCCCCTTTGAAAAGATCGGCCAGTATGGCCGCCTTTGCCGCCTGATTGGCGGGACCCTGTCGCTGAGAACAGGTGGTGTCACTTGTTCCGTTGTAACGCCACAGGGGGTGTATTCTCTGCTGGAGGGGTTGAACGGATCGAGCAATGACGGTTGCCATCATGTCAATGATGGTTAACTTACTATGAACTAGTAGCCTCACTTGGGCGGCTAGACGTCTTACTTCGGCGCTTTCCTCTTGGGACGGACCCTTCGGTCGCCAGTTGAACCTTTTCTTCAAAGGAGCGTCGGAGTATTCGGGCAGACCCCTCCGAGCTAGATCGAACAAGGGAACGTCCTCAATATAGAACCATTCCGAGGTCCATTCTTCGGACTCTTTCTTCGGAGTCCCCACGGGATACCCCGTCCCAGCTATACGCCATACTTCGGCTCCGCCCACTTCCCGAATCGTCCCGCCCCGAGTACGGGGGACAAGGCAGAAGTACCTCCTCCATAAGCCAAAATGGGCCTCACAGCCCAAGAACATCTCGCAGAGGGCGACAAAGCCCGAAATGTGCAGGATGGATCCGGGAGTGAGATGATGGAGTTGGATCCCGTTAAATTCCAATAGTCCCCTCAGGAAAGGATGGATGGGGAATCCTAGGCCCCGTAGGAGGAAGGGCACGAAACATACCCGCTCTCCCTTGTGTGGAACAGGGAAATTCTCTGCGAAGGCTTCACCGTCAGAAGAAGTTAATCTGGCGCGGGTAAACGCCAGATCCGAGGCGGGAAGATAGCCCTGGGTCTCAAGGTTGCGCAGCCGGAGGAGAGATACTGAACAACTTGCCCAATCTCTGGGAAGGGGGCTATGAGGACGCGAGGAGGAGCCAGGGATGCTCGCCATGTCTTCAAGTTTTTCGCTTGGGGCTTTTCGGTGGTGAGGAATAGGAAGGGGTTGCCTAAGCCACGACCCAACCTGCTTAAATGGGCAGTTCCTCCCCTTTGTTTGCAGGAAGGGCAGTCCTGTAAAAGGCTGTTGGGCCGCCTGTCTCCTGTTGGCGCGCACGGATCAAGGGGGCGACGGAGTTAATGCTGTGGGCCCCGCGGCGTCTCGACGATCGAAGAGCCCACTAGTGACCGGATTATTGTTTACCGAGCAGAGAGGGGGAGAAGAACTCGCCTCGCAAGCCGAAGACTTCGGGAGCACAGGACCGTCCAGACTACATACCTCGGCATTGGAGGCTAGTTCGGGGGCTACTGAGGGAGTCCTTGATTAAGGGGTCCTCGGACTACCAGCCTATGTTGGAAATATGCCCTAGAGGCAATAATAAAATTGTTATTATTATATTTCCTTGTTCATGATAATCGTTTATTATCCATGCTATAATTGTATTGATTGGAAACTCAAATACATGTGTGGATACATAGACAACAAAGTGTCCCTAGTAAGCCTCTACTAGACTAGCTCGTTGATCAAAGATGGTTAAGGTTTCCTACCTATAGACATGAGATGTCATTTGATAACGAGATTACATCATTAGGAAAATGATGTGATGGACAAGACCCAAACTATGAACATAGCATATGATCGTGTCAGTTTATTGCTATAGTTTTCTGCATGTCAAGTATCTGTTCCTATGACCATGAGATCATGCAACTCACTGACACCGGAGGAATACCTTGTGTGTATCAAACGTCGCAACGTAACTGGGTGACTATAAAGATGCTCTACAGGTATCTCCGAGGGTGTCTATTGAGTTGGCATGGATCGAGATTGGGATTTGTTACTCCGTGTGACGAAGAGGTATCTCAGGGCCCACTCGGTAATACAACATCACAATAAGCTTTGCAAGCAAAGTGACTAAAGAGTTAGTGAAAGGACGTGCATGTCACCTAGAGGGGGGAGTGAATAGGCGCTTTAAAATAATTACGGTTTAGGCTTGAACAAATGCGGAATAAAACTATCGTTTAAATAGTCAAGCACAAAACCTAAAACAACTAGGCTCACCTATGTGCACCAACAACTTATGCTAAGCAAGATAGACAACTAAGTGATAGCAAGATATATAACAAGAAACAATATGGCTATCACAAAGTAAAGTGCATAAGTAAAGGGCTCGGGTAAGAGATAACCGAGGCACGAGGAGACGACGATGTATCCCGAAGTTCACACCCTTGCGGATGCTAATCTCCGTTCGGAGCGGTGTGGAGGCACAATGCTCCCCAAGAAGCCACTAGGGCCACCGTAATCTCCTCACGCCCTCGCACAATGCAAGATGCCGTGATTCCACTAAGGGACCCTTGAGGGCGGTCACTGAACCCGTACAAATGGCGACCCTTGGGGGCAGTCACCGGTACCCGTACACTTTGGCAACCCTTGGGGGCGGTTCACCAGTACCCGTACAAATTGCTCGGGGCAATCTCCACAACCTAATTGGAGACCCCGACGCTTGCCCGGAGCTTTACACCACAATGATTGAGCTCCGAGGCACCACCAACCGTCTAGGGCGCCAAGGCACCCAAGAGGAACATGCTCTAGGGTGCTCAAACACCCAAGAGTAATAAGCTTCTCAACTTCTCACTTCCACGTATCACCGTGGAGAACTCAAACCTATGGACCAAATGCAATGGCAAGGGCACACGGAGTGCCCAAGTCCTTCTCTCCCAAATCCCACCAAAGCAACTAATGCTAGGGAGGAAATGAGAGGAGGAACGAAGAAGAACACGAAGAACTCCAAGATCAAGATCCAAGGGGTTCCCCTCACAAAGAGGAGAAAGTGATTGGTGGAAATGTGGATCTAGATCTCCTCTCCCTTTTCCCTCAAGAACTAGCAAGAATCATTGGAGGGATTTAGAGTTAGCAAGCTCGAAGAAGGTCAACAATGGGGGAAGAACACGAGCTTCTGAGTTAGGGAGCAACGGGGAAGAAGACCCCCTTTTATAGGTGGGGGAAAATCCAAGCGTTACCCCCACAGCCCGCACACAAGCAGTAGTACCGCTCAAGGGAGCGGTACTTCCGCTTACACTCGTCCTGGAACAACAAAGCGGTAGTACCGCTCTGGAGGGAGCGGTACTTCCGCTTGGGGCGGTAGTATCGCTCTGGAGGGAGCGGTACTTCCGCTCAGAAATCCCAGAAGACCGGCAGCTAAAAGGAGCGAAAGAGGCCGCGGACCCTCAGGGCGGCAGTACCGCCAGGTACTTCCGCTTAAAAAGAATAAGCGGCACAGCAGGGCGGTAGTACCACTCGGTACTACCGCTTAAAAAAGTTAAGCGGCACTTAAGGGCGGTAGTACCGCTGGAGCGGTACTACCGCTCGGAAGAGCGGAACTTCCACTTAAGAGAAATAAAGAATCCAAGCAACCAGATGGATACAGAAAAACCAGAACTGCCATAACTTCTGCAAATGAGCTCCGAATAGAGCAAACTCATGCTTGTTGGATTCAGCATGACAAGAGCTATCCAAATTAAGAAGAGGCAGTATAAAAATGCCAATGGTATAGAGATGTGAAACCTCTATCAATGAAGAACCGGCAAAAACTCCAACATCGAAAACATCATAGAAGATGCATATGGACTCCATTTTCGATGAACTTGAGCTTGTCATGAAGCTGACCATAAGCTCAAGAAACCTCAAAGAGAAAAACCAACCAAGAACCAAGAAATATGATGATGCCAAGAATGCAATGGTTTGAGCTCTCAACAAACGATACGATCAAGCTACTCACTTGAGAGCCCCCCTTGATAGTACAGCTATCGATCGTATAACCCGGTCTCCCAACTACCACCATGAGACCGGTAAAATAGAAAGCCCTATCAAGGTCAAACCTTACCCTTGCGCATAGTCCACTTGAGCTAGATGATGACGATCTTGACTTCCTCAAGATGGACCACCTTTCTTGATTGCGTCGGCTCGATGAAGATTAGTAGATTGCTCCCCCATACTCCACTATGGGAGAGCCTCACTTCGGCACGTCTTCATAAGTCCATTGTCACCACAATGGACGGCAAGCTTCAAGCATGATCTCTCTGTGGTGCTTCGCTTGAACTTGGACACCGCAACCTTGATGACGATCACCACTTGATGTCATCCTCCATGGGTTGTATGAGATCTTCCTCTTGACGCAAGCCTATGGAAATATATTAAACCCCACAACGAACTCTCACACAGACCATGGGTTAGTACACAAAGCGTAATGGACAATGCTTACCACACCATGGGATCACTTGATCCCTCTCGGTACATCTTGTACGCTTTGTGTGTTGATCAACTTGATTCACTTTTTGACTTAGTCTTGATCAACCTTGTATCTTATCTTCTCTCTTCATAAAAGATGATGTCTTGATGGTAAACATGAATGCTTACACAATCTTCTTCTTCAAGACATGCTTGCAATAAGCTCAACTCCCACATGACCAATCTTTGGATACACCTTGAATACCACCTTGGTCACCATATAAACTCCTTGAAACCAACAGATGGACTTTGAGAAGTACCTACGGACAAATCCTTCAAATATAACTCAAGGCAACCATTAGTCCATAGGGATTGTCATCAATTACCAAAAGCACACATGGATAAATGTGCTCTTACAGTTAGCCACGGGATCTTGTATTAAGGAACGAGTAAAGAGACTTGCCAGTAATGAGATTGAACTAGGTATAGAGATACCGACGATCCAATCTCGGGCAAGTAACATACCGAAGAACAAAGGGAACATCATATGGGATCAACTGAATCCTTGACATAGAGGTTCGACCGATAAAGATCTTCGTAGAATATGTAGGAACCAATATGGGCATCCAGGTCCCGCTATTGGTTATTGACCGTAGAGGTGTCTCGGTCATGTCTACATAGTTCTCGAACCTGCAGGGTCTGCACACTTAACGTTCGGTGACGTTTCGGTAGTATTGAGTTATGTATGTTGGTGACCGAAGGTTGTTCGGAGTCCCGGATGAGATCCCGGACGTCACGAGGAGCTCCGTAATGGTCCGGAGGTAAATATTTATATATGGGAAGTCATATTTTGGCGACCGGAAAAGTTTCGGGTTTTTTCGGTATTGTACCGGGAAGCTTCTAGAAGGTTCCGGAAACTTCCGGAGGAGTCCGGAAGTCCACCAAGGGTTCCACCATGTCCCAAGGGTTTGCATGGGCTGAGGGGAGGCGCCCTAGCCTTATTGGGCCAGGCGCACAAGTCCCTCAAGGCCCATGTGGCTTGGGAGAGGTGGAAAGTCCATCTGTTTATGGAAAGGGAGGGAATTGGACTAGGAGTCCAACTCCTCCCCCTTGGCTGCACCCTAGGACTTGGAGGGGCTGATCTCCACGCCCCTCCACCTATATATAGAGGGGAGGGGGCGCCCCAAGAGCACACACGAAGCCCTTGGCGCCCCTCTCTCTCCCTAGATCGTTTTCTCCTCCGTTCGCGGTTTCGGTAGTGCTAGGCGTAGCCCTGCCGGGATAGCACCACCACCGCCGCCACCACGCCGTCGTGTTGCCGAAGAACTCATCTACCTCTCCACCCTTGCTTGCTGGATCAAGGAGGTGGAGATCGTCATCGAGTTGTACGTATGCTGAACGCGGAGGTGCCGTCCGTTCGGCGCTAGATCGGAAGGACCGTGATTGGATCGCGGGACGGATCGTGATTGTATCGCGGGACAGATCGTGATTAGATCGCGTGACGGCTTGCGATTTGGATCGCGATGACGTTCGACTACATCATCTGCGTTTTTTAACACTTCCCGCTTAGCGATCTACAAGGGTACGTAGATCCACTCTCCCTCTCGTAGATGCTCATCACCATGGATAGATCTTGCGTGTGCTTAGGAAATTTTTTGTTTCCCATGCAACGTTCCCCAACAGTGGCATCATGAGCTAGGTCTATGCGTAGATGAGATCACGAGTAGAACACAAAGGAGTTTGTGGGCGTTAATTCTCAGATTGCTTCCTCCCTTGGTCTTTTCTTGATTCAGCGGTATTGTGGGATGAAGCGGCCCGGACCAACCTTACTCATACGCTTACGAGAGACCGGTTCCATCAACTGACATGTGGCTTTGTTGCATAAAGATGGCTGGCGGGTGTCTGTCTCTCCCACTTTAGTTGGATCGGATTCGACAAAGGCTGTCCTTGAGAAGGCTGAATAGCAATTTGTGTATCACCGTTGTGGTTTTGCGTAGGTAAGAATCGTTCTTGCTAGATACCCATAGCAGCCACGTAAAACATGCAACAACAATTAGAGGACGTCTAACTTGTTTTTGCAGGGTATGTTGTGATGTGATATGGCCAATTACATGATGAGATATATGTGATGTATGAGATGATCATGTTTTGTATAGAATATCACGACTTGCATGTCGATGAGTATGGCAACCGGAAGGAGCCATAGGGTTGTCTTTAATTTATTTTCGCCGTTTTTGCTTTACTTTATCGCTATGAGTTAGCAATAGTCGTAGAAGCAACAGTTGGCGTGACAACCTCATGGCGACACGTTGATGGAGATCAAGATGATGGAGATCATGGTGTCATGTCGGTGACGATGGAGATCATGCCGGTGCTTTGGAGATGGAGATCAAAAGCACAAGTTCATGGCCATATCATGTCACTTATGATTTGCATGTGATGTTAATCCTTTTATGCATCTTATTTTGCTTAGGACGACGGTAGCATTATAAGGTGATCCCTCACTAAAATTTCAAGATAAAATTGTGTTCTCCCCGAGTGTGCACCGTTGCGAAAGTTCGTCGTTTCGAGACACCATGTGATGATCGGGTGTGATAGACTCTACGTTCACATACAACGGGTGCAAGCCAGTGTTGCACGTGCGGAACACTCGGGTTAAACTTGACGAGCCTAGCATGTACAGACATGGCCTCGGAACACAAGAGACAGAAAGGTCGAACATGAGTCATATAGTAGATATGATCAACATGAAGATGTTCACCATTGAAACCACCTCATCTCACGTGATGATCGGACTTGGGTTGGTGAATTTGGATCACGTGACACTCGAATGACCAGAGGGATGTCAATTTGAGTGGTAGTTCTTAAGTAATATGATTAATTGAACTCATTATCATGAACATAGTCAAAGTGACTTTGCAAATTATGTTGTAGATCAATAGCTCGCATTGTAGCTCCCCTGTTTTTATACGTTCCTAGAGAAAATAGAATTGAAAGATGATGGTAGCAATAATGCGGACTGGGTCCGTGATCTGAGGATTGTCCTCATTGCTGCACAGAAGGCTTATGTCCTTAATGCACCGCTCGGTGCGCCACCCCCTCTAGCGTTGTCTGTAGATGTTGTGAACATCTGACAGGCACGTTCTGATGACTACTTGATAGTTCAGTGCGTCATGCATTACGGCTTAGAATTGAGGCTCCAAAACGTTTTGAACGTCACGGAACATATGAGATGTTCTAAGAGCTGAAATTGGGATCTCAGGCTCGTGTCCGTGTTGAGAGGTATGAGACCTCCAACAAGATTCTTTGTCTACAAGATGAAGGAGAATAGCTCAATTAGTGAGCATGTGCTCAGATTGTCTGGGTGCTACAATCGCTTGAATCGAGTGGGAGTTGATCTTCCAGATAAGATAGTGGTTGATATAGTTCTCCAAGTCACTCCCACAAAGCTACTAGAGCTTCGTGATGAACTATGAAATGCCAGGGATGGAAATAATGATCCCCGAGCTATTCGCGATGTTTGACACCGCAAAGGTAGAAATCAAGAAGGAGCATCAAGTGTTGATGGTTAGTAAAACCACTAGTTTTGAGAAGGGCAAGGGCAAGGAGGGAAACTTCCTGGATAGCAAGCCAATTGCTGCTCCAGTAAAGAAACCCAAGGTTGAACCCAAACCCGAGACTAAGTGCTTCTATTATGAGGAGAACGGTCGCTGAAGCGGAACTGCCCTAGATACTTGGTAGATAAGAAGGCTGCAACGTCAACAGAAGTATATTTTGATATACATTTTATTCATGTGTACCTTACGAGTACTCCTAGTAGCACCTGGGTATTAGACACCGGTTCAGTTGCGAAATGTTGGTAATTCGAAATAAAAGCTACGGCATAAACGAAGACTAGCTAAGGGCGAGGTGACGATGTGTGTTGGAAGTGTTTCCAAGGTTGATGTGATCACCATCGCACACTCTCTCTACCTTCGGGATTAGTGATGAACCTAAACAAATGTTATTTGGTGTTTGCGTTGAGCATGAATGTGATTAGATCGAGTTTATTGCAATACGGTTATTCATTTAAGTTAGAGAATAATGGTTATTCTGTTTACATAAATAATACCTTCAATGGTCATGCACCCAATGTGAATGGTTTATTGAATCTCGATCATGGTAATACACATGTTCATAATATTGATGCCAAAAGATGCAAAGTTAATAATGATAGTACCACATACTTGTGGCACTGCCGCCAAGGTCATATTGGTGTAAAGCGCATGAAGAAACTCCATGCTGATGGATCTTTTGACTCACTCGATTTCAAATCGGTTGAGACATGCGGACCATGCCTCATGGGCAAGATGACTAAAACCCCATTATCCGCTTGATGGAGCGGGCAAGTGACTTATTGGAAATGATACATGTTGATGTATGCGGTCCAATGAGTGTTGAAGCGTGCGGTGGATATTGTTATTTTCTTACCTTCACTGATGATTTGAGTAGATATGGGTATATTTACTTAATGAAACACAAGTCTGAAACGTTTGAAAAGTTCAACCAAATTCAGAGTGAAGTTTGAGATCATCGTGACAAGAAGATAAAATGTCTATGATATGATCGTGGAGGTAAATATCTGAGTTACGAGTTTGGTACGCAACTTAAGACAAGGTGGAAATTGTTTCACAACTCATGACACCTGGAACACCATAGTGTGATGGTGTGTCCGAATGTCGTAGTCGTGCTCTATTGGATATAGTGCGTACTATGATGTCTCTTATCGTTTTGCCACTATCGTTTTTGGGTTATGCATTAGAGACAAATACATTCACGTAAGGGCACCATCTAAAGTCCGTTGAGATGACACCGTGTGAAATTTGGTTTGGCAGAACCTAAGCTGTCATTTCTCAGAGTTTGGGAATGCGACGCTTATGACTGATAAGCTCGAACCCAAAGCGGAAAAGTGCATCTTCATAAGATACCCTAAGGAAACAGTTGGGTATACCTTCTATCTCAGATCGAAGGGCAAAGTGTTTGTTGCTTAAAACGGTTCCTTTCTCGAGAAAGAGTTTCTCTCGTAAGAATTGAGTGGGAGGAAGGTAGAACTTGATGAAGTTATTGAACCGTCACTTCAGTTGGATGGTAGCACGACGCAGAAAGATGTTTCTGTGACACCTACACCAAATGAAGAGGAAGTTGATGATGATGATCATGACACTTCGGATCAAGTTACTACCGAACCTTGTAGGCCGACAAGAACTCGTACCGCCTTGGAGTGGTATGTCAATCCTGTCTTGGAGGTCATGTTGTTAGACAACAGTGAACCTACAAGCTATGAAGAAGCGATGGTGGGCCCGGATTCCAACAAATGGCTAGGAGCCATGAAATCCGAGAAAGGATCCATGTATGAAAACCAAGTATGGACTTTGGTAGACTTGCCCGTTAAATGGCAGGCCATTGAGTACAAATGGACCTTTAATAAGAAGACAGACGCTGATAAAGCTCGACTTGTCGCAAAGAAGTTTCCGACAAGTTCAAGGAGTTGACTACGATGAGACTTTCTCACCTGTAGCGATGCTAAAAGTCTGTTGGAATTATGTTAGCAGTTGCTGCATTTTTCGATTATGAAATCTGACAGATGGATGTCAAAACATCATTTACTTAATGGTTTCCTTGAGGAAAGGTTGTATGTGATACAACCAGAAGGTTTTGTCGATCCTAAGGATGCTAAAAAGTGTGCAAACTCTAGTGATCCTTCTATGGACTGGAGCAAGCATCTCGGAGTTGGAATATACGCTTTGATGAGGTGATCAAAGTTTTTGGGTCTATACAAAGTTTATGAGAAACTTGTATTTACAATAAAGTGAGTGGGAGCACTATAGAATTTCTGATAAGTATATGTGGATGACATATTGTTGATCGGAAATGATGTGGAATTTCTGGAAAGCATAAGGGTTGTTTGAAAGGAGTTTTTCAAAGGAAGACCTGGAATGAAGCTACTTAAAAATTGGGCATCAGGATCTATAGAAATAGATCAAGACGTCTGATAAGACTTTTAATGAGTACATACCTTGACAAGATTTTGAAAGAGTTCAAAATGGATCGGTCAAAGAAAGAGTTCTTGCCTGATTTGTAAGGTGTGGAGTTGAGTGGGACTCAAAGCTCGACCACGGCAGAAGAAAGAGAAAGGACGAAGGTCGTCCCCTATGCCTTATCCATAGGCTCTGTATAGTATGCCATTCTGTGTACCGCACCTGGTGTGTGCCTTGCCATGAGTCTGTCAAGGGGTACAAAAGTGGTCCAGGAGTGGATCACTGGACAGCGGTCAAAATTATCCTTAGTAATTAGAGGACTAAGGAAATGTTTCTCGGTTATGGAGGTGATAAAGAGTTCGTCGTAAAGGGTTACGTCGATGCAAGCTTTGACACCAATCCGAATGACTCTGAGTAGCAATCCGGATACGTATAGTGGAGCATCCATTTGGAATAGCTCCAAGTGGAGCGTGGTAGTATTTGCAGTATGACATATAGATTTGCAAAGAACACACGGATCTGAATGTCGCAGACCATTGACTAAAACCCTCTCTCACATGCAAAACATGATCGAACCCCAGAACTCATTGGGTGTTAGATTCATAACAATGTAAATCACATAGCGATGTGAGCTAGATTATTGACTCTAGTGCAAGTGGGAGACTGTTGGAAATATGCCCTAGAGGCAATAATAAAATGGTTATTATTATATTTCCTTGTTCATGATAATCGTTTATTATCCATGCTATAATTGTATTGATTGGAAACTCAAATACATGTGTGGATAGATAGACAACAAAGTGTCCCTAGTAAGCCTCTACTAGATTAGCTTGTTGATCAAAGATGGTTAAGGTTTCCTAGCTATAGACATGAGATGTCATTTGATAACGAGATCACATCATTAGGAAAATGATGTGATGGACAAGACCCAAACTATGAACATAGCATATGATCGTGTCAGTTTATTCATATAGTTTTCTGCATGTCAAGTATTTGTTCCTATGACCATGAGATCATGCAACTCACTGACACCGGAGGAATACCTTGTGTGTATCAAACGTCGCAACGTAACTGGCTGACTATAAAGATGCTCTACAGGTATCTCCGAGGGTGTCTGTTGAGTTGGCATGGATCGAGACTGGGATTTGTTACTCCGTGTGACGGAGAGGTATCTCAGGGCCCACTCGGTAATACAACATCACAATAAGCCTTGCAAGCAAAGTGACTAAAGAGTTAGCCACGGGATCTTGTATTACGGAACGAGTAAAGAGACTTGTCGGTAAAGAGATTGAACTAGGTATAGAGATACCGACGATCGAATCTCGGGCAAGTAACATACCGAAGAACAAAGGGAACATCATATGGGATCAACTAAATCCTTGACATAGAGGTTCGACCGATAAAGATCTTCGTAGAATATGTAGGAACCAATATGGGCATCCAAATCCCGCTATTGGTTATTGACCGTAGAGGTGTCTCGGTCATGTCTACATAGTTCTCGAACCCGCAGGGTCTGCACACTTAACGTTCGGTGACGTTTCGGTAGTATTGAGTTATGTATATTGGTGACCGAAGGTTGTTCGGAGTCCTGGATGAGATCCCGGACGTCACGACGAGCTCCGGAATGGTCCGGAGGTAAAGATTTATATATGGGAAGTCATATTTTGGCGACCGGAAAAGTTTCGGGTTTTTTCGGTATTGTACCGGGAAGCTTCTA
Organism: Elymus sibiricus; assembly: GCA_039707655.1. Lineage (NCBI taxonomy): Eukaryota > Viridiplantae > Streptophyta > Magnoliopsida > Poales > Poaceae > Elymus > Elymus sibiricus. The sequence goes on from CM077669.1 coordinate 135,230,706, forward strand.
GAAGGTTCCGGAAACTTTCGGAGGAGTCCGGAAGTCCACCAAGGGTTCCACCATGTCCCAAGGGTTTGCATGGGCTGAGGGGAGGCGCCCTAGCCTTATTGGTCCAGGCGCACAAGTCCCTCAAGGCCCATGTGGCTTGGGAGAGGTGGAAAGTCCATCTATTTATGGAAAGGGAGGGAATTGGACTAGGAGTCCAACTCCTCCCCCTTGGCTGCGCCCTAGGGCTTGGAGGGGCTGATCTCCACGCCCCTCCACCTATATATAGAGGGGAGGGGGCGCCCCAAGAGCAAACACGAAGCCCTTGGCGCCCCTCCCTCTCCCTAGATCTTTTTCTCCTCCGTTCACGGTTTCGGTAGCGCTAGGCGTAGCCCTGCCGGGATAGCACCACCATCGCCGCCACCACGCCGTCGTGTTGCCGGAGAACTCATCTACCTCTCCACCCTCGCTTGCTGGATCAAGGAGGTGGATATCGTCATCGAGCTATACGTGTGCTGAACGCGGAGGTGCCGTCCGTTCGGCGCTAGATCGGAAGGACCGTGATTGGATCGCGGGACGGATCGTGATTGGATCGCGGGACGGATCGTGATTGGATCGCGGAACAGATCGTGATTAGATCGCATGACGGCTTGCGATTTGGATCGTGAAGACGTTCGACTACATCAACCGCATTTTTTAACGCTTCCCGCTTAGCGATTTACAAGGGTACGTAGATCCACTCTCCCTCTCGTAGATGCTCATCACCATGGATAGATCTTGCGTGTGCGTAGGAAATTTTTTGTTTCCCATGCAACGTTCCCCAACAGCCTGTTCCCTGTGGGCCGGACTTGTGGGCCACTCGTTGGAGGAACGGACTGACCGAATACCCCATAACCAAGGAGGAAACCTAAGGAGCCATGGCATGCCCTTCAAGCTAAAGATGGTAGAGTAGGCATCTTTACTCCTTGGACACGCGACCGACTATGTGTAACCCTAGGGACCCCTGGTGTCTATATAAACTAGAGGGTTTAGTTTGTAGAGGCTAGGTGAACTCATCTAGGGTTTAGTAACTTGATCTCGATCGAGGTAGATCGACTCTGTACTCTTCATACACATCAATACAATCAAGCAGGACGTAGGGTTTTACCTCCATAGGAGGGCCCGAACCTGGGTAAACAACGCCTCCTCCGTCTCCTGTTACCCATCGATCCTAATCTCACAGCTCGGGACCCCCTACCCGAGATCCGCCGGTTTTGACACCAACAACGGTGTCATTCTCAGTCAGAGTTAATGGACTGCTCTCGATTTTTTTAAACCATCCAAAGGTAATAGACAAGGGGACCCAATTTCACCTTATCTTTTCCTTATTTGCTCAGAAGGACTGCCAAGTATGATCAAGAACTATGGGGCAGCAGACCTTGGCAGGGGAGTTCGGGTCGGGATCCATGCCCCATGGATCTCACATTTATTGTTTGTGGATGATTGTGTTGTTTTTACACAAGCGTCGACTGATGGTGCAATCCGGTTACAACACATCTTGGAAAACTATAGAATTGGGTCTGGACAGCTTGCCAATAAGCAGAAATCAGCGGTCTTTTTCAGTACAAATTGCTTAGCCGAGGTGAAGCATGCATTCCATCAGGCCTCAGGAATTGAAACAAAAGCGTTAGGAGAAAAGTACCTGGGTCTGCCAACAGCCCTGGGAAGATCCACAGATGAGCAATTCGAGCACATACTTACAATTATTAAGAAGTTGATTAGGGGATGTGAGGGAGTCCTGGACTAAGGGGTCCTCGGGCCGCTGGCCTATCTCCCAATAGGCCGGCTTGGTGGGCCGCTCTCTGACTATCGCGGGAAGGGCCGGATATGCCACGACCCCATGTTCTAGAAGGAAGTCTCGAAGGCGCGTCGTGTACTCCAAGTCAAGATGAGGAAATCGGCATCTTCATCCCTGGCAGGAGACCTATCATGTGTAAACCCTAGGTACCCCCCGGTGTCTATATAAACCGGGGAGGTTTTAGATTGTAGGACAGAGAAACTCATCTAGGGTTTTAGCTAGTGGATCTCGTGGTAGATCAACTCTATAACCTTCATACACATCAATATAATCGAGCAGGACGTAGGGTTTTACCTCCATAGGAGGGCCCGAACCTGGGTAAACGTCGTCTCCTTCGTCCCCTGTTACCATCGATCCTAGACTCACAGCTCGGGACCCCCTACCCGAGATCCGCCGGTTTTGACACCGACATTGGTGCTTTCATTGAGAGTTCCACTGTGATCGCCAAAGGAATCAATGGCTCGCTTAGTCATTAGCGAAGAAGTCCGCAACATGGACTCTTTTGTCCCTGGACAGATCTTTCCTTTCAGCAGCGTCATGCTGCATGCCGACCCGACCGACCGTCTTGGCCGGGTCGGGACTTTCGCCCCTGATCAAGAGGTCAGATTTGGGAACCTAGAGCTCCGTAAACTCTCGGGGCGATCTTTTGCTCACCGGGCTTGCAATCTCATCTGATGCGCCCGAGGACTCCGAGGCCTTGACTTCGGATTTCGCTCTCAACCCCGCCCACGGGACCAACCCCAACGATGATCTGGCTTCTAGTCCGGATCCGGTCATAGTACCGGATGGTCGGGGGTCAGCTTCTGCCGAATACACTCCTTGTTCGGACGCATCGGAGGTCAACTCCGAAAACTCTGGGCAGATTGACCCGATCGAGCTCTCAACACTCAACGAGGCTCTAGATCGGATCCTATCGATGAAAATCACTGACGACCCAATCCCGATCCACGCTCAGATCGGTCTGAAGGCAGGTCAAGAGGAATTTTTCATCCTGCCCACCACCCACTTAGTAGCCACTGTCGAAGACTTAACCGATATGTTGGACTACGCCTCCGAGGAGGCAGAAGACATGGATGAGGAGGATTGCGCTCCCGCCCCCGTCAACACCGGGCGATGGACTGCCACCTCCACCTACGACGTCTACATGGTGGATACTCCAGCCGATAAGGGCGAGCACACACCCAAAAACAATGGTGATAAATCTGGCGAGGAGTCGTCAAGGTGCCGGAAACTGCGCAAACGGTCAAAGGCAAAAAAGGGAAGGGAAGCCATTGCTGACACCGGGGAAAACCACACCCCGGAAGACCTCGGCGATCCCGATAACCCCGAGCATCCGCTAGAGGACCAGGAGAGGCCGGAAGATCAGCACGACCTCGAGGATCTAAACGATTCCGAGGATGACAACTACCTCCCCCCCGTCGAGGAGGAGGACAGCATAGAAGCCGAAGACTTCACCGTCCCCGAAAACCTTGAGGATCAGGAACGGTTTAGGCAACAACTTATAGCCACCGCCCGAAGCCTGAAGGCAAAAGAACGGTAGCTTAAGGCCGAACAGGACACCCTCAATGATAGATGGACGAGGGTCCTATCAGCCGAGGAAGGGTACGGTATTGGTCTATTGGACCAACCCAAGAGCTATCCACGCCGCCGGCTGCTGCCGCAGTTCGACGACGAGGTCCCTAATACACCGTCTCCCAAGCACACTCCATACGACCAGCCGGACCGCCCTCCCCGAGGACGAGATAGGACGGCTGGTGATGCCGGTTATAGGCCGGCGATACCCCACAGAAGGGGAAAAGAGCCAATAGAGCCCAAGGACAGGTACGACCTGCGACACGACCTGGATTATAGAAGAGGCCGCACGAGATCCATCTACGAATCTAGAGGGTACTCCCCCGATAGACGGGACGGGTACCAGCCTTGGCTCGACCGCAACAACAGAGGTCGGGAACCAAACCGGGCCAGATCAGGCGCCGACTACCGGCGTGACATAGCCCGGGTTAGAGGCGCTGCCCACCCACTGTGCTTCACCGATGAGGTGATGCGGCATCAGTTCCCGGAAGGGTTTAAACCCGTAAACATAGAGCAATATGACGGGACAACTGACCCAGCAGTATGGATCGAGGATTTCCTCCTCCACATCCATATGGCACGAGGAGACGATGTCCACGCCATCAAGTATCTGCCCCTAAAACTTAAGGGGCCAGCTCGGCACTGGTTAAACAGCCTCCCCGAAAATTCTATCGGGAGTTGGGAGGATCTCGAGGACGCCTTCCGATCTAACTTCTAGGGCACCTATATATGGCCGCCGGACTCCTCCGACCTAAGCAATGTTGTCCAGAAAGCAGGCGAATCGGCTCGACAATTCTGGAATCGGTTCTTGACCAAGAAGAACCAGATTGTCGATTGCCCAGACGCCGAGGCAATAGCCTCCTTCCAGCACAATATTCGGGACGAATGGCTGGCTCGCCAGCTCGGTCAGGACAAGCCTAGGACCATGTCCGCTCTTACATCACTCATGACCCTCTTTTGCGCGGGTGAGGATAACTGGCTAGCTAGACGAAGCCACAACCCCGAAGACCCCGGCACCTCCGAAGTCTGGGATGGAAACGGTAAACCACGACGCAACAAAAGTAAATGTCGGCACAACAACGGTGATGCCGACGACACGGCTGTTAACGCCGGTTTCCGCAACCCCCGATCCGGGCAGCGGAAGAAGCCTTCTAAAGGCAATCGTGACGGACCTACCCCGCTGGACAAGATCATGGATAGGCCCTGCCAGATCCACGACACTCAAGACAAGCCCGCCACCCACACCAACCGTAACTGTCGGGTGTTCAAACAAGCCAGCAAACTCACAGCCGAAGAGCAAGGCAAGGGCCCACGCAGCAAGGACGATGACGAGCCCCGCGGTCCGAGCAATGCAGGACAGAAGCAGTTCCCTCCAGAGGTAAAAACTGTGAACATGATATACGCCACTCATATACCTAAAAAGGAGAGGAGACGCGCCCTTCGAGAGGTCTACGCCGTAGAGCCTGTAGCCCCGAAGTTTAACCCATGGTCGGCGTACCCGATCACCTTCGATCGAAGAGACCATCCGACCAGTATCCATCATGGGGGTTCGGCGGCCCTCGTCCTACACCCCATTATCGATGGGTATCACCTCACTAAAGTCCTGATGGACAGAGGAAGTAGCCTCAATCTGATTTACTCAGACGCGGTGAAAAAGATGGGTATAGATCCATCAAGGATCAAGCCTAGCAACACTACCTTTAAAGGAGTGATCCCAGGCGTCGAAGCCCGGTGCACGGGCTCTGTGAGCCTGGAAGTAGTGTTCGGTTCGCCCGACAACTTCCGTAGCGAGGACTTGATCTTCGACATCGTCCCCTTCTGCAGCGGTTATCACGCCCTGCTGGGCCGCATAGCGTTCGCTCGCTTTAATGCCGTCCCACACTACGCATACCTCAAGCTCAAGATGCCCGGGCCCAAGGGGGTCATTACTGTCAACGGCAACACAGAGCATTCCCTCCGAACTGAGGAACATGCATTGGCCCAGGCGGCCGAATTCCATTACGATGACGATCGGCCAACACCGAAATCTGCCATAAAGGCATGTAAGGCTGACAAACGAGCTCGGTCTCAGTCCGAACTCCCGGAATCTTATTCTCTCCAGAAATAGGGACACGCTCCTCACTGCACAGCCCTAGTGCCCATCAAACATGTGCCAAGACGGCACAACTTTGCACTCAAGATTCCATGGGCAGCAGTGGGGAACAACTATCAAAGGGAAAGTGTTCGGCTGGACCGAACTACCGCCAATACATGTCCTCGGACATACCACAGGTACCATCAAGGACCTGCTAAAGCGTAAAGCTCATCCATACTTCGGCGACTTCTCAAGATCTTCTTCCCTAGGTCTGCTCGCCGACACCATCACCCATAAAGGAATACAACTCCCTAGGAGGCGCAGGAGCGGACATGCGACTGGGCACATCGAGGTCGTCAAGCCACCCATCGAAGACCCCTGGTACAACTTCTCCTCTGTAAACTTTATATTTACTCATCAAATACCTGTAAACAGTGGCTTCGGCAATTTGAGTTATAAGAATTAATGAGCAAATAATAGACCATTGTACATGGCTTCTTCGCTGTATTTTATGCTACATACTCTGTTCTTTCCTCATCAACGCTTCTTGCGAAACTGTTCGGTATATATTACGATGCAACCGGCTAATAGACCGGGGAATTTAAAATATCGCCCTAAGCATCACCCCGACACAATTGATCGTGTGTTTGGCGTCTTGGATTTTGCTTTATATGCACTGGATCCGAACTATGTCTTGGGTCAATAGTTGGGTTGCCCGGCTCCTGTGTTTGTCCTCTTACGTTCCACTCGTTCAGCTAAAAGGGCAAAGGGAGAACCACTGCGATTGTGCTTCCAGCTCGCCTGGTCAAGCACCTCAGGGGAGAAAGCCGAAAACTGACTGTCATAGTAAGCGAGAACCGGTCTGCAAATCCGAGCATAAGTGTCATACTAAAAAATCGATAGAGGTTATTTCGTGTCATACGATGGGTTTCGTACTTGTACAAACCATGTGATACTAGCTTTAGCCTCGGTACATCCGAATATCACAAAACACTGGGGGCTAGTCATCAGCCCCCGCATTTTTTTAAGCTCCTATGGCTAAGTGAAAGCGATAAAGCATCATAGTCCGATTGCCTTGTTCCCCTCGCACTACCACCTTCGGGCACCGATACCTCGGCTAAGGGTCACAGTGCAGAGGCAGAAACACCTCGCGTAGTATCTACGTGGGGGCTGAAGCCGACGACTCGCAACTTTCAGATAAAACGACCACATAGGAGTCACAATAAATACAAAACTCAAAAGACATGATAAACCATGCAGCCTCATTATAAAGCATTAACAGTCTTAGGACATATTACAGCGCGCTCATTCATAAAAAACATCCTTAGAGCATTGGGCCTCTATCGCCCGAGCACCCTCCATCACTGCGGAGAAGTATAGCTTGGGGCGCCTATGCCCCTTTCCAGGGGGTGGAGGTGTGGTGGCCATCTCGGTCGGCTTGAGCTTCGGCCAGTGCACCATGGTCCTTGCAAAGGCCATCCGAGCTCCCTCGATGCATGTAGAACACTTCAGCGCGTCAATCTGAGGCGCAGCATCGCACAGTTTCCGCACCAAGCCAAAGTAGCTGCTCGGCAACGACTCTTCAGGCCACAGTCAGAGGCAGAGATCCCTCATGGCCGGCTCCGCCATCCTGTGTAGCTCCATCAGTTGCTTCATCTGCTCGATCAGAAGAGGAGAGTGCTCGGGGGACTCAAACTGTGCCCAGAATAGTCGAGCCTCATCATCCTCCTCCCGCGAAGCATAAAACTTGTTCGCGTCCGCTACACTCTTTTGAAGGTCCGTAAAGGCGCCTGAGGAACGCCACACCTGGGTGGGCAACGCAAACCTGCTACCTCCAAAGGCACATTGTAGTAAATATGGCTTACCATCCGTGACAGCCTTGACTTGGCGGATTTCTTCTTCAAAGAACCGCCTGTCCACCTGCTCTTTTTGGAGCTCGGTTTTCAGCGCGGACAGCTCGGTGGCCTGCTCTTTGCCTTTCTGCTCAAGGGCCTCGCACTTCGTGTTGGCATCCTTGAGCTCCTGCTGCACCTCCTCCACCCGAGCCTCATGCTTATCGCTCGCAGTTTTTAGTGCAGATGCTGCTTGTTCGGATGCCGCCTTCTCATTCGTGGCCTCCTGCTTCATCTTTTTTAGCTCGGCCTTGAGGTTCTCGACCTCTGCAGCCGAAGCTGTGGAAGCAATAAATGAATAATTACACTGGGTTACCAGTTTGGATTAATAACGATAGATAGCCCGGATATTTTTCGGCTTACCTTGCGCCTCGTCGAACCTCTTATTCAGGCGATCGAGCCTCTCATCTGAGCTCTTGAGCTTCCCATTTAGCTCGGCAAGCTCCGCGGCGTTGAAGGCCGCCGCCGCCGACGAGGCCTGCAACGAATAAATTAATAAAAATCAGGTTATGTGCGTTCTAACCCCCGAACTGTCAAGCATATGACCCTGTGCTCGGTCCTCTTAAGGGCTTTTAGAACAGTACGGGACAAATGGTGCCTTGCGCATCGTTGGTCACTCCTGGGTATTTGACCCCTGGGTAAGTTTTTTCAAACCCACCCAGGGCTCGGGGGCTACTACATATATAAAGATAGCACAAACTTAGTAAAATTAAATTTTTTGGAAAAGGATATTACGTGGCTCACCTTGAAGCCCGTCAAGAGACCATTAAAGGCCTCTTTCAGTCCACTATCAACGGACTGAATGCCTTGCAAAACCGCACCCACAAGAGTGCGGTGATCCTCGGAGATGGAGGCGCTTGATAAAGCCTCCTCCATCATGACCGGTCACCCAGTCATGGGTGGCACCGGTAGTGACCGGTCAACCCGATCTCTGACGGGGGGTTGAGCCGGTAGCTCCGGAGGCGCAGTGCGCTCCGGAGATGTCCTGAGAGGGGACTGGACATTCCTCCGTCCTCCCTCCTCAGTGGCCAGGAGAGTTTCCTCCCCCTGGTCTTCGGCGGTCGAGGCGTTAACCTCGGCCATAACATCGTCACCCCCGCCGCCGGTGTTCGGCTCCAAAGGAGTCAGGCGGGATGACACATCCGTGGCCTCCTTCGCGGCCCCTGGAGGTGTTGGGTGCGACGTAGTCCCACTCTCCGCCAGCTCGGCGGGTGGAGACTCCCCATCCGATATTTGGTCGGTGGGGAGAACGCAGGGTGGGTTGCAGATTAAAAGGCATTCGTCCATTTAAAAACATTAAAAACTTCACATAAATGACCCAGGGGGTCTTCGAATTCGTACCTTTGGGCTGGGGGCTTAACCCTTAGGTTCCTTCGGGGAACCCTCTCAAAGTCCTCGGACTCGGCGTCGGAGTCCGAGCTGTCGTCGGCCAGGATTAACCTCGGCCGACGCGCCCTCTTCGGGGTAGGAGGAGGTAGATCCTCCGCGGCGGCCTGCGACACCGCCCTCTTTCTTGCAAGGGGGGAATCGCCTTCCCCCCCGTCCTCGTGCTCTTCCTCATGAGTAGAGGAGGCATGGGTTTCCTCGGACATAGTGTCCGGCGGGTCTCTTATGCGGAGGCCTTCTCGGTTTTTCTTCTTTTCCTTCTTCTCCGGCGCTGTGTACGGCACAACGACAAGCATCGAAGTTAGCAGATCTGTCCCAGGGCCTTCGGGATGTGGGGCCGGGCAGTCCATTTTGACGGCCTTGCTTAGCCACTTCTGTAAAGATAAGAGGGAGGTTGTTCAGCTCTTTGTTAGACAACATGACCGAAGTATCAAAATAATATCGTACCTGGGTAGGAGGGTTATCGGCGCTTAGGCCCGAGTCCTCCCCCTTGGCTGGCCAGCTCTTCTGGGGCTTGAATAATGCCTTTCACAACTTCTGGTGGGTAGTGCGGAAGAATCCCTGCACCGTAGGCTGGTCCTCGAGCCGATAGGCCCACATTGGGGAGGCCCGGCGCTGGCAGGGGAGAAGACGGCGGTGGAGCATGACCTGGACCACATTGACCAGCTCGATCTTGGCCGCGATTACCGAGGAAATACGCTTCTACAGCAATTTGACCTCTGCGTCTGACCCCCAGTCAAGTCCCTTCTTGAGCCACGAGGTTAACCTCGCAGGAGGTCCAGATCTGAACTCGGCAGGTGCCGCCCAGCCCTCGTCCTTTGGTTCAGTAATGTAGAACCATTCCTTCTGCCAGATCTTGATTGTATCGATGAAGATACCGGCCGGCCACTCGACGCGGGGGAGCTTACTGATTACCGCCCCTCCACAGTCTGCGTGCTCGTCCGCGACTATCTTCGGCTTGACATTGAAGACCTTGAGCCACAGGCCGAAGTGCGGCTCGACCCGCAGGAAGGCTTCGCAGATAATGATGAATGCCGAAATATGCATGAAGGAGTTCGGGGGAAGATCGTGGAAATCCAGCCCGTAGAAGAACATGAGGCCCCTAACAAAGGGGTGGAGCGGAAAGCCTAGTCCCCGGAGGAAGTGGGGACGAACACCACCCTCTCGCCTGGCTTAGGGGTGGGGACCACCTGGTTCGCCTCCGGAGCACGGTGGAAGACGTTGGCAGGTAGGTAGCCGGCGAGCTTTAACTCCCGAATGTCCTTGTCAGTGACCGTGGAGGCCTCCCACTTGCCCATAGAGCCCGAACCCGCCATGGCTGAGCTCGGAGGAGAGATTGAGGGAAAACTGGATCTGGGCTCTTGGAGCTTGCGAGGAATGTGAATGGGAAGCGTGAATAGGCCTCCGGTTTTTCCCCTTTTATGAGGCGTGACGCCAATGAGCCTCCCTCTACTGAGCCGCAAGTCTCTCCGCTTCCCGAGATATTCATGCCGTTATGCACGCGTGAGAAAACCTAGGGCGTTAATCATATCCCATGTGAAACGGAGCACGATCTGCACATTGATGAGTCGTGCTAATGCAAAAACGGCCTCTAACCGCGAATTAAGTTTTTATAACTGGTTCAGTGGTCGTGATAGGCCACGACCCTTCGTCAAAAGGGGCTGTCAGAAAACACTGTTTACGCTTCGACGTTTGGCCTTTGGGGCTAAGCAACTCATGGCGTCAGGATGATCGTATGATCGGAAAAATTATGCGTCATCGGAAGCTGGACTAGTCTCAGTCGATCATTAATGGGAAGAAGAACTCACCCCGCAAGCCGAAGACTCCGATCACGTGGAACTGTCGGTGCTGTGATCCTTGGCGTTGGGGGCTAGTTCGGGGGCTACCGAGGGAGTCCTGGACTAAGGGGTCCTCGGGCCGCTGGCCTATCTCCTAATAGACCGGCTTGGTGGGCCGCTCTCTGAATATCGCGGGAAGGGCCGGATATGCCACGACCCCGTGTTCTAGAAGGAAGTCTCGAAGGCGCGTCGTGTACTCCAAGTCAATATGAGGAAATCGACATCTCCATCCCTGGCAGGAGACCTATCATGTGTAAACCCTAGGTACCCCCCGGTGTCTATATAAACCGGGGAGGTTTTAGATTGTAGGACAGAGAAACTCATCTAGGGTTTTAGCTAGTGGATCTCGTGGTAGATCAACTATGTAACCGTCATACACATCAATATAATCGAGCAGGACGTAGGGTTTTACCTCCATAGGAGGGCCCGAACCTGGGTAAACATCGTCTCCTTCGTCCCCTGTTACCATCGATCCTAGACTCACAGCTCGGGACCCCCTACCCGAGATCCGCCGGTTTTGACACCGACAGGATGGTCTCCAAAGCTCCTAAATGGCGTTGGGAGGGAAGTCTTAATCAAGGCAGTCCTTCAAGCCATTCCAACCTATTCTATGAGCTGTTTCGGTCTCTCCAAAAATATGTGCAAAAAGATAACAAGTGCCATTGCCAGGTTTTGGTGGGGAGGAAATGAAAATACGAGCAAAATGCATTGGAAGAAATGGAGGATATTGCTGCTCCCAAATCTGTTGGCGTTATGGGCTTTAAAGACCTTGAGTTGTTCAATCAAGCAATGCTTGCTAAACAGGGCTGGTGTCTTCTCACACAACCGGATTCACTCTGCGCTAGGGTGATCAAAGGCAAGTATTTTCATGATGGGGATCTTATGACGACAACAAGGAAAAAGAATGCCTCACATACATGGAAGGCAATTATGTATGGACGAGAAGCTCTGAATCATGGTATGATCAAACGTATTGGTGATGGCAACAATACTAGAGTTTGGGAGGACCCCAGGATCCCCTCGAACTTGGGCTTTAAACCCCCTTTTCGTCTTCAAAACTCGACTGTGAATATGGTCGATGACTTGATCAACCCGTACAATGGAGACTGGGATAGAGAGGTGTCACGGAATAATTTTATTCCTATTGATGCGGCTGCTGTGCAAATGATTCCTTTGGGAAGGATGGAAGAAGATAACCGGGCATGGCATTTAGAGAGAAGTGGAAATTTTAGTGTCCGGTCAGCTTACAGGGCAATGCTTGTTGCTCGGCAGCAAACAAATAATCCAGCTAGCTCGGGAGGTGATGATAGAACTTTTTGGAAGAAGCTTTGGAAGATGCCTGTACCCCCAAAGGTCCGTAATTTTTGGTGGCGTGTGATTAGGAAGTTTATCCCATGCCGATCTATTCTGAAGGAAAGACATATTGAACAAATCAGCTTCTGCAAAGCTTGTGGATGTGAAGAAAAAATCAGTCATTCTTTGTTCGATTGTACATGGGCCAAGCTGTTTTGGCATCAAATAAGGAATTTGTTGGGTGTCAAACTTCCTCGTTTGCATCCAGACTCCTGGGCGATGGATATAATTGATAGAGGTATGGTCAGTGATAAAGATGCCGCTGTCATCTTATGTGGATATTGGTCTGTGTGGTCAGAGCGCAATGCGAAGAAGCACGGAGATAAAGGGCGGTCGATCCAAAGCTCGGTAAAATGGACTGCTGATGTGACTATTGATTTGATAATTTCATCAAAAGAAGGAAAGAAAATGCCTACTAAGGCTGACGATAAATGACGACCCCAGAAACTAATTGCTCTAAGCTGAATGTGGACGCAAGTTTTTTGGCTGATTATCTCCAAGGAAGTACAAGGGTAGGTGTGTGCAATCATGAAGGTAAACTCATTCGTGCCCAAGCTCTATGGTATGAACATGCAGCCAATTCTTTTGTTATGGAGGCCTTGGCTATTAGAGATGGAGTCCGACTTGCACGTAATATGGGTCTTCGGAACATCGTCGTCGAAACTGATGCTTTAGAAATTATCAAGCTGTGGAATTCCTATAACTTCGAGGGAAATCAAAGAGCTTTGAGAGAGTTTTCAATTATTTGTTTTGTCTTATGTTCCTAGAAAGGCTAATGAGCTTGCACATCTATGTGCAAGGCAAGCTAATTCACATAGAAAGCATTGTATCTGGATAAATTTTATTCCTAGATTTCTAGAGGCTTGTCTGTACAAGGACTATAACTCTTTGTCTTGATCAATATAGCTCTTTGAATTGCAAAAAAAAAAGAAAAAAAAAGAAAAGAAAAGACGTGAGATTGGCCACGGCCTATCTGCGCGTGTCCGTCCCCGACTGTAGGTGGTTGATCTGGAAACCGGATTTTGATCGGACGGACGTTGTAGGTCCGCACCTTTGCTCTCGAGTCCCTGACCGATATACACCCCCCCTCCGGTCTCCCAGCGACCCCAATATCCCCCTACCGTGGCCGACTCAGGCGGTCGCCGAATCCTCTCTTCGCCGGCGCCGTAGAAGAAGCGCCCGAGATTCCTTTCCAGCCGCGCCGCGCCACGCCGCCCCCCGCCGCCCTAGCGGGGAGTGGAGCGGACAGGAGATCTGTCCAGGCGAGTCCTTCTCTCGGTGGTACGGAAGCCCTAATTTATTTTCGCTTGGATACTTCTAGGAGTTCCTTGTTCGTTGCTACGAGCAATCAAATGCGTACCCTTATTACTTTCTGAGACGTCTGAATCTATCCATTAGCCGCGGATTTGACCCGGTTTGATCTAACATCAACTTGTCTCCTCCCCCCTCAAAAAGTTGGGGTTCGACTGAGCTAGGGTTTGTGCCTGGCGTTGGTAGGGTCGCATTGCCCGTAAGTATGTGTAGTTGGGGTGGGTCTGCCTGTGCCTGGGCTTAGCGCCTCTGCGGGAGCCTGGAACTGTCGCTCTTAGCACGAGAGTGACCGCTATGACTCCAGTCCTCACGTTCATGTGTTTCCCTGCGTGTTTTCTTATGTGCTGGTGTAGATTTTATTTTGATGGCATATATGGCAGTAGAAATATTTGAAGTAATCGGGTTTTGACGCGCTCTGGTGATGATTGCAGGCAAGTATTGTCCAGATGAGTTCAAAGAAGGTTCCGTTCAATCGGCATAAGGAGAATGAGGAGGCTAGGAAGAAGGTCAGGGGTTTGAGATACTTCAGTTTGTTTTTCGCACACACTTTTGGTTCATATCTGATTTTAACTCTTTGGTATTGTGAAGAGGGAGGAAGACGAAGCGGCGCGCGTGTACGCTGAGTTTGTCAAGTCATTCGAGGGTGAAAGCGCATCTGGGTCAAAGTTTGTCCGAGGGGGTGTTATCGACCCCAATGCCAAGCTGAGAGCTGATTCTGAAGGTTAGTGATAGGGGTTTCATTCTCCTGCACTTTGGCATGGTTACCTTCCAGTTTGTAGTTTCAGTATCAATCATGATGGATATATGCACTGTTTCTTTTATTGCTCTAATTAATCAAGAGGCTGCCCTTTTTATTCATTCGGCGATGACAGGTGGAAATTCCAAAGATAGGGGGTCTGTTCCAAAGAAGGGCAGTAGGTAACTGAAATAAATACTTGATTTCTAGAAGATGGTATCCTGTGGCACCACGGCTACATCTTTAGACAGTCATGTGCTGATATACCCAGAAATGAGACTTCAGAGACCAAGCATGAGCAGTTTTAAAACGGCTGATGATATTTATTCTGGCTTATAATTTACTATATGTTACAATTACGACTCCTGAATTATTTTTTCATTTACCTTTTGTTGTCAAGTGTTGAATGCATTTAAAATATGTGTGGTTTGAAGAAGAAAATAAATAGTCTTGTCTGGCCTTATGAACAGACATGGCATCTCATTACATGACTTGTAGTGCACCTGCATTTATGCTGTAGGGCAGACTATAATTGCGCTTTCTCAACATAGCTATTCATCGCTGCGCTGACCTAATGCTCAAGATCTTGGTAGTGTATTAGCGGTACAGAATTTGTGTTCTCCTTTGTTTACAGTACACAAGTAATGTGGTCATGACTTTGTAGAGTCACATACCATGAAGATAGTATCCATGTTGTTTCTATCAAAGTGCAATTAATCACGAGATTACTCTAAATTTGTAAAAAATGTATGAATAATAATTCATCCGCAGCAAATGCCATATTTAATGGTATTACTGTAATAACTACCAAACGCATCAAGCTTTCGTGAAGTTTCTGAATGTCAATGACACTGATTGTACTCTCCTAGAATCTTGAGCCAACTTCCAAAATTCTGTGATTAACATCTGATGCTGTCCGGTCAGGATAAGTGATCAACTAGTGCATGCACATGGTTTTGTTATTGTAATCACATTGTGGTCTGAGGCTACTTGTACTATGATCCCTGTAACTTCTGTTATTAACTAACTACCTCCGTATCAAAATATAAGATGTTTTCATAGGCTAGTTTAGCCTACAAAAACTTATATTTTGGTACAGAGGTAGTAGAAATCAAATGATTCTAACGCTGTTTTCACTACAAATAAAACCAATGTTTAAAGTCTCACATAATTTTGCGAAAAACAAACAATTAAGTTAACGACTGCAATCCATGTTTAGGTCCAGTTTCTGGCTAATGTGTCATAGAATTTTGTTAATTGCAGCGAATGTTTAGTAATTCTGATATGAGTTTGCTTTTATGATAAAAAAAGGATGTTTTCAACTAATTTTTTATTATTTTATTCAAACGTGGAAAATGTAGGTACTCCTAAACTGCAATGCAGATTGGAGCTTTACTTTGACTTTTACTTGTCTCAGCGTCTCATGCTAGCAAAGTTAATGCTCTGTGGTATCCACTAAATCATTGAAGGCACGGCCTGATAGTAGGATAAACTAGACTTCCTATATAAACTAGAATAGTTTTGAAACTTCTAAGAAAATTAATAAAGCATGTGTGTATATTGGATTGCCATGATTTTGAATAGTGAAAGCACACAAATTTGTGGAAGGTGAAAGTTTCAGTAGCTCAATAAGAATGTCCAAATTAGCCCTATGGAGAGTAAATTAGGTTATTTTTTGGTTTCAGTTACTCAAATATCCTTTAGCTGTTGCTGTTATCCATAACCCCATGACATCTAGTGTACAAATGACATGCGGCTTAGTGACTTACGAGCGTAATACATACCTTATACATAGCATATTTTTATCCAGGTATGTTCCATCTTTTGTGCCACCTTCATTTGGGAGAGAACCAGAGAAAAAGGTTTGTCACTGACGTTATTCTCATGATTGCCTCTGTAGTCAGTATGGTTCTTCGCTTGAGCATTACTACCTTGACCTGCAGAAGGAAGATGAGCGGCCAAAGGAAAAGGAAAAAGGAAAGCCACGGGCAATAGATACTGTCATGGAGGAATTGAAGTTGGAGAAAGAGCTTCGAGAAAGGCGTAATCAAGAACGAGCCAGTCGACATGGTGACACCTCTGTGGTAGGTTCTGTTTTAGTGTATGCTAGAGTGGACCTTTTGGTTCTTTCTACTAGACGTAATATGAAATAAATCATTGGGTAATTTTTGATTATATGCTGAAATGTTCCCTGTTAGGCGACTAGAATGTGTAACTAAATCCTGTTTGCTAACTCCGAGGAACATTTTTCTAACATGTTTCCAGCTGGTAGGATAAATTTGTGATTGATTCCTATTCTCCTTTCAGAATCTTTGTAGTTTGTCCTTGTATATGGTATACTGATGCTTGAAGCCATTTCCTGCAGGCATCTAGCCGTTTTGATGAACTACCAGATGAATTTGATCCCACTGGGAGACTGCCAGGATCATTTGATGATGGGGATCCGCAAACAACAAATTTATATGTTGGCAATCTCTCTCCTAAGGTTGATTTCCCCACTACTTGTTCTGTCTAGACATAATTTTAAGTGTACATGCATCATGGTTAGCTTAACCGTGCAATATAAACCGTATGCTGTTAGGTGGATGAGAATTTTCTTCTGCGGACATTTGGCCGATTTGGACCTATTGCGAGCGTCAAGATCATGTGGCCTCGGACAGAAGAAGAACGCAAAAGGCAAAGGCATTGTGGCTTTGTTGCATTCATGAATAGAGCAGAAGGACAGGCAGCCAAGGATGAAATGCAAGGTAACTGTGCACTTCCATATAGTGGCTATCATGTTATAGGAACTTGAAACGTATTGGTACTTTTGAAGTACTGGTATTCCTGCTTTCAGTTTACTGACTTATTTATCTCAGGTGTCGTTGTGTATGACTATGAGCTGAAGATTGGGTGGGGCAAATCTGTTGCTCTTCCATCACAAGCACTGCCTGCTCCTCCTCCAGGACACATGGCGATCAGAAACAAGGAGGTTGATACTTTCATCCCAAAGTTCCTATGGGCACCTAACTCCTGTAATTTTTCTGGAAGTTGCAAGTAGATTGCATATTTTTGGTGTTCTTCTGTCAGCTGTTGATGATATTTTGTATTTTTATGTTATGCAGGGTGGTACTGTTATCATATCTGGTCCTGGAGGTCCACCTGTTGCATCTGTTACACAACAAACCTCAGAGCTGGTTGGTGACTTCTTAGTTTTACAAATGTATCTGTCCTTGTGCTGTGTAGTGGTCTTACTATCCATGTCATCATTACGATAAAGCAATATCATTGAAATTTTTCCCATGTTTTTCATTGAGACCTTTTGAAGGATGAAGAATGGTTCATTATTCATAATAAGTCATAATATCATTTCAGATTTTTTTTCAGAAAACATGAGTGCTTGGATTTTATGGAACGGGAGAAAATTCTAAGTTCCCTGTTGCATACGAATTAGCTTGTGGAATATCTTTTAGTCTGTTCTGTGCTGCATCAATTTTGTAGTCCTTCCACATGTGTTCATCACCAGGAATAATGATTAAATATATCCTAATGACTACCTGGAAAATAATCCAGTCTGAGAAAAAAAGTGAATTTGATAGGTTGAATAGTATTGCCCTGGTCAAATTCAAAATTTTTGTTACAAATTTGTTCATATTGGAACCTTTCGTGAGAAAACCGGTTCCTCCTAATAACTGAACGAGACAAGTACTGTTTTTGGTCAATTTTTTAATATGAATTTTTTAAACCTTCTTTTACCAGCACTGTTTTGTATGTGAGTTTGCCAGCTATGTTCTGTAGTATTTCATTAGCCTAGATATAGTGCAATAAGTTTTGCATCGATAAGGATGTTGGCATTTTAGTTTTGTAGTCAAATATCCTTATGAAATTTCACTTTGCTGATTCATTTGGTTTAACAGGTGCTTACTCCAAATGTTCCTGATATAATGGTTGCTCCGCCAGATGATTCACATCTTCGGCATGTGATTGATACAATGGCCCTGCATGTACTTGACGGTGGATGTGCTTTTGAACAAGCTATAATGGAAAGAGGACGAGGAAAAGCATTATTTAACTTCTTGTTTGATCTTAAATCTAAAGAACAAACATACTATGTTTGGCGGTTATACTCATTTGCTCAGGTATCCATTGTTTTTTGTACTGCTACATTTTCAATGTTATTTTCCCTATGATCTATTCTTCTCTATGATCTAACAATAGAAGACTGTCTATGTTCTGTCCATTCAATCTCTGTTATTTCGTTCATGTGGTGATAGTAAAGCTGTCTGTATGTGCTATCTTTGGTTGCAATACAGATGCATATTTTTTGTTTATTGTGATGAAATTTTACCAGTGTATATGTTCTGCCAAGAGAGAACCTAGTAATTGGTCCAAATGGAGAATTATTTAGTTCAACGGAATTTATGTTCTTTGACCTTCTGAGTATTTCCTGATCAGCTTATTCTGTAAGATTCGGTAATCTATTAATGTTTGGCTTGAAAATAAAACCGTTTTAGGAACCAGACACATGTTTTCTTACATATGCAAACCACATGCTATATGGCAATCACTGTACCAATATGATACTAATATAACTTCTTGTGATATTGGAACGCAGGGCGATACTTTACAACGATGGCGAACAGAACCATTTATCATGATTACAGGAAGTGGAAGGTAATAGCGGTGCACAGTGCCGTTATGTGTTTGTAACCGTGTTTATTGATGATCTGACAATTTTGTATTAAATATGTTATTTTAGATGGGTTCCACCTGCTTTGCCATCCAGCCGAAGTCCTGATCGTGAAAAAGAATCTACTTATGCAGCTAGTAGAACCAGGGTAAGGTTTAGTTGGACCTTGTCAGATGCTCTTTTTTTACTTTGCCTTCTTTTAGATGGTGTCCATTACATGATTAATAATCTGTGTCTCATTCTCCAGCGTGTTGAAGTGGAGCGCACATTGACTGAAGCACAACGTGATGAATTTGAGGACATGCTGCGTGCATTAACATTAGAGAGAAGTCAGATAAGGGCGGCTATGGGATTTGCATTGGATAATGCCGATGCTGCTGGAGAGGTAATACCTGCCTTGCACATTTGACCTAATCAGCTAATTTCTCTCTTTTTTCCTTGAATTAAGTCTATAGCTTATGATTATGAATTTGTTATTGTTTTGATTGATTTGATCTCACGCGTCCTGTTAATAGCTCTTTCTTGTTATTATTACTTGTGACCACTCTGAATAATCTCAACCTGATTGTGGTTGTGCTTTTCAAGCTTGATGAACTATCTGATTGAAACATATGCTTTTGATGAGACCTAATGCAAGGGAGTAAACAATATAATACATACAGTGATACATTTTGACTATCAGGACTTGTATGTTTTATTCTCTGCTTGATGTCATTTATTTGTCGTATATTGTTGTGCACTTCAAGTATATTTTTTCCTTCATATTTCATGAAAACACATTGGTTCTTGTCTTGTATAGATTGTTGAGGTTCTTGCAGAATCTTTGACACTCAAGGAGACACCTATCCCAACTAAGGTTGCACGGCTTATGCTAGTGTCCGACATCCTTCATAACAGTAGTGCTCCTGTGAAGAATGCCTCTGCATTTCGAACCAAGTTTGAGGCTGCTATACCTGATGTCATGGAGAGCTTCAATGACTTGTATTGCAGTATCACAGGAAGGATTACTGCTGAAGCTCTGAAGGTAGTAAGGCTGCTAGATTTCTCGAGTAGTAGATTAACTGTTTTCCTTTGATTTTCTTACTAATGGTTCATTATTTTTTCTGCAGGAGAGGGTTTTGAAAGTTCTACAAGTATGGGCAGATTGGTTCCTGTTTTCTGATGCATATCTGAATGGGCTAAAGGCTACGTTTCTTAGACCAGGCAACTCTGGGGTCACCTCGTTCCACTCTCTATGTGGGGATGCACCAGAAATTGAAAAGAAAATTAGCTCCGAGGATAATAATGGGTTTAGGCTTGATGAAGATGGTGCCCTGGCCACAGGAAAGGCAGCGGCGATGAAGGAGCTGTTGGATCTTCCACTTGCCGAACTTGAACGTCGTTGTAGGCATAATGGCCTCTCACTTTGCGGTGGTAAAGAGACTATGGTTGCCAGATTGCTCAGCTTGGAAGAGGCTGAGAAGGAGAAAGTATATCAGAAAGACGCTGCCATGAAATATGTACAAGGCGAATCTCATAGAACTGGAAGAGAGGATGTTGGTTTGAACGCTCGTGGTGTTCTTAGACTTGGAGAAGGTACTGGTGACAGTGAATCAGATATGCTGGGGCCATCTCGTCACAGCATGCAAACAGGCCAAAGACGCTCTAGAGAGTGCGCATCTGCTGAACCCGAACAAGTTTCAAGCAAGAAACAGAAAGCTGATCCCGTTTTGCCAGCTTCTAAATGGAATCGAGAGGACAACGACAATGATGAAGATAGAATAAATGGTCAAGGATTGGGATTAAGCTATTCATCTGGAAGTGATATTGCCGGTGATTCTGGGAAAGTGGACACAACCGAAATTAGTACCAACCAGGCAATTCATCATCCAGATACAATTGTTGATGAAGAGCATAGGTACACCCACGCCCCTCCCAAAACCCAAATGTTTATTCATTCTGCCATTTCATTTACGTTTCACATTCTTTTTACTTATAGTAGCAATCTCTTTTTGATCTACAGGCAGAAGCTAAGGCAGATTGAGATTGCTGTAATGCAGTATCGTGAATCTCTCGAGGAGAAGGGGCTGCATAACACGGAGGAGATTGAGAGGAAGGTTGCTAGCCACCGTAGGCGTCTTCAATCTGATTATGGTTTGTCTTCAATAGATGGTGCAAACAACAGGCGGTCTTCTGGTAAGTAAAAAGTCAGGAAGGGAATACCCTGTTTTTGTTTGATAATAGCAATGCTGTTTCTCTCGTGCATCCATCTATGTACTTATTTTGTAGCTCGCTTAGTAACTCATCTGATAATGATAACGACCCATGCTGTAACTCAACTTTTAGTTATTCTGGTGTGTATTTCATGAGACAAACATTGTTCTGTTTTCCAGAGAGATTATCATTGGAGCGGAAAGAAAGGGCGGATGATGCACGTGATTCTTCCAGGAAGCGGCCTCGCAGCCGAAGCAGGAGCCGTAGTCCTTCAAGGAAGTCATCACTGGATAGAGACCGAGAGTACAGTCGCAGCAGAGGCAGATTGCATGGCAATAATGCCGGGAGAGACAGGGCACGTGAAAAAAGCTCAGCCCGAGGGAAGGATGATCACCACGATAGGAGCAGCAGAGACCGGGAAAAGGACAGGAGAACGGGAAGGTGATTGGAACCTGTTGTGCACTCATCCTTTGCCTGAACAAGGGTGGTGTTAAAAGCAAGGTAACATATGAGCTGGGCTGCATCAGCTGATACCATCCAAATGCGCTATGCATGGGGTTCCACGAACCTCTTTGTAATTGGGTCAGCTTTGAGGATTGTGGTTCATAGAGCAACTATTTTTTGTAGTTTCAAGAACAAAAGTAGCGTTGTTAAACATCAAGCATTGACTTGTTCACTGTTGTAGTGACATGAATGAATGACTGAAATGCTGCCCATCCTGGACATGGTCTGCAGCTTAATTACCTTGAATGACATCGTTTGCAAGTTTATGGATTTACTGTGCTAAGGTTGTTTAGGAATTGGCCTTCTCTTTGTTTTGTGCTTTAATCCTTTCTCAGTTTTTGCTCCAACCAAACCATTTTGATAGGAATTGTGTTCCAAGTGACACAAGAAGTGACACTGAGCAGTATAGTGTTCCAGTCTTCTACCAATTTATCTGTACCTCCTTACGCTAAAGGACATATCATTGCAAGTCAACGAGTAATTCTTCCTTCCACCATATATTTGAAATTTTGTCCAGTACATTTCGTTCAACTTTCATTTGTACGTCCCAAATATAGAACTTCATTTATTCAGAGGCATTACCCCACTAATAGTAGTCTTGGCAGTTTATGGCTGAACTGCCAAGACGTCTTATATTTAGGAACAGAGGTAGTAGTAAGGTTTGGTTTCTTCCTATCTCCAAAAAGAAGGGTATCTTTTTATTAACCCAAGTTTACAATGCACATGAGCTTGTTGACCGCCATTGCAAAAGCCGGCCTTTTCCTTTTCTTTTCAAACTACTGCGTCCTGCATCTTCACCCTGCTAGAAGACAAGTTGGCATCTATCTCCTGATCAGCCGTTCCAACACCATTTTATGTCGCCCTACCCTCAGGTTCTTGCCTTCTTCAGCAGATTCTGCTGTGTTTCCTCTCACCTACAATATCGGATGGAGCTGCATTAAGCAAAGAATTATCTTTAACTTTTACTATTAGTGGGGTAATGCCTCTGAATAAAACAAGATTGTACCTCGGCTACCTCTTTTTATGCAAAGGTTTTTCATTTTGCACAACATAATGTCCACGCATTACACCCCCAACTTTAGTCAGAAGTTCTATCTATTTTCTCAACCGTTGAATCACACACGGTTAATCTGGAATGGCAGCAACTCCATCACAAAAAAGCCAAGCCCTGAACGAAAACATTAGCATAATATGCCTAAAGCCATCACACAGCACTACATAGGAATAGGTTTTCCGGCAATAATAAAAACAACTCTACATTCTCATGGTCAAAGGATATTATGTGCCAGCCAAAATGATTCATAGAAAGGATTGGCGTCAGAATTTGGAATTGTACTTAGCTAGGAAGTTTTGTTCCCCCTATGCACTTATTTATATATGCAATCTTTGCTAAGAATTAGTAATATATATCAGTCTTTTAGAAATAGAACAAACAGAATACGTTCACATTTTATCACAGGCAGATAATTGCTAATAAATGACGAACCAGATAAATCAATAAACATAATAAAGTTGTTCTTGGTGGTTTAACATCGAAAGATGAACAACAAAAACTTGAACGATATGACCATTGAGGCATAGAGCACCACATGTACATGAAAAGATGATAAGGGCACGAAGAATGCTCTCAACTTCTATATACTTCCGCTTGTTCTTGAAAAAATATCATTTTACAAAGGTGCAGTGTTGGGACCCCGAATGTAAGGCATGCAAATCTAGGTGTAGAAGGTCATACAAGAAGCCGAGATTCGCGTCTGGACAACAACAACCATACAAACTAGTCCATGGGCGCCATATACTCTCGGAGAGCCTAGAACAATGGTCCAGCAATCCTACATCGAGATCACATCAACCGATGAAGGGGAATCTATCGTTCCCACACAAGTACTATGTAGGGCTGGGAATGAATCCCCATGGCATAGCCAAGTCGCTTCACCCTGTATTTGATCGACTGCTAGCAATTGCACATCAAATATTTCGACCTGAGATCCATGTCATATAACTCGAGCGGGCCCAACCATGCAGTGGTTGACGCGATGCAACTGGACCGAAGCGTAAACACCTGGCATGGTGTGATAAACTCCTGAACTCCCAGTGCATGTGTCGCTTGATGGAGCGTCAACACCTGGTATGGTGTGATAAACTCCCGAGCTCTCATAATACATGAGACGCTCTGTATCGAAAGTCCGCTAGCAAGTAGACAACCAAAAACTCAAACCCCCACGCACAACGTGCACATTATAATCATACAAGCAGGTGTCGGAAACATGTATCACAACACAAACTCCATGACTCAAAGCACATATATTCAAAGGCTCCAAAGAGCAAATCGTAGCAGAGTTATACACACAAAGGTCACATGACACTACATACAACAAGCATCAGTGGAAGCAAGCAAAATATGTCTTAGTAAAGACAAGTCTAACAAACGTCCTAAGAGGCCTGAAAGATGATACAGTGACCCTCCCAAGGCAGTCTGGGACCTTCAAGCTACTTAGTGGACATCAAACTTCACGTAGAAACCACCATTGGGTTTAGTGGTTTCCTATGCAACAAGTTAAGTAAGCTACAAACGTACTCCGCAAGACTTACATCAAACTATTTACTCATGCTCAAGTATCAAGGGAAAAGGTATTTGGACTACTTTCCAGAATTGCCAGCTTTCAGCTTTGGCTACTCTAAACTATGACACACGAGTCCCTCATCAGCTAGTCACCACATCAATACACTACGATGAATCCTCCCTCACCCACGAGGAAGCGATCCAAAGTATTCACACTTATCTTGGCATTTTTAAGGTAACCATCGAAGTTCTCTATGATCAGGCATAAATGTCCAAGTAGTACTGTGGCCACGACTATTTGAATAGATTTAACCCTGATGGGGTGTGCTTCTTTACCCACATGTATCAATCGCCTCTTATTGCCAGGCCACACTACTTTAGGGTGACATACCGATGGATTGAGACGAAAGAGGGGATGCCTTCCGGGGCATCCCCAAGCTTAGACGCTTGAGTCTTCCTAGAATATTACCTTGGGGTGCCTTGGGCATCCCCAAGCTTAGTCTCTTGCCACTCCTTATTCCTTCCTCCATTGTGATAACACCCAAAACTTGAAAACTTCAATCACACAAAACTCAACAAAACTTCATGAGATCCGTTAGTATAAGAAACATATCAAATACTTTAGGTACTGTTATAAATTGATTCATATTTCATTATTGTATAATAGGTATTGTATTCTAACTTCTCCATGGCTTATACCACCCGATACAATCCATAGCATCATCAAAACAAGCAAACTATGCAAGCAAAAACAGAATCTGTCTAAAACAGAACAGTATGTAAAGATCTATAGATAACCTATACTTCTGTAACTCTAAAAATTCTGAAAAATTAGGAAAACCAGAAGAATTTGTATAGAAATACTGTGTAAAAAATTCAGATCAAAAAGACGTTCCAGTAAAATCAGATAAATTCTGCACTGGACGCTAAAGTTTCTGTTTTTGCACCGTATCAATTCTACTCATCTTGTAAGTCATCCCAAAGGCTTTACTTGGCACAAACACTAATTAAAACATAAAACATAATAATTACAGTGGCATTAATCATGTTATCAAAACAACCAAAAAGTAAAAACCAAAAATAAAGATAACTATTGGGTTGCCTCCCAACAAGTGCTATCGTTTTATGCCCCTAGCTAGGCATAATGCATAGTTTCAAGTGTTGTCATCTTTGATATCAAGCTCCTCGATAACACAATTATTGTTAGGAACAATAGGAGGCTTGAAAATAGGGTCTTTTAACAGGTTTATAAAGTTGGGGTGCACACTAATCATTTTGAGATCTTCGTTTCTTTTGCTAGGAGGAGTACTAATGCTCTTAAGAATATAGATGAACTTGGGGCTTTTATTTCGAGAAGTACTAGCATTTTCTTTTGAGGGTGTGAAAGCTGAGCCTACTTTATCAATGACTTCCTCCATTTTATCAATCCTATTCAAACTTTGTTCTACCCTCTCATCAATAATTATGTCTTTCTCCTTCAAACTTTTCAAAGTCATTCCTACCCGTGACCCAAATTGAGTGATATGATTATGAAGTTTTTGTCCAACTCCTCAATTTGTTCACTAGTAATCATTTTCTTTTCAATAGCATCAAGCCTTTGCATAACATGTTCCAAAGTCAAAATAGTTTCATTAATTATAATAGGTGGTGCTCCTACAAGATTTTCAATAGCATTATAAGCATCCAAGGTGTGACACATTAAGAAATTGCCACCAGCAATGGTGTCAAGAATAAACCTATACCAAGTTGTTACGCTCGCATAAAAATTATGAAGCAAGGTAATTGTGGATTGCTTATGAGTTGATTTATTTTGAGCATTGCAAATCCTATACCATGCATCTTTCAAATTTTCTCCTCCCCTTTGTTTTAAATTTAGTACCTCATTATCAGGAGCAACGAGAACACAAGAAGAACTAGACATAATAACAAGCAACAAGCAAAGATATTTTTTATTGTCTTTTTGATTTTTAAGAAGCAAACTAAATATAACAGCAAATAAAAAGAAGAACAAGTGAATGATAATTTGTGTGAAGTTACTTGATAGTTGGTGATGATATTCCCCGGCAACGGCGCCAGAAATCCTTCCTGATACTTGTGATCTGTGTTGGGTTTTCCGTGAAGAGGAACGGGTAATTGCAGCACAATATGGGTAAGTATTTCCCTTAGTTAAGAAATCAAGGTTTATCAAACTAATAGGAATATCAATCCATAACCGTCTTCAGCGGCTGCACACAAAAGAGCAAACAACTTGCACCCAACGAGGCAAGAGGGTTGTCAATCCCCTTGATCTCGTTATTTGCAAGCAAGTGAAGTGTGTAGATAATAGTAGATAATTGTAAATTGCAAAATAAAATAAAAACAAATAAATGGAAGCAAGGTAAAGATAGGATTTGTAAATATATAAGTGAATAGACCCGAGGGCCATAGTTTTCCCTAGCGGCATCTCTCATGTAGGCAACATACAGTGGGTAAACAAATTACTGTTCGGCAATTGATAGAAAAGCGCATAGTTATATGATATTCACAGCAATGATCATGTGTATATAGGCATCACGTCCATAAGCAAATAGGCTGACTCTTGCTTGCACCTATTACTATTACTCCACCCATCGACCGCTATCCAGCATGCATCTAGAGTATTAAGTAAAACAGAGTAATGCTTGGAGAACATTGACATGATGTAGGCAAAGAGAATTCAATTAATATGAACTAACCCCATCGTCTTATCCTTAGTGGCAACAATACGAAGACGTGTCTTGTCCCCTTCTGTCACTGGGATATAGAGCACCGCCAGATTGTACCCACTACAACGCATCCCTCTCACCGATGAAGTATCAATCTAGTTGGACAAACTATTTCAATAAATCAGAGAGGATTACGAAGCTATAATGATCATGCAATTCTGAATCATAATATATATCAGAGGTGACTCAAATACTTTTCATGAATAATCTGAACATAAACCCACAATTCATCGGATCCCAACAAACGCACCGTACAAAAGAATTACATTGGATAGATCAAAGCGAAGATGCGATGATCATTGTATGGAAGATCAAAAGAGAGAGATAGCCATCTAGGTACTAACTATGAACCTGTAGGTCTGTGGTGAACTACTCACACATCATCATGAGGGCAGCAAGGTTAATGAAGAGGCCCTCCGTGATTGACCCCCCCGACAGGGTGCCGGAACAGAGCTCCAGATGAGATCACGGCGGAACAGAGACTTGCGGCCGCGGAAAAAGTGTTTTGGGATGCCCTTTAGGGTTTTTTTGGAATATATGTGAATTTATAGGCCAGAGAACGGGGGTAGGAGGACCACTAGGTAGGGACAAGCCATCAGGGCGCGCCGACCCCCCTGGGTGCGCCATATTGGCTTGTGCCTCCCTCGTGCGGCCTCCGGTCTTCTCCCGAAGCTTCCAGGTCTTCTTTTGGTCATGAAAAAATCATAAAAAAGTTTCGGGGCAATTGGACTTCTTTTGGTACTGTAAATCTGAAAAGTAAAAAACACGCAGAAAACAACAACTGGCACTGGGCACTGGGTCAATAGGTTAGTGCTCAAAAATAATATAAATTGGTAAATTATTACTCAAAAAGTATCCTAGAATGATAATATGTTAGCATGGAACAATAAAAAATTATAGATACGTTGGAGACGTATCACTTGCCACCACTCTTTCTTTCCTCTCAGGTTGTTTCTTACAAGTGACCTCATCAGGGACAAAATCCTCATCCCCCTCATCTGAATTTTTCTGCTTCCTTGACTTGGTGGCAGCCTTGGGCAAGCCATGTGAGCTAGGAGTTCCTGGATCCTCAGAACTTCCCTCAGGACTAGTGCCTGCATCCAAGTCAGCACTTGGCTCTCTACATTGGTTCTGGCTGTCATCTAATCCTGACATGATGATCACTGACCCTGTGAAGTAGATATGGTAGAGTAGATGAGCATCACAAAATTCAAAAACTTTTGCAAAGTTTGAACTCAAAAGTTTAGTTTTAGGTTTACACAATATGCAATCCGGTTCCACCGAGTTTTAGATTTCAAAAATTCTGAGGCAACAACAGAAACTTGGTCACACATTTTTGGTTTCACCGAGGTATGATCCGGTCTCTCCGAAGCTGCTCACAGAAGCCCTAGATCCCATTTCAGTGACACTGATAGGAACTTTTTGGTTTCACCGAGAAGCCCTTGTGTTGTGGCCGAAACCACATCGTTGGCACCGAGATGCTTCGACTCGGTGACTCCGAGATTACTTATTGCGTAGACGTAACCCTAATTTTTTCCGTTCGAGCTAATCTAAGGAAAGTTTTGAGTGGATAGAATCATGCAAACTATGGCCAGAAGATAGACAAATCCTATTGCATTTGAATTAGACGGAGAACACAGTAGGGATCAAGGATTACCCTAACTTGGAGGATCCTCTCTACGGCGGCAATGGCGGGGACAAATGTTGTTGACGGGGATGGATTCCGGCAACGAGGGCGCGTTGGAGACGACGGAGAACATCCGGAGACAGGGCGGCGACAACAGTGGGGTGCGGGAGTCGGGCGTTTGAATAAAGTTTCAAAGCCCGACGCGCGGATATATATACCCATCTGCTGTCGATGACACCAAGAAAGAAAAATCGATTCCACCGAAATGCATAACTATCAGTTGACACAACAAATTGGTGGCACCGAAAACTCTTGATCGGTGGTACCCAGGTAGAAAACCTGATCAACCCTAGTGAATCGATGGATCCGAGTTTGGAGGTTTTGGTCACACCGAAAAACACTTGGGAGGTTTTGGAAGTCAGCCCTAGTCAAATCGGTGACTCCGAGTGCTCCTCACTGGGAGGGTCCGAAATGTGCTTGCTCAAATTTTGTGATGAAGCATGAATAGAATTTGAGACGAGAAAGAATAGATAGCTAGAGGGGGTACTTAGGCATTCTTGTAAATCCATTTGGCCAGAAAAATAAAGCCCAAATAGAACAACAATTGGATGTCCTCGAATAAAGAAAATGTCACACCCTGTGTTTTGCCTCATGACTAAGTTAGGATGACTCAAAAATTAGGGCCAATTAAAACTTTTTGAGTGCCTATGAATGTTTGACCGGTGTGCTATTTGCTTGCTTGTTTGATTGCTTGCTGGTGCTCTATATTCATAAAACTCCCTCCTACTCTCAAAACTCTTGTCCTTGATCTAAACTCTTGTCCAATGATCATACCATGTTTATAGGACCTAAAACTATTTTTATCAAATATTATTTTTGCCAAAAAGCATTTATTCAATTTAGGTTTTCAAAAACCCCTGAATTGAGGTTTGTACTACAAGTCCTCAACTTGGGAGGAATATTTTGCCCCAAAGGATTTATTTGGAACCTAATATATATATATAACTTCTCAAAACAACAAAAAATTATTTTTAAGGATTATTTTCTTATTTTATTTAAAGGCTTTTTCTTAAGGCCAGAAATGGTCTTTTATTAGGAAAAAATATTTTTATGCTTTCAAAATATTTGAGAAAATTTAGGAAAACTCAATGGACATATATTGTCCATATGTAAGAGTTTAAACACATGGTCATGTTCAATATATTGGACAAAACCCTTCAAAACCATCTCTGCCTATTTCAAGCATTTGAAATATTTCTGTAAGAAATATTCTCAAATAAATCCAGGAAAATTCTAGCATGTCACATATGATATATGTGATCATCTTGCCAAGTTTCATCTTAATCCCAATTGATTTAGTTCACCAAAATATCCCAAAACCCTCTCTTGTCCAGATCCAAATTTGAGCAACTCTACATTGCCAACTGTCCCCTATTGGTCTCAAACTTTGTGGACATGTTCTAATACTCCAATAATGCATCCACACCAAGTGGTGCATCAAGGAGAAGAGATTAACTTGTCCAAATCCCCCCAAACCCCTTTCTGCTGATTTCAAGAATTGGAAATCTTTGCATTGTCAAGTTTCCCCATTTGGCCCCAAAATTTTTGTGCATGCTATAATCCCTAAATTATGCCACCACATCAAGTGGTGCATCAAGGGGATTAGCTTAGCATGATTGGATCTACTGAAACCTGATTCTGTTAGTTTCTAGGGTTTACAAAGTTTCTATTGTCAACTTTGCTCAATTGAGCTCAAACCTTGTGATCCATCTCATTTTTACCCACCATTTGATCCTGTTAGATATCATAGTAAGTGAGGAATATTATCTTGCCTAAACACATCACAAACACCGTCTGGTCATTTCTAAAAGTTAATGTTTTCACCACTTTTACTATTCCTCTTGCTCTAAATTTTTGACCAGAGTCACTCACTCACCTCTTACACCTCCAGTAAGAATCCTACACTCCCAGCTCAATGATTGGTGGGTGAAATCCCCATTTTTACCCCCTGGACAGTAAGTTTCCCCCTCTTTTGCTTCCCTTCTCTCCTAAGGCACCTCCAGAGCACCCCCTTGTCCATTTGCTCTTTGTCTACACCCCTAGATACCCCTAGACACTAGAGGACACGCCCATGGCACCTAAACTATGCCATGGCGTGCAAAGGTCGCACTCCAGAGTGCGCTACAGTGCTCTGGTGCACTGTAGCGAGGCCCAACCCGAGCCTTCCGACAGCCTCGAGCCCCTCGCTCTCGCCAGTAGGTTCCCCTCAACATCCGCGACCCTCCTCCCTGTTGGACCCCTCCTTCCCTTCTCTCCTGAGCTTGCCCTCGCGTGCGCTCCGCTGCCATGGCCGAGCCAATGGCCGAGCTCACATGCGTGCCCTCCCCTGTCCTCTGTCGGCCACACGTGTGGTCCGAGCACCTCACCATCAACCTCTTCTGTCCCTCCCCGACGCCAGGATGCGGCCAAGGGAGCCCAGGCACGCACGTGCTCGGCGCCCGAGAGCATCCGAGGCGCACCCAAGCTCCCCTCGTCGCCCCTCTTGCTCTGCCTCTCCCCCAAGTGCCCCGAAGGACTTAGTCGACTCCCCTCCGTCCTAATTGCCTCCCGGGACTCCCCATACGTCCTCCCACGCCCTGCATCCACCCCCATGACCGAGGCCCTTCCGTCGGCCACAGCTCAAATTCGAGCGACCAGTGCTTCCCCTTGTACCCCTAGACTCTCCGATGAGCTCTCCTTGTCACGACCAAGCCCCCCATCTCCTCCTTTTCTTCCCGAGGCATCGTGCGCCCGTAGCCGGTGAAGACCGACGGCCTCTCCGCGTCCATCCACGCCGGCACCGCTGCGGCCCTCCCCTGGAGGATCTCAGCGCGGGGATGGATGCGGCGCGGCTCCCCGAGTCCGCCGGTGTGCTGGGCATCGCCGGAGGTGGCCGGTGCCGCTAGGGAGAGCGCCGGCTGCGTCGGCCCTTGCCTCCCCTGCCTCTCCCCGGATCGGGCGGGAGGTGGGGGACGATCCTGACCAGCGGGCCCCGCTTGTCGGCCATCCTACGAGGCTGACTGGTGGGCCTGGTCCCTTAAGTGGAGACGGCCTCCGCTGGAAACCGTTTTCCCGAAAGGGAAACGTGTTTCCTGAAACACGCCTTCGACGTGGCTCCTGCGCTGGCGTGGCTGAGCCACTGGTCCGGCCCAGTGGCTATTCAACGCCCACTGCGCCGTTTTGTCCTTTTTGGTAAAGAATTATTTTCCCTTTTCTTTTTCTGCAGGAACAAAACAATTCATGGAATATTCATTTGACCTCCAAATTTGGTGATTCAAGTTTCTACATATTCCTAAAATCACGTCCTATCCAAATATGTGCATTGCACATTTTTATAGCAAACTTTTCTATGTAGTTCAAACCCAAAATCAAATTTGAACTATGAAGGTCCCCCATTGCAAAATCCCTAGGGGATTCAAATCAACTCCAAATGGAGTGATTCAAGTTCCTATGTGTATCTAAATTCATGCACTAAGTGGTGAACATTTTGCCTTACACTTATTCTGCTATGTCAATCATTGGGCCAATTCTTCATTTGTGACCACTTTGCAAAGCCCTAGAAAATTCATCCCAACTCCAAATCCAGTGAAACCACTTCCCACATGTTTCTAAAATCATGCCCTATTTTTTGGGTCTATCCACTCATTTTTACAAAAATATTTTCTGTGGACATCTTATAGGATCATCGTTTCCTTCATTTCCACCATTCAAAACTCCCCCTTGACCCACATCCAATAAAACCTCCTTGGCTATTTTTCTTATGACCAGATATGTCCAAGAAAAATAAAACTCCTATTTATAGAGCACTTTCATTGTCTGCTTGTTATGTTGCTTATTGTGGTTGATTCCGGCGATAGTTGACGAAGTAGACGAAGTGCTCGGAGTGGACGAGAAGCGTGTGAAGACCTCGAAGACTTTGTTGAGCCAGGCAAGCAGCCCTTTGACCATGACTATGAAACCCTCTTATTGCATGGCATATAGCACTTTATTTCGTGATGTTGATCATGTTGATGTGGTGTCCCCTTCGGTGGGACTCCTCTGATACTTTCTTGTTGATACTTGCATCGTGCATGACCCTACCTTCCTATGAGGGTTGTGCGGGTGGGAAGTAGATAGGATGCTTAGTAGATGCTACGCAAAGTGGGACGGGAATATGCATGGTGATGGAAACAAAAGTGTTTTCAATGACTTTTCGAAAACCCCGTCGTGTGCCACTAATGCCCGAGGGAGATGTTGATGAGCCAGGTAACCACTTGATAAAGAAGTGGTGTACCGAAGCAAGTGAGTGTGTGTGGTTTTCGAAAGCGGATTGGTGTAGGTTGCGACCGCTATTCCAACCTTACATGTACAACCACTCTACCCCTATATGGGAAGGGGCATTGTTGATTACTTTGGTCGGTGCTGACAGAGAGCCTGCATTACTAGTGGCGGGGGTGACGTGGTCACTCTCGATACGGGGTCGTGCCTGGTAGGGCGACCATGCGCTGTCTTTACAGGCACCGAGCACACCGTTGTGTTCCTTCAGGGATGGTACTATGTTGAGCGATGCTCGTGTTTTGTACATCATGAAGACACGGACCAACGAGTGGACTCTTTGTTTAGTGTCGCCAGGGGAAAGGCACTGTTCGGGTGCTTACCTCGGGTATGTAATATACCGCGAGTCGTGGATGGCACGGAAGTTCCCCGAGTCTTGTGGGTAAAGTGTGCAACCTCTGCAGAGTGTAAAACTATTCGAATAGCCGTGTCCACGGTCAAGGACAGTTGGATGACCGCTCTTGTGCTACGTCCAGTGTTCTCTAAAACTTGGTGTGAGTGTGTGTGTTGGTGAGAAAGATAATACTTGAGTTAAGTCAGATGACTTGACATGATGACTGAACATGAGATGTTCAACCCCTGCTTATGTTGATACCTGCAACTTGTTCATATGGATATCTGCAACCTGTTGATGCATGCTTTTACAAGTTGATTGAACATGTCATTGCACTCAAACTAGCTTTCCGCAAAATTACCTATTAGTGCTTTATCATGCTCTGTTGAACCTTGTTCCAAACATGGGTTGCCTGCGAGTACATTCAAAGTACTCATTGTCTTGCCACTGGTTATTTTATTGGCCAGGCATGAAAGACCAGGTTATGCTGAAGATTACCCTGGTGACGTACGTGCGAGCTAGGACGCTTCCCAGTCAGAATGCCTGTAGGGTTAAGGCAGATGACATGGGTTCACGCTATCGTTGAAGATTTCCGCTGCAAGATTATGAAGACTTGGCCATAAAGGTCGTATTTGAGTACAAATGGTATGTAATGGATGTAAGACTCTTGTTATTCAGTTTCTCTGTGTTTAGTGAGCATTGATCTCTGGGATCACTATGCACGTACATTCAGTGATCACGACTTATGAGTCGGGGTCCCCACAGAGCTGGTATCAGAGCCATCCTGGCTGTAGGAAGCCCTTAGTTAGCATGGACGTTAGTTAGGACAAAACTATTTTTCCAGACCCTTCAAACCACCTACAAAACCTCTATATTTCTTACCTCTTCTAAGCTTTCAAAGAAACTGAAGGATTGTGTCTCAGCACTTCCACCATTTTTCTCTTGACTCTTCTCATCTGCTTTTCAAAATCTTGCAAACGGTCGCTAGCACCCTTTTGCCCCTGACCACTGGATTCCTTGAAATCCTCGTGGGTAACTTGGAAGGAAGACACCATGCCAAACATTTACCCACATCTTTGGGAGACAAGGTTGGCGACAACATGACAAGACGATACCAACAGAAGATACCTTCCCGGGGAACGAGGACGTCAAGACTCGGGAGATGGTGACACCCTCAACACTGCCCCCAGGATGAGGCAACCTTGGCCTACAATGAACCAGGCTTAAGATATGCAAGATCGTGATATGCATCGCTAGTAGGGTAACCCTGTGATTGCAGTTGTGTGTTGGCAACCACCGGTAGATGAGAACCTTGCCATTTGGTCCGCCTCACCATAGTGAGCAGGAAAACGGTTCTCTTCATCCCCCGCTCCCGGTGTCAATATTATCAACATGACCGACAAGTTGGAACTCTATCATGCCTTGTTGATGTCATTGCATAAAGGATTGCCCACTTGGAACTCTCGACACCTTGAAGGACAAGAAGGCATTGGCACGATTACGAAGACAACAGAAGACCGTCAACGACAACCATGAGGAACCACCTTCGTCATCAACTCACCAGACGAGAAGTTGTCAAGGACTCTTCAGGCACAACCCGGATCGTTTTGACGAACAACAACCAGAGACATAGCGACACCTGAAGAAGACCCATAAGACTGAGCTGACTCCTCTCCATGACACGAAGCAAGCACGACTACTGAGTATGAGAACCCCTAGGGTAGGATGAGTCGTGTATTCCCCATGCGATGTCGAGTCCGTGCGATGGTTCGAATGGAACCATGATGTGTGTTACTTGTTTTCTGCTTGTTTATGCTTTGGTGTAAGTCGCACTTTTGCCCTAGGCAACAAGTACGCGACTAAGCACCCACCTTATCTTAATAAGTGTGTTTCGCCTTTTCGGCACTTGTTTGATTGCACTTGCACTATACCACCCCCTTAGGCACTCTCCTCTATGCTACCTTCCACTCTCACCTTTCTCGTCAACTGAAGACCGGCAAGACAAGATGCACCAAGGATCCACCTCGACGGACAGCTAGCACTGAAGACTCGTGACTACAACATACTCAACCAGACGCAACCCCGTAGAGTTATGCTTTTCCCTCAAGATTGGAAACCCCTCCCTAAACCAGCCTAGACCTCACAAACTCCCCTAGCTCAAACCCCCGACCACGTGTTTAGCACACAAATTTGCCAGAGCACAGTTGAGCCTCTATAAACCCTGCTTAGCACTGGGTTCATTATGGGACTAGTGATCATAGTGGACAAACGCCTTTTATCCCTAAGCGAGCACTTGAGCTAATGATGCCATAGGGAAGATTTTTTTGGGGATACGAAATTAGTAGGCTGATGATTTGACGAGGTTGTAATAGGTATCTTGAGGAGGCAGTTGAGACCCTTTGGTGGATCGTAAGACCCTTATGTTGGTAAACGGACTTGGTGGATCAAAGTTGATTGAGTAGCATAACTTGTTTCTCCCTTGAGTAACTTGGATTTAGTAGGACAAATATGAGCACCAGCTGAGATTCTTGGAGGAACAAGTAGGAATTCTTAGTGGACATGAGATTTAGATTTAAATAGCTAATCCTAATAGAGCGTTGGTATTAATCAAGACTACATGCTTCGGAGTAATTTCGATTTAGACCAATGATCTTGATCAGGATACCATGTTTCTCGGTGGATGATAAGTAAAAGGAATTGGGTGATGTTAGGGATGATTTAAGGATCTATATAAGCTCGACCTTGGAGTTTAGTTGGTCATGAGATTGGAAGTTCGTGGATATACTGTGATAATAGTCCTTGCAATGATATGTGGATTATATGAACTCTAGGAGATTATGTGGGACACCATCGATGCTGGATTTGTAGCAGTAATGGATCATGTAATAATGGATGATAATCGTGGATCGATTAATTGGATTCGTAGGAAGAAAACAAGATCTTGGATTGGTATATTACGTGTTTCCTTAGCATGGGGATACAACACCTTAGACCTGGATAAATTGGCTAAGTACTTGGATCTGTAGTGTCTCGATCAAGCTTAGCAACTTGTATGCTTCCCGAGGATTTTTACATAGGGATATATTTGAGTTAGTTGTAGAATAACATACGAGATTTTGGTTTAATCCTTCTCTCAAACTTTGGAGTTGAATAGCATGAGTGATGTTGGAGTCGACTTATATGAGATGATACCTTCAATGAGATAGGGTGATTTTGTTTGGAGCAGTAGGTAGTACTATTGGCCTCTAAAGAATTGTGCTCGAGGATAAGATGATAGACGTCCACTCGCATCCTAAGCTCCTTGGTAACCCGAAGCTTTACCGAGCCATAATATGGTCGGATTATGACCTTAGGTCTTGGCTCTAAGTCATTAGACTATGGCCAATACTCCACCTCAACCACCTGCAATCCTGTTCAAAAGGGAGGTGGACATGACGAAGTAGATTACTTGGATCACGAGCCCCTGAACTAGTGACCATCCGGAACAAATGCCCGCTCCTCGCACATATCCCATGAGCAATGCGTTTATGCGATACATGGGGGAATAGGTTGTTACCCTCCGGGATGACATACTTATTTACCCAATAAGAGAAGGAACACCTTAGTCCTGTTTGAACCAGCCCCAGGAACACCAATTACCATGCCTCTCAAGTATAAGGCCCCACCTTGAAAAGGGTTGGAATACTTGATGTACCCACCCTACAGCCAAAGACATTCCTGACCAAGCAAGTTGAAGAACCACTACGGTTGAGAAACCACGACGAAGAAGAAGAAGCAAGAGAAGTCAACCACCGCTCCTCTGCCGGCTACGTCAACTCGACTATATCAAGAAGCATTGACGTCCAAGCACGATGAAGCCCTTGGACATCAAGAGGATTAAAGGCCCCTTGTTTTAACCGATCACCTATCAGTTCTTGACTAGGAAGGAACCGAGGAACTGACACTACTAGAAAAAAGCACATTAGTGGCGCACCACATTTGGGTATTAATGGCGCACCATAGGTGCGCCACTATTACCACGCCACTAATAACAAATACTAATGGCGCACCCCTGGTGCGCCATTAGTATTCAATATAACAGTGGCGCACCTTGTAGTGCGCCATTACTATGGCTACTGGTGCGCCACTACTAATGCAGATGAGGGGGCCCTGGTAGCCAACAGGTGCGCCACTGATGTCTCTATAGGTGCGCCACTGATATTTTGCAAGGTGCGCCACTAATGTGCTGGCAGGTGCGCCACTACTATGAATTATAGGATTTTTTTTTATTTTTTGCTTTTCTGATATTTGCACAGCACAGAATATATTAATTATACAACACAGAATATACAATACAATACAGCACCACAATTAGTCAAGTATAAACAGGACATAATACAATTCATCACATTAGTTTCCGAATTCGAAATAGCGAACAAAGTTCAAATATTAGACAAGTTTAGGTCTCGAGACCGAGTAGCGAGTTTGTCGTCACATTACAAAGTCGATATCATCTAAACTACCATCACATAGAAGAGAGCTGCGGTCACGATGAGCATCATCGCGATGAAACTGGTCTTCATCCGGTTCCTCCTCCGCTCCCTCCTCTCTCCCGCTAGATAGCGCGCGTATCTAGCTTCCGCCTCCGCCCTAGTGGTGTACCCTTTGTAACTGTTACCGCTGAAACGGTGAACCTGTTTCCGACACTCCTCCCAGTCGTCGTAGACTCCGGGAACCTCACCCTTGTACACGACATATGACGGCATCTCTATGCACTAGACAAACAAAACGTTAGTAGCAATTCACAGATAATATATAAGCAATATATAAGTATGCAACAAAAGGATCGGAAGAGAAAAGCAACACATTAATAGCATGGTTCATGGTCCTACTAATAAATAGCATCGATTACATATAAGTTGAACGACTGTCCAAACTAAAGAGACATACAAGTTCATTAAAGTTTAATTACAACATGAGCTAATCGATATTTCAGAACTACATAGCATCAATACTTTCGACTCGACTCAGGGACCGGAGCATGGATGAAGCCGCCGTCTTTCGTGATGGTCATGAATGTGCGGTCGTTGTCAGCCTGCATTTGTAGCGTTGTTTCTATTTCACTGTTGGACGGTTGATAGTTGAGGTAGAACTGCCCCGAGGTACGAAGGACATCTTGATAGATGATGTCCGCTAACTCCGAGTGGATGCGAAAGAATTCTTGTCTGATGTCCTCGTCCTGGATTGCCGACAAGCGTGCGGCCCATTCTTTGAGATCATTTGGTAGCATACGCTGATGATGGTTCCGTACGATCGCCCGCATGTGATGGAGGGCGTAGTAGGCATCCTTCTGACTGCCAGGCGGCTGCTTGACACAGGGGAACGTCGTTACGTGGGTGAACACGTTCTTGCCGTACCTACAAATTGGCCTCCTGAAGGTGCCTCCAGATTTGGCGTAGCCGGGGAGAGCATCATCAAGAACTTTCTTGATATCTGTGTAGTTTTTCTTCGACTGACGGTCCGAGTCGAAATACGTGGCCATGGAATATTTCGGGCTTAAGAGGATGAGTGTGCAATGTGTGTCACTGCACAAAACATGGAATGTTAGAAAAAAAAAGAAAGATCGAAATCTAAGAAATCATATGTTACGGGGCGGTGAGGGGATGACTTACTCGGAAAAGTAAGGCACGAGGAAGTTATCCTTATCTGGGTTCGCCAGAATGACGCCTTCGAGGTATGAACTCGCGACTTGCCGGTCCCCAGCGCTGCCCAAGATCTTGGCACGCATGTAGAAGGGGTCGACTATCACGATGTCCGGGGTCTTGTCTCTAATGATCCGCATCTCCATACTGAGCGAAAATAGCCGAATGAAGGTGTAGTGCAGCGGATAAAGGTTAAACATAGCGAAGATGTCATCAAACCGCAGGACGATCATACGCCCGATGGGGCTATCGACAAAGCCCTTGCCCTCTGGCACCTTGGCCACGAAAACCGGGTATGCCACATCATTCTCGGAGAGACGCCGCTTCTCCATAGAAAGAACACCGTCATGCAGACTCCGCATAGCACCGGTTGCAGCATTGAGCAGATTAGTCGGTAGCATCGGCCTACCCGCCACATGCACCCTCCTCGAGATATCCTTAGGTATTGGTGGCCCGTCCTGAGCACGGATCGTACTCGGTGCCGGCTGGCTCGCACCCTTGTTATTTTTTCTTTTCCGTTCCTTCTGCTTCTTCTGCTGTAATGGGATCGAGTTCTGCTCAGAGACCACCTTCTTGAGTGTGTTGGGGCTGATAATAATTCGCACCTCGGCTGTTTGAGTCTCGGTGAAGGCGGCATCTGGAGGCGTCTCCCGAGAACTGAACAGACGACGCCTGTTGCAATTGGGTTTCTCCGCGGTACCAGCTAGATCGCGATCGTCTTTTGCAGGGTTGGGTTCTTGAGAAGGAGGCCCCAAGAATTCGTCACCGTACCCATGTTCGTTGATGTACTTATCGACGTTGGAAAATGTACCGTCGTCGTCGTCCGGATCCTGTGCCATATGCATGTCCGGATCAGCTGACGGTGGTAGCGTTGCGGCGGTCTTGCCATGGCTTGGCGCCGGCACGACTGGCGGTGTTGCCTGTGGGGTGGTGTCCCCCGCCCCCAAACGAATCTGGCTCTTCGGCCAAAGCATGGACCAGTTTAAGCAGGCGCTGAGGGTCATCACATCATCTTCGTCGGCCCCAGGGGGTCGATACGGAGGTAACAAGTCGTCGCAGCCCCGCAGCACCCGAACCAGTTGAACCCTATACACGGTGGGTGGCATCGGATTACCGTGGAACACGCGGTTGTCCGGTTCAACGATTTTGGCCTTGGCGACATCAATCAACTCGCCGTCCACGAAGTGCAGGAGAGTGCATGGAACGTTGGCGGCGCCCTGCGAAAACATGTAGGGCGTCAGGGATGCCCAGTCAAAGGCAAGGAGATGAAGTCATCGGCCGAGGCTTAGTTACCGTGATGGCGTCGAGCTCAGCTAATGTCGAGGCACCGCCAACGGCGGGCGTGCAAGTGACGGAGGGGCCGCTTGCTGCCGAGGTGCCGGCCGGCGTATTCTTCCCACACCCGGGTGCATTAAGCTCCAATACCGGCGCCGTCGCCGGAGACACCAATGCCGCCTCCGCCGGAGACACCAACGCCGGCGTGTTGTGCGAGTTGCTGCCCGTGAAGCTGGGAATCGGGGGCGGCCCCTATTGGCCGCCCGCAATCCACCCCCGCAGCCCCTCAAGCAAGGTAGGCATAATGGCGGTGATCGTCGCTCCCAGTTGGTCTCACACTTGCTCTTGGACTATCTCCGGAATCCGCGCCACTTGTGCCTTGAGTTCTTTAACCTCGCGCTCCTGGCTTTCTGAGCTGGTCTTTCTCTCCTTTCGCCCAGCCTTATAGTATTCCGACCATTTCGTGGACAAGCCTTCGCCGGCCACACGACCAACTGACGATGGCTTACTGAACTTATCCTTGTGTTTCATTACGTTCAACGCCCTATTTAAAGTGGTGTCCCAAGGGGCAGACGGGGAGCTCTGAGACCCCGCGCTACTGCTTTCAGTTTCCTGCGGAAGGAATGTGAACCATTTAGAAATTTGGCTTCATTAATTAGAATGCAACCATATGGAGCTAATTATGCGGGGGTGTATTCCTTACCAGAACACGCTCAAGATCCTTCACCTTCGGATCCGTGGTAAGCTCCTTTGTTACCGGGTCCACCTTGTACCGGGCCCTGACATAGTTCCTGGTCTGCTTTTCATGGTATTTATCGAAGAGGGGCGGTAGGCCTTGCGCGGCACGCTCCGCGTCCTCCTTGTCCCATTTAGGTTCCGCCACTCTGTAACCGCCGGGACCGAGTTTGTGGACCCCTAAGTTCAAGTCCCGCATATCTTTCCCCCACTGACTTGATTCCGTGGATGCGTTGCTCTCGCACTTGATCTTGAACTCCAGGTAGTCAGCTTCGCTGATCGAAGGATTTTTCTCCTTGATCTTCTCATAACTATCACCTCTTAGAATCATTCTCTTCACCGCGGCTCTCCAAGTAGCCAGGGCTGTGCTCATCTTCGTGAGGGCGGCACTGTTCACTTTATTCCCTGAGAGGCGTGTGTTTGCGAAGTCACCGGGGAACTTGTATCGTTCGTGCAGCTTCGTGAAGAGGAGGTTGCGCAAGTTCCCTCGGTCACGATGCCTTAGGTTCTCAGTGTTGATCGAGACGGTGCTCCGGAGAATGCACCCGAGTTGTCCCGCGTACCCACCGACTAATTCTTTGGGCGCCGTTGGATGCCCACTGGAGGACACTTCAGTAAATTCCTCCTTGACGGTGCCGAGCACGTTCGGGCTCCGGTCCTTCCGTTACCTCTTCGGTTGGCTGCCATCTGTGCGTTCGCAGCCATCATCAGTGGTGGCATCCCCGGCGGCACCATCAGTGGTGTCATCCCCGACGCCACTAGGGGTTGTGTAGTCGGGATCGGTATCTTCCGCGGCGTCCTCATAGCGGTGAGGTTCTTCCTCCATCTCCTGGGACAGCTCCCAGAATGGCTTGCCCGAACCGCCGGCCTCATCGTTGTTGGCCATGTTTGCTCTAAGTAGGAAAAAATGGATAACTTAGCTAAACAAACATGGGTCATTTTAGTGGTAATGGGTGGGTAACTTCACTGACAGGGGTAATTTAGCTGGCAACATAAATTCTAGGAAAAATTCGGCATGACCTTTGCTAAAAAAGGTCATGCCGGAGTGCCAGAAATTTGCCGGACGGAAATTAATCAACGTTCCGGCAAAACATTGGCAACTCAATGTACCTGCACATAAACCCCAAACCAAAAGGATACAACCCAGCAAGGGAGCCCAATCCAGCAGGAGTAGGGGTGAAGAACCCAGCGAGTTGTCATCACCACAGCAACCAGAACAACAGTATACAATCAAGTAGAGGGCAGCCAGGAACCACTATTCATCACAAAAAACTGATGGAGGGCAGCCAGGAATCAAGTAGAGGGCAGCCAGCAATCAAGTAGAGGGCAGCCA
This sequence comes from Elymus sibiricus, assembly GCA_039707655.1. Lineage (NCBI taxonomy): Eukaryota > Viridiplantae > Streptophyta > Magnoliopsida > Poales > Poaceae > Elymus > Elymus sibiricus. The sequence continues at coordinate 135,272,692 of CM077669.1, forward strand.
GCAACCAGGAACCACTATTCACCACAATCAAGTATACTGCAGCTAAAAAACTGATTATATAATTTAACTAATCAGTGGGACATTAGTGCTCTAATTAACTAAATTTAGTTGTCTAATTAACTAATTATATAATCAAGTAGTGTGTGTAGCTAGCTCCTGGAGTGTTAACTCAATTTAGTTGTACCTGCTGCTGCTGTAGTGAAACTGAACCTTTTCTTTTAATTTAAATTAACTGAAACTGAACCTTTTAATTTACATTAAGTAAACCTTTTCTTTTAATTTAAATTAAAATAACTGAAACATTTTCTTTAATTTAAATTGCAGTTTCTGGCGGGGGAGAAAAGACATTCAGGTATCATCCTTGCTGCCTACTCCTTTTACTACTCCCTGTTTGGATAGCTAGCTACGCAATCATTCTAAGGAGTACCTGCCATTTTCCGTTTGGATAGCTAGCTACGCAATCATGCTAAATTGTGTGCTTTGGTTGCTAGTGAAAAGACCGTCCTCACCCTGTCTACACAATAGTTTTACAGCAGTTAATTATCCACAGAACATAGCATTGCATTGCATTGTTGTAGTGTGTGTGTGTGTTCTTGCAGTACTTGTATCCAGGAGTAAATAGCATTGCAATGCTGCTGGAGTAGTTGTTTTTTGAACCTATTCTTTACTGTTGCTTAACAGAATACTACTCCAGGAACTTTTCTGAACCTATTCTTTACTGAACCAATTCTAGGCAATCATGGGGAACTATCACATTGCAGAGATAACCATTTTGGATTCCATTGAAGAATAGCACAAATTGGAGCAGAGGAAATTGGGACTCACAAAGGAAATTGGAGCAGACGCCCTTGACGCACAGCGAGACCTTGGTGAGGGGGAGGTCGAGGCTGACCGGCGAGGAGGAGGTGAGGAGGGCGCGAGCGGCTGGAGGCCGGAGACGGCGGTGGCCCCTAACCCTAGCATGGGCGGCGGCCCCGCACACTAGCGGAGGGGAGGGCGGCGGTCGGGGGAGGGCGGCGGAGGAGAGGGCAATGGTCGGCGAAGGGCGGAGGGGAGGGCGGCGGTCGGGGAGGGCGCGAGCGGCTGGAGGCCGGAGACGGCGGTGGCCCCGAACCCTAGCGTGGGCGGCGGCCCCGCACACTAGCGGAGGGGATGGCGGCGGTCGGGGGAGGGCGGCGGAGGAGAGGGCAACGGTCGGCGGAGGGCGGAGGGGAGGGCGGCGGTCGGGGGAGGGCGGCGGAGGGGAGGGCGACGACGGCGGAGGTTTGAGGAGGAGGATGAGGCACGCGCGGTTTGACACGGTGTGGACGTGTGCGGTTTGCCACGCGCGGTATGTATCGGTCCTTAGCAATGGCGCACCGTGCGGGGTGCGCCACACATACCATATAGCAATGGCGCACCTCGGAGAGGTGCGCCATACATAATTTGTTTTAATGGCACACCTCTGCATGGTGTGCCATACATACCGTTCGATAGCAATGGCGCACCACTGCCTTGGTGCGCCACTGTTATTTTTTTAATTTTAAATATCCAAATACTCCCTCCGTTATAATTATAATTATAATTATATATATAGTATATTTAAAATTATATATTATCAAAAAAAGTTCAGAATTTCAAAATTTGTTTACAATTTCTGAAAATGTTCAGAATTTTAAAATTGGTTTAAATTTTCAAAGAATGTTTAGAATTTCAAAATTTGTGATAAAAGAAAAGGAAAATACAAATGGAGTGATAAAATCTTATAAAAATAAGATTTGAGATTATTGATTTATTTCTGATTTTATAAAATTGGTTTGAACCAATTTGACAGAAGTAAAATGACAGGCATTTGAATTAAATTCAAATGAGATTTGAACTACACTTGAATTTTCCAGGAACTGAAGTTCAAATGTAAATTCATGGAAATCAAGGGAAGGCCAAAAGAAAGCATTGTGCAAAGATTTAGAATTAGATGACATGGTTGAAATCAAGTGACATGAAATAATTAACAGTCATCAAAGATTGAGCTTGCCACTGACACACACACGCGGCCGACACGTCGTGATTCGATCTTAGCTATCTTTTCACAATCTTCTTGCCCTTCTTTCTCGCGGTTGAATAATTTAGCCCCGGAACCCCTTGAATTCTTCTCTTGAACGGACGTCCTTTAGGTAGGGTGGTCCTGCTTCTTCTTGTGGTGTATGGTACTTCATCGTCGTCGTCATCTTCCATCTTCGGGTCGCCGTACTTGTCGAAGTCTTGCTCATTGGCGACTCCATCCATTCCGATGATGTTCCTTTTGCCTCTCCTCACGACAACACGACTGGGCTTTGACGGGTCGGTAATGAAGAAGCATTGGTCCACTTGGCAAGCCAGTACCCATGGCTCATTTTTCGCGGTGACGTTTGCGCCCGCGGTCTTGGATTTGGCTTCGGGAATAACCATGGTGGTGAAATACTGGTCTTCTTTTAGGACGCTCATGGCCCATCTGACATGGAACATCGGGACCTTCTCTCCAGCGTAGCTCAGCTCCCAGATCTCCTCGATCCTTCCGTAGTATCTGTCCTTGTCGTTACCGGTGTAGGATTCCATCGTTACCCCGGAGTTCTGATAATCGCTCTTCATATCCTTTTCCTCGGTGTAGAATGTGTAGCCGTTGATATCGTACGCCTGATAGGTCATCAGGTTGTGCTCGGCGCCCTGTGACAAGGCGAATATGAGTTTTACTTCCGCGGAATAATCCTCATGTAAAGGGTACGACAGAAGCTTGTCCTTGAACCAACGCGTGAAACATGAGTTGTGCTCTTTGATTATATCTCCGTCCGTCCTCTATTGGCCTCGGTCATTGTACGTCTTCTCAATAAAGGTTTTGTGCTCTACCACCCAAGGATCGACCACGTCTATGTGTTGTAGCGCGACTAGGTTTGCTCTTTCAAAGTCGGCGAGTCGACCCTTGAAGTCGACATGCATTTCGCGGCGACCCTCGCGGTGACCCCATCCAGCAAGCCTGCCGAGGTGCCTGTTGACGGGCAGACCAACGGGGTTCTCGATGCCTAGATAATTCGTGCAGAAGGAGATGCACTCTTCGGTCAGAAAGCCCTTGGCTATGCTTCCATCTGGACGTGCCCTGTTGCGAACGTATCCTTTGATGACACCATTCATCCTTTCGAACGGCATCATGCTGTGCAGTAACATCGGCCCGAGTTGGATGATATCCTCCACGATATGGACCAGCAGATGCACCATAACGTCGAAGAATGCGGGCGGGAAGTACATCTCAAGCTCGCATAGTATCACCACGATCTCTTCCTGTAGCCTTCTGAGTTGCCTCATGCCAACCGACTTCTGAGAGATGACGTCGAAAAAGTTGCATAGGCCAAATAGCGTTTCACGGACGTGCGCGTCCATGATCCCACGGATTCCAACTGGAAGTAGCTGCGTCATCAGCACGTGACAGTCGTGAGACTTCATCCCGCTGAACTTCTGCTTCGCTGAGTCTAGGTATCTGCTTATCTTCCCCGCGTAACCGTAAGGAAGTTTTACTCCTACGAGGCAGGTGAAAAACTGCTTGATCTCCTTCTGACTTAGAGTGAAGCACGCGGGAGGGCAGTCATATTCGATCTTCTTGGCCTTTTTGCCTTTGCGACGACTTTCCGTGTCCTTCGCCTCATCATCATCATCATTAGGGCGTTTTGCGTGAAGCTCCTCCCTGATGCCCATTGATTGCAAGTCTGCCCTTGCTTTCGGCCCATCTTTGGTCCTCTCTGGCATGTTGAGCAGGGTACCAAGCAGACTCTCGCACACGTTCTTCGTGATATGCATGACATCAAGGCTGTGAGGCACACGGAGGATCTTCCAGTACGGCAAGTCCCAGAAAACAGACCTCGTTTTCCATACCTTCAGCAACGGCTCTGGCGCCTTTCGCTTCTTTCCCGGCGGTGGGCACTCTTTCCAATTTTTCAATAGCTCGTCTATTTCCTCGCCGCTCCTCGTACGTGGGGGTTTTCGGGGTTCGGTTTCACCATCGAACAGATCCTTGCGTTTTCTCCATGCGTCATCGTCGCGAAGCCACCTTCGATGTCCCATGAACACGGTTTTCGAAGACCCGGGATCTCTATCTAGCTGGCGATACGTTGTGTCATCCATGCACCTGACGCATGCACAAAATCCGTGGACCACCTGCCCCGCGACATATCCGTAACCGAGATAGTCGTGCACTGTCGTGAGCAGTGCGGCTCTCATAGGGAAATATTCTTTCGCTGCGGCATCCCACGTATTGGCTGGCGTTTTCCACAGCGTGTCTAGCTCCTCTTTCAGCAGCCCCAGATACAGATTGATGTCGTTCCCTGGTTGTTTCGGCCCTTCAATTAGCATACTCATGTGAATGTACTTCCTCTTCATGCACATCCAGGGGGGAAGGTTGTACATCCAGACAAACACAGGCCAGGTGCTATGTGTGCTTCTCTGGCTGCCAAACGGATTGACTCCATCGGTGCTCGCGCCCAGCTTGATGTTCCTTGGATCGTCCCCAAATTCTGGGTGTTCGAAGCTCAACGCTTGCCACTGGCTCGCATCCTTAGGGTGACTCAGCATCTTGTCTTTTTTATTTATCTCCGGATCATTTTCGTCATCTTCTCGCTTCTTCTCCTTCCTATCCGCGTGCCAACGCAGGAGCTCTGCTAGCTTAGGGTCCGCGAAATACCGCTGCAGACGAGGAGTGATCGGAAAGTACCACACCACTTTTCGAGGAGCTTTCTTCCTCTTCTTGTATCGAGTGACGCCGCACACTGGACATATGGTAGACTCCGCGTTCTCGTCCCGATAAATGATGCAATCGTTCATGCACACATGGTATTTCACGTGCGGTAAATCCAGAGGACACATGATTTTATTCGCCTCCTCGAAATTGGTCGGGCACTTGTTCCCCTTGGGAAGACGTTCGTGCCAGAATGACATGTTCTCGTCGAAGCATGCGTCGGTCATTTTGTGTTTTACCTTCATCTCCAGAGCCATGAGCGTTACTTTCAGGCGGGTATCCTCGGGCCTGCATCCTTCATACAATGGAGTAACCGCGTCTATCTCCAGTTGATCCAGCTTGGCTTTCTCTCGGACGGCAACTCTTGCGTTACCCGTCTGCTTGAGAAGCAGCTCTTGAATATGAGGGTCCTGCACCCAGCCCATCGATGGTCCATCGTCGTCTGCTCCGGCATCTTCATCTTCATGATCATGCCCTTCGTCTTGATCTTCCTCATCATCATGTCCGGCATCTTCTAGATGATGACTGTGTCCTGCATCTACTTCGTGATCATGTCCTGGAGATTCTTCGTCTTCTCGCCAGCCGCCCTCGCCGCTATTGTCTTGCTGCCCTTCCTTATTTCTTGCCTGGCCCCCATGGACGACTTCATAATCATCTTCATCACCTTGCCACCGATAGCCATCCATGAAACCACGCACGAGCAGGTGGTCCCACACCTGTCTGGAATCTGGGTCCATAAGGCTCTTCAGCTTACATCTTCGACACGGACATCTTATCTCCGTCTCGTTCTTTTGAAGCATCTCGGCCTTCGCGGAGCTCAAAAACCTATTCACGATGCCTTCGGTCATCGTGCGGACCATGGTCGCCTGCGGGGTAGAGGAAAACGATATTTTAGAACCAAAAAAAAATTTGGCATGACTTTGCCTAAAAATAGGACCAAAAAGAATGCATAGTGCCAAATTCTCGCCGAAACGGAAATGAATCAACATTCCGGCAAAATATTGGCAACTATCGCATTTCAAATACCGGTACCTGCAAACACAAACATATGCAACACCACAAACATACGTAGATCTAGCTCAATGAGAAAAGTGTAGATCTAGGCCATAAAAAGTGTGTACGTTGGAGGGAGAAAGGTAGATCTAGAACATAAAGAAAGCTTTCCCCTTACTTACCTATCCAAAAAAGGAAATTTAACCACTTAATTTGGGTGAATCTATGGTGCAAATGAGGTGAGGAGGAGGAGGCAGCCGAGACCAAGCTTGGTAGAGGTGGAGAGAATGAAGTGGGGAAAGTGAGTGTGGTAGGTGGCTGTCAAAAATATCTAGCTGCTCTCAGGCTAGTAATGGCGCACCTCCTAAGAATGCGCCATTGGTAACCAGGGTTACTAATGGCGCACCTGGTGCGGGTGCGCCATTACTAGTTTAGAAAAAAAAATTGAAAAAAAAATTGTTAGTAATGGCGCACCGGGGTGTGGTGCGCCATTACTAGTTAAAACTAGTAATGGCGCACCACACCCCGGTGCGCCATTACTAGTTTTGAAAACAAAATTGAAAAAAAAATTGTTAGTAGTGGCGCACCGGGGTGTGGTGCACCATTACTAGTTTTAACTAGTAATGGCGCACCACACCCCGGTGCGCCACTGGTAAGTCTGGGGAGGGGGGTGTGCCCAGGAGAAACTTAGCAGTGGCGCACCACACACCAGGTGCGCCATTAGTAATATGGACATTAATGGCGCACCCATATCTGGTGCGCCACTGCTATATAGCAGTGGCGCACCACATACATGGTGTGCCATTAATGTCCATATTAGCTATAGCCGTTTTTCTAGTAGTGTGATAACACCACTCACTCCACCACCTTGAAGGTGTACGTTGAGCTTAACGTCCCTACTCCCTTCAGATGCCTGGAACGGAGTGAAACGACTGTCACGACTTCATTATTAGCCCCTTTTTGGTTCAATCAAGGACGCGAACCTAACTGGGTCATGGTGAAACACCTGTGAAGGGTAGTTCACCCCACTTGCCAAGTCTCAGACCTTGGGGATTAGATGGCTGTTCTATACCCTGGATAGTCAGCTTATTTAGAACCCGTCAGAAACCTTCCAGATGGTAGAACCCGTTTTGACACCAGGTCTCTAAGCTTAGTCCTAGGGACGAGACTCAGCGCAAACCTTGCCACGCATGGCTACGGAGAAACAAGTAGACCAAACACTCGAAGAGCCGCGAGGAACGTGCGTTTGCTACCACGAAGACTAATGACCGACGATGGATGAAGGACGTACCTGGGCAACTTACTCAAGCAGAAGATCGCGACGAGAAGCCTACGATGGCGCGCTTCAACACTCTCGAGGATGAAGACCACCTGCGACTGAAGGTCACCTGCCTTAAGGAAGACAAGGACTTCCTCGTTGACAAGAAGCTACACCAAGACTCGACCCTTCTATTCTAACCCGAGACATCTAGATGTCACTAACCAGCGTGCGTAAACGAGGTACCAGCCCACAGACACCCTACTTTGCCACGTATTTTGACTTGGGAATACACACGCAAGCCAGGCCCTTGCCCGAACCTCGTTCACCAAACCCTTGACCTTTAGGCGAGCCTAGCATATTGCAAGAACCCCGTTCACCCTCAGATGAAGCCAAGCGAAGCACTCGAAGAAGTATCATCAAGCACTTCAAGGCCCAATGGAGCAACCGCCTCGAGGAAGAATCAACACGGAAACGGGAAGACTACCTTAAACCTGGATTTCTATAACTTTTCTACGCCTAGCCTAGGAATCTCGGGGACGAGATTCTTGTAAGGGGGGTAGGTCTGTCACACCCTGTGTTTTGCCTCATGACCAAGTTAGCATGACTCAAAAATTAGGGCCAATTAAAACTTTTTGAGTGCCTATGAATGTTTGACTGGTGTGCTATTTGCTTGCTTGTTTGATTGCTTCCTGGTGCTCTATATTCATAAAAATCCCTCCTACTCTCAAAACTCTTATCCTTGATCTAAACTCTTGTCCAATGATCATACCATGTTTATAGGACCTAAAACTCTTTTTATCAAATATTATTTTGGCCAAAAAGCATTTATTCAATTTAGGTTTTCAAAAACCCTTGAATTGAGGTTTGTACTACAAGTCCTCAAATTGGGAGGAATATTTTGCCCCAAAGGATTTATTTGGAACCTACTATATATATAACTTCTCAAAACCACAAAATATTATTTTTAAAGATTATTTTCTTATTTTATTTAAAGGCTTTTTCTTAAGGCCAGAAATGGTCTTTTATTAGGAAAAATTATTTTTATGCTTTCAAAATATTTGAGAAAATTTAGGAAAACTCAGTGGACATATATTGTCCATATGTAAGAGTTTAAACACATGGTCATGTTCAATATATTGGACAAAACCCTTCAAAACCATCTCTGCCTATTTCAAGCATTTGAAATATTTCTATAAGAAGTATTCTCAAATAAATCTAGGAAAATTCTAGCATGTCACATATGATATATGTGATCATCTTGCCAAGTTTGATCTTAATCCCAATTGATTTGGTTCACCAAAATATCCCAAAACCCTCTCTGTCCAGATCCAAATTTGAGCAACTCTACATTGCCAACTATCCCCTATTGATCTCAAACTTTGTGGACATGTTCTAATACTCCAATAATGCATCCACACCAAGTGGTGCATCAAGGGGAAGAGATTAACTTGTCCAAATCCCCCAAACCCCTTTCTGCTGATTTCAAGAATTGGAAATCTTTGCATTGTCAAGTTTCCCCATTTGGCCCCAAATTTTTTGTGCATCCTATAATCCCTAAATTATGCCACCACATCAAGTGGTGCATCAAGGGGATTAGCTTAGCATGACTGGATCTACAGAAACCTGATTCTGTTAGTTTCTAGGGTTTACAAAGTTTCTATTGTCAACTTTGCTCAATTGATCTCAAACCTTGTGATCCATCTCATTTTTACCCACCATTTGATCTTGTTAGATATCACAGGAAGTGAGGAATATTATCTTGCCCAAACATATCACAAACACCTTCTGGTCATTTCTAAAAGTTACAGTTTTCACCACTTTTACTATTCCTCTTGCTCTAAATTTTTTACCAGAGTCACTCACTCACCTCTTACACCTCCACTAAGAATCCTACACTCCCAGCTCAATGATTGATGGGTGAAATCCCCATTTTTACCCCCTGGACAGCAAGTTCCCCCCCCCCTCTTTTGCTTCCCTTCTCTCCTAAGGCACCTCCAGAGCATTGATACGTCCATTTTGCATCATGCTTTTATATTGATATTTATTGCATTATGGGCTGTTATTACACATTATGGTACAATACTTATGCCTTTTCTCTCTTATTTTACAAGGTTTACATGAAGAGGGAGAATGCCGGCAGCTGGAATTCTGGACTGGAAAAGGAGCAAATATGAGAGACCTATTCTGCACAACTCCAAAAGTCCTGAAAAGTTATAGAGAATTATTTTGGAATATATAAAAAATATTGGGCGAAAGAAATACCAGAGGGGACCCACCAGGAGGTCACAAGCCAGGGGGGCGTGCCCTACCCCCCTGGGCGCGCCCCTGTGGCTTGTGGGCCCCCTGGCAGGCCTCCGGTACCCATCTTCTGCTATATGGAGGGTTTTGTTCTAGAAAAAATCATAAGAGAGCTTTCGGGACGAAGCGTCGCCGTCTCGAGGCGGAACCTGGGCAGAACCAATCTAGGGCTCCGGCGGAGCTATTCTGCAGGGGAAACTTCCCTCCCGGAGGGGGAAATCGAAGCCATCGTCATCACCAACGATCCTCTCATCGAGAGGGGGTCAATCTCCATCAACATCTTCACCAGCACCATCTCCTCTCCAAACCCTAGTTCATCTCTTGTATCCGATCTTTGTCTCAAAACCTCAGATTGGTACCTGTGGGTTGCTAGTAGTGTTGATTACTCCTTGTAGTTGATGCTAGTTGGTTTACTTGGTGGAAGATGATATGTTCAGATTGGTACTTGTTGGTTTACTTTGCTTTATATAAGAGTTTGTCCAGGCTTGTCCTTTGCTACAAAAAGGATTGGGCCACCTTGCTGCACCTTTGCTACATTTGTTACTTGTTACCCGTTACGAATTATCTTATCACAAAACTATCTGTTACCGATAATTTCAGTGCTTGTAGAGAATACCTTACTGAAAACCGCTTGTCATTTCCTTCTGCTCCTCGTTGGGTTTGACACTCGTACATATCGAAAGGACTACGATAGATCCCCTATACTTGTGGGTCATCTAGACTCTTTTCTGGCGCCGTTGACGGGGAGTGAAGCGCCTTTGGTGAGTGGAATTTGGTAAGGAAAAATTTATATAGTGTGATGAAATTTATTGTCACTTGTTACTATGGAAAATAATCCTTTGAGGGGCTTGTTCAGGGTATCTTCACCTCGACCGGAAGCACAAAGAGTTGCTCCCCAACCTACTGAACCTACTAAAAATATTTACTATGAAATTCCTTCGGGTATGATAGAGAAACTGCTAGCTAATCCTTATGCAGGAGATGGAACACTACATCCTGATTTGCATCTAATCTATGTGGATGAAGTTTGTGGATTATTTAAGCTTGCAGGTTTGCCCGAGGATGATGTCAAGAAGAAGGTCTTTCCTTTATCTTTGAAGGAGAAGGCATTGACATGGTATAGGCTATGTGATGATATTGGATCATGGAACTACAACCGATTGAAATTGGAATTTCATCAGAAGTTTTATCCTATGCATCTGGTTCATCGTGATCGGAATTATATTTATAATTTTTGGCCTCGTGAAGGAGAAAGTATCGCTCAAGCTTGGGGGAGGCTTAAGTCAATGTTATATTCAAGCCCCAATCATGATCTCTCAAGAGAAATTATTATTCAGAATTTTTATGCTCGGCTTTCTCGTAATGATCAATCCATGCTCGATACTTCTTGTACTGGTTCCTTTATGAAGAAAGATATTGAATTCAAATGGGACTTATTGGAAAGAATTAAACGCAACTCTGAAGATTGGGAACTCGACGAAGGTAAGGAGTCAGGTATAAACCTTAAGTTTGACTGTGTTAAATCCTTTATAGACACCGATGCTTTTCATGAATTTAGCACTAAATATGGACTTGACTCCGAGATAGTAGCTTCTTTCTGTGAATCTTTTGCTGCTCATGTTGATCTCCCTAAGGAGAAGTGGTTTAAATATCATCCTCCCATTGAAGTGAAAGTAGTTGAACCTATTAAAGTTGAAGAAGAAACTATTATTTATAATGTTGATCCTGTTATTCCTGCTGCTTATATTGATAAACCACCTTTTCCTGTTAGAATAAAGGAACATGCTAAAGCTTCAACTGTGGTTCGTAAGAGTTATACTAGAACACCTACACCCCCTGAACAAATCAAAGTTGAACCTAGTATTGCTATGGTTAAAGATCTCTTGGTTGATAATATTGATGGGCATGTTATTCATTTCTGTGATGAAGCTGCTAGAATTGCTAGACCTGATACTAAAGATAAACATAGACCTATTGTTGGCATGCCTGTTGTTTCTGTTAAAATAGGAGATCATTGTTATCATGGCTTATGTGATGTGGGTGCTAGTGTGAGTGCAATTCCCTTTACCTTATATCAGGAAATTATGAATGATATTGCACCAGCTGAATTAGAAGAAATTGATGTTACCATTAAGCTTGCTAATAGAGATACTATTGCACCAGTTGAGATTGTTAGAGATGTTGAAGTTTTGTGTGGGAAAGTAAAATATCCTACTGATTTTCTTGTTCTTGGTTCCCCACAAGATGATTTTTGTCCCATTATATTTGGTAGACCTTTCTTGAATACTGTTAATGCTAAGATAGATTGTGAGAAAGAAACTGTTACTGTAAGCTTTGGGGATGTGTCTCATGAGTTTAATTTCTCTAAATTTCGTAGACAACCCCATGATAAAGAATTGCCTAGTAATGATGAAATTATTGGTCTTGCTTCTATTGCTGTGCCTCCTACTAATCCTTTAGAACAATATTTGCTAGATCATGAAAACGATATGCATATGAATGAAAGGAATGAAATAGATAAGATTTTCTTTGATCAGCACCCTATTTTGAAACACAATTTGCCTGTTGAAATACTTGGGGATCCTCCTCCACCCAAGGGTGATCCCGTGTTTGAGCTTAAACAATTACCGGATACTTTGAAATATGCCTATCTTGATGAAAAGAAGATATATCCTATTATTATTAGTGCTAACCTTTCAGAGCATGAAGAAAAGAGATTATTGAAAACTCTGAGGAAGGACCGTGCTGCTATTGGATATACTCTTGATGATCTTAAGGGCATTAGTCCCACTCTATGTCAGCATAAAATTAATATGGAGCCTGATGCTAAACCAGTTGTTGCTCACCAACGACGGTTAAATCCTAAAATGAAAGAAGTGGTAAGAAATGAAATATTAAAGCTTCTGGAGGCAGGTATAATTTATCCTATTGCTAATAGTAGATGGGTTAGTCATTTCATTGTGTCCCTAAGAAGGGAGGTATTACCGTTGTTCCTAATGATAAAAATGAATTGATCCCGCAAAGAATTGTTACAGGATATAGAATGGTAATTGATTTCAGGAAATCAAATAAAGCTACTAGAAAATATCATTAGCCTCTACCTTTTATTCATCAAATACTAGAAAGACTATCCAAACACACACACTTCTGCTTTCTAGATGGTTATTCTGGTTTCTCTCAAATACCTGTGTCAAAAGAGGATCAAGAGAAGACCACTTTTACTTCTCCTTTCGGTACCTTTGCTTATGGATGTATGCCTTTTGGTTTATGCAATGCACCTGCTACCTTTCAAAGATGTATGATGGCTATATTCTCTGACTTTTGTGAAAAGATTGTTGAGGTTTTCATGGATGATTTCTCCGTTTATGGAACTTCTTTTGATGATTGCTTGAGCAACCTTGATCGAGTTTTGCAGAGATGTGAAGAAACTAATCTTGTCTTGAATTGGGAGAAGTGCCACTTTATGGTTAATGAGGGCATTGTCTTGGGACACAAAATCTCCGAAAGAGGTATTGAAGTTGATAAAGCTAAAGTTGATGCTATTGAAAAAATGCCGTGTCCTACGGATATCAAAGGTATAAGAAGTTTCCTTGGTCATGCTGGTTTCTATAGGAGGTTTATTAAAGACTTCTCTAAGATTTCTAGGCCTCTCACTAATCTTTTGCAAAAAGATGTTCCATTCGTTTTTGATGATGATTGTGTAGAAGCATTTGAAATTCTTAAGAGAGCCTTGATCACTGCACCTATTATTCAACCACCTGATTGGAACCTACCCTTTGAAATTATGTGTGATGCTAGTGATTATGCAGTTGGTGCTGTTCTAGGACAAAGAGTTGATAAGAAATTAAATGTTATCCATTATGCTAGTAAAACTCTAGACAGTGCTCAAAGAAACTATGCTACCACTGAAAAGGAATTTTTAGCAGTTGTGTTTGCTTGTGATAAGTTCAGACCTTATATTGTTGATTCCAAAGTAACTGTTCACACTGATCATGCTGCTATTAAATATCTTATGGAAAAGAAAGATGCTAAACCTAGACTTATTAGATGGGTTCTTCTGCTACAAGAATTTGATTTGCATATTATTGATAGAAAGGGTGCTGAGAACCCCGTAGCAGACAACTTGTCTAGGTTAGAAAATGTTCTTGATGACCCACTACCTATTGATGATAGCGTTCCTGATGAACAATTAGCTGTCATAAATGCTTCACGTAATGCTCCGTGGTATGCTGATTATGCTAATTACATTGTTGCTAAATTTATACCACCTAGTTTCACATACCAACAAAAGAAAAAGTTCTTCTATGATTTAAGACATTACTTTTGGGATGATCCACACCTTTATAAAGAAGGAGTAGATGGTGTTATTAGACGTTGTGTACCTGAGCATGAACAGGAACAGATCCTACACAAGTGTCACTCCGAGGCCTACGGAGGACACCACGCTGGAGATAGAACTGCACACAAGGTATTACAATCTGGTTTTTATTGGCCTACTCTCTTCAAGGATGCTCATAAGTTTGTCTTGTCTTGTGATGAATGTCAAAGAATTGGTAATATTAGTACACGTCAGGAAATGCCTATGAATTACTCACTTGTTATTGAACCATTTGATGTTTGGGGTTTTGATTATATGGGACCTTTTCCAAAGTCTAACGGGTATACTCATATTCTAGTTGCTGTTGATTATGTTACTAAGTGGGTAGAAGCTATACCAACTAGTAGTGATGATCATAACACTTCTATTAAAATGCTTAAAGAAGTTATTTTCCCTAGATTTGGAGTCCCTAGATATTTAATGATTGATGGTGGTTCACACTTTATTCATGGTGCTTTCCGTAAATTGCTTGCTAAGTATGATGTTAATCATAGAATTGCATCTCCTTATCATCCTCAGTCTAGTGGTCAAGTAGAATTAAGCAATAGAGAAATTAAATTGATCTTGCAAAAGACTGTTAATAGATCTAGAAAGAATTGGTCTAAGAAACTTGATGATGCTTTATGGGCTTATAGAACTGCTTACAAAAACCCTATGGGTATGTCTCCGTATAAAATGGTTTATGGTAAAGGATGTCACTTACCTCCAAAACTAGAACATAAAGCTTATTGGGAAATCAAAGAGCTCAACTAAGATTTCAAACTTGCTGGTGAGAAGAGGTTATTTGACATTAGCTCACTTGATGAATGGAGAACCCAGGCCTATGAGAATGCCAAGTTGTTTAAAGAAAAGGTTAAGAGATGGCATGATAAAAGGATACAAAAGCGTGAATTCAATGTAGGTGACCATGTCTTGCTATAAAATTCTCGTTTAAGATTTTTTACAGGAAAACTTCTCTCTAAATGGGAAGGGCCTTACATTATCGAGGAAGTGTACTATTCCGGTGCCATCAAGATCAACAACGCCGAAGGCACAAATCCGAAGGTGGTAAACGGGCAAAGAATCACACATTATATCTCAGGTACTCCCATAAATGTTGAAACCAATATTATCAATACCATAACTCCGGAGGAGTACATTAGGGAGACCTACCAGAACGTTTCAGACTCCGAAAAGGAATAGGTATGTGATACGGTAAGCAAACCGACTCCAAAACTTTTTCAATAGCATTTTTTCTCTGTTTTGGAATATTTAATAAATTAGGAAAATTTAAAGTATTCCGAAAAGTGCACGAGGAGGCGACAAGCCAGGGGGGCGCGCCCTACCCCCCTGGGCGCGCCCCTGTGGCTTGTGGCCACCCCGCGTACCCTCCAGAGTCCGTTCTCTTGTGGTATACTCCTTTAGGTCGATAAAAATTCATTATATAATCTCCCAAAGTTTTGGACCTTCGTATCACGACAATACTTCCAGTTTTCTTTTTGAGTTGTTTCTGCAGTAGATTTAGAGCAAGATGTCTTCACAAGAGTCGGTCGGGGAGAGCCGTGCCTCTCACCTAACACCATGGCCCGGAGTATACAGCGAAGCCAACCACTTCGGGCAGGCCACGGAGGAAGAGATGGAGGCTGACTTGAATAGGTTGGATGCCATGGAGGAAGACCAAGAAGGTACCTCTCGTCTACAACCTGGAACCATGTTGGAGGAACTTCAGAGCTCAGCAATTCTGAATTCGGTCATCCCTCCCAATGCTAAATTTCTTACTTATGAAAATATGAAAAATAGTGTTGCTTCTTCCCCCGCAGCAATGAAACATCCATGGGTGATGGGAGCTCTAACCATCACTGGAAAACTTCAAAAGGAAATAATGGATCTTAGGCAGCAAAATAACAAGCTTGAGGAGGAGAATCGCATCCTGAGGGGCATCATCGCCAAGAATATAACATCACCACCTCTGAAAGAAGACAACTAAACACATGGGTATGGGCACTCCCCTTGGCTTGTGCCAAGCTTGGGGGAGGTGCCCCGGTGTCGTATCACCATCACATCTTTTACTTTCTTCGTTTTTCTCAGTTCGATCCTTTTGGTTATATCTTGATCTAGTAGAATAAAGTTTTTTTAGTGTGATCTAGTTTTGAGTTTTGCTTTATGTCCCCCCTATGTAAGCGAGTCCGAGAGTTATATAATAAAAAGTAGTTTTGAGTTGAGGGCTTTGCTTGCTTGCTATGATCTTGAGAAAAAGAAATAGAAGGAAGTATAGAATAAAAGCAAAGGGTATATATGATAATCTTATGGGGAGTGATGACTTCACATATAAGAAGTATGCCGATTGAAATTTGTAGTCAGTTCACAAACATAGCGATTGGTCATTGTTGCAATTAAAAAGGAAGTAATAAAGAATGAGAGGTTCACATACAAATATATTATCTTGGACATCTTTTATGATTGTGAGCACTCATTAAAATATTATATGCTAAAAAGTTGATGTTGGACAAGGAAGACAACATAATGGGTTATGTTTGCTTATTTCCGAATAGAAGTTATATGGTTATAGATCCTTTAACATGTGACGCTTGCTTCCACCCCATATCAGCCAAAACTTCCGCACCAAGTAGAGATACTACTTGTGCATCCAAACATCCTTAACCCAGTTTTGCCATGAGAGTCCACCATACCTACCTATGGATTGAGTAAGATCCTTCAAGTAAGTTGTCATCGGTGCAAGCAATAAAAATTGCTCTCTAAATATGTATGATCTATTAGTGTGAGGAAAATAAACTTTATACGAACTTTTGATATGGAAGAAATAAAAGCGACAGACTGCATAATAAAGTTCTTTATCACAAGAGGCAATATAAAGTGACGTTCTTTTGCATTAAGAGATTGCGCATCCAACTATAAAATCGCATGACAACCTCTGCTTCCCTCTACGAAGGGCCTATCTGTTACTTTTACTTTCTAGTACTTACCTTTATGCAAGAGTCGTGGTGATCTTTACCACTCCCTTTATTTTGCCTTTCTCTCTTGGCAAGCGTCATGTGTTGGGGAATGATCTAGACACATATATCCACTCGGATGTGGGTGATCATGAGTTATTTCTGTTGACATTACCCTTGAGGTAAATAGTTGGGAGGCAAAACTATAAGCCTCTATCTTTCTCTGTGTCCAATTGAAGCTTTGACCTCATAAGTACCGCGTGAGTGTTAGCAGTTATGAAAGACTAAAAGATGATTGAGTATGTGGATTTGCTTTACAAGCTCTTATATTGACTCTTTCCGATGTTATGATAAATTGCAATTGCTTCAATGACTAAGATCATAGTTTGTTGGTTCTCAATAGAGTTCTTGATTCATATTTTACCTTGTGAATTAATTGTTACTCTAGTATAAGAAATTATATATCAATAAGTATTGTTGTTCTAAAGATGATCATGATGCTCCCATGTCCGTATTTTATTTTATCGACACCTCTATCTCTAAACATGTGGACATATTTATCGATTTTGGCTTTCGCTTGAGGACAAGCGAGGTCTAAGCTTGGGGGAGTTGATACATCCATTTTGCATCATGCTTTTATATTGATATTTATTGCATTATGGGCTGTTATTACACATTATGGTACAATACTTATGCCTTTTCTCTCTTATTTTACAAGGTTTACATGAAGAGGGAGAATGCCGGCAGCTGGAATTCTGGACTGGAAAAGGAGCAAATATGAGAGACCTATTCTGCACAACTCCAAAAGTCCTGAAAAGTTACGGAGAATTATTTTGGAATATATAAAAAATATTGGGCGAAAGATATACCAGAGGGGACCCACCAGGAGGTCACAAGCCAGGGGGGCGCGCCCTACCCCCCTGGGCGCGCCCCTGTGGCTTGTGGGGCCCCTGGCAGGCCTCCGGTGCCCATCTTCTGCTATATGGAGGGTTTTGACCTGGAAAAAATCATAAGAGAGCTTTCAGGACGAAGCGCCGCCGTCTCGAGGCGGAACCTGGGCAGAACCAATCTAGGGCTTCGGCGGAGCTGTTCTGCCGGGGAAACTTCCCTCCCGGAGGGGGAAATCGAAGCCATCGTCATCACCAACGATCCTCTCATCGAGAGGGGGTCAATCTCCATCAACATCTTCACCAGCACCATCTCCTCTCCAAACCCTAGTTCATCTCTTGTATCCGATCTTTGTCTCAAAACCTCAGATTGGTACCTGTGGGTTGCTAGTAGTGTTGATTACTCCTTGTAGTTGATGCTAGTTGGTTTACTTGGTGGAAGATCATATGTTCAGATCCTTAATGATAATTAATACTCCTCTGATTATGAACATGAATATGCTTTGTGAGTAGTTACGTTTGGTCCTGAGGACATGGGATAAGTCTTGTTATAAGTAATCTTGTGAATTTGGTATTCGTTCGATATTTTGATGAGATGTATGTTGTCTCTCCTCTAGTGGTGTTATGTGAACGTTGACTACATAACACTTCACCATTATTTGGGCCTAGGGGAAGGCATTGGGAAGTAATAAGTAGATGATGGGTTGCTAGAGTGACAGAAGCTTAAACCCTAGTTTATGCGTTGCTTCGTAAGGGGCTGATTTGGATCCATATGTTTCATGTTATGGTTAGATTTATCTTAATTCCTTTTTCGTAGTTGCGGATGCTTGCGAGAGAGGTTAATCATAAGTGGGAGGCTTGTCCAAGTAAGGGCAGCACCCAAGCACCGGTCCACCCATATATCAAATTATCAAAGTAACGAACGCGAATCGTATGAGCATGATGAAAACTAGCTTGACAGAAATTCCCATGTGTCCTCGGGAGTGCTTTGCTTTATATAAGAGTTTTTCCAGGCTTGTCCTTTGCTACAAAAAGGATTGGGCCACCTTGCTGCACCTTTCCTACATTTGTTACTTGTTACCCGTTACGAATTATCTTATCAAAAAACTATCTGTTACCGATAATTTCAGTGCTTGCAGAGAATACCTTACTGAAAACCACTTGTCATTTCTTTCTGCTCCTCGTTGGGTTCGACACTCTTACTTATCGAAAGGACTACGATAGATCCCCTATACTTGTGGGTCATCAAGCACCCCCTTGTCCATTTGCTCTTTGTCTACACCCCTAGATACCCCTAGACACTAGAGGACACGCCCATGGCACCTAAACTCTTCCATGGCGTGCAAAGGTCGCGCTCCAGAGCACGCTATAGTGCTCTGGTGCACTGTAGCAACGCCCAACCCGAGCCCCCGGACAGCCTCGAGCCCCTCGCTCTCACCAGCAGGTTCCCCTCAACATCGGCGACCCTCCTCCCTGTCGGACCCCTCCTTCCCTTCTCTCCTGAGCTCGCCCTCGCGTGCGCTCCGCTGCCATGGCCGAGCCAATGGCCGAGCTCACACGCGCGCCCTCCCCTGTCCTCTGTCGGCCACACGTGTGGTCCCAGCACCTCACCATTGACCTCTTCTGTCCCTCCCCGATGCCAGGATGCGGCCAAGGGAGCCCAGGCACGCGCGTGCTCGGCGCCCGAGAGCATCCGAGGCGCACCCAAGCTCCCCTCGTCGCCCCTCTTGCTCTGCCTCTCCCCCGAGTGCCCCAAAGGACTTAGTCCACTCCCCTCCGTCCTAATTGCCTCCCGGGACTCCCCATATGTCCTCCCATGCCCTGCATACACCCCCATGACCGAGGCCCTTCCGCCAGCCACAACTCAAATTCGAGCGACCAGGGCTTCCCCTTGTCCCCCTAGACTCTCCGATGAGCTCTCCTTGTCACGACCAAGCCCCCCATCTCCTCCTTTTCTTCCCGAGGCATCGTGCGCCCGTAGCCGGTGAACACCGACGGCCTCTCTGCGTCCATCCATGCTGGCACTGCTGTGGCCCTCCCTTGCAGGATCTCAGCGTGGGGATGGATGCGGCGCGGCTCCCCGAGTCCGCCGGTGTGCTGGGCATCGCTGGAGGTGGCCGGTGCCGCTTGGGAGAGCGCCGGCCGCGTCAGCCCTTGCCTCCCCTGCCTCTCCCCGGATCGGGCGAGAGGTGGGGGGCGATCCTGACCAGTGGGCCCCGCCTGTTGGCCATCCTACGAGGCTGACTGGTGGGCCTGGTCCCTTAAGTGGAGACGGCCTCCGCTGGAAACTGTTTTCCTGAAAGGGAAACGTGTTTCCTGAAACACGCCTTCGACGTGGCTCCTGCGCTGGCATGGCTGAGCCACTGGTCCGACCCAGTGGCTATTCAACGCCCAGTGCGCCGTTTTGGCCTTTTTGGTAAAGAATTGTTTTCCCTTTTATTTTTCTGCAGGAACAAAACAATTCATGGAATATTCATTTGACCTCCAAATTTGGTGATTCAAGTTTCTACATATTCCTAAAATCATGTCCTATCCAAATATGTGCATTGCACATTTTTAGAGCAAACTTTTCTATGTAGTTCAAACCCAAAATCAAATTTGAACTATGAAGGTCCCCCATTGGAAAATCCCTAGGGGATTCAAATCAACTCCAAATGGAGTGATTCAAGTTCCTAGGTGTATCTAAATTCATGCACTAAGTGGTGAACATTTTGCCTTACACTTATTCTGCTATGTCAATCATTGGGCCATTTCTTCATTTGTGACCACTTTGCAGATCCCTAGGAAATTCATCCCAACTCCAAATCCAGTGAAACCACTTCCCACATGTTTCTAAAATCATGCCCTATTTGTTGGGTCCATCCACTCATTTTTACAAAAATATTTTCTATGGACATCTTATAGGATCATCGTTTCCTTCATTTCCACCATTCAAAACTCCCCCTTGACCCACATCCAATAAAACCTCCTTGGTTATTTTTCTTATGACCAGATATGTCCAAGAAAAATAAAACTCCTATTTATAGAGCACTTTCATTGTCTGCTTGTTATGTTGCTTATTGTGGTTGTTTCCGGCGATAGTTGACAAAGTAGACAAAGTGCTCGGAGTGGACGAGAAGCGTGTGAAGACCTCGAAGACTTTGCTGAGCCAGGCAAGCAACCCTTTGACCATGACTATGAAACCCTCTTATTCCATGGCATATAGCACATTATTTCGTGATGTTGATCATGTTGATGTGATGTCCCCTTCGGTGGGACTCCTCTGATACTTTCTTGTTGATACTTGCATCGTGCATGACCCTACCTTCCTATGAGGGTTGTGCGGGTGGGAAGTAGATAGGATGCTTAGTATATGCTACGCAAAGTGGGACGGGAATATGCATGGTGATGGAAACAAAAGTGTTTTCAATGACTTTTCGAAAACCCCGTCGGGTGCCACTAATGCCCGAGGGAGATGATGATGAGCTAGGTAACCACTTGATAAAGAAGTGGTGTACCGGATCAAGTGAGTGTGTGTCGTTTTCGAAAGCGGATTGGTGTAAGTTGCGACCGTTATTCCAACCTTACATGTACAACCACTCTACCCCTATATGGGAAGGGGCATTTTTGATTACTTTGGTCGGTGCTGACAGAGAGCCTGCATTACTAGTGGCGGGGGTGATGTGGTCACTCTCGATACGGGGTCGTGCCTGGTAGGGCGACCATGCGCTATCTTTACAGGCACCGGGCACACCGTTGTGTTCCTTCAGGGATGGTACTATGTTGAGCGATGCTCGTGTTTTGTACATCATGAAGACACGGACCAATGAGTGGACTCTTTGTTTAGTGTCGCCAGGGGAAAGGCACTGTTCGGGTGCTTACCTCGGGTATGTAATATACCGTGAGTCGTGGATGGCACAGAAGTTCCCCGAGTCATGTGGGTAAAGTGTGCAACCTCTGCAGAGTGTAAAACTATTCGAATAGCCATGTCCACGGTGAAGGACAGTTGGATGACCGCTCTTGTGCTACGTCCAATGTTCTCTAAAACTTGGTGTGAGTGTGTGTGTTGGTGACAAAGATAATACTTGAGTTAAGTCGGATGACTTGACATGATGACTGAACTTGAGATGTTCAACCCCTGCTTATGTTGATACCTGCAACTTGTTCATATGGATATCTGCAACCTGTTGATGCATGCTTTTACAAGTTGATTGAAAATGTCATTGCACTCAAACTAGCTTTCCGCAAAATTACCTATTAGTGCTTTATCATGCTCTGTTGAACCTTGTTCCAAACATGGGTTGCTTGCGAGTACATTCAAAGTACTCATTGGCTTGGCAGTGGTTATTTTATTGGCCAGGCATGAAAGACCAGGTTATGCTGAAGATTACCCTTGTGACGTACGTGTGAGCTAGGACGCTTCCCAGTCAGAATGCCTGTAGGGTTAAGGCAGATGACATGGGTTCACGCTATCGTTCAAGATTTCTGCTGCAAGATTATGAAGACTTGGCCATAAAGGCCGTATTTGAGTACAAACAGTATGTAATGGATGTAAGACTCTTGTTATTCAGTTTCTCTGTGTTCAGTGAGCATTGATCTCTGGGATCACTATGCACGTACATTCGGTGATCACGACTTATGAGTCGGGGTCCCCACAGAGCTGGTATCAGAGCCATCCTGACTGTAGGAAGCCCTTAGTTAGCATGGACGTTAGTTAGGACAAAACTATTTTTCCAGACCCTTCGAACCACCTATAAAACCTCTATATTTCTTACCTCTTCTAAGCTTTCAAAGAAACTGAAGGATTGTGCCTCAGCACTTCCACCATTTTTCTCTTGACTCTTCTCATCTGCTTTTCAAGATCTTGCAAATGGTCGCTAGCACCCTTTTGCCCCTGACCACTGGATTCCTTGAAATCCTCGTGGGTAACCTGGAAGGAAGCCACCATGCCAAACATTTACCCACATCTTTGGGAGACAAGGTTGGCGACAGCACGACAAGACGATACCAACAGAAGATACCTTCCCGGGGAACGAGGATGTCAAGACTCGGGAGATGGTGACACCCTCAACACTGCCCCCAGGATGAGGCAACCTTGGCCTACAATGTAATAGGCTTAAGATATGCAAGATCGTCACCCCTCAAGAACTTCTCTAGTTCTTATTCTTAGGGACCCACATCAACTTGATGGGGATCATTGGAATTGAAGTAGCACTTGATGAAGTAGAGCTAGTAGTGGCCTTGGGAACCCACATGACCATGGCTTGAGATTCTTCTTCAAATGAGTCAATTTCCTCTTGAAGCTTGTCTTTGCCCTTGAGCTTGTGGTCTTGTGGTGGAAGATCATCTTGAACTTGTGTTCCCTTAGAGAGAGTAGGATCATACTTCTCCTTTTGGGGAACAAACTTCGTCTTGGGGTATTGATCTTCTTCCCATTCAACTCCATTGGCATTGAACTTTCATTCAAAACCAATACCTTGGTTCTTCCAGTGCCAACCTTGCTTGCGTACAATCTCCTCAAATTGCTTACTTCTGGCAAGACTCTTGTAGACACCTTTCTCTATAATTCCTTAGTGTAACTTGGCTAAGAGAATCATTAGTGGAATCAATAGAACTACTATAAGAAACATCTTTAGATTTTGCATTTTTATTGTTGCTACTAGATGAAGAACCTTTCTTGACTTTGTTACTAGTTTGCTTATATTTGACTTGTGGCACAAAAGTAGACAAGAGTAATCGTTTGGCAAGATAAGAAGAACTCTTCTTTCGATGATCATCATTGATAGCTTTAAGAAACTCATGCTCTTGCTCTAAATTTAGCTTCTCGAAGCGTAGATTCTCATGAGTTCTTAGAAGCTCTCTATGATCTTCTTGAGTATATTCATGAGCTAACTTAAGAGTGTTTAGTTCTTTAGTTAATCTCTTGACGTGCCTTGAGACTGCGTCGGTATTTCCCCAAAGTGGAAGGGATGATGCAACACAGCTACGGTAAGTATTTCCCTCAGTTATGAAACCAAGGTTATCGAACCAGTAGGAGAACCAAGCAACACTATGTAAACGGTACCTGCACACAAAGAACAAATACTTGCAACCCGACGCGTAAGACAGGTTGTCAATCTCTCCACGGTAAAAAGATAGATTGGTTTGTACTAGATTGGATAAATAGATCGCTCAAGAACACAAAATAAAAGATGCAAATAAAAAGTGCAGCAAGGTATTTTTGGGTTTTTGGAATAATAGATCTGAAAACAAAAGCGGAAAAAGATAGATCGGAAAGCAATATATTAAAAGAATAGACCCGGGGGCCGTAGATTTCACTAGTGGCTTCTCTCAAGAAAATAGCACAAGGTGGGTAAACAAATTACTGTTGGGCAATTGATAGAAGATCAAATAATCATGACGATATCCAAGGCAATGATCAATATATAGGCAGCACGTCCAAGATTAGTAGACCGAAACGATTCTGCATCTACTACTATTACTCCACACATCGACCGCCATCCAGCATGCATCTAGTGTATTAAGTTCATGGAGAAACGGAGTAATGCAATAAGAACAATGACATGATGTAGACAAGATCTATTCATGTAGGAATAGACCCCATCTTGTTATCCTTAATAGCAACGATACATGCGTGCCTCGCTGCCCCTTCTGTCACTGGGAGAGGACACCGCAAGATCGAACCCATCACAAAGCACCTCTTCCCATGGCGAGAAAAAACGATCTAGTTGGCCTAACTAAACCAAATATTCGAAGACGAAATACGAGGCTATAAATAATCATGCATATAAGAGATCAAAGAAGACTCAAATAATATTCATGGATAGAAACTGATCATGAACTCAAACTTCATCGGATCCCAACAAACACACCGCAAAAATTCATTACATGAAATAGATCTCCAAGAGACCATTGTATTGAGAATCAAAAGAGAGATAGAAAGCCATCTAGATACTGCCTACGGACCCGTAGGTCTATGGTGGACTACTCACGCATCATCCGAGAGGCACCAATGAGGATGATGAACCCCTCCGTGATGGTGTTAGATTGGACCTCGTGGTTCTGGAACTTGCGGCGACTGGAATTGTGTTTCGTCTCCTCCTCTAGGGTTTCTGGAATTTCTGAGGATTGATAGAGCTGAGAGGTGGTGGAAAAGACCTCCATGGGCCCCACGGTACATCAGAGCGCTCTAGGGACCTCTGGCATGCCCTGGTGTATCGTGGGCTCCACGGGCCTCCTCCCAGGTGCTTCCTCGGCTCCCAAGTTGTCTTCTGGTCCAAAAAAAATCTCCAAAAAGTTTCGTGGAATTTGGACTCTGTTTGGTACTGATATTCTGCGAAGTAAAAAACAAGCAAAAAAACAGCAACTGGCACTGGGCACTATGTCAATAGGTTAGT
Organism: Elymus sibiricus; assembly: GCA_039707655.1. Taxonomy (NCBI): domain Eukaryota; kingdom Viridiplantae; phylum Streptophyta; class Magnoliopsida; order Poales; family Poaceae; genus Elymus; species Elymus sibiricus. The sequence continues at coordinate 135,297,553 of CM077669.1, forward strand.
CCCAAAAAATGATATAAAGTTGCTATAAAATGATTATAAAAATCCAAGAATGATAATATAACAGCATGGAACAATAAAAAATTATAGATACGTTGGAGACGTATCAGCATCCCCAAGCTTAATTCCTGCTCGTCCTCGAGTAGGTAAATGATAAAAACAGAATTTTTTATGTGGAATGCTGCCTAACATGTTCATCACATATTCTTTTCTTTTACAGCATGGACATTTGGACTTTTAGATGGTTCAAAGCAATAGTCTACTTTTGACATGAAGACTTTAATACTCAAGCATACCAACAAGCAACCATGTATTTTAAAATACCAACACTAAAGAAAGTTATCCCTAGCCCATCATGCTCAATCATTGATCCATTCATGAAACCCACTCGAATATTAGCTACACCTAATGCACAAGTATGATCATAGTGCCCCCTGGTTGGTGCTTTATAAGAGAAGATGGAGACTCACATTTAAAAATAAAAATTGCATAAAGTAAACAGATAGGCCCTTCGCAGAGGGAAGTAGGGATTTGTAGAGGTGCCAGAGCTCAAAGCTTAAATTGAGAGAGAAAAAATATTTTGGGTGGCATGCCTTTCCTGTCAACGAAAACGACCAAGTAGTTCTCAATACTTTCTATGCTAGATATATTATAGGTGGTTCCCAAATAGAAAATAAAGTTTATTCCTTTTTCCACCATCCTTTCACAATCCATGGCTAGCCGTATCCACGGTTGCCTTCCATACCAACACTTTCCAAGGAATTTATTATTTCACAACATAAAGTAAATTTCTTTTTCATTTCGGGACTGGGCATCCCTATTACCGCCGTACTCTCGTGCAATGACAAGTGAATAAACACTCATCTTGAGAATAACACATCTAGCATGGAAAAATATTAGCCACCCCCCTGCCGCTTCATGAGCGATACGAGCACACAAAAAGGAAATTTATTTTGAAAATTAGAGATGGCACATACAAATTTGCTTAGAACAGCACGAAAATACCGCATATAGGTAGGTATGGTGGTATCATATGGCAAAACTGGGTTTAAGGATTTTGGATGCACAAGTAGTATTTCTACTTAGTACAAGTGGAGGCTAGCAAATAGATTGAGAAGCAACCAACCAAGAAACAAAAATTCACATAAACGGGCATTAAGCATAACTAGCACCGAATAATGCACCACACATAGGATGTCATTTCATTGCATAACTATTGACTTTCGTGCTTGCATAGGGAATCACAAACCTTAACACCAATATTCTTACTAAAGCATAATTACTCACCAACATGACTCACATATTACTATCATCATGTCTCAAAACTATTACAAGGAATCAACTTTAATTTGTCCAATGAACTTCATGAAAGTTTTTATTATATCCCTCTTGAATATCAATCACTTTGGGACTAGTTTCATATATTGCGGTTGCTTTTGACAAGCTCAAATAAATTTAAGTGAAGAACATGAGCATAAAAATTTCATCTCTCAAAATAATATAAGTGAAGCATGAGAGAATTTCTTCAAAATTTACTAATTCTCAAATTAATCTAAGTGAAGCATGCGAGTATTTCTTCAAAAATTTAAAGCACACCATGCTAAAAAACATATAAGTGAAGCACTAGAGCAATTCCATAGCTCAAAAATTTAAGTGAAGCATATAGAGCAATTCTAACAAATCATAGCAGAATTTTGGCTCTCTCAAGTAGGTGTGTCCAGCAAGGATACTTGTGACAAACTAAAAATCAAATCAAGCAAAGACTCATATAATACAAGATGCTCCAAGCAAAACTCATGATATTTGACGAATAAAAATATAGCTCCATGTAAAATACCGATGGTCGTTAGAAGAAAGAGGGGATGCCACTCGGGGCATCCTCAAGCTTAGTTGCTTTTTTTTCCTTGGATATTATCTTGGGGTGCCATATCATATCCAATATTAGGCTATTTTCACTCCTTATTCCTTCATCCATCGGGATCTCACCCAAAACTTGAAAACTTCAATCACACATAACTTAACAAAACCTTCGTGAGATCCGTTAGTATAATAAAGCAAATCACCACTCTAAGTACTGTTGCAAACCCATTCATATTTTATTATTGCATTATATCTACTGTATAATAAATTTAACATTGCTTATACCCTCCAATACAAACCATAGATTCATCAAAATAAGCACACAATGCAACGAAAACAAAATCTGTCAAAAACAGAACAGTCGGTAGTAATCTGTACTCTAACTATACTTCTGTAACTCCAACAATTCTGAAAAATTAAGAAAACGTCTGTAATTTGTATATAAATCTTGTGTAAAAAATTCAGATTTTTTCGTCACTTCTGTGATATTTGGAAATTCTGCTACTGGACGCAAAAGTTTCTGTTTTTCAACAAGATCAAATCAACTATCACCCACCATGATCCCAAAGGCTTTGCTTGGCACAAACACTAATTAAAACATAAAAACACAATCATAACAGTAGCATAATTGTGCAAACACTCAAGAACAGAAAGGAAAAGGTAAAAATAAATTTTATTCAATGGGTTGCCTCCCAACAAGCTCTTTCTTTATAGCCATTAAGATAGGCTTGAGATTTCAATGATGCCCTCATGAAAGATAATAATAGCAACACAAAGAGAGCATCATGAAGCATATGGATAACAAACTTAAGTCTAAAATACTTCCTATGCATAGTCATTTTATATGCAAACAAATTATCAAGGCAAGCAAACACTAGCATATGGAAGGAAGAAGAAAGGGACAATAGCAATCTCAACATGAAGAGAGGTAATTTAGTATCATGAAAATTTCTACAACCATAATTTCCTCTCTCATAATAATTACATGTAGGATCATAATCAAATTCAACAATATATCTATCATAAATAATACTCTCTTTATGATCAACATGCATAAAGTTTTTATCATCTTCCAAAATAGTGGGATTATCATCAACTAAAGTTATGACCTCTCCAAACCCACTTTTATCAAAAAATTCATAAGATTGAACACTCTCCAAATATGTGGGATTCTTTTTACCTAAAGTTGACGCTCTTCCAAACCCACTTTCGATACTATTTCAAGCATTATGATCAATAACATATTCAACATGAGCCTTAAATAAAATTTCAAGATCATAAGAAGCATTATCACGCCAATCATGATCATTGCAATAAGAAGTGTACATGACAAAATTATCATCCCAAGCTTGTAGTTTTGCATATCATTAACATAATTGACATTAATAGTATTTATAGTAACATCATTGCAATCATGCTTTTCAATCAAGGAGCTATCATGAATCACCTTATAAATTTCTTCTTTCAACACTTCATCAAAATTTTCAGATTCACTATTTTCAAACAAAACTTCATTGAGATAATCAAGTGCACTCAACTCACTAGCAATTGGTTCATCATAATCTGGCCTTTTGAAAAGATTAGCAAGTGGATGAGGATCCATATAAATAGATTTTTGGCAAGCAAAGATGCAAGCAAATAGAAGGCACATGGCAACACAAGCAAAGATAGCAAACAAGCAAAAAGGCAAATGAAAAAGAGGGCGAATAAAACGGCAAATTTTTGTGAAGTGCGGGAGATGAAAACGAGAGGCAAATGGCAAATAATGTAAATTGCAAGGAGATGAGATTTGTGACTAGGAACCTGATAGATGTTGATGATGTCTCCCCGGCAATGGCGCCAGAAATTGACACATTGACGGGAGACTACTTTCGTACCTCCTCCCCGGCAACGGCGCCAGAAATTCCTTTTGACGTGGCTTGAGACTGCGTCGGTATTTCCCCAAAGAGGAAGGGATGATGCAGCACAACTACGGTAAGTATTTCCCTCAGTTATGAAACCAAGGTTATCGAACCAGTAGGAGAACCAAGCAACACTATGTAAACGGTACCTGCACTCAAAGAACAAATACTTGCAACCCGACGTGTAAGAGAGGTTGTCAATCTCTCCACCGTAAAAAGATAGATTGGTTTGTACTAGATTGGATAAATAGATCGCTCAAGAACACAAAATAAAAGATGCAAATAAAAAGTACAGCAAGGTATTTTTGGGTTTTTGGAATAATAGATTTGAAAATAAATGCGGAAAAAGATAGATCGGAAAGCAATATATTAAAAGAATAGACCTGGGGGCCGTAGATTTCACTAGTGGCTTCTCTCAAGAAAATAGCACACGGTGGGTAAACAAATTACTGTTGGGCAATTGATAGAAGATCAGATAATCATGACGATATCCAAGGCAATGATCAATATATAGGCATCAAGTCCAAGATTAGTAGACCGAAACGATTCTGCATCTACTACTATTACTCCACACATCGACTGCTATCCAGCATGCATCTAGTGTATTAAGTTCATGGAGAAACGGAGTAATGCAATAAGAATGATGACATGATGTAGACAATATCTATTCATGTAGGAATAGACCCCATCTTGTTATCCTTAATAGCAATGATACATGCGTGCCTCGCTGCCCCTTCTGTCACTGGGAGAGGACACCGCAAGTTCGAACCCATCACAAAGCACCAAGTCCCATGTCAAGAAAAATTGATCTAGTTGGCCTTACTAAACCAAAGATTCGAAGAAGAAATACGAGGCTATAAATAATCAAGCATATAAGAGATCAAAGAAGACTCAAATAATATTCATGGATAGAAACTGATCATGAACTCAAACTTCATCGGATCCCAACAAACACACTACAAAAAGTCATTGCATGAAATAGATCTCCAAGAGACCATTGTATTGAGAATCAAAAGAGAGAGAGAAAGCCATCTAGCTACTGCCTATGGACCTGTAGGTCTATGGTGGACTAATCACGCATCATCTGAGAGGCACCAATGAGGATGATGAACCCCTCCGTGATGGTGTTAGATTGGATCTCGTGGTTCTGGAACTTGCGGCGGCTGGAATTGTGTTTCGTCTCCTCCCCTATGGTTTCTAGAATTTTTGAGGATTTATAGAGCTGAGAGGCGGTGGAAAAGACCTCTGTGGGCCCCACGATACATCAGGGTGCGCCAGGGGCCTCTGGCGCGCCCTGGTGTATCGTGGGCTCCACGGGCCTCCTTCCAGATGCTTCCTTGGCTCCCAAGTTGTCTTCTGATAAAAATCTCCAAAAAGTTTCATGGCATTTGGACTCCGTTTGGTACTGATATTCTGCAAAGTAAAAAACAAGCAAAAAATAGCAACTGGCACTGGGCACTATGTCAATAGGTTAGTCCCAAAAAATGATATAAAGTTGCTATAAAATGATTATAAAACATCCAAGAATGATAATATAACAGCATGGAAGAATAAAAAATTATAGATACGTTGGAGACGTATCAGCTCTCAATCTCCTTCTTATCATCATCGCACGATTTTTCTTGACTAGCATGATTATTATCAAGTTCATTTTGGCTAACATCACTAGTTTTATCAAAGAGCAAGTCATCATCTCCTAGTAAGTCATCCACATCACTATTAAAGTCAATGTATTTGGGGTGTGATACCTTTGGGACTTTAGCCATGAAGAAACTTCCAATTCCTTCATTTGGTGAATCAAATAAATCATAGGAGTTGGAGGAAACGAGTGCTAATCCAGCAACACCTTCATGTTGACTATAGTCAGAGTCGGAGTGGAACTTCTCTTGGATTGGTTGTCGGATTTGGAGCCAGAAACCCAGTCACCAACATGAGCTTGATGTCTTCTTCTTGTGTAGCTCTTGGTGTACTTGTCCTTCTTCTCCGAGTCCTTGCTTCTTTGGGAGGGTCTTCGTTCATAGCGATATTCTCTACTCCTTCTCTCTCTTGGAGGTGACTCATCTCTTGAGCTTCTTCTTCTAGGTGACTCTCCTCTTCTCTTGGTGGGGGCGTGCACTCATTGGAAAAGTGTCCGGGTCTTCCACAATTGTAACAATTTTGGTCATGACTAGAAGAACACTTTTGTTCATATCTTGAGTTGGAGCTTCTCTCTTTGCCTCTATTCTTGTAGAACTTGTTGAATTTCTTGACCATGAGGCTTATCTCATCATTGGTAACAAGGTTGTCACTTGAAGTTGTAGGAGTGTCACTTGTGGATTTGTAAGCACCGCTTGACTTGTTGTGAAGCTCTTCTTTGTCCTTGAGTGACATCTCATGAGAAACAATCCTACCAATGACTTCCATGAGCTTGAGATCTTTGTAGTTTGGCATCATTTGGATCAATGTGCACACGGTGTCGTACTTTCCATCCAAGGCTCTAAGGATCTTCTTAACGATGAATTTTTTGGTCAACTCTTCACTTCCAAAGCCGGCAATCTCATTTGTGATGAGAGCAAGCCTAGAGTACATTTCTGCGACTCCTTCACCATCCTTCATCTTGAACTTGTCAAGTTGACTTTGAAGCACATCCAACTTAATTTCCCTGGTGGATTCTATTCCTTAGTGCATATCAACCAAAGTATCCCAAATTTTCTTTGCATTCTCAAGACGGCTTATCATGTTGAACTCTTTGGGGCATAGGCAGTTGAATAGAATGTTGCATGCTTGAGCGTTGTATTTCAACATCTTCAATTCTTCCGTTGTCGCTTCACGATCCGGTTCCTTTCCATCACCAAAGAATTCACCTTGCAATCCAACATGAACAACAACCCAAACGGCGAGGTTATGACCAAGAATATGCATTTTCATTTTATGCTTCCAACTAGCAAAGTTTGTACCATCAAAATATGGACCTCTACGGTGGTAATTTCCCTCACTAGACGCCAAACTCTCATAGGTTGTGAAACCACTGCAATAGAGACCAAAGCTCTGATGCCACTTGTAGGATCCAAAGTATGTCTAGAGGGGGCGTGGTTAGACTACTTGACCAAATAAAAACTTAACCTTTTCCCAATTTTATCGGTTGGCAAGTTTTAGCAATTTTACCAAGTCTAGCACACCCTACACATGCAAGTCTATGAGTATAGCAGTGGAAAGTAAAGAGATGCAAGTGTAAGTAGAGGGTAGGGATAGGAAAATCAAACACAATGAAGACACGTGGATTTTTGGAATGGTTCCGATAGGTGGTGCTATCATACGTCCACGTTGATGGAGACTTCAACCCACGGAGGATAACGGTTGCGCGAGTCCACGGAGGGCTCCACCCACAAGTGGTCCATGAAGAAGCTACCTTGTCTATTCCACCATAGCTTACATCCACTAAGGACTAGCCTCAGTCGGGGTATATCTTCATGAAGTAGGCGATCTCCTTGCCCTTAGAAACTTCTTGGTTCAACTCCACATGATTTGGAGGCTCCCAAGGGACACCTAACCAATCTAGGAGACACCACTCTCCAAAAGGTAATAGATGTGGTATGGATGATGAACTCCTTGCTCTAGTGCTTCAAAAGATAGTCTCCTAAACACTCAATCACTCTCTCATAGAATTTGTCTTGGTAGAAGAGATTGATTGGGTGGAAAGTAACTTGGGAAGGCTAGAAATCAAGATTCATATGGTTATAGTGGAAGATCTTGATCTCAACACATGAGTAGGTGGTTCTCTCTCAGAAAATAAATGGTGGAAGTGTTTGCTTGTTCTGAGTTCTCTGTCTATGAATGAGAGGGAGGTGGAGGGGTATATATAGCTATCTCTAAAAATCCAACCGTTACAACGTTATTGCCCAACTCGGTGGAACCGAAGTAAAAACTCGGTTGCACCGACTAGTGCAAAATGCTCTTACTTTTGGGTTCTCGGTGAGACCGGTATGAAGCATCTGGGTGAGAACGATTCGGTTGGCCTTGAGCAGTTCCTCACTTCGGTGGCACCCAAATGTAAAACTCAAAAATTCCGATTTTTGACAATTAGATACTAGAAGGTTGGACACTGCTTTTCGACTATACTTGTTGGTCGAGTGGAACCAAGGTACCATGGCCCATCAACTGTTGGCCCAGTCGTCTACACGAAGAAGGCCTAGTGCGGCATCTAGCCCACTGGAAGACTCTGGAGGCCATCCCACGAGCCCCCGTCTCCGGGAGGACACCTCTCTCTAAGAGGGACCCACCGGAAGTTCGTCCACCAGCAGCAGGCGGCTTCACGAGGTCTCCTCGCGAGGCTGCTTCCCGCGAAGCCCTCCTCTTGGAGAGGCCATTCAACACTGGCCATGCAACAGTCCTCCCGCCACGTGGGTGACGTACAATGCCTTCAGAGGATGTATGGACGGTGCCAGCAGGCGCCACAGAAGAATCTTTCCCCTTTGTGATAAAAGGGTAGCGAGCAGCTGTCCCCCGGAAGGCGAATCCCAACACTTACCCGTTTGGTGCAAGGAGACCAACGTGACACCGGTCGGCAGGACGGACGTCCCCGGCGAGCCCACGAGCGCGTCATGGATGGCGCCTTTGGCAGGATGAAGACCAACTTTGTTAGGGAAGATTGCGGATTTGTCCCCCTTCGAATTGCCTCCCTGTGGTCGCCCTTTTCCTGCCAATTTTTGGGAAGAGAGGCCCATGGCAAGGATAAGAGGGGCAGACGGCCACCGTAGATAAGCACGGATGATTGAGCTCCCATTCTAGAGAGGGAGAGAGAGAGAGAGAGAGAGCTCTTCTTCTTCCTCGCAGCTTGTAACACTTGTGCAACCTAACAAAGATACAAACACAAAGCAGGAGTAGGGTTTTACACCGCAAGGTGGCCCGAACCTCGGTAGACTCTGGTGTCCGTTTTGTGCTCTGCGTGCATGTCTTGGTCGTAATCGAGGTGAGGTTGTAGGTGCATCCAGCCCCCGAGTCTTTGAACCGAGTTCTTGAGAGATTTCCCCGTAGGCACAAAGCCAATCTCTGACATTGGCACGCCAGGTGAGGGAGTCCGGGACTAAGGGGTCCTCGGGATGCCGACCTATCTCGAGTGGGCCGAACTCATGAGGTACTCGGTGGCCTCTGTGGGAAGACCGAACTATAAGGATGCTCCGTGATCAGGAAGGAAACCTCAGGTGCCGCGGTGCGTCCACCAAGTCATGGATGGGCGTGTTTCAACCCTCGGTAACAACCGACTACATGTAACCCTAGGTACCTCTGGTGTCTATATAAACCAGGGGTTTAGTTCGTAGAGGACAAGTCAACTCATCTAGGGTTTTAGCTCGTTTGATCTCGAGGTAGATCGACTCTGTAACCATCATACTCATTCATATAATCAAGCAGGACTTAGGGTTTTATCTCCTCAAGAGGGCCCGAACCTGGGTAAACACCGTCTCCTTCGTCCCCTGTTAACCATCGATCCCAGATCCATAGCTCGGGACCCCATACCCGAGGTCCGCTGGTTTTGACACCGACATTGGTGCTTTCATTGAGAGTTCCGCTGTGTATCGCCGAAAGATCGATGGCTCGCTTAATCCTGAGCGATGAAGTCCGCAACAGGGCCATCTTCGTCCCTGGTCAGATCTTCGCTTTCGGAAGCATCGTGCTGCATGCCAATCCTGCCGTCCGCCTTGGCCAGGTCGGAAGTTTTACCGCCGATCAGGAGGTCAGGTTCAGGAACCTAGAGTTCATCGCCGACTCCCGGGGAGATCTTGTTTTAACAAAACTCTCTGCTCTCCTTGAAGGGCCCATAAGCCCCGACGCCTTGACCTCGGGAGCAGGAGACCCCGCCACTAGGGCGGCCTCTGTCCCTAGTTTGGCCTTGAAGCCTCTTGGTCGACATGCCTGAATCAGCCCCGGCCGCACATACCCCGGGGGCATCCTCGAACGACCCCGGGGCGATGGCGCCGCAAACTGACCCCAGGTGTGCGTGTAACGCGGACTCTGCCGAAGCTTGTCGCTGAATGAGTTGCTCGGCTGGATTCAAGCCCTAGGCATGACCGACGACCAACCCTCGGTCTATGACCAGCTTGGGCTTAGGCCCGACTGTCGGTGTCAAAACCGGCGGATCTCGGGTAGGGGGTCCCGAGCTGTGAGACTAGGATCGATGGTAACAAAGGGACAAAGGAGACGATGTTTACCCAGGTTCGGGCCCTCCTATGGAGGTAAAACCCTACGTCCTGCTTGATTATATTGATGGTATGAAGGTTACAAAGTTGATCTACCTCGAGACCGACTAGCTAAAACCCTAGATGAGTTTCCGTGTCCTACATTCTAAAACCCTCCCGATTTATATAGACACCGGGGGGGTGCCTAGGGTTTACACATGATGGGCCTCCTACCGGGTGTGGAAATGTCGATTTCCTCATCTTGACTTGGAGTGCACGACGCGCCTTCGGGGCTTCCTTCTGGAACGTGGAGTCTCGATGTAACTGGCCTTTCCTGTGATAGCCAGAGAACGGCCCATCGAGCTGGCCTATTAAGAGATGGGCCAGCGGCCCGAGGACCCCCTAGTCCGGGACTCCCTCAGTAGCCCCCGAACTAGCCCCCAACGCCAAGAGTCTTAGCTCCAGCTGCTTCATATGATCGGAGTCTTCGGCTTGCGGGGTGAGTTCTTCTTCCCTTTCAATGATCGGCTGAGACTAGTTTGGCTTCCGATGACACATATTTCATCCGATCATATAATTGACCGAACACCATGAATTGCTTAGACCCGAAGGCCACTCGTCAAAGTGTAAACAGTGTTTTCTGAGACCCCCCTCTGTCGAAGGGTCGTGGCCTACCACGACCGCTGAACCAGTTATGAGAACTCGATTCGCGGTTCGAGGTCATTTTTATAGTGACACGACTTATCAATGCGCAGATCGTGCTCCGTTTTACATGGGATATGATTAATCTTCATGCGCGCATAACGGCACGCATGTCTTGGGAAGCGGAGGGATTTGCGGCGCGATAAGGGAGGCTAATCGGCGGCACGTCTCATAAAAAGGGAAAAAAACCCAAGGCCTATTCAAGCTTCCCATTCGCATCCTCCGCCTCCTCAATCTCCCCAAGCTTTGAGAGCCCAGATCCAGTTCTTCCTCACCCTCTCCTCTGAGCTTAGCCATGGCGGGTTCGGGCTCCAATGGCAAGTGGGAGGCCTCCACGGTCACTGACCAAGATATCCGGGACCTAAAGCAGGCCGGCTACCTTCCCGCCAACATCTTCCACCGCACCCCGGAGAAGAACCAGGTGATTCCCACCCCCAAGGCAGGCGAGAGGGTGGTGTTCGTCCCCCACTTCATTCGGGGGCTGAGCTTTCCGCTCCACCCCTTTGTCAGGGGTCTCATGTTTTTCTATGGGCTGGACTTCCACGACCTTCCGCCGAACTCCTTCATGCACATATCGGCATTCATCATCGTCTGCGAAGCCTTTCTGCGGGTCGAACCACACTTCGGCCTGTGGCTCAAGGTCTTCAACGTCAAGCCGAAGACCGTGGCAAGCGAGCACGCGGACTGTGGAGGGGCGGTAATCAGCAAGCTCCCCCGCGTCGAGTGGCCATCCGGCACCTTCATCGACACGATCAAAATCTGGCAGAAGGAGTGGTTCTACATCACCGAGCCAAGGGACGAGAGCTGGGCGGCACCTGCCAAGTTCAGATCCGGACCCCCAACGAGGTTGACCTCGTGGCTCAGGAAAGGCCTCGACTGGGGGTCCGATGCTGAGGTGAAGCTGCTGCAGAAGCGTATTACCTCGGTGATCGCGGCCAAGGTGGAACTGGTGAACGTAGTCCAGGTTATGCTCCACCGCCGTATCCTTCCTTGCCAGCGCCGGGCTTCCCCAATGTGGGCCTATCAGTCTGACGACGAGCCTACCATGCACCAACTCTTCCGCACCACTCCTGAGAAGTTGTGGAAGGCTTTATTCAAGCCTCGGAAGAGCTGGCCGGCCAAGGAAGAAGATTCGGGCCTAAGTGTCGATAACCCACCGACCCAGGTATGGCATAATTTCAATCCATTGATTCTGTTTCTTCGGCAAAAAGTCTGAACACCTTCTCCCTTACTTTCGCAGAAGTGGCTGAGCAAAACCGCAAGGGATAACTACCCGGCTCCACAACTCGAAGACCCCAGGTCGGAGTTGTTGGCGGCGATGCTTGTTGTGGCGCCATACTCGGCGCCCGAGAAGAAAGAGAAGAAGAATATGGCCAGAGAGGGTCTCCGCATCAAGGACCAGCCGGACGCCGCGTTCGAGGAAACCCATGCCTCCTTGAGTCACGAGGAGGAGCGTGAAGATGGAGGGGAAGGTGTTTCCCCCTCCCAAGGAAGAGGGCGGCGTCATCGGACGTCGCGGAGGACGCAGCTCCTCCCGCCCTGAAGAGGGCGCGCCGGGCGAGGTTGATCTTGCCCGATGACAGCTCGGATTCTGATGCAGAATCCGAGGAATTTGAGAGGGTTCCCCGAAGGAGCTTAAGGGTCAAGCCCCCCGCTCAAAGGTATGAATCCGAAGACTCCCGGGTTATTTATGCAGGGTTTTTCAATGCTTAAAACACAAGCGCGTCTTTTGATTTGCAGCCCACCGCGCGTTCTCCCCACCGACCAAATATCGGACGGGGAGTCCCCACCCGCCGAGCGGGTGGAGAGTGGGTCTGCATCGCACCCCACACCTCCAGGGGTCGCGAAGGATGCCACGGAGGTGTCATCCAGCCAGGCTCCGTTGGAGCCGAACACGAGCGGCGGGGTCGACCACACCACGGCCGAGGCTGACGCCGCGGCCGCCGAAGGCCAGGGAGAAGAAATTCCCCAGGCTGCTGAGGACCAGGGGGAGAATACTCCCCTGGCCACCAAAGGGGAAGGGCGAATATATGCCCAGTCCCCTCCGAGGACGTCTCCGGAGCACGCTGCGCCTCCAAAGATACCAGCTCAGTCCTCGGTCATAGATCGGACTATCCGGTCACCACCGATGCCACCAACGGCTGGGTGGTCGGTTATGGAGGAGGTGCTAGCAAGCGCCTCCATCTCTGAGGATCACCGCACTCTTATGGGTGCGGTTTTACAAGGAATTCAGTCCGTTGATAACGGACTGAAAGAGGCCTTCAATGGTCTCTTGGCGGGCTTCAAGGTGAGTCACGTAATACCCTTTTCCCGAACAACGTTAATTTTAAGTTTGTACTATCTTTATATATGTACTAGCCCCCGAGCCCCGGATGGGTTTGCAAAAACACATCCGGGGGTCAAACAAGAGGGAATGAACAATGATGCACAAGTCACCATTTTAGTCCTGCAATGTTCTAAAAGTCCTTGAAAGGACCGAACAGAGAGTCATATCCTTGATAGTTCGGGGGTTTGAACGCACTTAACTGGATGCATTTTTTGCAGGCCTCGTCATCGGTGGCGACTGTTAATGCCGCGGAGCTAACCAAACTTAATCGGAAGCTCGAGATCTCCGAGGGGGAGCTTGATAGCCTGAACAAGAGGTTCGACGAGGCACAAGGTAAGCCGAATAGTAATATCCGAGCTATATATCGGTAATGATCCGCACTGGTAACCCAGCGTGACCGTTTGTCTATCGCTTCCACAGCTTCAGCTGCGGAGGTCGAAAAACTCAAGGCCGAGCTTCAACGAATGAAGCAAGAGGCCACGGAGGAGAAGGCGGCCGCCGCACAAGCAGCGGCCACGCTTTCCGCTTTGAAGGCCACGAGTGCCAAGCATGAGGCCCGAGTGGAGGAGGTGCAACAAGAGCTCAAGGATGCTGCAAGAAGTGCGAGGCTCTTGAGCAGAAAGGCAAAGAGCATGCCACTGAGCTAGCCGCGCTAAAATCCGAGCTCCAAAAGGAGCGGGTGGATAGGCGGTCCTTTGAAGAGGAAGTTCGCCAAGTCAAGGCTGTCATCGATGGTAAGCCGTATTCAGTACAATGCGCCTTTGGTGGTAGCAAGTTTGCTTTGCTCACCCAGGTGTGGCATTCCTTAGGCATCTGTGTGGATCTCCAGAAGAGTGCAGCAGACGCGAACAAGCTTTATGCTTCATGGGCAGAGGATGATAATGCCCGGCTATTCTGGGCACAGTTTGAGTCCCCCGAGAGCTCTCCTCTCCTCATCGAGCAAATGAAGCAACTGATGGAGATGCACAGAGTGGCGGAGCCAGCCAGGAAGGACCTCTGCATCCGTTTGTGGCCCGATGAGACATTGCCGAGCAGCTACTTCGGCTTAGTGCAGAAACTATGTGAAGCTGCGCCTCGGGTCGATGTGCTGAAGCGTTCTACGTGCATCGAGGGCGCGCGGATGGCCTTTGCGAAGACCATGGTGCATTGGCCGAAGCTCAAGCCAACCGAGATGGCTACCGCACCTCCGCCTCCTGGAAAGGAGTATAGGCGCCCCGAGCGATACTTCCCCGTAGTGATGGAGGGTGCTCGGACAATAGAGGCTCAATGCTCCAAGGACGTTTTGTATGAATGAGCGCGTTGCAATATGTCCGAAGACTTTTAACGCTTTATAACTAGTGATGCATGGTTTATCATGTCTTATAAGTATTTGATTTTTATTTTGACTCCTGTGTGGCCGGTTTATCTGAAAGTTGCGAGTTGTTGGCTTCGGCCCCCATATAGATACTACACGGGGTGTCTCTATATCCGCACTATGACCCTTAGCCGAGGTATCAGTGCCCGAAGGCGGTAGTGCGGGGGGGACAAGGCTATCGGACTATGATGCTTTATCGCTTTCACTTAGCCGTAGGAGCGTAGAAAAAATGCGGGGGGCTGATGACCAGCCCCCAGTGTGGTGTGATGTTCGGATATACCGGGGACGAAGCCAGCATCACATGGTTTGTATAAAAACGAAACCCATCGTATAACAAGGCCTGACCTCTCTCGATCTTTTAGTATGACACTTATGCTCGGATTTGCAGACCGGTTCTCGCATACTATGACAGTCAGTTTTCGGCTTTCTCCCCTGAGGTGCTTGACCAGGTGAACTGGAAACACAATCGCAGTGGTTCTCCCTTTGCCCCTTTAGCTGAACGAGCGGAACGTAAGGGGGCAATCACAGGAGCCGGGCAACCCAACCATTGACCCAAGACATAGTTCGGATCCGATGCATATAAAGCAAAATCCAAGACGCCGAACACACGACCAGTTGTGCTGGGGTGATGTTCAAGGCCATTTTTTTTAAATTCAAGCCCCCGGTCTATTAGCCGGTTGCATCATAATATATACCGAACAGTTTTCGCAAGAAGCGTTACCAAGGAAAGAACAGAGGATGTATAAAAGACAACGAAGTGGCGATATATGATGGTCTTGTACTTGCTCAATAATTCTTATAACTTGGATTGCCGAAGCAACTGTTTACAGGTTTTTGAAGATAAAATATAAAATTTACAGATGGGAGGCTGTACCAGGGGTCTTCGATTGGTGACGTGACGTCCTCGATGTGTCCTATCACCTGTCCGTTCATATTCCTCTGTAGGGGTTGCATCCCTTTAAGGGCGATGCTGTCGCCGAGCGGACCTTGGGAAGAAGGTCTTGAGAAGTCGCCGAAGTGTGGATGGGCTTTACGCTTTTAGCAGGTCCTTGATGGTACCTGTGTTTTGTCCGAGGACATGTAGTAATGGCTCGGTCCGGCCGAACACTTACCCTTTGATGGTTGTTCCCCATTGCTGCCCATGGAATCTTGAGTGCGAAGTTGTGCTTTCTTGGCATGTATTTGGCGGTCGTTAGGGCTGTGCAATGGGGGGCGTGTCCCTATTTATGGGGAGAAGAGGAATCTGGGAGTTCGGATTGAAACCAAACTCGTTTGTCGACCTTACGAGCCTTTATGGCAGATTTAGGTGTTTGCCGACTGTCCTCGTAGTGGAATTCGGCCGCCAGGGCCAATGCATGTTCCTCAATTCGGAGGGAACACTCTGTGTTGCCGTTGACGGTGATGACCCCCTTGGGCCCCGGCATCTTGAGCTTGAGGTATACGTAGTGTGGGACGGCGTTAAAGCGAGCGAACGCTATATGGCCCAGCAGGGCATGGTAGCCGTTGCGGAAAGGTACGATGTCGAAGATCAAGTCCTTGCTGCGGAAGTTATCGGGCGAGCCAAACACCACTTCCAGGCTCACAGAGCCCGTGCACCGGGCCTCGACGCCTGGGATCACTCCTTTAATGGTAGTGTTGCTGGGTTTGATCCTTGATGGATCTATACCCATCTTTTTCACCGTATCTAAGTAGATCAGATTGAGGCTACTTCCTCCGTCCATTAGGACTTCAGTGAGGTGATACCCATCGATAATGGGGTCTAAGACGAGGGCCGCCGAACCTCCATGACGGATACTGGTCGGGTGATCTCGTCGATCAAAGGTGATCGGGTAGGCCGACCATGGGTTAAACTTCGTGGGCTACAAGCTCTACGGCGTAGACCTCTCGAAGGGCGCGCTTCCTCTCCTTTTTCGGTATATGAGTGGCGTATATCATGTTCATAGTTTTTTACTTCTGGAGGGAATTGCTTCTGACCTCCATTGCTCGGACCGCGGGGCTCCTCGTCGTCCTCGCTGCGTGGGCCTTTGCCCTCCTCCTTGGCAGCGAGTTTGCCGGCCTGTTTGAACACCCAACAGTTACGGTTGGTGTGGTTGGCGTGCTTGTCCGGAGTGCCATGGATCTGACAAGGCCTCTCCATGATCTTGTCCAGCGGGGTGGGTCTGTTGCGGTTGCCTTTTGGAGGCTTCTTCCGCTGCCCGGATCTTGGGTTGCAGAAACTAGCGTTAACGGCCGTGTCATCTGTGTCGCTAGTGCTGTGCCAGCGTTTGTTTTTGTTGCGTCGTGGTTTCCCGTTTCCATCCCGGACTTCGGAAGTGCCGGGGTCTTCGGGGTTGTGGCTTCGCCTCGCTAGCCAGTTATCCTCGCCCGCGCAAAAGCGGGTCATGAGTGATGTAAGGGCGGACATGGTCCTAGGTTTATCCTGACCGAGCTGGCGAGCCAGCCACTCGTCCCGAATATTTTGCCTGAAAGAGGCTATCTTCGGCATCTGGGCAATCGATGATCTGTTTTTTCTTGGTCAAGAACCGATTCCAGAATTGTCGAGCGGACTCTCCTGCCTTTTGCACGACATTGCTTAGGTCGGAGGAGTCCGGGGCCGTACATAGGTGCCCTGGAAGTTAGATCGGAATGCATCCTCGAGGTCCTCCCAGCTCCCGATAGAGTTTTCAGGGAGACTGTTTAACCAGTGCCGAGCTGGCCCCTTAAGTTTAAGGGGTAGGTACTTGATGGCGTGGAGGTCGTCGCCTCGTGCCATGTGAATGTGGAGGAGGAAATCCTCGATCCACACTGCTGGGTCAGTTGTTCTGTCATATTGCTCGATGTTCACGGGTTTAAACCCTTCCGGGAACTGATGTTGCATCACCTCGTCAGTGAAGCAGAGTGGGTGGGCAGTGCCTCTGACCTGGGCTATATCACGCCGGTAGTCGGCGTCTGTTCTGGCCCGGTTTTGGTCCCAAACTCTGTTGGTTCGGTCGTGCCAGGGCCGATACTCGTCCCTTCTACCAGGGGAGTACCCTCTAGATCCGTAGATGGATCTCGTGCGGCCTGTTCTATCATCCAGGTCACGTCGCAGGTCATACCTGTCCTCAGGCTCCATTGGCTCTTTTCCCCTTCTGCGGGGTATCGCCGGCCTATAACCGGCCTCGCCAGCCGTCCTATCTCGTCCTCGGGGAGGGCGGTCCGGCTGGTCGTATGGAGTGTGCTTGGGGGACGGCGTATTGGGGAGCTCGTCGTCGAATTGTGGCAGCAACTGCCGGCGGGGCTAACTCTTGGGTTGGTCCCATAGACCGGCGCCGTGTTCTTCCTCGGCTGATAGAACCCTTGTCCATCTGTCGTTGAGGGTGTCTTGTTCGGCCTTGAGCTGCCGCGCTTTTGCCTTTAGGCTTCGGGCAGTGGCTAAAAGCTGTTGCCTAAACCATTCCTGATCCTCAATGGTTTCGGGAATGATGAGGTCCTCGTCTTCTAGGCTATCCTCCTCCTCTACAGGGGGGAGGTAGTTGTCATCCTCGGAGTCGTTCGGATCTTCGGGGTCGCGCTGGTCCTTCGGCCTTTCCTGGTCCTCTAACGGATACTCGGGGATATCGGGATTGCCGAGGTCTTCCGGGGTATCGTTTTCCCCGGTGCCGGCAATAGCTTCCCTTCCCTTTTTTGTCTTTGATCGCTTACGCGGTTTCCGGCGTCTTGACGGCGCCTCACCTGAGTCATCGCCATTGTTTGCTGGTGTGCGCTCGCCGTTACCGGCTGGCGTATCCACCATGTAGACGTCATAGGTGGAGGTGGCGGTCCATCGCCCGGTGTTGACGGGGGTGGGAGCACGATCCTCTTCCTCCATGTCTTCTGCCTCCTCGGAGGCGTAGTCCAACATATCGGTTAATTCTTCGATAGTGGCTACTAAGTGGGCGGTGGGTGGGACGAAAAATTCTTCTTGACCCGCCTCAAGACTGATCTGAGTGTGGATCGGGGCTGGGTCATCAGTAATTTTCATCGATGAGATCCGATCTAGAGCATCGTCGAGTGTCGAGAGCTCGATCGGGTCAATCTGCCCGGCGCGTTTGGAGTTAACTTCTGACGCGTCCGCACGAGAAGTGTATTCGGCAGGAGTTGATGCCCGGCCATCTTGCGCTATAGCCGGATCCAGATTGAAGTCCAGATCATGATCGGGATCGGCCCCTTGAGCGGGATTGAAAACGACATCCAAGGTTAAGGCCTCGGAGTCCTCGGGCGCGTCAGATGAGACTGCGAGCCCGGTGAGCAAGAGATCGCCCCGAGGGTCTACGGAGAACTCTAAGTTCCCAAATCTGACTTCTTGATCAGGGGCGAAACTCCCGACCCGGACAAGGCGGCCGGTCGGGTCAGCATGCAACACGATGCTGCCGAAAGCGAAGATCTGTCCCAGGACAAAGGAGTCCATGCTCCGGACTTCTTCGTTGATGACAACACGGGCCATCGATTCCATTGGCGATCACAGCGGAACTCTCAATGAAAGCACCAATGTCGGTGTCAAAACCGGCGGATCTCGGGTAGGGGGTCCCGAGCTATGAGACTAGGATCGATGGTAACAAAGGGACGAAGGAGACGATGTTTACCCAGGTTCGGGCCCTCCTATGGAGGTAAAACCCTACGTCCTGCTTGATTATATTGATGGTATGAAGGTTACAGAGTTGATCTACCTCGAGATCGACTAGCTAAAACCCTGGATGAGTTTCCGTGTCCTACATTCTAAAACCCTCCCGTTTTATATAGACACCGGGGGGGTGCCTAGGGTTTACACATGATGGGCCTTCTTCTGGGGGTGGAAATGTCGATTTCCTCATCTTGACTTGGAGTGCACGACGCGCCTTCGGGGCTTCCTTCTGGAACGTGGAGTCTCGATGTAACCGGCCTTTCTTGTGATAGCCAGAGAACGGCCCATCGAGCCGGCCTATTAAGAGATGGGCCAGCGGCCCGAGGATCCCCTAGTCCGGGACTCCCTCACCGACGACAGGGAAATTCATGTCCCACCGGTGAAACACTTGGTCGCCACCGTCAAGTACCTGGCCGGAAGTATGTCCCCTCAACCGCCGGCGTTAAGAACGGTTGACATCCCGGTCTCCGATCACCTGAATCCTCCTCACGGTTCGGAATCCGGACTTCCCCCCCGGTAACGATTGGAGACCAGTGGCCTGTCTAGCGCACGACCTGGAGTCCGTGCAGCAGGGCCCCGCCGATGCTACGTACTCCAAACCTGCTGAGCCAAACCCCGCGATCGCACTAGAAACGACCGTCAGGATTTCAGACTCGCACCCTACTGGGGCATGAATTTCCCCCCCACCCACCACCCAAATCGAGCGTTTTCCAAGTGCAGGAGAGCCTGACACAATGGGCTTACGGGAGGTCAAACAATAGCCAGGTGAATCGGTCCATCATTTTTGGGCCAGATTCCTCCTCAACAAAGACAAGATGAAGGGCCATAGAGGCCAAGAGGTTTTTGCAACCTTCCGGTGTAATTGCCATGATGAAGGAGTTCTCAACGCCCTCGCCCGTCGCCGCATCCAAAATTTCTCCGAGCTGTCGGACCTGGTGTGAAAGTATTGCACCATGGAAAGCACGTGGAAAGCACAACAATTGTGCATGGAGCCAGTCCACGCCGAACAACCTAGAGGAGTTCCGAAGAGGCTCGTACCCCCGCAACGGCCGGACAAACATGAGCCCGCCGAGAAAAGGAACAAATATCCTACAAAAGAAAGAACCGTCCTTGATGGACTACTGGAAAAGCCATGCCCCATACACTCCACCTAGCTAAACCCGAGCCCGACTCACAACCTTCGAGCTTGTTGGGTCGTTAGGCAAGTCGCGAAGAGCAGAGAGGCCATCCTCGCGGCCTCACCCCCAGGCAGACGTTCATCAATGCCACTGATACGTCCATTTTGCATCATGATTTCCTACTGTTATTTACATTGTTTTGTTGAATAATAATGCTTTGGGGAGTGATTCTAATGCCTTTTCTCTCATAATATGCAAGGTTTACACAAAGAGGGAGAATACCGGCAGCTGGAATTCTGGACCCAAGAAAAGCACGCCAGAGATACCTATTCTGCACAACTCCAATGAAGCTGAAATTTTACGGAGATTATTTTTGCATTTAATAAAAAATACTGGAGCTGAAAACTACCGGAGGGGCCCTCCCAGGTGGGCACAACCCACCAGGGCGCGCCAGGCCCCCTAGGCGCGCCCTGATGGGTTGTGGTCACCCAGGCCCACCTCCGGTGCCCATCTTCTGGTACAAGGTCACTCTTGACCTAGAAAACATCCGAGGAGGACTTTCAGGACGAAGCGCCGCCGCCTCGAGGCGGAACTTGGGCAGGAGCACTTTTGCCCTCCGGCGGAGCGATTCCACCGGGGGAACTTCCCTCCCGGAGGGGGAAATCGAAGCTATCGTCATCACCAACATCCCTCTCATCTTTGGGTGGCCAATCTTCATCAACATTTTCAACAACACCATCTCCTCTCAAACCCTAGTTCATCACTTGTGTTCAATCTTTGTACCGGAACCTCAGATTGGTACCTGTGGGTGACTAGTAGTGTTGATTACCTTGCGTAGTTGATTACTATATGGTTTATTTGGTGGAATATTATATGTTCAGATCCATTATGCCATTCAATACTCCTCTAATTTTCAGCATGATTATTATTTGTGAGTAGTTACCTTTGTTCTTGAGGTCACGGGAGAAGTCATGTTGCGAGTAATCATGTGAATTTGATATGTGTTCGATATTTTGATGATATGTATGTTGTGATTCCCTTAGTGGTGTCATGTGAACGTCAACTACATGACACTTCACCATTCATGGGCCTAAGGGGATGCATTGTGGAGTAGTTATTAGATGATGGGTTGCTAGAGTGATAGAAGCTTAAACCCTACTTTATGCGCTGCTTCATAAGGGGCTGATTTGGATCCAAACGTTTAAGGCTATGGTTAGATTTTATCTTAATACTTTTCTCATAGTTGCGGATGCTTACGAGGGCGTTACTCATAAGTGGGAGGTTGTTCATGTAAGAACAGCACCCAATCACCGGTCCACCCACATATCAAATTATCAAAGTAGCGAACACGAATCAAACCAACATGATAAAAGTGACTAGACGAAATTCCCGTGTACCCTCAAGAACACTTTGCCTATTACTAGTGATTGTTCTAGCCTGTCCTTTGCCTCAAAAGGATTGGGCTACCTTTCTGCACCTTGTTTACCATTACCGTTACTTGCTCGTTACAAATTACCTTGCTATCAAACTATCTGTTACCTACAATTTCAGTGTTTGTAGAGAATACCTTGCTGAAAACCGCTTGTCATTTCCTTCCGCTCCTCGTTGGGTTCGACACTCTTACTTATCGAAAGGACTACGATTGTTCCCCTATAATTGTGGGTCATCAAGACTCTTTTCTGGCGCCGTTTCCTGGGAGTGAAGCGCTCTTGGTAAGTGGAAATCGGTAAGGAAAAACTTATACTACGTGCTGAAATTTATTGCTACTTGCTACTATGGAGAACAATCCTTTGAGGGGTTTGTTCGGGGTATCTTCACCTCGAATGGAACCACAATTAGTTACCCTCAACCTATAGCACCTACTGAAAATGTTACTTATGAAATTCCTTCGGGTATGCTAGAACAACTGCTTGCTAAACCTTATGCAGGAGATGGAACTGAACATCCTGATATGCATCTTTTATATGTGAACGAAATTTGTGGATTATTTAAGCTTGCAGGTTTACCCGGAGATGAAGTTAAGAACAAGGTTTTACCTTTATCTTTGGAGGGAAAAGCATTGACATGGTATAGGCTATGTGATGATCTTGGATCGTGGAACTGGAATAGTTTGCAGTTGGAATTCCATCAAAAGTTTTATCCTGTGCATCTAGTTCATCGTGATCGGAATTATATATATAATTTTTGGCCTCGTGAAGGAGAAAGTATCGCTCTAGCTTGGGGGAGGCTTAAGTCAATGTTATATTCATACCCCAATCATGACATTCCGAGGGAAGTTATCATTCAGAAGTTTTATGCTCGGCTTTCTCATAATGATCAATCCATGCTCGATACTTCTTGTGCTGGTTCTTATATGATGAAGACTATTGAATTCAAGTGGGATATCTTAGAAAGAATTAAACGCAACTCTGAAGATTGGGAACTTGACGAAGGTAATGAGTCAGGTATAAAGCTTGAATTTGATCGTGTTAAATCTTTTATGAATACCGATACTTTTCACAAGTTTAGCACTAAATATGGACTTGACTCTGAGATAGTAGCCTCTTTTTGTGAAGCATTTGCTACTCACGTTGATCTCCCTAAGGAGAAGTGGTTTAAATATCATCCCCCTATTAAGGAAGAAATTAAAGAACTGGTCATAGCTAAAGAAGAAACCATCTTTTACAATGTTGATCCAGTTGTGCCTACCGCTTATATAAGAGAACCTAAACCCCCTGAGCAAATTAAAGTAGAACCTAGTGTTGCTATGGTTAAAGATCTCTTGGTAGAAAATATTGATGGGCATGTTATCTACTTTTGTGATGAAGCTGCTAGAATTGCTAAACCCGATGAAAAAGATAAAAATAGACCCACAGAAGGCATGCCTGTTGTCTCAGTCAAAATAGGGGATCATTGCTATCATGGTTTATGTGATTTGGGTGCTAGTGTGAGTGCGATCCCTTTTACCTTATACCAAGAAATTATGGACGAGATAGCACCTGCTGAAATAGAAGACATTGATGTTACTATTAAACTTGCTAATAGAGACACTATCACACCACTTGGGATTTTTAGAGATGTTGAAGTCTTGTGCGGGAAAGTAAAATAATCTACTGATTTTCTAGTCCTTGGTTCCCCACAAGATGACTTTTGTCCCATTATCTTTGATAGACCTTTCTTGAGAACCGTCAATGCTAAGATAGAATGTGAAAAACAAACTTTCGGTGTCAGTTTTGGTAATGTGTCTCATGAGTTTAATTTTTCCAAGTTTAGTAGACAACCTCGCGATAAAGGGTTATCTAGTAAGGATGAAATAATTGGTCTTGCTTCTATTGTTGTGCCTCCTACTGATCCATTAGAACAATATTTGCTAGACCATGAAAATGATATGCACTTGCGTGAAAGAAATGAAATAGATCAAATTTTCTTCTAACAACAACCTCTCTTGAAACACAATTTGCCTATTGAAACTCTTGGAGGTCCTCCTCCACCTAAAGGTGATCCTGTCTTTGAATTGAAACAATTGCCTGACACTTTGAAGTATGCTTATCTTGATGAGAAAAAGATATATCCTGTTATTATTAGTGCTAACCTTTCAGAACATGAAGAAGAGAGATTATTGAAAGTTCTAAGGAAGCACCGGGCTGCTATTGGATATACTCTTGATGATCTTAAGGGCATTAGTCCCACTCTATGTCAGCACAAGATCAATATGGAACCTGATGCTAAACCCGTTGTTGATCACCAACGATGATTGGGTCCTAAGATGAAAGAAGCAGGTATAATCTATCCCATAGCTGATAGTAGATGGGTAAGTCCCATTCATTGTGTCCCTAAGAAAGGAGGTATCACCGTTGTTCCCAATGATAAGAATGAACTCATTCCACAAAGAATTGTCACTGGCTATAGAATGGTAATTGATTTTAGAAAATTAAATAAAGCTACTAGGAAAGATCATTACCCTCTACTATTCATTGATCAAATGCAAGAGAGACTATCTAAGCACACACACTTTTGTTTCCTAGCTGGATATTCCGGTTTCTCTCAAATACCTGTGTCACAATCCGATCAAGAGAAAACCACCTTTACTTGCCCTTTTGGAACCTATGCTTATAGACGTATGCCTTTTGGTTTATGCAATGCACCTGCTACCTTTCAAAGATGTATGACTTCTATATTCTCTGATTTTTGTGAAAAGATTGTGGAGGTTTTCATGGATGATTTTTCTGTTTACTGAACTTATTTTGATGATTGCTTAAGCAACCTTGATCGAGTTTTGCAGAGATGTGAACAAACTAATCTCGTCTTGAATTGGGAGAAGTGCCACTTTATGGTTAATGAAGGCATTGTCATGGGGCATAAAATATCTGAACGAGGTATCGAGGTGGATAAAGCTAAAGTTGATGCAATTGAGAAAATGCCATGTCCTAAAGATATTAAAGGTATTCGAAGTTTCATTGGTCATGCTGGTTTTTATAGGAGGTTCATTAAAGACTTCTCTAAAATTTCTAGGTCTCTTACTAATCTTTTGCAAAAGGATATTCCTTTTGTTTTTGATGATGATTGTGTGGAAGCCTTTGAAACACTCAAGAAAGCCTTAACCTCTGCACCTATCGTACAACCACGTGATTGGAACTTGCCTTTTGAAATTATGTGTGATGCTAGTGATTATGCTGTTGGTGCCATCCTAGGACAAAGAGTTGATAAGAAATTGAATGTTATCCATTATGCTAGTAAAACTCTAGACAATGCCCAACGAAACTATGCTACTACTGAAAAAGAATTTTTAGCAGTTGTATTTGCTTGTGATAAATTTAGATCCTATATTGTTGACTCCAAAGTTATTGTTCACACCGATCATGCTGCTATAAAATACCTTATGGAAAAGAAAGATGCTAAACCTAGACTCATTAGGTGGGTTCTTTTGCTTCAAGAATTTGACTTACACATCGTTGATATGAAAGGAGCTGAGAACCCCGTAGCTGATAACTTGTCTAGGTTAGAAAATATTCTTGATGACCCACTACCTATTAATGATAGTTTCCCTGACGAACAGCTAGCTGCAATAATTGTCTCACAAAACACACCTTGGTATACTGATTATGCTAATTATATTGTCGCTAAATATATACCACCTAGCTTTACTTATCAACAAAAGAGAAAAAAATTCTATGACTTGAGACATTACTTTTGGGATGACCCACACCTTTATAAAGAAGGAGTAGATGGTATTATTAGACGTTGTGTACCTGAGCATGAACAGGAACAAATCCTACGGAAATGTCATTCTGAAGCTTATGGAGGGCATCATGCAGGAGATAGAACTGCTCATAAGGTATTGCAATCTGGTTTTTATTGGCCTACTCTCTTCAAGGATGCCTGTAAGTTTGTCTTGTCTTGTGATGAATGTCAAATAATTGGTAATATCGGTAAGCGTCAAGAAATGCCTATGAATTATTCACTTGTCAAACCATTTGACATTTGGGGTTTTGATTATATGAGGCCTTTTCCTTCCTCTAATGGGTACACTCATATTTTGGTTGCGGTTGATTATGTCAGTAAGTGGGTAGAAGCTATTCCAATTAGTAGTGCCGATCACCACACCTCCATTAAAATGCCTAAAGAGGTTATCTTCCCGAGGTTTGGAGTCCCTAGATATTTCATGACCGATGGTGGTTCACACTTTATTCATGGTGCTTTCCGTAAGATGCTTGCTAAATATGATGTCAACCACATAATTGCATCACCCTATCATCCTCAATCTAGTGGTCAAGTTGAACTTAGCAATAGAGAAATAAAATTAATATTACAAAAAACTGTCAATAGGTCTCGTAAAAATTGGTCTAGGAAATTAGATGATGCACTTTGGGCCTATAGAACAGCTTATAAAAATCCTATGGGTATGTCTCCATATAAAATAGTGTATCGCTTGTCACTTGCCTTTAGAACTATAACACAAAGCATTTTGGGCAATTAAAGAACTCAACTATGATTTCAAACTTGCCGGTGAGAAGAGGCTATTCGATATTAGCTCACTAGATGAATGGAGAACCCAAGCCTATGAAAATGTCAAACTATTCAAAGAAGAAATAAAAAGATGGCACGACAAAAGAATCCAAAAACGGGAATTCAAAATAGGAGATTATGTTCTTTTGTTCAACTCTCGTTTAAGATTTTTTGCAGGAAAGCTTCTCTCAAAATGGGAAGGACCATATATTATTGAAGAGGTTTATCGTTCTGGAGCTATCAAGATTAATAACGCCGAAGGTACTAACCCGAAGGTGGTCAACGGACAAAGAATTAAGCATTATATCTCAGGTACGCCTATTAACGTTGAAAGTAATGTTATCCAAACCATGACACAGGAGGAACACATAAAAGAAACCTTCCGGAACACTCCAAAATACTTAAAAATAGGAGGTATGTGATACGGTAAGTAAACGGACTCCGAAAAATCCGCAAACATATTTTTTGTCAGCTTTGGAATATTTTAGAATTTTGTAAATAAAAAAATAAACCGGAAGGTGATCGAGGTGAGCATGATACACCAGGGCGCGCCAGGCACCCCTGGGCGCGCCCTGGTGGGTTGTGCCCACCTCGGATGCCTTCCCGGCTCCGTTTTCCTTCCAAATACTTGTTTCCCAAGAATAAAAATTCTCTATATATACCCTGACTGTTTTGACGACCGCATCGTAGAAAAATCCTCTGTTCTTGTTTTGTGTTGTTTCCCTAGCAGATCTAGAAATATGTCGTCTCAAGATTCAGAGGGAGAGAGCTATGTTGATCCCTATGTTCCAGACCCGAAGATCTTTAGGGAAATTTACCCCTATCTATGGACCTCAGAGGAGGAAGAAGATGCTACCATGCAGGAAACAAAAGATGACAGCTCTGAGAAAGAGGATGATCCATTGCCTCAACCTGGAGATATGCATGTGGAATTCAAGAAATCAAGCCTCCCTAGAAGATACAAACCTAAGGTCCAATTTATCCCGTCTCGTTTTCTGCGGGAAAGCAAGAAGGCCCTATGGCAAAGGATATTAAAGCTTGAGTTGGAGAATGATGACCTAAGGGAGGAAAACTTTATGCTTAAACATAAGTTGAAGAAGAAGGCTTCCTCTACACCTCCACCTTCTTCATCACCACCTCCAAAGGAGACTTGAGCACACGGGTATGGGCACTCCCCTTGGCTTGAGCCAAGCTTGGGGGAGGTGCCCCGGTATCGTATCATCACCACTTTTATTCACCTTTACCTATTTTAGTTCGATCTTTAGTTTACCTTTGCTTTTGTTGAATAAAAGTTTAGCATGATCTATTTTCGTGTGTTAGTTCTGTGGTCTATCTATCCATGTAATCGAGTGAAATTTATATAATAAAAAAATTTAGTTTGAGTTTTTTCCTCTCTACTCTCTTGTTGCAATCAAATAAAGGAAAAGAAACAAATGAAAGAATCATATGCTAATCTTATGGTGAGTAATGACATCACATAAGGAAAAGTATAAGTAGTAAAATTTATTGGAGATTGACAAACATAGCATTGGTCAATGATGCAATTCATGAAAGAATTAATTAGGGAAGAGAAGATTCACATGCAAATACACTATCTTGGACATCTTTTATGATTGCGAGCCCCCATCAAATATTATATGTCAAAATTGTTGACGTTGGACAAGGAAGACAACATAATGATTTATGTTTGTTCATATCCACATAGAAGTTATATTGTCATAGATCCTTTAACATGTGGTGATTGCTCAATATCTTTGCTAGCCAAAATTCCGCACTAAGTAGAGATACTACTTGTGCATCCAAAAACCTAAACCCAACTCTTTCCTTGAGTGTCCACCATACCTACCTATGGATCGAGAAAGATCCTTCAAGTAAGTTGTCATCGGTGCAATAAGGCAATAAAAATTGCTTCTAAAAGTGTTTTGATCAATTAGTGTAAGAGAAAATTGAGCGTTATATGAACTTATGATGGCAAAGTAATAAAAGCGACAGACTGCATAATAAAGGTTGCTATCATAGGGGGCAATATAGCATGACGTTCTTTTATATTAAGGGATTGGGCATACAAACCAATAAGCACATGACAACCTCTGCTTCCCTCTGCGAAGGGCCTATCTTTTACTTTTATGCACTTACTTTTATGCAAGAGTCAAAGTATTCTTCCCTATTCCTTTTTACTTTTTCTTTTGCAAGCATCATGTGGTGAGGAAAGATCTAGGCACATATATCTAGTTGGATATGGGTGAGCATGAGTTATTATTGTTGACATCACCCTTGAGGTGAGTGAGTTGTGAGGCAAAACTATAAGCCCCTATCTTCCTACGTGTCCAGTTGAAACTTTTTGTTCATGGGTATGCCGTGAGCGTTAGCAATCATAGAAGACTAAATGATGGTTGAGTATGTGGACTTGCCAAAAGGCTCCGACATGAGACCCTTCCTGAAAATATGATGAATTGTAGTTGCAAAGTTGACTGAGAACATAGTTTGTCGGTTCCCAATAAGGTTTATGCTTCATACTTCTATGTTGTGATGAATTGTTACTTGTTCATGAGAAGCTTTATGATAAAAATGTATTGTAATAAGTTCTTATGTTAGAGTTTGTGCTATTATGTTAATAAGCATGATGCTTCTATGTCCGTATTTTGTTTTTATCGACACCTCTCTCTCAAACCATGTGGACATGCTTTTCAATATCGGCTTTCGCTCGAGGACAAGCGAGGTCTAAGCTTGGGGGAGTTGATACGTCCATTTTGCGTCATGATTTCCTACTGTTATTTACTTTGTTTTGTTGAATCATAATGCTTTGGGGAGTGATTCTAATGCCTTTTCTCTCATAATATGCAAGGTTTACACAAAGAGGGAGAATACCGGCAGCTGGAATTCTGGACCCAAGAAAAGCACGTTAGAGATACCTATTCTGCACAACTCCAATGAAGCTGAAATTTTACGGAGATTATTTTTTCATTTAATAAAAAATACTGGAGCTGAAAACTACCGGAGGGAGCCTCCCAGGTGGGCACAACCCACCAGGGCGCGCCAGGTCCCCCTGGGCGCACCCTGATGGGTTGTGGTTACCCAGGCCCACCTCCGGTGCCCATATTCTGGTATAAGGTCACTCTTGACCTAGAAAAAATCATAGGAGGACTTTCGGGACGAAGCGTCGCCGCCTCGAGGCGGAACTTCGGCAGGAGCACTTTTGCCCTCCGGCGGAGCGATTCCGCCGGGGGAACTTCCCTCCCGAAGGGGGAAATCGAAGCTATCGTCATCACCAACACCCCTCTCATCTTTGGGAGGCCAATCTTCATCAACATCTTCAACAGCACCATCTCCTCTCAAACCCTAGTTCATCTCTTGTGTTCAATCTTTGTACCGGAACCTCAGATTGGTACCTGTGGGTGACTAGTAGTGTTGATTACCTTGCGTAGTTGATTAATATATGGTTTATTTGGTGGAAGATTATATGTTCAGATCCGATATGCTATTCAATACCTCTCTGATCTTGAGCATGTTTATTATTTGTGAGTAGTTACCTTTGTTCTTGAGGTCACGGGAGAAGTCATGTTGTGAGTAATCATGTGAATTTGATATGTGTTTGATATTTTGATGATATGTATGTTGTGATTCCCTTAGTGGTGTCATGTGAACGTCGACTACATGACACTTCACCATTCATGGGCCTAAGGGAAGGCATTGTGGAGTAGTTATTAGATGATGGGTTGCTAGAGTGACAGAAGCTTAAACCCTACTTTATGCGCTGCTTCGTAAGGGGCTGATTTGGATCCAAACGTTTAAGGCTATGGTTAGATTTTATCTTAATACTTTTCTCGTAGTTGCGGGTGCTTGTGAGGGGGTTAACCATAAGTGGGAGGTTGTTCAAGTAAGAACAGCACCCAAGCACCGGTCCACCCACATATCAAATTATCAAAGTAGTGAACACGAATCAAACCAACATGATAAAAGTGACTAGACGAAATTCCCGTGTACCCTCAAGAACACTTTGCCTATTACTAGTGATTGTTCTGGCCTGTCCTTTGCCTCAAAAGGATTGGGCTACCTTGCTGCACCTTGTTTACCGTTACCGTTACTTGCTTGTTACCAATTATCTTGCTATCAAACTATCTGTTACCTACAATTTCAGTGCTTGCTGAAATTACCTTGCTAAAAACGGCTTGTCATTTCCTTCTGCTCCTCGTTGGGTTCGACACTCTTACTTATCGAAAGGACTACGATTGATCCCCTATACTTGTGGGTCATCAGCCACCCGAAAACAACGCCGAGGTCCTAACAATCTATGAGACGTTTTCCTCCAAAGGTCAGAGGAAGAGAGCTCTTCGAGAACTCGATCAAATACACCAGGTGGCAGTGAGGAAATCATGGACAGATACACCGATAACTTTTGGCGAGGATGACCGACCGATAACCCGCACAGAGCGAGCACCTGCCGCCCTGGTCCTCAACCCCATAGTAGATGGCTTCAGGTTGCACTAGGTGTTAATGGATGGTGGCAGTGGTCTAAATCTCTTCTACAAGGATACATAGACAAGATGCAATTCGATAGATCTCGAATCGAACGAAGTAGCACAACTTTTCAAGGAATCATCCCCGAGAAAGAGGCACGTTGTACAGGACGAGTCGCCCTCGATGTATTATTCGGTACTCCCGATAACTACAGATCCGAAGAACTTCTTTTTCATATCTTGCCCTTTCACAATTGCTATCGTGCCCTTTTAGGGCGCGATGCCTTCACAAGATTTTAGGCTATACCACATTACGGTTATATGAAGCTCAAAATGCCGGGACCAAATGGTGTGATCACAATTATAAGTGACCCGGATAGAGCCCTTCGAGCTGAAAATAAAACAACATCACTTGCCCTTGAGGCACTAGCTGAGACCCTCGCTGCAGAGGAACTGACCACACTCCGTTCTATTGTGGATAAGGACGACGTAATCCTCGGCAAAAGGCCAAAATCCACATCGTTCAAACCTGCAGATGAAATCATAAAATTTCAGGTACACCCAACGGACCCCAATAAAACAACGTCCATCGGAGCTCAGCTGGACCCCATGGTTGATGAAGCACTGCGCACATTTTTGCGTGAAAATTGGGACATATTCGCCTGGCACCCCTCAGATATGCTAGTAATCCCATGAAGGCTGGCGGAACACAGTATGAACATAATCGCAGGCTTCAAGCCGGTCAAACAGGCTTTACGCCGATTTTCCGAACCCAAGCGTCAAGCTATGGGCGAAGAACTTGCCAAACTACTTGAAGCCGGATTCATCAGAGAAATTAAACACCCCGAGTGGTTGGCAAATCTGGTCATCGTACCGAAGAAAGACAAATCCTGGCGGCTTTGCGTCGATTTCAAAGACCTTAACAAAGCCTGCCCTAAGGATCCTTTCCCTTTACCCCGCATTGACCAGATCATTGACACCACTGCAGGACACGACTCACTTTGCTTCCTCGACGCCTATTCCGGATACCATCAGATCAAGCTGAAGGAGTCCGATCAAGCCGCAACTGCCTTCATCACCCCCTACGGGCCATTCTGCTTTAACACAATGCCTTTCGGGTTAAAAAACGCAGGCGCCACATACCAGCACATGATTCAGACATGTGTGGAAAAACAAATCGGCAAAACAGTCGAGGCATACATAGAGGACGTGGTCATCAAGACTAAACACGTCAGCCAGTTGGTGGAGGACCTCGGTCAAACCTTCGCTAGTTTGTGGGAGTACGACATATGGCTCAACCCGGACAAGTGTGTCTTCGGAGTCCCCGCCGGTAAACTACTCAGATTCATTGTCTCCCAAAGGGGAATAGAGGCCAATCCGTCCAATATCCGAGCCCTATCCCAACTAGCGATCCCCATGGAGCTAAAGCACGTTCAAAGACTAGCAGGCTGTGTGGCGGCGTTAAGCCGCTTTATCTCCCGCTTTGGTGAAAAGGCTCTGCCACTCTACAGGCTGCTGAAACGAACCAAAAACTTCGAGTGGACCGATGAAGCAGCAGCCGCACTGGAGGAAATCAAGACACTGTTGGCTAGTAACCCCATACTAGCAGCCCCTGGTGCTGGTGAACAGATGCTACTATACAGGTCATCAGTGCGGTTCTCGTGGCAGAGCGGGAGGCCGAGGGCCACAAATTCCAGGTACAGAAGCCAGTCTACTACGTATCGGAAGTGCTCACTCCGTGCAAGTCCAGGTACCCACATTATCAAAAGATAGCCTATACGGTGTTTATGGCATCACGCAAGCTCCGACACTACTTTCAAGAGTGTTCGGTCACGGTGGCATCCGAAGCACCCTTGAATGATATAATCAACAACAGGGATGCCACCGGCCATATATCTAAATGGGCGATCGAACTCCTTCCATTCGAGGTCACTTACAAGGCACGCCGAGCTATTATATCTCAGGTGTTGGCCAATTTTCTTGCTGAATGGATGGAAGCAGAGCTCCCTAGAGAATACAACACATATTCAAATTGGACGATGTACTTCGACGGATCCAAGACACTTGCCGGACTGGGGGCTGGAGTTATCCTCACATCCCCCACCGGAGACAACATCTGATACGTATTATAGATCATGTATGCCGACTCAAACAATGCGGCCGAATACGAGGCTCTGTTGCACGGACTCCAGATGGCACCTTCAATGGGTATACAGTGGCTCGAAGTACGGGGAGACTCTAATCTCGCCATCTCACAAATCAATGGTGAATTCGATGGTAAAAACCCAAAAATGGCAGCTTACAAAAATGTCGTTCTAAAGATCTCCGCGCGGTTCGAGGGGCTAGAATTCCACCATGTCTCTAGAGGTAGCAATCCAACCGCCGACATCCTTGCCCGCATGGGCGCCAAGCGCGACTCTATCCCTAAGAACACCTTCCTAGAAAGGCTCTTCAAGCCATCTGTGGTATCGCAGGTCGACAGCAAGGACGCCATAGCAAATGGAGCCGAACTGGTCATCCCCCCTATAGTCGAACCAAATGAGCAAGTCATCTGCGGCTCCACAATTGAATAAACACCCTCGACTCACAAAGTCATGGCAGTAATCGCACCATGGACCGAGCCCTTCCTTGCTTACCTTCTATGCAAAGAACTCCCCGATGACCAAACAGAGGTGAGATGCATAACCGGCATTCAAAGGCCTATAAGGTCCATGAGGGTGAACTATACAAAAAAAGCACTACGGGGGTCCTCCAGCGGTGCATATCCGAAGAAGAAGGAAGGCAGCTCTTGGCCGGGATTCACACAGGCATGGGCGGACATCATGCAGCAGCGCGGTCCTTGGTAAGCAAGGCCTTTCGAGCCGGGTTCTTGCCCACCGCCCGAGCGGACGCCCCCACACTCGTCCAACATTGCGTCGGCTGTCAGCTCTTTGCAAATCAAAGCCAAATGCCACCAACAACTCTTCGGACGATACCCATTACATGGCCTTTCGCGGTCTGGGGGTTAGATATGGTCGGACCACTTAAAGGGGGGACCAAGAAAAAGAAATATCTACTGGTCATGGTCGATAAATTCACTAAATGGATCGAAGCAAAACCAGTAAACCCAGCTAAGTCGGGGCCGGTCATCGACTTCATATCAGGCGTGGTGCACCGTTATGGTGTCCCACACAATATAATAACGGACAATGGATCCAACTTCACCGCCCAGGAGGTAAAGGATTGGTGCGCTAACTTGGGCATCAAGCTCGACTACACCTCGGTGTATCATCCGCAGACCAATGGACAAGTCGAACGGGCCAAAGGCCTCATTATGAGTGGTATCAAGCCTCGACTGGTCCGATCCCTTCAAGAATCCAACTTTCATTGGGTGGAGGAACTTGATTCCGTACTATGGGGTTTGCGCACCACCCCAAATCGATCAATGAGATACCCACCGTTTTTCATGGTGTACGGGGCCGAAGCGGTCCTCCCCTGCGACATCATCCATGACGCACCTAGGGTGCACATGTACGAAGAAAGAGAGGTGAAGCTAGATCGGCAGGATGATCTAGACGCCTTGGAAGGAGAGCGCGATATAGCTCGGGCTCGATCTACTTTTTATCAACAACAGGCTCAGCGCTACCAAAGCAGGGAGGTTCGAGCAAAAACATATAATGCGGGCGAACTTGTCTTACGCCTCCCAGAGAAACAGAAGCATAAACTCAACCCCAAGTGGGAGGGCCCTTTCATAATTGATGAAGTATTGACAGGAGGAGCTTATCGCCTTCACAACCCACAAGACAATCGCCTCAAACCGAACCCATGGAATGCAACTCGCCTTTGGCGCTCCTACGGCTAGACCGGTGTCGTCACCTTCTCTAAACCCTTGTATTTCCCCCCTCCTCTTCCCTTCCTTATTTACTTTTACAATATTGGTTAGATTTTATCAGGTTGTGTTCGGTTAAACCGAACTATGTTAAGATTTCATTGGTATACATTCTCAAATGTTTTACCCGGTAACGCCTCGGGGCTTCTTAACGAAGCAAACCAATATTATTTTCTGCATCTATTTGTCTTGTATGCACCCTTCCAGCATCGTTTAATTTTGCGCCATTTTATGCACCAATTGGGCTTAAGATTTGGCCAAGCCGGGTTGCCTTGCTCCTATGCTTACCCTCTGCATTCCCGATTGTTCGGCTAGGGGGTAAAGGGAGCACCTCTGCGATTGTTACGACCGGATTACCGATACGTACCTCAGACAGGTGAAGCCGAAGGCTAGCGTTCTTAAGTAGCAAATTGGCCGGCCATAGAGGAAGAAAATATAGTTGGTGCTCTTTGCCACAAACAGAGATTATTCCCCCAAAATAGCAAACTATCCGCATACTACGGGTACATGGCTATGACGTCTACGATCTACGTAATAACCCGAAGAAAGGAACCCATAGAGGAACTATTTTCTTTGGAAGATGTTTCTTACGTTAAACAATAATATAACATACTTCCCTATGCGCGTTTCGTCTGTTCGCACCAGAGGGACGGATTGCCTAGTTCTCTGAAATGATTTCTCGTTACTGTAGGATACATAGTACGGAACACTCCCTAGCTATTGAGGAGGGATGCAGAAGCCGATGGCCGGTTAAGACAACGTTTGCAGCACGGACGAAGTCGGTTTGTTGTACAGTACATAGCTACATAGAATCAAACTCTAGGCTCTCAATCGAGATGATCTATTAGGGCATCAAGGGCATAATCTTCTTGCGAAATGCGAGCGGCAGGCATCACTTGGTCATAAACCAAGTGCAGAGGTACCTCTCGACCATCTGGCCCTACCGGCCCAACCCGAGCCAAGTGCTCTGGGTTGAGTTTGGTAAAGCGGGTCTTCACCATGGCCCATGCCTCTCGCACTCCCTCTCGACTAGCCGAGGTCTTCCATAATTCAAAACGGCTTCGAGCTCCTCTAAATTGATCAGCCAGCTCGACCATCCCTTATGGAGGCATCTAGGCTGGCCAGAGCGCCTTGGTCATGCTCTTAATAGCTTTCCAAGCCCGCTCGTGCACGACGGACAGTCCCTTCAATAGGTCCCCTCCGAATGAGCCGACTTCTTCCTCGGGACGCCCGGTCAGGAGACCTAAGCACGAAATACGACATGCTCCTTACATTTGGCATGATAAAAGTGCTTTACGGAGTTCTAGGTTAGAATTTCGCTTACAGAACATGCCACCCTTTAATCTCTAGTTCTCTTCGTGGGCTTGCGTCAATTGAGTTTTTAAACTCTCAATTTCTTCGGCTTGTCGCTGGTTGTTCGCCTTGAGCTTGTTTTTCTCCTCAAGACTTCGAGTCAATATACGACGACCAGCCTCCAACTGAGACTCAGCATATCTTTGAGATCCTCGGGAGGCATCCAAATCCTTCTGCAGCTGGCCTATGGACTCGACTGCTATGAAACAATCTTTCATCAGAAAAGATGTCCTAAAACAAGTTCCGCACGTACCAATACTCTTTACTCACCGTGTGCCTCTCTGGTGAACTTTTTCACCTGCTCAAATTCGGCCCTAATGTCTCACAACTCCATCTGACTCGACCCGAGATCTGCCGACAACTTCTCGTTTTGTTGCTTTGAAGCCTACATATATAAAAAAAATAGACCCTTAAAATTCGGCCGTCCCGTCCAACTTAAGGCTCGGGGGCTACTGGGTTATGAATTGTGTTCGGTCGTCAAAACCGACCACTCACCTGCAGGCTAGAGGGCATTAGTCTAACAGCTCCATCGAGTCCTGCTCGATCAGCTCCGAGGTATGAGTCCACTGAATTAAGAGCATTAAACTCTTGGTTAGAAAATATTGAGTGACGCAATGACCCCTTCCGCCGCCGATGATTCATCACGCTTTCAACCTCGGAATTAGTAACCGAGACTTCCCCCGAATCCTCGGGAAGTTGGTCAGCAACAGGGACTCCCGCATCCACTTCGGCATGTGCTGAAGACCTCGGTTCATGAGGTCTACCTGACGCCTTGTTAACGTCTTCGGATGAAGGTGGCTGTACTCGCCTCCTTCGGTCAAAAACCATGAGTGTTTAAAACAGATAAAACAATGACCGGATTGCAAGGTTAATGTAAATCACCTCTTGGTGGGGGGAGCGGTTGATGTGATTCCCGCCGTCGTCCCTCTCTTGGGAGTCTTGCCGCCATTTGATGCGGACCTTGCTGGTGTAACCCTCAATGGTGTTCGGCGCATGGTCCGGCGACCCTTGGGGTCGAAGTCGGTATGTACGGAATGACGGGGGGCGCGCATCCTTTCCGAGAAGAAACCATCTTTTTACTTACTACGGAGGAAGGAAGTGATCCGGGGTGATCGGCCTGAAGGGCCACCTTAGATTCATCGATACTCCTCTAGTAAAAGGTCCCGTCCTTGAAATCAATCGAAATCTCTGGATCATCGTGAAATCCAGGGTCATCGTTACGGGAATAATTCTCTGGTTGCGGGGCGGGGAAGTTAACTATCTCGATCCAACGCTGTATGAACGCAAGTCTGTCTAGAGGGGGGGTGATTAGACTACTTGACCAATTAAAAGTTCTACCTTTTTGAGGGATCACTAGAAGAGTGTCTAGAGGGGGGGTGAATAGACTACTAGCAGAAATTTAAAACCTAATCTTTTCCCAAGTTAATTTGTTGGCAGATTTTAACAATCATAGCAAGTCTAGCACACCCTACACATGCATGTCAACAAGTATGGCAGCGGAAAGTAAAAACATTGCACATGAAGTAAAGAGTTGAGATAGGAAGATCAAACACAAATGGAGACGCAAGGATTTTTCCCGTGGTTCCGATAGGTGGTGCTATCATACGTCCACGTTTATGGAGTCTTCAACCCACGGAGGGTAACAGTCGTGAGAGTCCACGGAGGGCTCCACCCATAAGGGTCCATGAAGTAGCAACCTTGACTATTCCATAACAGCTTCCGTCCACGAAGGACTAGCCTCACTATGGGTAGATCTTCACGAAGTAGGCGATCTCCTTGCCCATACAAACTTCTTGGTTCAACTCTACAACACGAAGTAGGAGGCTCCCAAGCGACACCTAACCAATCTAGGAGGCACCACCCTCCAAAAGGTAATAGGCTCGGCAATGTCGATGAACTCCTTGCTCTTGTGCTTCAAGATGATAGACTCCTCAACACACAATCACCCTCTCACAGATTTGGCTTGGTGGAAGAGATGGGATTGTTGGAAAGCACCTTGGGGAGGCTAGAGATCAAGATTCATATAGTTGGAATGGAATGAGATGATCTCAACACATGAGTAGGTGGCTCTCTCTCAGAAAACTGGATGGAGCAAGTATGGAATAGTTCTGAGTGCTTCTCTTTCGAGTAGGTGGTGGTCAAGGGGTATATATAGGCATCTCCAAAAATCCAACCGTTACACCTAAAGTGACCAACTCGGTGACACCGATGTGTGAATCTTGGTGGTACCGAAGTGACCAAAAGGTGACAACTTTTGAATCTCGGTGAGACCGATATATAAAACTCGGTTGCACCGATAAGGTAACCAACGGTCAGATTGCCAAACTCGGTGACGCCGATTCAACAAACTCGGTCGGACCGATTTTGTGAAATTGGGTAACAGAAAGTTGGCAAGCTGAACTCGGTGGCACCGAAGCAGAATCGGTTGCACCGAAAGGCTAGGGTTTGGCTTAGGTCTGTCTGAGTATGGGAATCGGTGGCACCGAGTGGAAAGTGTTGGTTGCACCGATTTTGGATATTTGACTTTTGATAGACTTTTGTGGAAGAGCTTATGGGTGTTTTTGGTGACTATCACTTGTGCACGTATGAGCATTTTGTTCAGCAACAATACCTTACCCCCTTTTAATAGTATTGGCTTTCCTATGGACTCAAAGTGATTTCTCACAAAGTAAAATGTAGAGTCCTCTTGCTTGAAGCTTTGCCAATCCATTTCCTTGCATCTTGGGGTATCTCCACACAGCCCTTTTTGCCAACCCATCTCTCCATGGACTTTTATCTGAAATTCACTAGGTAAAAGTATTAGTCCAAGAGACAGTGTATGTTGTCATGAATTATCAAAACCACCAAGGGAGCACATTGTGCTTTCAATCTCCCCCTTTTTGGTAATTGATGACAACATACAATCAAAGCTTCAAATAAAGATATGCTTGCATATAATGAAGACTTTGAGAGACACATGACTTAGATTTGCTCCCCCTAAATGTGTGCAATCCCTTTAAAGGATAGTTACTTTGGAATGCATGGACACACGTATAGTAGAAGGGATATAATGAGTCATGTGTATCTTGGTTATATGCATCAAATATATATGAATGAGATGTATCCTTGTTCAAGACTTCACTCTTGCAAACAATATGTGCAAGAAGCAAGAGATCATCTTGATCAAGGATATGATGCATATACTTACCTTGAGTTCTTGAGCATTCTAGTAGTAGAAACACACTTGAGAAAACAATGTTAGGAAACAGAAGAGTATTCTACTAATCAAAAGACAATAGAGCTCAATAGTACCAAGTTATGGAGAACATATAGAAGATAGTATTCCTTAAGATTGATATGTCTCCAAGATCATTTAGAACTTTCTCCCCTTAGATATGAAAATAGTAGATCATCTTCTCCCCCTGAATCTTAGCATGTAGATATTGGGATTGGATAGGGTGAGAAAATTCTAACATGAGAATAACAAATAAGAGATAAGAGTATTAAATTAGAATAAGATTTGGCATGCTCTCTCTCCTTTGGAAAACAACAAAACTTCTCCCCCTGCTTTGGTATTCTCCCCTTGTCTATATAGATGTAAGCTTTAATATTATCCTCTCCCCCTTGATTATATCTCCCCCTTTGCATAGGCATGTATCTCCCCCTTTAGCATTGAAGCTTTGGTATCTCTCCCCCTTTGGCATTAATTTCCAAAAAGGTCATACATAGGGTCAGATACAGGGATCATTGATTAAGAAGGGATCCTTGAAAACAAGTGTCATAGAATGTAGGGATCATGGAAAAGAGAATCATAGATAGCATTAGAAACTGAGGGAATCATGGAAAATAATTTCTCTCCCCCTTGGCTGATCTGAGATCTTGTAAGACTTCTCCTCCTTTGAGTTAGGGATCCTTGAATAAAGTTTATCCCCCTAAGATTTTTTTATATAATAATAAGGGATCATCGAAGAAACAAAACCATCTCTAGTAGGATCATTGAAGAAACACAGATTGGCAATTATGAACCCAGATAAGAGAAGAAATCAAATCGGTGGCTCCGAGACAAAAAAATCGGTGGTACCGAGATTATGTTTTGCAGCTGTTCTGCTAATTCGGTAGAACCGAGTTATTTGTATCGGTGGCTCCGAGGCTGAAACAGAAACTTGGCAAAGTGATTTTGAAATCGGAGACTCCGAAGTAGATCGAGATTTCTCAAACATTGCCAATAACAAAGTGTCAAAAGAAATTTTCAAATGGGAATGCAAAAGTTTTTACAAAGGGATATCAACTAGTGAAGATTTGAGTGGTTCCAAGAAATCTTGCAAATAGAGAATGAACCAACTCAAAATGCTTAACTAGATGATGGGCGGTGACTAGGTCACCTATATTAGAGTATATTGACTTAGGAGCCAAGCAAGAATACTTGATCATAGGTCATACTCATCGTTAAGCTCAAAATGGGGTTACCATTTTTTGATTAAGCATTTTAATGTCTTCATATCACTTGAGTTGCTTTTGCTCATTTCTTGGAGTAAAGCCTTTTCAAGGATATGAGTACATACCTTTGAGTGATGTTGATGACGTAGCTTGTAGGTGAACTTGTTGAGGATGCTCGAGGTTGATGAAGACCATCTTGAGTTGGGAGCAATCCTTCTCGTTTTAGTATACTTGTCACCTACAAAGGTTAGTCAAGCAAGGAAGAACAGTATATATATCCATTTTGACATGATACCAATTAAGAATTATAAATATGTGTCAAGGATATGTTCTTGTTGTCTTCTTCCTTCCATCATCAAGAGGGGTTGTGGATACTTGGTCATGACAAGATTGCTTATGATTGGAGTTGATGACAATCTTGTGGAATGAAGTTCTTCCAAGTACCTTTACACTCTTGCATGTTGAACTTCTTGATCAAGTCCTTGGTATACTTAGTTTGAGAGATGAAAGTTCCTTCTCTCGTTTGCTTGATTTGCAAACCAAGAAAGAATTTCAGCTCACACATCATGGACATCTCATACTTCTCGGACATCAACCTTCCAAATCTTTCACTAAATTGTGGGGTAGTAGATCCAAAGATAATATCATCCACATAGATTTGGCACACATATAATTCACCATTAACTCTCTTAGTGAATAAGGTTGCGTCAATTTTACCAATTTCAAAACCTTTTTCAATGAGAAACTTCGTTAAGCATTAATACCAAGCACGAGGGTCTTGTTTAAGACCATAAAGGGCTTTACGAAGCTTGTAAACATGATTAGGTTTCTTATGATTCACAAAACCAGGTGGTTGCTTAACATAAACCTCTTCTTCAATCTCACCATTTAAAAAGGCACTTTTAATGTCCATTTGATAAAGCGTGATATCACGGTGATTGGCATAAGCAAGAAGAATGCGTATAGCTTCAAGTCTAGCGACGGGGGCATAGGTCTCACCGTAGTTCATACCTTCGACTTGTGTATATCCTTGGGCTACGAGACGTGCCTTGTTGCGTACGACTTGACCGTCTTCGTCTTGCTTGTTTCGAAACACCCATTTGGTTCCGATGATGTTGTGCTCGTCCTCGGGCTTCTCCACGAGTGTCCACACTTCGTTCCTCTCGAAGTTGTGAAGATCTTCATGCATTGCGTTCACCCAATCCGGCTCTTCAAGAGCTTGTTCTACCTTCAAGGGTTCAATGCTAGAGATGAAAGAATAATGCCACAAAAGTTAGCTAGGCAAGTTTTAGAGTGAGTGATTCTCCCGGTTTGTATGTCACCAAAGATTTGGTTTAGGGGATGGTTCTTGGTCACTCTTGCTCGAACTCGGGGTAGCTTAGGCTTGTCGGATGGTGGAGCTTCTTCTTCATCATCATCTCCTTCATCTTCGTTGTTGTTGAAAGTGTCGTTCCCTTGAGGTGGTGGTGAAGGAGGTTGTGGTGGATCTTCATGATGTACTTTCTCTTCTTCATCTTGTCGTGTACCGCTTGTGGATGCCTCCATGTCGTGTTGAGGATCACCTTGACATGAAGTAGGGGCTTCCACTTGAGTTGACGAAGTACTTTCCTTCACCTCCATGGGACGAATCTTGCTGATTGAAAAGTCTTGGATAGCTTCCGAAGGGTCCTTATCAGCTACATTATTTGGCAATTGTCCGACTTGCGAACAATTAGATTCATCAAACTTCACATCTACCGTCTCTTCAACTTTTCGAGTGAAGTTGTTGTAGACACGGTAAGTGTGAGAGTTCGATCCATAACCAAGTAGGAATCCTTCATGAGATTTAGGAGCAAATTTAGTACGACGATGCTTATCAAGAATGTAGCACTTTGAGCCGAATACCCGAAAGTATCCAACTTGGGGTTTGTTACCGGCCAGTAGCTCGTATGCCGTTTTACCGAGAAGCTTGTGCAAGTAGAGTCGGTTTGTGGCATGACACGCTGTTTCCACGGCTTCTGCCCAAAAGTGTCTTGGCGTCTTGTATTCGTCAAGCATCGTTCTTGCCATCTGTGGCACCCTGGCTCAGAGAAAACCGGAACGCCCCGTATTCCAGCCCAAGGACAAGTCTTCTGGAATACGGCACTGTTGGCATAGAACAAATCAGCTCTTTAATACTATGAATAAGATTACAAGGCACATGGATTACATCGGCACGACGATACTACACCTGCCTAGGGTAGTTCTATGCTAACAGCGGAACAACCTGAGGAAGCGGAGCAACTCTCGGCAGCGGAACAACGACTGCGGTGATGGACTCCACTCCGCAGGGACTCTGGCTGGAACGCGTATCCTAGCTCGCAAACTCGACATCCACGACAAGCAAGCGATCATGGCATGACCTGCAAACTGGCATGATACGCCAGGTGAGTACTTTGAATGTACTCGCAAGCTCACGACAACCAAACAATGCAGCAAACAATAGCATGGCAAGTATCATATTAAATACTTAAGTGCTTCACTTACGGTTACCAGTCATCAACTTACTCTCTTCTGGGTTGTCACACAACCCTCAACTTACTCTTGTCGGGTTGACTCTCAACCCTCTGAATACTCATAAGCCATCGAGTTCTTCCGATCATACGAAGAGTTCTTCCATCATTACTAACATTGATACAGTTGACCATCTACTGAGGTCTGGACGGGCTGTCCATTACCGTGGACGCGGCTATTCGAATAGATTTTTACACTCTGCAGAGGTTGCGCACTTTACCCACACCATGAAGCACCTGGCCCTGACCTCGAGATCCCACTCGGGTGGACCAGCGTTGCTTCAACATAACCTGCCTGACCCGTGACTCTTTCATCGTACCACCGGCACTCTTCCTCCCCCGGAGATCAGCCTTGGGTGGCCCCTGTGTCCTCATGACACCTGCCACCGTCGTGGCCAAACTATGTAGACCCAAACGGGGCCTACTGTCCCAAACGGGGACTCCCGGGCTAAACAATCAACATCAACTGGCTCACAAGGTTATCGCCGCCTACCGGGCCAGGGTAGCGCGCGCATAACCTTCCCTCTTTGGAGGTACCGGTGAAAGAGCACGCGATCAGACCAAGTCAAGGCCGTCCCATACCGGCAAAAGTGGCTGCACGGATAAGCCTGGACAGGTGACTCCAGATCAACCGACTAAGTTTAGCCTTAGCAAATATAGTGGTTCATCACAATACTTAGGATGGCAGCAACTAGGCATTTAAGTTAATTACTATGAATTATCATATAGCAAGTAAATGAAAGTAATTCATTTGTAAATGCAAGCAATTCAATTATATATGTAACGCTATTGAAATACTTCATGGAATGGGTGTCCTGCCTTGCCTGGGATGAGGGATCCACCGGGAAGAAGTGTGGAAAGACCGCGGAATGAGTTGCTGGAAATAGTTCTCTCTCGGAGGGGCTGTTTACGGCAAGGGCAAAATGGTCATTTTCACTATGTGCACACATAGTGAAAGTGATACCAGCATGACGGGCTCGACGAGACGAAGACGTGGCCTTTGGACTCACTTGATTTGGAGTTTCGAGCGAAAAGATATGGACGTTTGAAGTCCAGGGACTAATCTATAAAAGTTTTATTCACAGACGGGCCCCCGGCTGAAAAACAGAAAGCGCCTTTGGCCGAAATACGCTTTCTGCGACGATAAGCGTATTTCTAGCCGCAGTGCAAAAGAATGCGCCTTCTCAGCTGGGAAACGTACTCCAGATTAGTACGCCTCCACTTATCCAGCTGGACCGGCCTTTAGTCGCCGACGGGTAGGTCCCGACCCCACCTGTCAGGTCTCGTCTCTCTCCTCCCCCATCTACTTCTTCCTCCCCCGACTGGGCCAGAGAGACGGCCGGCCGAGCCATGCGTCGGCGAGGGCCCCGTCGCCCCGGCCATCT
The DNA here is from genome assembly GCA_039707655.1 of Elymus sibiricus. Lineage (NCBI taxonomy): Eukaryota > Viridiplantae > Streptophyta > Magnoliopsida > Poales > Poaceae > Elymus > Elymus sibiricus. The sequence goes on from CM077669.1 coordinate 135,341,579, forward strand.
CCGGCCACGGAGAGAGCTCCGCCGGACCAGAGGGACGCACCGCTTCCATCTGCACCGGCCACGGACGCCGAAGAGCTTCGGAACGGCAGTGGCCTGGCCTACGGCGGACGGTGGTTCGGGCGACGAGGGGCAGGGCGCTGCCGACCACTGAGGAAGAAGGGCGGATGTGCTGGAGCTCCGCCTGGTCCTGGGGAGGCCTCTGGTGGATAAAGGAGGGAGGGAGGAACCCTGGCTTGCTCGGATTTGAGCAGAGGCCGGAGGCAATAATGGCGGCCGTGGAGGAGAAATTGGAGCTCTCCGAGCTCAATGGAGGGGCTGTCAAGGACGCTAGGAGGGAGAGGGAGATGCTGCAGGCGCTGGCCATGCCAGGAGGGGCTCGAGGCCACGGCTTTTATAGCTGCCCGACGGCGAGTGGATAACCATGGCCGCCGTGGCGAGCTTATCGCCGTCCTGGCGCTCGGGGGGGGACGTGGCTGGCGGCTTGCAAAGACGAGGGGCTTTGCGGAGAGAGGAGAGATCTCGGGGAAGGTCAGGGAGGCTCGGGAAAGCTCGGACACGGCGACGACAGCTCCTGCCGGACGCGGGCGCGGCTGCCGTACCGCGTGGGAGGGGACGAGAGAGGGGGAGACTTATCCAGGGAGGAAGACGACGACGAGGGGGAACTATTGGACACGACGAGGCGCGCGGAAACGACGAGCAGAGGAGGGGCCCGAGCAAACGACATTCAGCTCGCGTCCATGGCGTGCCAGGGCGGTGGTCACCGTGTGGACCGTGGCCTCTAGTGCTCCTTGTCCGGCCAAATCATGTCCAGAGTGTTGTCCTCCCAAGGAATAGTCTCAGAGAGGAGACAGATCGACAAAAGAAACCAAGAGGAGATGGGAGACTTCACTGGAAGTTTGCTGGCAGCAAGTGTTTGAAATGAAATGAGAGAGATTGGGCAGGGGATAGATTCTGGTTTTTGGCTGAGGGTGATCACATACTAGGGTTATCATCTCTGCAAACTTTCAGCTTATCTAGATGAAAATAGATAGCACTTGCAGTAGAATGGGTACTACTGGGCAGGAATGCTAATCTGGATGTGGCACTCACACCACAATAGGTATGGAGCTGAAATCTGGAGGAGGCTAGGGATTTGGTCATATGGGGATGCTCTAAAAATTTCATACCATTTGCATGAGCACAAATGGTACTTCCTTCATATAACATCCCTCTGAGCAGAATCTTAGGAAAATTCCTAAGGAAAAATGGCTAAATAGAATGAGCCCAAATTTGGTGGAGATAGGTTATATGGGTGGGAGAATGTCCTGGTAAATTTTCAGAAATTATGAAGCAATATAAAATATAGTTGCTTCACAACAGGAAAATATGACCAGAGACAAAGATTTGATGCTGAGGTCACATAGAAGAATGGATGATGCTCAAATCCTTAGGAGAGTTATTATTTGAGCATATGAAGATGCCTGAAAAATTCCAACTTATTGCCATACTCTTAGCTAGCACTTGCTTCACAAAGCTTCCTCTGGATCAGAAACTTTGGAAATTTGCCAAGAAATATTTACCAACCAAATTGAGTTGAATTTTGGCATGTGGCAATTATCTGGATAGGAAAGAGTCCCAAAAAAGTTTGAGAGCCAGAAAGCAAGGATAAATGGCACTTGCTTCACAAGATGCCATCTGGGGCAGAATAGGAAAAGGAATATTTGAGGAATATTTTTGAACATGGAAAGGATAGGTTTTGACAGATTTGAGGAATATATGACCCAAAAAATTTATGAGAATTATTTGGGAATTTTTGGAATGATAGAAATGTGGGTTGCTTCACAACCCAGGGCAGACAGGGTTATTCCTTTAATAGAAAAAGGAATATTCCCAAGAAAAGAATATTGGGATTGGTTCAAGATGGAGATGACAAGGTCTTGGGATGGGTTATAGGTTGGCAAGCCACTAGGGAAGAGAAATCAAGGGTATTCCCAGGTTCCAAGACTACCAAACCACAGAAAAGCAAATCCAGACCAAAATCAAAAGAAAAAGAAATGGGCAAAATCCAGGGTGTTACACCATCTCAATAAGAGTTCGGTTCTTCCTCTCAACAACTCCATTTTGTTGAGGTGTGTACGTAGCCGAGAACTCATGTGAGACACCTTCTTCGTCAAGAAAGGTATCCACATGGGTGTTCTTGAACTCCGATCCGTTATCGCTCCGAACCTTCTTGATCTTCACTTCAAACTGATTTTGCGCTTTGCGAACGAAATTCTTGAAGATCTTTTGTACCTGCGACTTATCATCAAGAAAGAATACCCACGTAAATCTGGAAAAATCATCAACTATAACTAGACCATAGGAATTTCCACCGAGGCTCTTATAAGCATTGGGACCAAAAAGATCCATGTGAAGTAACTCGAGTGGTCTCCTAGTAGTCATGATATTTTTAACGGGATGACTTCCACCTACTTGCTTTCCAGCTTGACAAGCACTACAAAGTCTATCTTTGTCAAAGATAACATCTTTAACACCAAGTATATGATCACCTTTGATGAGCTTGTCTAGATTACACATGCCAACATGTCCTAGTCTTCTATGCCAAAGCCAACCTTTAGAAGATTTTGCAATAAGACAAGTACGAGGTTTGGATCTCTTAGTGAAATCGACAATGTATAGATCACCTCTACGGAAACTGGTAAAGACCATGTTATGATTGTCTTGACGAAACACTTGGCAATCTACTTTCGTGAATAGCACATTAAAACCAAAGTCGGCAAGTCTAGATACGGAAAGAAGATTGTAGCCAAGAGATTCAACAAGCATAAGATTTTGAATAGAGCTATCATGGGATATGGCCACCTTACCAAGACCAATTACCTTACCCTTGGAGTTGTCTCCAAACGTTACGTACCTTTGCGGTCCATGGTTTGGTGTGATCTCTTCAAACATTTCTCTATCTCCGGTCATATGATCGGTGCATCCGCTATCGAGGATCCACTCTTTTCCTCCGGACATGTAATCCTTGAAGTTTGCCATGAGACTTAGATTCTTCATGATCTTCTCATACTCGATGTCGAACAACTCATCTTCATCATAGTAGCCACGTTCCACATTGTCATCATCAAGTGGGAAATCCTCGTCACAAAGAACAAGAGATTCGTTAGGATTGTGATCATGACAATGTTCAAGATTGTGAATTCGAATGGCTTCTACAATGATGTTGCTAATGGTTATGACATCTCCTTTAGCACGCATGAGGTCTCTAAGCTCAAATAGACAGTCATCAAACTTGGGATTACTAGGCGTCGTTTTGTGAAAGGCAATAGTTTTATGAAGAATTTCATCAAGATTACTCAATGAATAACTTGGATATCGTTTCTTCAAGTCATTCCACAAAGTATAAGCACATTCAAAATTCTTCATTTGATTAAGCACATTTCTAGGCAATGCTCTAACAATGAGATTAACAGTTCTAAGATTGCATAGCATATCAATTTCCTCTTCGTGTGTGGGATGTAAAGGATCAAAGGGAGGTACATAGGGGCTCTTAACATATTTGCTCAATTGAAATTCATTAAACAACTCAAGCATCAAAGTTTTCCATTGACTATAGTACTCTCCATCAAGAATGGGCACTCTACAACTCAAACTCCCTATACTAGACAAATCCATCTTCCTCCACGGTGATGAAACCGAAGCAATGGAGACCAAAGCTCTGATACCAATTGAGGGATCACTAGAAGAGTGTCTAGAGGGAGGGGGGTGAATAGACTACTAGCAGAAATTTGAAAGCTAACCTTTTCCCAAGTTAAATTGTTGGCAGATTTTAACAATCATAGCAAGTCTAGCACACCCTACATATGCATGTCAACAAGTATGGCAGCGAAAAGTAAAAACATTGCACATGAATTCAAGAGTTGAGATAGGAAGATAAAACACAAATGGAGACGCAAGGATTTTTCCCGTGGTTCCGATAGGTGGTGCTATCGTACGTCCACGTTTATGGAGTCTTCAACCCACGGAGGGTAACGGTCATGAGAGTCCACGGAGGGCTCCACCCATAAGGGTCCACGAAGTAGCAACCTTGACTATTCCATAACAGCTTCCGTCCACGAAGGACTAGCCTCACTATGGGTAGATCTTCACGAAGTAGGCGATCTCCTTGCCCATACAAACTTCTTGGTTCAACTCCACAACACGAAGTAGGAGGCTCCCAAGCGACACCTAACCAATCTAGGAGGCACCACCATCCAAAAGGTAATAGGCTCGGCAATGTCGATGAACTCCTTGCTCTTGTGCTTGAAGATGATAGACTCCTCAACACACAATCACTCTCTCACAGATTTGGCTTGGTGGAAGAGATGGGATTGGTGGAAAGCAACTTGGGGAGGCTAGAGATCAAGATTCATATAGTTGGAATGGAATGGCATGATCTCAACACATGAGTAGGTGGCTCTCTCTTAGAAAACTGGTTGGGGCAAGTATGGAAAAGTTCTGAGTGCTTCTCTTTCGAGTAGGTGGTGGTGAAGAGGTATATATAGGCATCTCCAAAAATCCAACTGTTACACCTAAAGTGACCAACTCGGTGACACCGATGTGTGAATCTCGGTGGTACCGAAGTGACCAAAAGGTGACAACTTTTGAATCTCGGTGAGACCGATATATAAAACTCGGTTGCACCGATAAGGTAACAAACGGTCAGATTGCCAAACTCGGTGACGCTGATTCATCAAACTCGGTCGGATCGATTTTGTGAAATTGGGTAACAGAAAGTTGGCAAGCTGAACTCGATGGCACCGAAGCAGAATCGGTTGCACCGAAAGGCTAGGGTTTGGCTTAGGTCTGTCTGAGTATGGGAATCGGTGGCACCGAGTGGAAAGTGTTGGTTGCACCGATTTTGGATATTTGACTTTTGACAGACTTTTGTGGAAGAGCTTATGGGTGTTTTTGGTGACTATCTCTTGTGCACGTATGAGCATTTTGTTCACCAACAATACCTTACCCCCTTTTAATAGTATTGGCTTTCCTATGGACTCAAAGTGATTTCTCACAAAGTAAAATGTAGAGTCCTCTTGCTTGAAGCTTTGCCAATCCATTTCCTTGCATCTTGGGGTATCTCCATGCAGCCGTTTTTGCCAACCCATCTCTCCATGGACTTTTATCTGAAATTCACTAGGTAAAAGTATTAGTCCAAGAGACAATGTATGCTGTCATGAATTATCAAAACCACCAAGGGAGCACATTGTGCTTTCACTTTTCCCAATTTTAGATGTGGGCAGATTTTAGCAATGATAACAAGTCAAGCACACCCTACACATGCATGTCTAAGATTATAGCAGCGGAAAGTAAAGACAAGCATATGTAATATAGGTAAGGGTTAGAAGATCAAACGCAATTGTAGACATGAAGATTTTTCCCGTGGTTCGGAGTAGGTGGTGCTATCGCAGATCCATGTTTATGGAGTCTTCAACCCACGGAGGGTAACGGTCGCGAGAGTCCATGGAGGGCTCCACCCATAAGGGTCCACGAAGTAGCAACCTTGACTATTCCATAATGGCTTCCGTCCATGAAGGACTAGCCTCACTATGGGTAGATCTTCATGAAGTAGGCGATCTCCTTGCCCGTACAAACTTCTTGGTTCAACTCCACAACACGAAGTAGGAGGCTCCCAAGCAACACCTAACCAATCTAGGAGGCACCTCCCTCCAAAAGGTAATAGGCTTGATAGTGTGATGAACTACTTGCTCTTGTGCTTCAAGATGATAGACTCCTCAACACTCAATCACTCTCTCACAGATTTGGCTTGGTAGAAGAGATTGATTGGGTGGAAAGCAACTTGGGGAGGCTAGAAATCAAGATCCATATGGTTGGAGTGGAGGTTCTTGATCTCAACACAAGGGTAGGTGGTTCTCTCTCAGAAAACTGGATGGGGCAAGTATGGAATAGTTCTGAGTGCTTCTCTTGCGAGTGTGATGTGGTGGAGGGGTACATATAAGCATCTCCAAAAATCCAACCGTTACAACATAATTGGCTATCTCGGTGAAACCGAAGCAAAACTCGGTTCTACCGATATGTCAAAAATGTGGCAACTTTCGAAATCTCGGTGAGACCGATATGGAACGCTTGGTGGTACCGAAACCAGTGGCCGAGGGCAGTTCCCAAAACTCGGTGAGACCCAAGCATAAACTTGGAAATTCCGATTTTATGAATTGGGACACCAGAAGGTTGGTCACTGAAACTCGGTTGCACCGATACAGTCTCGGTTGTACCAAAGAGCTAGGGTTTGGCTAGGGTTCTGTCATGGGTAGAAAATCGGTAGGGCCGAATGAAAAGTTGGTGGCACCGATTTTGTGAAGTTGGGTTTAGACAGAGTATTTTGTGGGAGAGCTTGTGGGTGTTTTTGGTGGCTAGTACTTGTGCACGTGGAGCAATTTGTTCACGAACAATACCTTACCCCCTTTTAATAGTATTGGCTTTCCTATGGACTCAAAGTGATTTCTCACAAAGTAAAAAGAGAGTCTTCTAGCTTGAAGCTTTGCCAATCCATTCCTTGCATCTTGGGGTATCTCCTCACAACTTGTAGCCATCTCATCATTGGACTTTTTCTGAAATATACTTAGTGGAACCATGAGTCCAATGACATATATGTTGTTATTAATTACCAAAACCACCAAGGGAGCAAATGTGCTTTCAATCTCCCCCTTTTTGGTAATTGATGACAACATATAGATCAAAGCTTCGACATATGATATAATCAATGAATAGAGTCATCGCTTTGAGAAGTATGTGCTAAGTAAGAGCTCCCCCTAAATTTGTGCACTATTTTGAATTTGTGTTTGAATGCAAATGCATAATCGATTAGGTTCATGGGGTTCTCTTCCATGTCACATACAGCTTGGTGGTCTGCGAGAATAATATGAATGAATAACATCGCACAACACATCAAGCAAGAAGTGAATGATCATCTCATAAGCATCTCAAAAGATAGGAAATAGGAGCAACACATAGGAAGTGCATGATCAAACACCAACAAGTTTAACACAAACAAATCAACCAAAAGATTTTAAAGTTTTGGAGAGCGATAAAAAGCAACACTCTCTCTCTCTCAAAGCCCTATTGATCTATACAACTTCTCCCCCTTTGGCAACAAGTTACCAAAAAGTTCAAAGGTATAGGACTAATCGTCTCTCTGGGGCTGATCTACTTCGGTTGTTGATGTAGGAGTCGAGAGAACCGCATCCGCGAAGTCTTCTGCAGATGTCATGGAAGGGGTTGGTGTAGACACAGAAGGTGCTGATGGAGCTGGTGGGACTGAAGGAGCTGCAGCAGGAGCTGATGTAGATGGTCTCATCTCAGAAGCTAGCACTGACAAAGATCTGGCTTGTGTCTTGAATTGAGTGCTGGGCCTGAGAGGTTGACTGTCATCATCATCATCATCATCATCCTCTGAGGTGTGGGGAAGGGGTACTGAGTCCACCTCCTTTTTGAGCTCATCAACTCTCTTAGTCAGCCCATCCACCTTGTTGTTCAAAGAGTGAAACTTGACAATCCTTTCTAGGCTCTTTTGGTTCTTGAGAATCTTCGTGATGTCATTTTGCATGCCTTGGATAGAGCTAATAATGAGATCCATTTGCTCGTTCCTTGTCCTTCGCACTGGAGCACTAGTGGCTGTGGCTGCCTCAGCTACTTCCTGTACAGTTGCTGAAGTGGGATGGTCTGGGTCCATCACCACTATCTTGTCTTCAAACTCAGGCTGGAGAGGCATGTGGGGTCTATCAAGAGCAAATAAATTCTTCTCAAGCTTGGAGTTAATGAGCATCTGAATGTATGGTGCATACCCACAAGATCTCTTCTGGTCAGCAGCTGTCCTCTTCATGGTGTCAACAATCAAGTCCATGACTCTGAATCTGGTGTGAAGGTCAATGTGATGCAACATATTGATGGAATATCCTCGGATCATCTTCTCATGTCCTGACTTGGGCATCAATGTGTACCTCATGATGGTGTTGGTGGTTTGCAAACCTGCTTGCAGAAAGTACATTGAGCCAAGCTTATGTGAATGCACATAGTCCTCATGAATCTCCTTGTACATATTAGCCATGGAGTTGTGATTTGCTTTGGACTCAGAGTACACATCCAAATCACCATCCTGTACTTGTGGAGCTCCTAAGATGGTAGCCCACTCTTCCACTGAAGATTCATATCTGGTGCCCTCAGTCATCCACACTATCCTGCCATCTGGATAGAAGTGTGCAGTGGAATAGAACTGCATGATCATCTCATCTCTGATACCACTTGTAGGATCACAAGTATGTCTAGAGGGGGGTGATTAGACTACTTGACCAATTAAAAGTTCTACCTTTTCCCAATTTTAGTTGTGGGCAGATTTTAGCAATGATAACAAGTCAAGCACACCCTACACATGCATGTCTAAGAGTATAGCAGCGGAAAGTAAAGACAATCATATGTAATAGAGGCAAGGGTTAGAAGATCAAACGCAATTGTAGACACGAAGATTTTTCCCGTGGTTCCGATAGGTGGCGCTATCGTACATCCACGTTCATGGAGTCTTCAACCCACAGAGGGTAATGGTCGTGAGAGTCCACGGAGGGCTCCACCCATTAGGTCCACGAAGTAGCAACCTTGACTATTCCATAACGGCTTCCGTCCACGAAGGACTAGCCTCACTATGGGTAGATCTTCACGAAGTAGGCAATTTCCTTGCCCGTACAAACTTCTTGGTTCAACTCCACAACATGAAGTAGAAGGCTCCCAAGCAACACCTAACCAATCTAGGAGGCACCACCCTCCAAAAGGTAATAGGCTTGATAGTGATGATGAACTCCTTGCTCTTGTGCTTCAAGATGATAGACTCCTCAACACTCAATCACTCTCTCACAGATTTGGCTTGGTAGAAGAGATTGATTGGGTTGAAAGCAACTTGGGGAGGCTAGAAATCAAGATCCATATGGTTGGAGTGGATGATCTTGATCTCAACACAAGGGTAGGTGGTTCTCTCTCAGAAAATTGGATGGGGCAAGTATGGAATAGTTCTGAGTGCTTCTCTTGCGAGTGGCATGTGGTGGAGGGGTATATATAGGCATCTCCAAAAATCCAACCGTTACAACATAATTGGCCATCTCGGTGAAACCGAAGCAAAACTCGGTTCTACCGATATGTCAAAAATGTGGCAACTTTTGGAATCTCGATGAGACCGATATGGAACTCTCGGTGGTACCGAAACCAGTGGCCGAGGGCAGTTCCCAAAACTCGGTGAGACCGAAGCATAAACTCGGAAATTCTGATTTTATGAATTGGGACACCAGAAGGTTGGTCACTGAAACTCGGTTGCACCGATGCAGTCTCGGTTGTACCAAAGAGCTAGGGTTTGGCTAGGGTTCTGTCATGGGTAGAAAGTCGGTAGGGCCGAATGAAAAGTTGGTGGCACCAATTTTGTGAAGTTGGGTTTAGACAAAGTATTTTGTGGGAGAGCTTGTGGGTGTTTTTGGTGGCTAGTACTTGTGCACGTGGAGCAATTTGTTCACGAACAATACCTTACCCCCTTTTAATAGTATTGGCTTTCCTATGGACTCAAAGTGATTTCTCACAAAGTAAAAAGAGATTCTTCTAGCTTGAAGCTTTGCCAATCCATTCCTTGCATCTTGGGGTATCTCCTCACAACTTGTAGCCATCTCATCATTGGAATTTTCCTGAAATATACTTAGTGGAACCATGAGTCCAATGACATATATGTTGTTATTAATTACCAAAACCACCAAGGGAGCAAATGTGCTTTTAAGCGCCTCCATTGCTGTTTAGAAAGACACGGAGTTCCAATCAGTAAAATCAAAAATAAGCAGTCTGAACTATGGAAGCGTGAATGAACTTACCCATTCAATGGGGTTATGAGTTGAGCAGCCTTCCCTGATCTTCAGGCGAGCAAAATCTTCTTTTTCTCCTTTAAAGAGATCGGCCAATATAGCCTCCAACTCTGCCTGATCGGCAAGCCCTTGCCGTCGGGAGCGGGTTGTGTCGCTTGTCCCGTTGTAGAGCCACAGGGGATAAATCCTTTGTTGAAGAGGTTGAACAAAATGGGTAATGGCAGCGGCCATCACATCGATGATGGTTAGCTTGCTATGAGCTAGCAGCTTCACCTGGGCGGCTAGACACTTTACCTAAGTGCTCTCCTCTTGGGAGGAGCTCTTCGGACGCCAATTGAATCATTTCTTTAAGGGAGCGTTGGAGTATTCGGGCAAACCCCTTCGAGCTGGGAGTCCTCAATATAAAACCACTTCGAAGCCCACTCTTCGGATTCCTTCTTTGGGGTCCCAATGGGATACCACGTCCCGTCTATACGCCACACTTAGGCTCCACCCACTTCCTGGATTGACCCTCCCTGAGTGCGGGGGACGATACAGAAATACTTTCTCCATAGATCAAAGTGGGGCTCGCAGCCTAGAAACATCTCGCAGAGGGCAATGAAGCCCGAGATGTGCAGGATAGACCTGGGGGTGAGGTTGTGGAGTTTGATCCCGTAGAACTCCAGTAAACCCCTCAAGAAGGGATGAATGGGGAAGCCTAGGCCTCGTAATAGGAAGGAAACAAGGCATACCCTCTCGTCCTTGCGTGGAGCAGGGAAGTTCTCCGCAAAGGCCACGCCGTTCACGGAAGTCAATCCAGCGCGAGTGGGTGCTAGATCCAAAGCAGGGAGATATCCCTGTACCTCAAGATTGCGCAGTTGAAGAAGGGAAACATAACAGGTTGCCCAGTCACCTGGAAGGGGGCCATGAGGGCGCGAGGAGGAACCTGGAGCGCTCGCCATATCTCCAAGCTCGTTGATTCTAGGGCCTCTCGGTGGCGAGGGGGGAGGAAGTGTTGCCTGCAGCCAGTTTAACTTGCTTAAAATAGGCGTTTTCTCCCTCAGCCTGCTAAGGGTGATTCTGTAAAAGACTGTTGGGATGCCTGCCCTCTATTGGTGCGCAGGAATCGAGGAGTTTCATTGATCCTTGGGCAATGAAATTAATACTCTGGGCCCCATGACGTTTTCGACACACAAATTACTGTTGGGAAATTGATAGAAAAGCGGATGGTTATGCGATTTTCACGGCAATGATCATGTGTATATATGCATCACGTCCATAAACGAATAAGCCGACTCCTGCCTGCACCTATTACTATTACTCCATTCATCGACCGCTATCCATCATGCATCTAGAGTATTAAGTAAAACAGAGTAATGCATGGAGAACGATGACATGATGTAGACAAAGTAAACTCAAACAATATGAATGAACCCCATCGTGTAATCCTTAGTAGCAACAACACAAAGACGCATCTTGTCCCCTACTTTGTCACTGGGATATAGAAACTCATCAGGTTGAACCTACCACAACGCACCACTCCCACCGATGAAATATCAATCTACTTGGCCAAAGCACATCAATAGATCGGAGAGCATTACGAAGCTATAATGATCATGCAATTAAGAGATAACATCACACTTTTATTTTACTTACAACTCAATATGGAGAACTGATATGAAGATATGACTCTGTATGAATGCCTCTGGCAGTGTACCAGGATGTGCAATGATCTAGCGTGACATGTATCAAAAATATGATGAACGGTGGCTTTGCCACAAATACTATGTCAGCTCTATATGATCATGCAAAGCAATATGACGATGAACAAACTAGTCATGTGAAGTGACGATGGAATTTGCATGGCAATATATCTCGGAATGGCTATGGAAATGCCATGATAGGTAGGTATGGTGGCTGTTTTGAGGAAGATATAATAAGGCTTATGTGCAACAGAGCGTATCATGTCACGGGGTTTGGATGCATCGTTGAAAGTAGCACCGATCCTCGAGGTGAGAATGGGCAATGCACGACACCGAAGAGGCTAGGAATTATGAGAAGGTGAGATTGCGTATGTCCATGGTTTCACATTAGTCATAAAGAACTCATATACTTATTGCAAAGTTTTATTAGTTTATCATAGATCAAAGTACTACTCACATGCCCCGAGGGAAGAGGTTGGTAGGAGTGAACCATCGCGCGCTTCCGGCATGAAACAACACTAGGATTTCAACGAGGAATAGAAATGCTCACACATCATCACCATGCCTCTTTAATTTTTTAGATGAACAAAAAAGTCAACCCCTCTTAATATCGACACTTCTACGGGTCAACAATTATGAACTCACACCTATTTCATATTATCACATTAATATCATTAACCCACAATTTCTCTATATGTGCTACATGATGGTTTTGATTATCACTCATTGAATACCTAATATTTCTGGACTAGTCTTATGACCCATGCAAATTACCATCACTATTTATTAACTCTCAGACAAATATAAGTGAAGAACAAGAGGGAAATCATTGATTTAAAATCTACATGCCACCGTGCTCAAAAGAATATAAGTGAAGTACTAGAGCAACAGCTAAGCTCAAAAGATATAAGTGAAGCACATAGAGTATTCTAACAAATTATGATGAAGGTGTGTCTCTCTTAAATAGGTGTGTCCAGCAAACAATGATTGTGGAAAACTAAAAGTAAAAGTAAAACAAAAGCAACCGACGCTCCAAGCAAAACTCATATCATGTGACGAATAAAAATATATCTTCAGGTGACATCCCGATGGATTGAGACGAAAGAGGGGATGCCTTCCGGGGCATCCCCAAGCTTAGACGCTTGAGTCTCCTTTAGAATATTACCTTGGGGTGCCTTGGGCATCCCCAAGCTTAGGCTCTTGCTACTCCTTATTCCGTGGTCCATCATAATAACACCCAAAACTTGAAAATATCAATCACACAAAACTCAACAAAACTTCATGAGATCCGTTAGTATAAGAAACATATTGCATACTTTAGGTACTGTTGTAAATTGATGCTTATTTCATAAATGCACAATGGTTACTTTATTATAACTTCTCCATGGCTTCTACCACCCAATACAATCCATAGCATAATCAAAATAAGCAACTATGCAAGCAAAAATAGAATCTGTCTAAAACAGAACAGTCTGTAGCAATCTGTAGAGAACCTATAACTATGTAACTCTAAAAATTCTGAAAAATTAGTAAAACCTCGAAAATTTGTATAGAAACACTGTGTAAAAATTTAATATCATTATCACGCTCCTGTAAAAAAGTGAAAATTCCTGTACTTGAGTCAAAAGTTTCTGTTTTGTTTCAGCATCGATTCTACTTATCTTGTGAGTCATCTGAAAGGCTTTACTTGGAACAAACACTAATTTAAACACAAAATAATAATAATTACAGATCCAATAATCATGTTATAAAAAATAAAAAGAAATTTTAAATCAAAAATTTAAAGATAACTATTGGGTTGCCTCCCAACAAGCGCTATTGTTTTATGCCCCTAGCTAGGTATAATGCATAGTTTCAAGTATGTCATCTTTGACACTCAACCCATAAGTAGCTATCATGATTGATTTATAAGGTGGTTTAATTCTCTTTCTAGGAAAGTTTTCCATCCCTTTCTTAAATGGGAATTGGAACCTTATGTTTCCTTCTTTCATATCAATAGTTCCACCTATACACTAGTAGAAAAAGGGCCTTTAGTCCCGGTTCCAGAGGGCCTTTAGTCCCGGTTCTGGAACCGGGACTAAAGGGTCGGGACTAAAGCCCAAAACCTTTAGTCCCGGTTCGCTTACGAACCGGGACCAAAGGGGCTCCACGTGGCCTCTGCGGGAAGCCCAGGCAGGAGGACCTTTAGTCCCGGTTGGTAACACCAACCGGGACCAAAAGGCATCCACGTGGCCGCTGCGGGGAGCCCAGGCAGGAGGACCTTTAGTCCCGGTTGGTAACACCAACCGGGACCAAAGGTCATCCACGCGTGAGCATCTGGCAGCAGCTGGGGTTTTTGTTTTTTTTTGAAAGGGGGGGGGGGGTTGGGGGGTTTTGGAGGGTTAATTTAGGGGTTTCATATTGTGTTAGCTAGCTAATAGGGAGAAGTGTCCTCTCATTCTCCGTGCTCGGTCGACGGTAGCTACTATACATATAGAGATAACTCGATGCTAGCTAATAAGAAAATGAAGGAAACCATTAATTACACAAGATCGCCATGCTGAACATATATAGAGAGAAGTGACATCTCTTTCTCCGTGCTTGGTCGAACAACAAGTTTTCGTATATCTATCCGACGGTACTACATATATACAATATGACATCTTTTACAATCCCTAACATCATCTACCTAAGATCCAATCACAAATCCGCATGGTATTCCCCGTCTTTAGGTATGACGTGGTCAAGAAAGAATCCCGCCAATTCCTCTTGAATTGCTCGTATGCGATCATGTGGTAGGAGTTCATCCCGCATCTGCCAGATCTAATTTAAAGAAGGGGGTCAATACATGCATATATATGAATAAAACTCAACACAATTGATGGTAATATATAAAATAAAATTGTGAATATTATGTACGTACTTCAAATTGTTTGTCAGAGAAGCCCCACTCAGAGGTCGAGTGGCGAATGAACTCGCATACGTAGTATGCACATAAAACAGTCCCTTCTTTCTGGTACAAGCACTTTACGAGAATAGAGTTCAATCAAACTGATAAGCAAGCATGGTAATGATATATTGATGAAAATTTGAATCAATTAGAGATGCGCGGAACTAGCTAGTACTACTTACTTTGGGGTGCGTAAATCGCAACTCTTTGTTTAGACCGGGAACCTTTCGGGTGAACTTCTTCCAAACCCTGCCAGGCAAAGAAAATGATTACTTGATATCAAAAAATTAACGAAAGTTGCATGCCGATATGGTCCCGGTATTGACTGAACTTACTTCTTGAGCATTGCAGTCATGTCCGTATAATTCTCCGGATCTTTACGTCTCGAGTCTAAGACAGTTACTAATGCCCCGTCAAGCTTAATGGATAGCAGAATAAAGTGGAAACTGCGCACGCATATATAACTCATCAATTACATTACTTAACCTCGAGTAAGCGAAACTGAGTATACATAGAAGACAACAATACTCACTTGATGTTGTAAGGAAAGAGTATTTCCCTTTTGTTTTGATGTATAAGGAACGACTGTAGCAAGTTCTCCTCGGTCTCTTTGATTGAGTTTTGTACCGTCCATTCATTTACGGCATCTGGGCTAATGAACCCAACGTCGAAGATTCCTACTTTTTTGCATTCAAAGATCTTCAATCTGCATAATATAGTGAAGATAATTATATATACATGCAATGAACGAGCTGAGCTAGAGACTTAACTATAGAAGTAATACTTACAGACAGTAGGAAGTCATGAGTTGTTTGTCGAGGGCCAGTTGATTGTATAACTGAAATAACTCCACAAATTCAATAGGCATCACGGGAAGTCCAATGAATTCGTGCTCTGGTTTCACTGCCATATACATAGTGTCTCTCCCAGACTCCCTGCAGGTTTTCATGTACCACTCATGCAATTTGTACATCATCGTTGTTAGAGGAGGATGATCAGGTTTGACGAGAGGCTTCCCGTGCACGTATTTATATTCTTCTTTTGTTACCTCAGCCGTTTGAAAAATTACATCATCCCCCAAGTAATCACCAGGATTGGTACCAGGCACCATCCCTGGATGATTAGCGACGATATCGCTAGACACCTTGAGCGGGGGGCACGATTTCTTCTCCTGTTCGCCGAGCTGGGGAATTGTTTTCCCACTTCTTCGTTCTGCTAACCTTGCATCACTGGAAGTACTTCCCGACCGCCGCGCTTCTTCATATGTCTTTTTAAGAATGCGGACATAGTTGGAATCCGGCGGAGGCGGTGGTGGTCGCTTCAGGGCATCGATAGTGCGCTTCACTTTCACCGAATCTAGCTTCTCCTTCGGAGGTGGAGTTTTCTTTGCAAAATGGTCCCTCACTTGGGCACGACATATGTCCTTGTTTTCCTGCTCGGTCCTCTCATATGGTAACTTTTCCAAAGGCTTGAGAGATGGACCGTATCTGAATTGCCTCCCGCCTCTGCTTGTACTGCTAGCCGCCGAAGCGGCGGCGTCTCTCTTTCGTCGTTGCTGACGAGGCGGAGAAGGAGGCGGAGTGCTCCGACGCACCGGAGTAGGCGAAGGAGGAGGCGGAGTGCCCTCACGCGTCGGAGGACCCGGAGAAGGAGGCGGAGTGCCCTGATCACTCGCCGGAGGAGGAGGAGGAGGAGGAGGAGGCGGAGTGCCCTGACTCGCCGGAGGAGGAGGAGGAGGCGGAGGCGTCCAGTTTGGAAGCTTGATGTACTCCTTCTGCCATAGACATGTACTCCTGAGAGCACGAACCAGCTGATTCTCCCCTTCACCTGTAGAGTGGTAAAGCTCGAGCTCCTCAAATCCCTCCATTACTTCATCCACCATCACATCAGCATAGCCATGTGGAATCGGAAGGCAGTGAAAAGTTCCGTTGGGTTGAGGAGGTGCAACAGAGCCGAGAGCCGCCTTGAAAGTGAGGTTATGGCATTTCGTCATAAGCTCGCAATTTTGAGCCTCCGTGATAGTATCCACGGGGTAGATAGGCTCTGTGAAGTCAGTCTGAACGGGCTCCGTGGAAGCCACGCTGCTTCTCCGCTGAGATGGCGGGGTAGCTTCTGGGGTAGCTTCGTGCCCCTGAGATAGTTGGCCGGCAGCTCGCTGGCTCTCAGCTTCCTCTAGCTTTTGTAGTCTTGCACTCATCTTCTGCATGTCGCTCAGCTCCGCTTTCCTCTTTCTCTCCCGGCTTCTGTAACCGCCTGCGTCGGGAAACCCAAACTTCCACGGAACGGAGCCTGGTGTGCCTCGTGTTCGTCCAGGGTGCTCAGCATTCCCTAGGGCCTCAGTCAGCTCGTCCTTCTCTCTGTCGGGAATGAACGTCCCTTCCTGCGCTGCGGTGATATACTTCTGAAGCTTCGTGATGGGTATTGCAAGTTGCTCATCCGTCCAACGGCACTTCCCTGTTTCAAGGTCCAAAGTTCCCCCAACCCCGAAGAACCAAGTCCTTGAACGGTCTGGCCAGTTCAATGTCTCTGGTTCGACCCCTTTAGCAATCAGGTCATTCTCAGCTTTGTCCCACAACGGCCGGGCTTTGAGGTAGCCACCTGACCCCGTGTGATGGTGATACTGCTTCTTTGCAGCGTTGTTCTTGTTTGTCTCTGACATTTTCTTACTCTTGTCTGATGTCTTGTAGGCCACAAATGCGGGCCAGTGATCTCTTATCTTCTCAAATCGGCCGATGAATTCTGGAGTCTCACCTTTGTCGACAAACTTTGATTTCAACTCCTTCTTCCACCTCCTGAATAGATCTGCCATCTTCTTAAGAGCACACGCCTTGACCAGTGGCTCTATAACGGGCTTATTCGGATCCTCCTTTGGCGGTAGGGTGAAATTTGCCTTCAGCAAGGTCCAAAGATCATCTTTCTGTCTATCGGTGACATAATCACCTTCAGGGGCGTCGTCCTTAGGCTTATTCCATTGCTTGATGCTGATCGGGATGTTGTCCCTAATAATAGCTCCGCACTGAGCAGAAAATGCGTCCTTGGTCCGCTTGGGTTCAATTGGTAGGCCATCGTCCGCGAGTGCTGTGATCGTGAACCTTTCATCCTTGCGCAACCTCTTCTTCGGGCCTCGTCTCGTTACCGAAGTTTGGCTCGATCCGGAGGGCTATAAAAGAAGAAAGAAGAGTTAATATATGTACATACCAAAACAATTAATGCATCAATTAGCTAGTCAGCACCTCCGGAGCCATCATGATCATGTCACTGGAGCCATCATGATCATGTCCTTCCTCCTCCATTGTTCCATCGGTGTCGTTGAGAAACGACAAGACAGCATCACCTCCGGCGAGGATTATCTCCCCCAATAACTGTTCTTGTTCCAAGTCTCTTTGATCCATAGTTTCTGCAAATATAGAAGAATATATATATAGATGAGATCAGAAAAAAATTGGATCAACTTGTGCACATCCATAATGGGGGCATTCTTGATAAATCTATGTTACCGGAGTTATCTATGTTACCGGAGGGGGTAGACGACAACGACGCTCACCCCTCATGTCATGTCCGACGTCCCTCCTCATGTCGAAGTTATCGGGGAGGGGGTAGACGACAACGATGCTCACCCCTCATGTCCGACGTCCCCCCTCATGTCGAAGTTATCGGGGAGGGGGTACAGGTGGCCTCGAGAGTTGGTCGGGCAAGCGGACCGGGAGTAAGTAACTTTTAACTCATTTTAACTCATTTTGAATATATGAACATTTTAACTTTTATGGGTAGGGGCGGGAGGGGGTTGATCGACGTCTCCCCCCCTCATGTCGAAGTTACCGGAGTTTTCTATATGAACAAAAAAAATCCACATGACATGTCCGACGAGCGGACCGCCTCTCTCTCATGCATGTCCGACGTCCCCCCTCATGACAAAAACTTTCTATAAAAAAAAAGCATACATCTATGAACAAAAAAAATTCTATGAACAAAAATAAAATTGTATCAATGCATATATAAAAAAATTCTATGGATCATCATTGCTCATATATCAATGCATATATAAAAACTTTCTATGGATCATCATTGCTCATATATAAAAACTTTCTATAAACAAAAAAAAACATACATCTATGAACAAAAAAAAATCTATGAACAAAAATAAAATTGTATCAATGCATATATAGAAACTTTCTATGGATCATCCATCCATCCATACATACATACATACAGCATCCATACATACATACATACATACTGCATATACATACAAAAAAAAAGGCAGATCTGGCCGGGGCGGCGGTGGCGGCGGCGGCGCGGCAAGCAGAGCAGGGGCACGATGCGGCAAGCAGAGCAGTGGCGGCGGCGCGGGGGAAGGGGGGGGCTCACTGGGGGCGGCGTCGGGGCAGGGGCAGGGGGGCACGGCGGGCGGTGTCGGGGCAGCAGGGGCGCGGGGAGCGGCGCCGGCGTCGGGGCAGAGGGCGTCGAGGGTGTCGGGGCAGCGGGGGCTCGGCGGCGATGGCGACGAGGAGCAGCCTGACGGCGTCGACGGGGCAAAGGGCGGCAAGGGCGTCGATGGCGAGCTCGGGCAGCCTGGCGGCGTCGATGTGCTCGGCGTCGTCAGGGGAAACTGCAGATGTCTTTGGCAAATTTTCCCAACTCCCGCTTATATAGGGAGACCTTTGGTCCCGGTTGGTGCCACCAACCGGGACCAATTCCCACCTTTAGTCCCGGTTGGTGCCACCAACCGGGACCAAAGGTCTCTTTTCGTCAGCCCAAAGGGCGGGAAGCAGAGACCTTTGGTCTCGGTTGGTGGAACGAACCGGGACCAAAGGTGGGCATTGGTCCCGGTTGGTGCCACGAACCGGGACCAAAGGGCTCTACGGCGTCGGGGCGTGGAAGTTTAGTCCCACCTCGCTAGTTGACTAGCGCCCGCACTGGTTTATAAGGGCGGCTGCGGCCACCGTTTCGAGCTCCTCTCTAAAGCAGGCCTACGGGCTTAAACGAACTCTCTCTGCCGTGGGCCTACTGGGCCTTCTGTGGGCCTGCATCCTGACCCAACTAGCGGGTTTCTAGTCGTATGCAGGCCGTGGTGGCCCAGTAGCCGGCATTTTTTTTTGCTTTATTTATTTTCTTTTATTTTTTTTTGCTTTATTTATTTTCTTTTATTTTTTTTGCTTTATTTATTTTCTTTTATTTTTTTTGCTTTATTTATTTTCTTTTGTTTTTTTTGCTTTTTTTTGCTTTATTTATTTTCTTTTGTTTTTTTTTGCTTTATTTATTTTCTTTTGTTTCTACTTACAACTAAATACTTAGAGTTTTTGAGTGATTCTTTTTGCTATTAATGTTTTGAACAAAAAATACTTTGATAACTTTAGTTGCATAAATTTTATATAATTTTAGTTTCATAAATACTAGAGGTTTATAAAATATTTTTAGTCGATTCCTTTTGCTATTAGAGTTTTATAAAAGCTTTTTAGTTGATTCTTTTTGGTATTGAAGAATATTATAGTTTTATTTTAGTTGATCATAACAGAATTTTTTAATTGATTATTTTCAGTTCATTATTTTCGCTATTAGAGTTTCATAAAGGTTTTCTAGTTCATTCTTTTTGCTATTAGTTCATTCTTTGAGCTAAATGACCCTGAAATTGAAAAGCACTTCAAATGAACTCTGAAAAGGTTGAAAGTTGGCATGGTATCATCATTTCACCCACATAGCATGTGCTAAAAAGTTGAGAGGGTTACGGCAAAAACTGGATGCACTTCGTGTACAAAATGGACAATATCTTTCGAAGTATCAGGGTTTCGGACAAAAATTCATCTGTTACAAAGGGATTTCATTTAATTTCTTCACATGTAACTGCAATGATATAGTTGTGGAGAGAAAGTCTTCACTTTTTCTTCGCTTGTGTCCTTTGCTTATTGCGCCGTAACCATGGATAATCTTCATCGTTTAACAGGGTGCTTGGGTCAGCCTTGACTTTGAAGGGAGGAATTTCATGAAACTTTTCATAATCTTCAGACATGTCTGTCTTGCCCTCCAATCCCACGATGTCTCTTTTTCCTGAAAGAACTATGTGGCGCTTTGGCTCATCGTATGATGTATTCGCTTCCTTATCTTTTCTTTTTCTCGGTTTGGTAGACATGTCCTTCACATAGAAAACCTGCGCCACATCATTGGCTAGGACGAATGGTTTGTCTGTGTACCCAAGATTGTTGAGATCCACTGTTGTCATTCCGTACTGTGGGTCTACCTGTACCCCGCCTCCTGACAGATTGACCCATTTGCACTGAAACAAAGGGACCTTGAAATCATGTCCATAGTCAAGTTCCCATATGTCCACTATGTAACCATAATATGTGTCCTTTCCCCTCTTGGTTGCTGCATCAAAGCGGACACCGCTGTTTTGGTTGGTGCTCTTTTGATCTTGGGCGATCGTGTAAAATGTATTACCATTTATCTCGTACCCTTTGTAAGTCAATACAGTCGAAGATGGTCCCCTGGCCAACGAGTACAGCTCATCAGAAACAGTGTTGTCACCCCTGAGACGTGTTTGCAACCAACTGCCGAAAGTCCTGATGTGTTCATATGTAATCCAGTCGTCACACTGCTCCGGGTGTTTGGAGCGCAGAATATTCTTGTGTTCATCGACATACGGGGTCACCAAGGTAGAATTCTATAGAACTGTGTAGTGTGCTTGAGACCAAGAATGCCCGTCCCTACATATTATTGAGTCCGCTCCTAGCGTGCCTTTTCCAGTCAGTCTCCCCTCATACCGCGATTGAGGGAGACCAATCTTCTTAATGTCAGGATTGAAGTCAACACAAAACCCAATGACATCCTCTGTTTGATGGCCCATGGAGATGCTTGCTTCTGGCCTAGCGTGGTTACGAACATATTTCTTTAAGACTCCCATGAACCTCTCAAAGGGGAACATATTGTGTAGAAATACAGGGCCCAGAACGACAATCTCGTCGACTAGATGAACTAGGACGTGCGTCATGATATTGAAGAAAGATGGTGGGAACACCAGCTCGAAACTAACAAGACATTGCACCAAATCACTCCTTAACCTTGACAGGATTTCTGGATCGATCACCTTCTGAGAGATTGCATTGAGGAATGCACATAGCTTCACAATGGCTAATCGAACGTTTTCCGGTAGAAGCCCCCTCAATGCATCCGGAAGCAGTTGCGTCATAATCACGTGGCAGTCATGAGACTTTAGGTTCTGGAACTTTTTCTCTGCCATATTTATTATTCCCTTTATATTCGACGAGAAGCCAGACGGGACCTTCATACTGAGCAGGCATTCAAAGAAGATTTCCTTCTCTTCTTTGGTAAGAGCGTAGCTGGCAGGACCTTCATACTGCTTTGGATGCATGCCGTCTTTTTCATGCACACGTTGTTGTTCCTCCCGTGCCTCCGGTGTATCTTTTGTCTTCCCATACACTCCCAAGAAGCATAGCCGGTTCACGCAAAGATTCTTCGTCACGTGCATCACGTCGATTGCAGAGCGGACCTCTAGGTCTTTCCAATAGGGTAGGTCCCAAAATATAGATTTCTTCTTCCACATGGGTGCGCGTCCCGCATCGTCAGTCGGAACAGATAGTCCGCCAGGACCCTTTCCAAAGATTACTTGTAAATCATTGACCATATCAAGTATGTGATCACCAGTACGGAGGGCGGGCTTCTTCCGGTGATCTGCCTCACCTTTGAAATGCTTTCCTTTCTGTCGACATTGATGGTTGGTCGGAAGAAATCGACGATGCCCCAGGTACACATTCTTCCTGCATTTGTCCAAATATATACTGTCGGTGTCATCTAAACAGTGTGTGCATGCGTGGTATCCCTTGTTTGTCTGTCCTGAAAGGTTACTGAGAGCAGGCCAATCATTGATGGTTACAAACAGCAACGCATGTAGGTCAAATTCCTCCTGTTTGTGCTCATCCCACACACGTACACCTTCTCCATTCCACAGCTGTAAAAGTTCTTCAACTAATAGCCTTAGGTACACATCAATGTCATTGCCGGGTTGCTTAGGGCCTTGGATCAGCACTGGCATCATAATGAACTTCCGCTTCATGCACAACCAAGGAGGAAGGTTATAGATACATAGAGTCACGGGCCAGGTGCTATGATTGCTGCTCTGCTCCCCAAAAGGATTAATGCCATCTGCACTTAAACCAAACCATACGTTCCTTGCGTCACCTGCAAAGTCCCCCCACCTTCTCTCGATTTTTCTCCACTGCGACCCGTCAGCGGGTGCTCTCAACTTCCCGTCTTTCTTACGGTCTTCTTTGTGCCATCGCATCAACTTGGCATGCTCTTTGTTTCTGAACAGACGTTTCAGCCGTGGTATTATAGGAGCATACCACATCAGCTTGGCAGGAACCCTCTTCCTAGGCCCTCGCCCTCAACATCACCAGGGTCATCTCGTCTGATCTTATACTGCAATGCACCGCATACCGGGCATGCGTTCAAATCCTCGTACTCACCGCGGTAGAGGATGCAATCATTAGGGCATGCATGTATCTTCTGCACCTCCAATCCTAGAGGGCATAGAACCTTCTTTGCTTCGTACATACTACCGGGCAATTCGTTATCCTTTGGAAGCTTCTTCTTCATTATTTTCAGCAGCGAACTAAATCCCTTGTCAGATACACCATTGTCTGCCTTCCATTGCAGCAATTCCAGTGTGGTACCGAGCTTTCTGTTGTCATCTTCGCAATTTGGGTACAACCCTTTTTTGTGATCCTCTAACATGCGATCGAACTTCAACTTCTCCCTTTCACTTTCGCATTCTCTCTGTGCATCAACAATGACCCGGAGAAGATCATCATCGGGCACATCGTCTGGTTCCTCTTGATCTTCAGCTTCCCCCACTGCAGCATCACCGTATTCAGGGGGCGGGTAGTTGTCATCATCCTCTTCTTCTTCGTTGTCTTCCATCATAACCCCTCTTTCTCCGTGCTTGGTCCAAACATTATAGTGTGGCATAAAACCCTTCTCAAGCAGGTGGAAGTGAAGGGTTTTAGAGTTGGAGAAAGCCTTCGTATTCTCACAGACAGTACATGGACAATGCATAAAACCATTCTGCTTGTTTGCCTCAGCCGCTTCGAGAAAATTATGCAGGCCCTTAATATACTCGGAGGTGCGTCGGTCACCGTACATCCATTGCCGGTTCATCTGCGTGCGTTATATAGTTCTTATTATTGAACAACATATAACTCTCTAGAGCATCTAATTAAAACACACAAGTAAGAACTTTTTTGTTTTAGAAAGAAGATAAGAAGAAGAGGCTAACCACGGTGTTGCTGGCGCCGAGATGGGCACGGGCGATCGACGGCGGTGAGGACGGGGACGGGACAGGACGGACCGCCAAACCTAGACAAATCTTGAGGAAAATGGAGCTTGGACAAGGAGCTTCGAGAGGAGAAAACTTAAGTGTTGGCTCAGGCATTTCATCGAACACCTCATGTGCATAGGAGGTGAGCTAGAGCACCACAAAAGCTCTCCCACGGCCGGGCAAAAAAACAGAGCAATGCATTGCTCTGCTCGCGGGCGGGGGCTATATATAGGCCAACCATTGGTCCCGGTTCCAGCCACAAACCGGGACCAATGGTTGTTGGCCAGGAGTGAGGCGCATTGGTCCCGGTTCGTGGCTGGAACCGGGACAAAAGGGGTCACCTTTAGTCCCGGTTCCAGCCACAAACCGGGACCAATGGTTGTGGGCCAGGAGCGAGGCGCATTGGTCCCGGTTCGTGTCTAGAACCGGGACAAAAGGGGTCAGACGAACCGGGACCAATGGCCCACGAGGCCCGGCCGGCGCCCTGGCCTCACGAACCGGGACCGATGCCCCCATGGGTCCCGGTTCGTGAGTGAACCGGGACTAATGGGCTTCTCAGGGGTGGACCGATGCCCTGTTTTGTACTAGTGATAGTTCGTAGGAAAGGCCTACCAAGTATTATGCGACAAGTACGATTGCAATCAATATCAAGAACAATGAAATCTACAGGCACATATTTTTTGTTAGAAATAATAAGCACATCATTAATTCTACCTAAAGATTTCTTAATGGTAGAATCCGCAAGATGCAAGTTAAGGGAACAATCTTCAATATTAGTGAGACCAAGCACATCACAAAGAGTTTTAGGAATAGTTGAAACACTAGCACCAAGGTCACACAAGGCATTGCATTCATATTTATTTATATTAATCTTGATTGTAGGTTCCCACTCATCTTGCAATTTTCTAGGAATAGAAACTTCAAGCACAAGTTTTTCATCTTATGCTTTTATCATGGCTTTCTACTATATGTTCGGTAAAAGCTTTATTTTGTTCATAAGAATTGGGTGAGATAATAATGGATTGCAACAAGTAAATACATTCTACTAAATAGCAATTATCATAATTAAAGTCCTTGTAATCCAAAATAGCGGGCACATCACTAGTTAAAGTTTTGACCTCTCCAAACCCATGTTTTTCAGTTTTAACATCAAAATCATCACCCTCCAAGAAAACGGGACGCTTCTCAATTAAAGTTGACTCATATCTAGTCCCTTTATAATTTATATTCAGATAGGTAAATAAAGATTCAATAGGATAAATACCAATAATTTTAAGATCTTCATCATGATTCCGGTAAAAACCAGGTGGAAGAGCTTTTTCCAAGAATTCCCGCTTAGCTCTCAACTTAGCGGTCGCCTCCTTACTTTCATTAATAGATATTTGGATAGATTTAATAGCATAATTAAAATCATGCTTGGGTGGCAAGGCTTTGCCTTTAAGAGTTTCCACATCAAGAGCAATTCTATCCATGTTTTTAGCTAAAGTGTCAAGTACATGCAATTTTTCTTCTATCATAGTGTTGAAAACCTTTTGAGAATTAATAAATTCTTTAATTGTGTTCTCAAGATCACTGGGTATCCTATTAGCATTTGTAGAAGAATTTCCATAGGAATTACCATAAGACTTTCCATAGTTGTTAGAGGAATTACCGGGATACGGTCTAGAATTGAAGTTTCCTCTATAAGCATTATTGTTGAAATTATTTCGCGAGACAAAGTTCACATAAATAACATCATTATTTTGCTCAATAAAAGTAGACAAGGGCATATCATTGGGATCAACATGAGCATTTTTACTAGCAACCATATTCATAAGAGCATCCACTTTTTCACTCAAAGTAGCGATTTCTTCAACAAAATTTACCTTCTTACCGGTTGGAGCCCTTTCGGTATGCCATTGAGAATAATTTGTCATAATGTTGTCCAGAAGTTTTGTGGCCTCACCTAAGGTCACATCCATAAAGGTACCACTTGATAGTTGATGATGATATTCCCCAGCAACGGTGCCAGAAATCCTTCCTGATACTTGTGATCTGCCTTGGGTTTTACATGAAGAGGAACGGGTAATTGCAGCACAAAGTGGGTAAGTATTTCCCTCAGTTATGAAACCAAGGTTTATCGAAGTAGTAGGAATATCAAACCCTTGATCTCGTTATTTGCAATCAAATAAGTTGTGTAGATAATTGTTGATAAATATAAAATAAATAAAAAGTAAATAAAGGCAACGAGGTAATAATAGCGTTTGTAAATATATAAGTGAATAGACCCGTGTCACACCCTGTGTTGTATCACTTTGCTATGCTTGGATTTACAAATTTTGGAACCAATTAAAACTTTTGAGTGCATATGCTTGTTTGAATTGTTGCTTGTTTGCTTGTTTGGTTGTTTGTGTATGGAACTCTTAGGTTCTACTTCTCTCCATATTTAACTTCCTTGATCCAAACTTCTTGCCCAATGATCATACCATGTGTATAGTACCTAAAACTATTTTTTTCAAAATTTATTTTTGGCCAAAAAGGATTTATTCAAACTAGGTTTTCAAAAAACCCCTGAATTGAGGTTTGCACTACAAGTCCTCAAATTGGGTGGACCCTTTTTCCACAAAGGCTTTATTTGAAACCTACTATATATAGGACTTCCCAAAACCACCAAATATTAATTTTAAAGATTATTTTACTATTCTATTTAAAGGCTTTTTCTTAAGGCCAGAAATGGTTTTTCATAGGGAAAAATTATTTAAATGCTTTAAAAATATTTGAGAAAATTTAGGGAAACTCATTGAACATATATTTTCCCTATATATGAGTTTCAACACATGGTCATGTTCAAAATCATGGGCAAAACCACTCAAAACCCTGTCTGCCCAAATCAAGCTTTTGAAATATTTCTATAAGAAGTATTCTCAATAAATTCTAGGAAAATTCCAGCAAGACACTCATGCTATAGGTGATGGTCTCGCAAAGTTTCATCTCAACCCCCCTTGATTTGCTTCACCAAAATATTCCAAAACCATTCCTGTCCAGAGTCAAGTTTGAACAACTTTACATTGTGAGGTTTGTCCTATTGACCCCAAACTTTGTGGGCATGTGTTAAACCCCAAATGATGATACCATACCAAGTGGTGGATTTGGGGGAGGTGAAATGCATGCCTAGATCTACAGAAACCTGATTCTGTTGATTTCTAGGGTTTTACAAAGTTACATTGTGAACTTTCTTCAAATCTCCTCAAAATTGGTGATCCTCTCTATTTCTACCTAAATTTGCATCCTGTTAAATCTCAAGTCAATCTAACTTCATTTGCTTGCCCAAATCATCATCAAACACCTTCTGCCAGAATTGTAAAAACCATGTTTCCCCCTCCTAACTTGTTCTCCTTGCCCCCAAACTTTTAGCACAGTCCCATATCGATGTATTTTACATCCAGCAAGAACTCATGGCTCATCTCAATGTTTAAGAGGGGTGAAAACCCATTTTTCCCTTCTGGACAGAAGGAATCTCCCTCTCTCTCCACCCCTCTCTCACCCTAGTGGGTCACCAGAGCATCCAAGGCCATCCCCATGCTTTTTTCCTCCCCGTAGATCCCCTAGACACGGGAGGCCATGCAGAAGCTGCCAATGGCATGCATTGGCATGCCAAAACGGTGCTCCAGAGCACGCTACAGTGCCCGAACGCACTGTAGCCGCCGCCCACTCCATGGCCCCGACAGCCTCGGGCCTCCCCCTCTCGCCACTTGGACCCCCTCGACGGCCGCAGCATGGCACCCTGTCGACCCCTTCCTCCCTCTCCCTCCAACGGCTCCACTCGAACGCGCCATTGCCGCCCGATTCGGCCAAACGCGGGCCTCGCACGCGCGAGCTCCCCCTCTCTTTCCCTTGCCTCCCTTGCCCGTAGACCAACCCCAGGAGCACCCCAGGTCAAGCCCCGTGTGCTCCCTCCTCCTCCAGAGACCAGCTCGACCTCGCCGGCGCACGGGTCCGCGGTGGACTCGCGTCCCGGCTATATAAGGCCTCCCCGAGCTCCCCTCTCCCCCCTTCTGGCTCCTTACCACTCCCAATCGACCCCCGCAAGCCCCCATTTGAGCTCCCGGAGCACCAGTGCTCGGGATCGACCGAGGCGCCGCCGCGTCGGGGTTCCGTCGATCTCGGGACACGGGCTCGCTCTGGCCCCCCATTTCTCCTCCATCGAGACCGCAGCAAGCCCCTGACCCTTCCCCCCTCCTCTCTGCTCGAATCGTGGCAAGAAACGATGCTGACTACCTCCTCCCGAAGCGGCTCCGCCATGCTTCCTCGTCGCCGGCGAACCAGTGTGTGTTTGGCCTCCCCTCCTCCTCTAGAGGAACGACGGCTCGACGCTGAGTCCATTCCCCCCACCCACTCCCCTCATCGTTGCCGGAATCATCTCCGGTAAGCACCGCCGTCCCCCTGTCGCGAGGAAGGAGATGACAGGTGGGCTCCACCTGTCATCCCCACCTTTCTCTCGCCTCCCTCTCTCTCTCCCTGGTCTGTGGGGCCGGCCTGTCGGGTTTAAAACCCCGGCTGCCACGCGCGTGCCCCCCCTGCCTGGGCTGGATCCCACCTGGGCCGGCTCAGCCGCGGCTGTTCTGGCCCAGTTGGCTCTGAGGCCCTTTTTCTTTTCTTTTTCAGTAAGTTTTCCAAAAATTAGGAGGACAAAATAACTGTCCTATCACAAATATTTTCCACCATAATTCTTAGAATAATATGTAGAATTTAATAGTGCCATTTGTGAATTTTTTTGAAAACATTTTATGTACTGTTTATTTTAAAAAACCCCTTTATGGCATGTTTAGCCACTGTTAAAAATAGTTTTGAAAACCTTTTCCACTACAAAACCTTAGGCAAATATTTTTAGAATAGTTTGTAGTATTTATCAGAGTAGATTAACATTTTATAAGTAAAGTTTGTGCTCTGTTTTTGTGTGATGCTTATTATTATCGTCATTTATCGCGACGATAGACTGCGCTGTTGACGAGGGAGTTGGACCCGAAGATTTCGAAGACCCCGAAGACTTTGTTGAGCCAGGCAAGCAGCCCTTTGACCATCACTATGAAACCTTTTATTGCATGGCATATAGCACTTTATTTCGTGATGTTGACCATGTGATGTGGTGACCACTTCGGTGGGATGCCTCCGATACTTCCTTGTTGATACATGCATCATGCATGACCCTACCTTCTTATGTGGGTTGTGCGGGTGGGAGTAGATAGGTTGCTAGTAGTTGCTACACAAGTGGGACAGGAACATGCATGGTGATGGAAACAAAATGATTTCAAAGACTTTTCGAAAACCCCGTCGGGTGCCACCAATGCCCGAGGGAGATGATGTTGTGCTAGGTAACCACTTGACAAAGAAGTGGTGTACCGGAGCAGGTTGTGTGTGTGTTTTCAAAAATGGAGAGATTTAAGATTTGCTGACCATCCCAACCTTACATGTACAACCACGATACCCCTTATGGGACGGGGCTTTGTTGATTACCTTGATGGGTACTAGCATAGAGCCCGCATTACTAGTGGCGGGAGTGACGTGGTCACTCTCGATAAGGGGTCGTGCCGGTAAGGACGATCATGCACTGTCTTCACAGGCACCGGGCACACCGTTGGTCCCTGCATGAATGTTACTTGTGATGTACATCATGTGGGCTGGGTACCAATCGAGTGGACTCTTTGTTTACTATCGTCAGGGGAAAGGCAATGTTCGGGTACTTACCTCGGGTATGGACCATACCGCGAGTCGTGGCTTGACACGGAAGTTTCCCAAGTCTTGTGGATAAAGTGTGCAACCTCTGCAGAGTGTAAAACTATTCGAATAGCCGTGTCCACGGTCATGGACAGTTGGAGGTCCTATTTAAACTACGTCCGCTGTTTTCACAAACTTGGTGTGTGTGTGTGTGTGTGTGAGGATGACACAAGGATGAATCTTGAGCTAAGTCCGATGACTTGGCATGATAAGGAACATGAGATGTTCAACCCCTTCTTATGATGATAACTGAGACTTGTTCACTTGAGTACCTGTCAACACTTGATGCATGCTTACTCAAGTTACTTGACCATATCATTGCACTTAAAATTAGCTTTCTGCAAAACGTACCTACTGAGTGCTGTATCATGCATTGTTGTACCTTGTTCCAAAACTTGGGTTGCTTGCGATTACATTCAACGTACTCATTGGCTTGCCACTGGTTATTTAAATGACCAGGCATGGAAGAGCAGGAATATGGTGAAGAGTTCATTGGTGACGAACATGCAAACTAGGACGCTTCCCAGTCGGAATGCCTGTAGGTTTAAGGCAGATGGCATGGGTTCATGCTTCCGACCAAGTTTTTCGCTGCTCTTTATGTTTAAGTATTTGGCCCTTGTGGCCCTATCTATGTAAGACGGCCTAGCTGGCCTTTATTTGTGTAAGACGACATGTAAGGATGTAAGACTCTTGTATTCCAGTTTCTGTGTGTTCAGTGAGCATGGATCTCTGGGATCATTGTGCACGTGCATTTGGTGACCACGACTTATGAGTCGGGGTCCCCACAGAGCTGGCATCAGAGCCATCCTGACTATAGGAAGCCCTTAGTTAGCATGGACGTTAGTTAGGATAAAACCGTTTTCAAAACAACACCTAGCACCTATACTCAGGAGTTTCTGCACTTATTACCCCTTCTATTCTTCACACATCACTTTACTGACTCTCCTCCCTTCAAACCTTTGTAGATGGCCGTCGTACCCGAAGCCCTTCTAGTATCCGGCTTTCCCCTACTCCTTGGGGATAGCCTGGAGAAGTGCCAGTTTCGCCAACCATCCATCCTCTGCTACCACGAGCACTGGGTCGATGCCATCACGAAGGAGTATCACGTGGATGTGTTCGTGAAGGCAAACAACTCCCCGACCAGTTGGTTCTTTGAAGGACCATAGATGGAGACCCTGGCACTCGCAGTCGAGACAGCTACACGGAAGGCACTCATCCACCTTCGAGGCATCATTCCAGAGATGGCCGACGAGCCCGCTACTTGTTACCTACCCATCAGAAAGGACGACATCGGCGAAAGTCAAACACTGGTTCCATCCAAGGAGGATGGCGTGCCCCTCATATTTCAGACCTACTTCAGCCTCTCCGCCGATAGTCTGGTTCACAACCTGATTAAGGAGTCCGTGAAGCTCCGCCAGGAATTTCACCACACCCGAGAGCTACTTCGCCAAGCTACTGACATCTTGACCCAAGGTCGAGTAGCAGCCTCTGGATTTCTGTCACGTATTCCGGGAGTCGCGAATATGGGCATCCAGCCAGAAGGAACCCCATCAAGCAACCAAGCCTTCTTCCCTCCTGGTCAGGAAGCAGAGCACTCCACCACCTGAGTCCGAGAACCCCTAGGGTAGGATCAGTCATGTACCCCTCATGCGAAGTCGAGTCCGTGTAATGGTTCATATGAAACCATGTGTGCTTGTTGTTTGCTTTTGTTGTTTGTGTTCCGATGCAAGTCGCGCTTTTACCTTAGGCAACGTGCAAGCGACTCCATCGTCTATCTTATCTTAATGTGTGTATTGGTCTTTCGACCTTCGTTTTACCACACTTGCACTATACCAACCCCCTTAGGCGCGCTTTCTCCAGTATTGCTTTTCCTCTCGTTCATCCCAATTATTTGACTTGGCTGCTCCAAACAGCATGGCGACTGCAACCCACAACAGCTTCTTCACCAACCCTGAAGCCGGCAACTCCAGCTAGCAACAGGGAGCTGGTGGGGCAGCTCACGCTGGAGATCACCCGGAGCAGCCACAAGGTGACATTCCCCCGCCACCACCTCCCCCGGAGAACATGAGCATAGCTCAGTTCCTCTAAGTTCTCCGGGAGGAACGACAAGCCAACACAGCTACTATCCAACAGATGGCCCAAGTCCTTGTGAACAACCAGCAGCAAGGCAGGAACGGCAATGGCCGCTCCACTCTGTCTGAGTTCATGAGGAATTCGCCCCCAACCTTCACAGAGACTGCTGAACCACTGGATGCCGATGACTGGATCTGCACCATCGAGGACCTCCTTGCACTGGTCAATTGCAATGAGGATCGTGAGAAGGTGCTTTATGCCTCTCACTGCCTCGGAGGTACCGCCAGAGTTTGGTGGGATGGATTCAAGGAGGTGCAAGGCGATCGTGTGATCACCTGGGATAACTTCAAGGAAGGATTCTGCACCGCCCACATCCCTTCTGGGATCATGGCTATCAAAAAGAGGGAATTCCAAGCACTGAAGCAAGGAAGTGGCTCTGTCAAGGAGTATATGCAGAAGTTCAACCTGCTGTCAAATTATGCACCTGAAGATGTCAACACGGAGGCTGCTAAGATGGAACACTTCATGGAAGGACTTCAGCAGACCCTGTAGTATCAGCTCATCGTCTGCGACTGTCGGACCTTCTTCGACCTGGTGAACAAGGCCCTCATGCTGGAAGACAAGCATCGTGCCATAGATGACACTCGCAAGCGCAAGATGATTAGCAAGGGTAGTTCCAGCAACCAGAAGCCTCGCCCCTGGCAGCCCGCCCCAGCCCCAGCCATGCCAACCTATCAGCCGCAACAGGCTAGATCTCCTGCACCTTGTCCGAGCTACCAGCCTCAGCAGTATGCCAATCCCAGGCCAGCTTACAACAACCCCAATAACAACAACGGCGGCAGGAACTACAAGAACAACAACCCTGGTCAAGTCACTTGCTTTGGATGTGATCAGCCAGGACACATCTCTAGGCAGTGTCCCAACAAGAACCCAGATGCACCATGCCCCAATGCGCCAAACCAAGGTCAAGGCCGTGGAGCGCCACCAAGGAACCCAGCTCCCCGCAACCAGCCCAACAATGGCAAGGGTCGTGTGAATCACGTCACCGTTGAGGAAGCCCAGGAAGACCCAGACGTCATACTGGGTACGTTCCTCGTCAACTCAACCCCAGCAACCGTACTGTTTGATTGTGGAGCTTCGCATTCTTTTGTCACTCAAAAGTTTGCACTAGAGAGTGGCATGAAACCTACACCCCTGGGTAGTCGTATGTTGATACAAACCCCGGGATCAGTTATGAAGTCCGGGATAGGTTGTAAAGGAGTTGAGATTAACATCAACGGGGTAGACTTCCTAGCAGACCTTTTCATCCTGAAGTCGGAAGGCTTGGATGTGATCCTAGGCATGGATCGGTTAACCAAGCACCAAGGCTTGTTAGACTGTGCCAAGAGGATTGTTACCATGACGAATAGCCAAGGGATTGAAGTCAAGTATGCCCCTGACCGTACCTCCACTCAAGCCCCTCAGGTTAACTGTCTGTCGGGAATTGAGTTGGATCAAATGCGAGTGGTATGTGAATACCCAGATGTGTTTCCTGATGAGCTGCCTGGAATGCCTCCTGACAACGACATTGAGTTCATCATTGAGCTAATGCCCGGGGCAGGACCCATCTATAAGAAGCCCTATAGAATGGGATCCGAAGAGTTGGCAGAATTGAAGAAGCAACTAGCAGATCAGCTTAGAAAATGATTCATTTGCCCTAGTGCCTCTCCTTGGGGATCACCTGTTCTATTTGTGTCCAAGAGGGACGGAACTATCTGACTCTGTGTCGATTACC